>CM054062.1:245241276-245932402 GCA_028641055.1 Alopecurus myosuroides
GGGCCGATGGATGCTGGAGGTATCCGGGGAGGGATCGCACGGCGAGTAGCCGCGCGTAAGTAACACTGCAAACAACAAGATCTACCCAGGTTCAGGGCCCTCGTGTGGAGGTAACACCCCTACTCCTGCCTACCTCTCTGTATGTATGTTTTCCGAGTAGCCACAGTACAATGTTTGCCTCTTGGCCGAGTGGCCACTCGGCTGTTCTCTCTAGCTCTAGTGTTGGCTCTTGCAATAAATGCAATCTGAGGCAACATCCCTCGCGCAGGAGGGGGCAGGGCACCTTATATACTGGTGCCCAGCCAAATAAAGAAAGACTATAAGGTACACTTGATGGGACATGCCCACTGCAGGACAGCGCACGCCTCCGGCTTCTCGCTGACGCGGGTGCGGGAAGTCGCCGCACCGTTTGGCAAATGGGACCTGTCCACCCTGCCAGTGACATAGAGTAGGCCCCTAGGCATGTCCTGTCCCCTCTGTCAGTGATAGGACTTGACAGACGCCTACTTCACTGTAGCCACGCCGTAGCGCGGATAATCACGCGCTCCGTAAGTTGAACCGCACGCCTGTACGGCTACAGGATACGCGGGATCCTGTCAGAACAGATCCATTGACTTCTTGCCCGAGTAGGAACGCAGTCCATCTACTCGGACCACTTGACCGCTATCCGGACGAATACAAACTTGCTCAATATCTTCTCTTGTCCTTCAATACTTATGACCGGATAGAGACTACCAGGTAGAGGGTACCCGGGTAGCCACCAACCCGGCCAACAGTACTCTGATCTTTGCCTTTTACCACTTGCCTTACCCCTACTCGGGGGTAACCCCCCGACAGACGTCGCCTTATGTGGCGGCCTCTTAGGCCTTTTCGGTTCTTGTTTGATTAGCAACATAATTTGCTTTCCGTTGTCTGATGTAATGTTGGGTCATGTGACATGCGTTTGTAAAGCTATACTCTAGTAATACTTGCTTTATACAACTTCATGTCTAGAGTTACTGCTTTGGTCTGTTGTTGGTTTCGAGCTCATTGTTATACAGTTTTGGCTATGCCTGCATAGTTGTCGCAGTCGAGGGGTTGTGGAGCCGATGATCCAGTTCCAAGAACGCCTGCCGATGTGATTCGGCCTGGGGCTTGGTAACCCCAGTAACCCTCGATTGTTGTTGCACTTTATGGACACATAGCATCTCTGTATAGCTTTGGTACCGTTCCTTCAGTTTCATAAGATTCGTGGACGCTTTGATACGCGTAGTTGGTTATGACTAGCATGGACACAAGGAGTAGTAGTACCGTGGTGATCCGGCCTGCGTGCCGATGAATCAGGTCTTCCTGCCGTTGTTTGTTTGGGCCGGGGCTGGTAACCCTGAAGCCCTTGTGGGTCCATGACTAGGAGCGCATAACAGTATGTATACCTTTGGGTCCGGGGTCGTGACAAGTCATGGTATCAGAGCAGGACTGCATGTAGGAAAACCTTACTTCTTGGTCGATGTCGAGTCTAGTATTTGTGAAAACTACTTTGAAACTCCAAATGGATTGTGAAAAACTTTCTTAGGATTCTTTTTACTCCGTATCTGGTATCGCTCTAACTCTGGGTCTCCTTACCTGTTTTGTTTTAAAAAGGTTTTGCTATCCCTTCTAGTCATTCAAAACTCAGGTGCCTTCTTTGGCAAGGACGTCTTTTACCAAGTTGACCTAGTGCTAAAGTTTCTAGAGTCGTGTGTGTTCCATATTCCATTATCTCTTAAACTGGAAGATTTCCTTTCCATCATAATCTCTCATGTCCATGTGGATTCCACATTATCATGTTCTAGAGTTTCAAATCCTGAACCTCGAGATTTGCTTTGCATCTCGAATGTATTCCTTGTTATTTGATCAGATACTTTCGGAGCTACGTATGGTTTCTGGAAGATACTTCGTGATTGCTATTCATAGTGTCCTTTAAGACACTAAGAGAGTAGTTACTCCTTTCTCTTGGTTTGTAACCTTCGGACTTTAACCGAAGGTCCCGGAATGTGCTAAATTGCGGTGAGTTGAGTCATGTGGTTTCTTAACCATGTAATGCTCACGCTATCAGTACAGGATGCTGACCTTTAACCCAAGTTCTGTTTCTTTGGATCCTGAGGAATCTATTCTACCTCAGGATGGCTAGGTAATTCCAACTCCAATAGCCATAGGTTTTCTTTTGGAACAAAACTGGGTCACAACAAGAGTGATCATCATGGCCTCCACATCTTCCTTCTTTATTCAGCTATATTTATCTTCTTGGCATGGGTTCTACACATGAGTATTACCCTATGCAATCTACGTGATCTCAGGATTCTTCTGAGCACGTCTCTACTCTTTAGTTTCTTTCCGAACTTCGTCCATTGATTGGAAACCAACTTGCTTAGGTGTGTTGGATATTCCCATGCATTTGCTCTTGTTTTCCGTCAGAACATTTCACCTTGGAATGTCAGGAGAAACAAACTCCAGTACCTCGACATCTCTAGGACTAGGTCAAAGTTTTGTAATTCGCAGATTAGAGAAGTTTCATTAGCTTCTGTTCTGTTCCACCTTCGTGTATCACACCCTTATATATCAAGAGGTTGTGTTGAGATTCATGGCCTTATTGATGAAGTGATTCTCTTACACATCCTTACCCACCTTCACCCCAAGCTTACTGCTCAAGAATGTTGGGTGTGCATTGAGGTGTGTATCAGTTATTCTTAGCAATTCTTATTGCTTTGAAAAATCTAAGAAACATCTGTATCCTTCTTAGCACTATTGGTCACCCGGTCTCTACTTAAAGTTGACCGTGTTACCAAATCCGTTCATTCTGGTGCACATTCTTGGTCAAAGAGTTGGGTTCATGCCGAAGCTCTCAAGACCATATCAATTGCTTTGAAAAGGCAAGACTCCTCCCGAACTTCAAGACATACCGGTAGGTTGTGGTATTCTAGTTGTCCTCCTAGAAGTATCACCGGGTTTTACCTGACCGTTATGTCTAAACCAGGAGTAATTTGAACTACTCCTTTCTCCAAGAAACTACGCTAGACACCTTGGACTAGTGGTTGAGCTTAAACAACAACTTGGGGAGTTGAAAGGCAAAAGCTCCGCCTAACTTGATCCTTTGTTAAGGGGTGTCTAGTTCCCTTTGTGTTGAAGCAGGATAGTAACTCCCTAGTGGACATGCTATCATCCTAACCTTTGATTTGATTTGGGCTATCATCAAACCGAGGCCAGATTGAAGGACTATTTGTATGGTGTTTTCACTCATGGTGTTTTCCCAAGTACACCTTCATGTCCTTTAGTCTGACCAATATTCTGCCTTGTTCATATATCATATAAATCCCTCTTCTTGGGGTGTTTTGATAAGCATGTTGTCGAGCCCATCGATAACATTCCTATTTTCCCCAAGTTGCGAGAGGTTCAAGTTGAACACTTGGCACTAATTTTGGAAACTTTTGAGAACCATATTTGTGTCCTCACGAAGTTTGTGTTCTCGATATTCGAAGTAACTTTCTCCGGTTCATGTGCTTATGGTGAAAGTTGTCGCCATGGATCTGAGTAAAGTTTTCTTGTTCCTTCAGGAATAATCCCAAGTCTTTCATGCATGTGTGGACTATTCTTGAGATGGTAGGTTGTTACCTCCATTTATTTGAAGAAGATTTCATCCACACCCAGCCACTGACTGATTACCCATGAAAGAGAAGAAGTCTAAGAACTTCGTTATCTTTGTAATCGTCTTCCTAACAAGGACTCTGATGTGTTTCATTACAAGTAAACCATGTAGGTCTAACCTTCTTTCGAAAGTTGCTAAAACATGAGTTTCGCAATCTTGCTCATCCTTTCTGAGCTTGACAATGTAGTCCATATCTTGAGAATCTAGTTAATGTATCTCATAGGTAACCGGTGCAACCCCTTCGATCAAACATCCTGAGTTTGAGATATCAACCCACTAACCAGAGCTGAATAGCGAGCAGCAACAATGGTTGGTGTTTCCTCAAGGGTATTGACTTAGGTCCTTTACAAAATCTGGCATGATTGATGTTGTGGTTGACACAATTAGCCAGAAGGCGTAATGTCATGTCTCTTTGAATCGGTAAGAAGAACCACCTTCCGTGAGGATTCCGGTGCGACTTATTCTAGGAGTTTCTCTCACCATTCTTCTAATCTTAAGTTCAACTTCCATCTGATGAACTATTGACGGCTTATCGTAAGCTTGATATTTGTACCAATAACATCCAGGAGAACTTGGAAGTTGATTCGTCCAATGTCTTTGTATCAACCCTCCAAACCTTCCTTCGAGTGAAAACAAGTTAATCATGAGAACATCTCGTGGTGTTTTGTAACCGCCGTTGATAGCTCCCCTTTTCAAGTTGATGGTACCTGAAGTTTTAATCATCTCACACATTGTGTGAATTTGTCAGTCACTTCAGCTATGAGGTCTTAACCATGTGGAAACGTATTGCTACGTAAAATCCACATTATGGAAGAGATTCCTTATTCCCTTCCATTGTTTCAATCCCCGTTGGTTACTCATCCTTATGGTGTGACCAAGAATTCCTCCTTAATTACGGTGTTCTAACATCCTGTGGTTACTCATCTCCTGTTGTGAAGTAACATCCCGATCCCTAACCGGGATTTCAAGAAAACTTTTATGGAAATGGTTGAAAGTTCCTTTATCTTCCGTGTCCACTCCGAAGAGTGAACGTGATCATGTATCAAATTTTCTTTGACGCACGATTACAGTGTTTTCTCGTGTTTCTCCTCGTCTACGAATATTACGTTGTGGTATCCAAGACAATCCTTTCCATCTTGGTATTCTGTTTTGAGGAAACCTCGATACCATAAGTTGCCCAACCTTTCTTTTCCAAAAGGATTTAAAGTCTTGTGCAAAGCTCATATTCTAAATCCTTGCAAGGACCATCATCCACAAACTTGAAACCTTTTCCTTTTTCCTTCGTTATCTTGATGTGTTTCATGCACGATAACTCAACAGTTCTTTATGAACATTCCTGTCATGAGTTACCCATGAGATACTCGACCTTCGTGAAGATCAATTCCTAAGAGTTTCCCTCCTACCTAAGGTATAACCGCTGGATATCTTCGCAAGTGCTATAGATCAACCTCTTCACGAAGAGAATCGTAAGGTTCGAGAATATCATTCAAACCGGTGTTCCTTCTTTCTTTCTCCTTCGGGAATCTCGGGACGAGATTCTTGTAAGGGGGGTAGATATGTAACATCCCTGTTTTGTTAAATTAGGGTTTGTTGTGCTGTGCTGATATCATTCATGCATGAAACAAATTGGAACCAATTTAAATTGTGAATATAAATGGAATTGAGAAAATTCCACAAATACTACTTAATATGTTTTTCAAAATTTTGAACTGAAAAATATTTCAATTTCACCAAAGCAAAATATGGTGAGGTTGGAAATTTTTACAAGGTTTTCAAATATCATTTTTGCAAATTTTTATGTTTCCAAAAAGGCCCTCAAAACTTTGTTTTAGTTCTGTTTTTAAAAGAGAAGAGGACCTCTCTGTGATTTCTGAAAGTTCTAGGAGGTTTTCGCAAATATGCCATGTTTTGTCGTCTTCCTCCTCCTGCCAGAAGGAGAGCTGCTTGCCGACGGCACCGTGTGCCGCCTCCTGCTTCTCCACGCGGATAAGGAGGACTAGGAAGCGTCCTTGACCCTCCTGTGCTCACTCGCCCCCTCACGCCATCCCTCTGGCCCTCTGTTTTCCCCTGCAGAACCCGAACCCTAACCCTAGCTCGCCCCACGGCCGCCGCCGATTGCCGCCATCTCCGGCTGCCCCCGGATGAATTGACCACGCAGGAAGCTCCGCCGTGGTCTCTTCTCCCTCGTCCACAACTCCTAAGATCCGAGGAGGCCGGAACCTCTGCAATCGGCCGTCTTCGTCGCGTCCGGCCGCCGGCCTCCGTCGCTGGTCGCCGGCGATTCCGAGCTCCTCTAACCCTCCATCCGTTCCATCACCACCGCGGTGAGCCTCCGCACCTCGCAGTATCCTCCCTTTGTCCCCTCTCTCGCTGTATCTTCCTTCCACCACCGGCCGCCGGCCGCCGCCGCGTCCATGGTCGCCGGCAAGGCTCCGGTGACCATATGGTCCTTCCTCCGCCACTGCCACGATCACCGCAGACCCCTATAGCTATTGCGCCCCTCAATTTCACGAATCCATGAAGGAATCATTCGAATTTGAGTTCAACAGAGAAGTTTTCCTCAGCATGATGTCAGCTTGACGTCATGATGACGTCGTAATCCAGTTTTTCTTATTTCCAGAAAATGTTTAATAATTACAGAAAAAGGTTTAATTTTGTAAATTCAATAACTATTGTTTTATAACTCAGAAAAATAAAAGGAAGGTACCAAAATGTTCAGAAAAATATAATCTACATATTTATGTCATTTTCACACATGTTTGAATAAATTGAATTTTGACCATTATTTAATATTATTTAAATCATTTGAAATGGAGAAAATAAGTTTTTATTCACTAAATTCAGAAAATTAAAAGTTATATACCATATTGATTAAAATGAAAAATGCAACCTAGTTATGATGTTTTCAAACCCATTTGAGCAATTAAAATTGACTCACCTTCAGTATTCCCCGAAGTGCCCCTCTATTGTCTATTTCGGCCTAATCTCAGTAAAATTGCATATTCGACATACGAACCCTAGCAACCCATTGAACATGTTTAGGGATTTATTTCAGTGCATTAACTTTCTCATGCATACATATTGCGCATTTCATCGATGCCATGTTTGATTGGTGTTCCTCTTTTCGCTGTTATTTCCCCTCGATAGAACGTGACTCCGAAGAGAAGGCCAACAAATCCAATGGCGAATACTTGATCCTAACCGACAAGTCAAGCACTTATTCCTGAAGACTTTATCTGGTTTTCTTGAAGCAAGGCAAGCATAACCTCTTATATGCCCATATATGATTTCAAAAGACTTTTGATTCTCGTACATTGCATTCGATTCCAATGTGTCTTGTGTCAGTAGTTAGAGTTCTCCTATATTATGCATAGCCTAATTAATCCTGATCCACTACTCCTAGCAGCCATAGGTTTGATTGTGTCCATCGCCAAAGCCTTAAATGTGTTGTGCTTAGTCATACATGCTTGTTATCTCTGCTCCATCTGGTTGATGAATCAGAGTTGCGAATGAATCTAGTATGATAGGATGTGGTGGAAACTTAAGAGAACTTGTTTAACATGATTTAAAGGTGTGGATGATGAGACCACAGAGGGTTTGTTATTTTTGTCTCGTTCATGCCCCTAGGAGCGAGTTATCGTCTTCGAGCCAAGACTGAGCGTGCATCCACACGGGGCTTAGATTCCCCTCGGTCTCAACTTGCCTAGTTTGTTCCATGAGTTGCATAGTTCGGGAGTTCCATCTGGATTTGCAGGGATGTTAAAAACGTTTGCAAAACTAGGATGTGGCGGTGTAACAGCCTGTGGCGAGACAGTAGTTGAAGCACCGCTCACAACGATAGAGATCCGGAAGGAGATGGCCACTCCCTATTGGCGGTCCATCTCTACTCGGAGCGACTCATGGAATAGGCGAAGCAAGGGAAAGGTCGTGGTCAACCTCCATCTGCCGGCACTTCCCGGAATAGTGCTAATGTACTAGCATTAAGAGTTGGTTGGTACGTGTGGTTAAAGTTGTACACCCCTGCAGGGTTAAATCTTTTCGAAAATACATGTCCGCGGTTAAGGACGACTTGGTGACGGATTATGTGATCATAGATAACTTGAACGGAATGACTAAAACTTGTTGATAACGAATGGAGGGATGCCTCCTCAGAGATGCCGAGAGGGGTTACCTTATGGCAAGAGGTACCAGAACAACTTGAGGTGGTGATCTTTGAAGCACGAGGTGCTGAAATGATTTGGTGGATTAAAAGATGACAATATCAGTAGTTGAGTAGCTTCCTCATCTGTTTTCAAAACACTCCATGAGACGTGCTATTCCTTCCTCAACTTGGAAAACAAAGATGGCTTTACGCAAAATAACCTTCATAACTCTTTCTAAAAGAAGTAGATATATAATAGGTTAACTAAGTCTTGTTGAGTACCTCCCGTACTCATGTTTGCTTCAACTTGGTTCAGGTGGAGTTCCTCAGTTCGGTGGTGTTTCAACGTGGACATCGACGAGTAGTTTGGGGTTCCCAGGTAGCATCCTGGAATCTATGGGCTGGGACGTCGCCTTATGTTGCGGCCTCTTAGGCCTTTTCGGTTCTTGTTGATTAGCAACATAATTTTCTTTCCGTTGTCTGATGTAATGTTGGGTCATGTGACCTCTGTTTGTAAAGCTATACTCTAGTAATACTTGCTTTATACAACTTCATGTCTAGAGTTACTGCTTTGATCGGTTGTTTGTTTCGAGCTCATTGTTATACAGTTTTGGCTATGCCTGCATAGTTGTCACAGTCGAGGGGTTGTGGAGCCGATGATCCATTTCCGAGCACGCCTGCCGATGTGATTCGTCCTGGGGCTTGGTAACCCCAGTAACCCTCGATTGTTGTTGCACTTTCTGGACACATAGCATCTCTGTATAGCTTTGGTCCCGTTCCTTCAGTTTCATATGATTCGTGGACGCTTTGATATGCATAGTTGGTTATGACTAGCATGGAGACAAGGAGTAGTAGTACCGTGGTGATCCAGCCTGCGTGCCGATGAATCCGGTCTACCTGCCGTTGTTTGTTGCGGCCGGGGCTGGTAACCCTGGAGCCCTTGTGGGTCCATGACTAGGAGCGCATACCAGTATGTATACCTTTGGGTCCGGGGTCGTGACACAAACCCGAAGGCAAGACGGTAGAGAAGGCAAGTTGTTATTATTTTGGGAGATTTATTATTTACAAGGGTGGTGGGAAAACATCTAGTCTGAATCGGCATACCGAATTATGTCAAGATTACAAAGCTTTGTTGAAGGGGCAGATTCAAGGTAAAAGGCACACTAAACTTTGAGTGGGGAGGCTCGTCACTCACATATGTTCCTACTGAATATAATGACGAGGAAACCTGTAAGATCATTGCCAAGATGGTAATTGTGCATGACTATCCTTTTAGAATGGTAGAACACAAATGGTTTAATATCTTGATGAGGCATATGAATCTGACGTGTAAGTTCATTGGTAGAAAGACCATAAGAAAGGAGTGCATAAAGGTTTATGAATCTAAAAAGGAACTTCTTAAAAAAGTCTTAGAGATGTTGAGCATATTATTTTGACATGTGATTCGTGGACTTGAAACCAACCACTTTCATACATGGCTTTGGTTGCTCACTACATAGATGCTAATTGGGTTATGCAATGTCGTGTACTGAACTTTATCGAGTTAGATCCACCACATTCAGGAGTTGTTATAGCTCAAGCAGTAATGGAATGCCTAGCTGAATTGAAATAGAAGACAAAGTCATGACACTCACACTTGATAATGCTTCTTCTAATGATGTGGCTGCGATGGATTTGATGTCCAAGTTCAATGCTAGGAAAGTACCAGGCTTTCTCGCCATTCATGTTTGATGTTGTTCTAATATAGTCAATTTGGTAGTTAATGATGGCCGTCAACCATTGCTTCCATTTATAATCAGCTAAGAGAAAAAGTAAAGTACTTGAAGAAGTCTACATCTCGCTTGTACAAAATCGTTGAAGTTTATATAACATTGAATATGAAAATGGGAGGGGGGGCGTTCTATGTATAGACGTGTCAACTAGATGGAGCTCAACATACAAGATGTTTGATGCTTGTACTCCCTATAGGGCTGCCTTTCATGAATGCGAAGATCATGATTTCCACTACAAGTGGAATCCTTCAAATGTAGATTGGGAAATGTATGCTAAGGTACAACCCATCTTGGCTGACCTTGTTGAGATAACTAAGGTGTTACTAGGATCTTTATACCCTACCGCCAATATTTTCTATCCCTATACAGTGTCCGTGAATATGGAGTTAGTGAAAGCAAGCAAGTCCACTGATAAGTTTATTGCAGCTATGGCTGATGGAATGCTTGATAAATTTGCTAAGTGTTGGGAGGAAAAGAACAATGTTATGGCTCTTGATACTATTCTTCATCTTAGGTGGAAGATGAGGTTTGCAACCTTTTGTTTTTAGGAAATCTATGGCCAAGAGAAGGGGCTGTGGAAATAGAGGATATTAGAAAAGAGTTGTATGGCATATATGAAAATCATGATGTTGAATACAAAAAGAGAAAACTGGGGATGAAGGTGGTGATGGGAGTTCATCCAGTACACAAGCAGGGATAACAACTAGCACATCTAAGCCAAGTTTGTTTCGAAGGAATCTACAAGCTACAACTACGTACGCTTTAAAATCAGAACTGCATCGTTATCTTGATAAGAGGTTCATACATAAAAACAAATTACCAAGAGTAGTGGTATGTCTCATTTAGTTCTCCAATTCTTATACATAGAAATATTATTTCTCTTTCTAACTTGCATGCCTTCCTTTGTGATTATGTACACGCTAAAGAAGAGGACGATGATGTTGAGTTGGTTCCATTTCCTGAATGGGTGGGGGAAAGTAGCTAGCTGACAAGTATGTTGCATCATGGGATCTTGGTTTAGCCATTAGAATTGACAAAACATAATTTTTTATTCATCTCTATAATTCATACAATCAATTAAACCTTATTTTTTTAGCTCTAAGCTACTATCTTAATGTGTTCTTTGGCATTGACCTATGTAGCAACTATCCTGCTTCATGCATACAAATAACATAAGAGCAACCTTATGTTTTTTTTTGCATTTTACAGGTACTCGGAGACATGTGGATATGTTGAAAGACATGTGGAGTGGAAGGCCTTTTGGAGTTTCTATAGCTACTACCAAATAAATGCACACTAGGGCCTAATGAAGACAAGATGGGTTGGATGCATGCTTCTACAAGACTAGAACTTGTGCCTTATTTTCCAGCTTGAACTATGGCTTGTGAAGTGTGGACTTTTGACATAGTGTAATGTATTGTACTTTGGAATCCTAAGCTAGCTAGTGGACCGTGTTTTGTTGAAATGTTAACTATGGAGTGTCTATCTAAGCAACCATTGTGAATTATGGTTTTATTCTTGTCTATGTGATCATGATATCAGCCTATATATTATTTCTGTGATATGATTTGTGTCTATGTGATCAACCATGGTTTATTTTGGTTCATGTATTGTATATGTGATCATCCTATATTGTTTCGGTATCATATTATTATTGATTGTTGTGAAGGCATCATACATATTCAGATAATCTAGAAAATTTGCATCACGAACTCATACATTTTGATTGCTGTCTGTTCTTATCGAGCTAGTTGCGAGTAGCTCGCGAGCTCACCGAGCCCAGTCGAGCTTTGATTCTGGGCTTGTTTGTTGAACGAGCCGAGTTCGAGCTAGCTCGCCAGTTTACCGAGCTTAAGCGCTCGGCTCGACTCAAATTCCAGGCCTAATCAGGGCATCCGGATTGAATCCGATGCTATTCCGAATTTGTCGCGTTTCTGTCTGTTAGACACCGGATGAATCCAGAGTTCCGAATTAGTCCAGAATGAATCTGAACTCGTCGTGATAGGACATAAATCGGCTAGCTTTAGTGGGGGACTATTTAAAGGGCCCTCTTCTTCTCCAAGAGGTATCATGAATTCTACAGCTCCTCCACCATTGTTCAAAAGCTTCGAAGCACTCCAGCCCTCTGTCTACCTACTCAAACTCCATGACCTTCTAGGATTTGAGAGAGGTGACCTAGATCTTCACTTTCACCGAACCGATTTGATTTCCTTATTGATTCCATTGAGGAACTTGTTGGAACCCTAGGATCTTCTGGTCCTTTGAGGCTTTGGTAGTCACAAAGGTATTTTCGGGAGCAACCAATTGAGTTGTGGTGTGTGCCCCGGTCGTGAAGCATCGAGTTTTGGTGGCTCGCTGGATTTGGTGAGAACCCTCCAAATTGTGGAGTGTTCCTCATCCTTGTGAAGGTTCTAGTTGTCAACCTCAACAGCAACATAATGGTTCGTTACTCTCCACATTGGTGGTAGGACATACCGGAGATATAGTGTGCCATTTGATGGCTATTTGGTGTTCCACTTTGGTGGCACCGCACCTCTCAAACAAAGAGTAGCTTCAATTTGGAAGTTAACTTCGGGATAAATCCCCGCGTCATTGTGTTCGGTTATTTATCAATTTACTTTACTTATTGTTACTAGCTTAATTGTTTACATATCTAGTGCTAGCAGTATTTGCTAATCATATAGGATTTTTCACCTAGTTGCATAATCTATCAAATCTATACTGAGAAATATCCACTAAAAGAAAACGAAGTAAAATTTATAGTTAACCTATTCACCCCCTTCTAGTTAACCCTCTCCATATTTAAGTTGGTATCTGATGCGCGTAGATTTTTCACCTAGTTGGCTAATGATGAAGTGGAATTTGATATTATTGCTAAAAGGATTATCCCTAGGGACACTACTACTCACAATTTTTTTTCGAGAACATACAACCCATCTTATGTGCTTCTTAATATCATGATGGTCATTTATATGCAAAATATGTTGGCACTTCATATGGTGATGACTATAAGTATGCTATTTGGGTTCCACGGTCCCTTGTGACTAACAAGAAAGGACCCATCAAATAATGGTTAGCTAAGACAAGAACTTAATTCATTATAGGTATGTTCTTCCGGAGGAGGATCATGGATAATTTATAGCGGTTGTTTCGCACATATGAGCTGAAGGAAGGAAGAATTGAAAGACTTAAAGCATCAAGTCATCGAATTCTCTCAAGTCATTATTGGAGACCGATGTTTTTTCTTATATGGTCATTAGGGATGGATTAGGGATGTTCGAAATGCCATTACATCTTTCACTAGTCATGCTTTAGAGACTAATGCTTTACACTTAAAAATAAAGCCATCTGAATTTCATTTGTGATGTAAAGTTTTTACAATAAATCGCAAAATGAACGTTTTCTTCTTTGTTTATCCCAAGAACAGGGAGTTCTTCCCATTACCAAGGACAAAGCTTTCTGTCAGGGGTATTCTGGAAAAATTATATCCTCAGAAAGTCAGCGGGAGGACAATAAAGTTCGACGAGTTATATCTTTGTAATCATGTCAGAGTGGCGCAACATCGAAAGTAATTTTGGTGATTGCCATCATTAATGATACGGAAGTTCTTACATGTGATGTAAAACTTCGATTGAACTTAGTGACTGGACCAAGTAGATCACAATATCATTGTTTCACAAAAATGAGAATGTGGTTTAAGGGACACATTGATGGACACTGACTTCAAAGACATGGCTATACGCCATGTAATCCCGATAGACTCCATAAATGAAAGTTAAGTTTGGAACTTGGTATCAGGATTTTATGTGCTCTCTAAAAGGGAATAGAGCCTAAATTTCGTTAATATAAATGAAAAAATGGATGGAAACATCCATGGGAGGTTTCTCAAGTTCGAGGAAATGACTACAATGAGATTTCAAATCTCCCATAGCATGGTTTTATGTTTACACGAATTATTCTAGCACGTGCTTTATAATTTGTTTACAAGATATAGCAAGTCAAATATTCAATCAAGAATATGTTAGAAGGGAATGCGACTTTTGTTTATCCATTAATGGAACTAAATAAAGCATTAAGGAGTGGCGATCTTCACCTAGATGAATGATCAAAGTGTTTGCCATCATCAAGGACGGTGAAAAGGCTTGAGGACTCAAGAAAGTCAATGGAATCCGTAAAGAATATTTGTAAATACTTTATGCAAATAATGTATTTTTAGTTGAAAATATTGTTGACATAGTAAAATTTTCATTCAAATTTTATTTTAGTGACAAAGACTAAAGGAAATGAAATATAAGTATTGCCTCTTTGGAAGTGGGTTAGTGATAATGTTTGAGAGAAAATTCGTGATAGAACTTGCCTACATGGGCAGAGTATGGTTCTCATTTTCCATTACTTGTCTGTGTTGGATGAAACGTGTTGAAGTCATGGAGCTAAATTGTTGGAAACAACAATTAGCATCTTGGTGGAAACCAAGGGAAGGATTTCTTTTGAAATATTATACTTACACAAAACATGTCTATTCATAGTGTATAGATAAAGAGACATATGATAGGCGATACATATGAATGATTAGATAAGTCATATACGCCATAATATTTACACATAAAACATATGTAATATGTTCGAAGTGTTATGTATATGTAGATGATCAAGGAGAAGATAACCTTATGAGGAATATAAGGTATACTTCACAATTGTTAAGATAAATGCATAAATAACTTAGTGTACATTAATGCACTAACAAATTTTTTGTTACATAGTCACAGAGTCAATCAAGTTAGTGTTAATAAGGTGGCATAGTGGGATGGAAGACATTTCATGATTAAACTTGGAGTGTAAATCCAAAGTTTAACACTATGATAGAATCTATAACAATAGCGGTAAGATGTGATACACTTTGGAAGTGTAAGGATTAACTATTTTAATATAAATTCTTCATGGAAATGGATTGGGTACTTTACAAAAGAAACAACAGTGTTGTGAACTACACTCTGCCTTCTTAGTTAAAGCACCAAAATGTTTAAACCCGCAAGAATCATTTGTGATCAGGGGGAAGTAATTCTCCAAGATATGAATATACATGGACCTGAAGTTTCAGATCCAAGGATAGAGTCAACACCACAACCAACACCGCAATGCCATTGGGTGTTGGGTTAAGAAACTAGATTATTGTTTCTTGTGCAAGTGGGATACTGTTGGATGTATGCCCAAGAGACAATAAGATACATCAGTTTTCATGATTAATGTATTAAGTTTTAATGTTATAAATGATATGGTCACTGAATATGAGATTCAGTGGAAACCTATACGCATGTGTAGAAACATAAAAACACCATTATAACCCTTTGTCATGTCTCACAGAAAACTCGTTGATATTAGATGACCACGTTTTCCTGGGCATGGACATTTGTTATGTCAATATTAACAGGAGACTGTTGTTGTTTCAACATTGTGGTTGGGTAGACCCATGTAGTTGAGATACTACGAGATTATTTTTGCTATATAGTATGGTGACATGATGGTTATTTTGTTTGCTTCCATAGACCATAATAATGTCCAATGATGTTTACTGGAGAAATCATTTAGGTATAATCAAGTATCACACTGCAAACCGAGTGATAAAAAGGAAATCACTGGGTGGTATCGAAAGTATTCATTTCATTGTTATAGTTCAATATTGGGAATTACTCCTCTAGATAACATAGAGATATATCCAGGATCTACTCGGTGAAATAATATCGGTAAATAAGTCTGCGTAGACAAAGACATGACACTAGTCATGGGGATACTATGACACAGTAAGGACTACAAGGAATCATACCGTGTATCGAGAATAATATAATAAGGTTAGTAAAGAGTTTAATCACGTTCTTATCATTTATCTCGTCCCGAGGTATTGATTGGTATCTGATACGTCATAAACGTATCCTTAATTTCTGATGTTCCATGTTGTTTTCATGTTATTTCCTATATGTTTGCTATACACTGTATGTCATTTTTATCGATTTCCGGGACTAACCTATTAACAAGATGCCTGATACGTCATAAACGTTTCACTAATTTCTGATGCTCCATGATGATATTATGCCAATTGCTACATGTTTTCTCCCTTCTTTATGTCATTTTTATCGATTTTCCGGACTAACCTATTGACAAGATGCCACAGATTCAGTTCCCTGTTTTCTGCTATTTTTTTAGTTTCAGAAAAGTCGCTCGGGAAATATTCTCAGAATTGGAAAATTCGAAGCCCGGAAGTACTATTTTCCCCCGAAGCATCCAGAAGACCAAAGAGGAGTCGAAGAGGGGCAACAGGGGGGCTACACCATAGGCTGGCGCGGGTCCCCCTAGCTGCGCCAGCTATGGGTGTGGGGACCCTGGAGCTCCACCGCCTTTGCCCTTTCGCTTATTTAAGCCCCCGGATGAAAAACCCTAAGTACCTGATCAAAATCCCCGAAAAAGTTCCGCAGCCGCCGTCACCGTCAACCTAAATCAGGAGGGTTCTCGAGCTGTTTTCCGGCACCCTACCGGAGAGGAAATCATCATCGGAGGCTTCTACATCACCATGCCTGCCTCCGGAGTGATGCGTGAGTAGTTCATCCCTGGACTACGGGTCCATAGCAGTAGATAGATGGTTGTCTCCTCCTCATATGCCTCCATGTTTAGATCTCATGGGCTGCCTATCATGATCGAGATCGATCTTAGGTAATTCTATATGCCGTGTTTGCTGGGATCCGATGAATATTGACCCTATGCCAAGTAGATTATAGTATTTATTTCATATGTTATTTTTGATCTTGCATGCTTTCCGTTGCTAGTGGTTGCTCTGGCCAAGTAGTTGCTAGTGACTCCAAGAGGGAGTATTTATGCTTGATAGTGGGTTCATGCATCCTTGTTGCCTTGCTCGGGTGACATAAACGTGAAGGGGGGATGTGTTGTTGCCATTAGGGAGAAAACAGCGGTGAGAGTGCCCGCGTGCATAATCATTGCTTACATTACACACTTTGTTTAATGCAATTATCTGTTGCTTGCAACTTAATACCTAAGGGGGTTCGGATGATAACCTGAGGGTGGATTATTAGTCATAGATGCAGATGGATGTCAGTCTATGTATCTTGTTAATGCCCGCACTATATATCATAGTAATCATCATGTTATAATGTGCACTACGGTGCAACCTTTATTTGTCAATTGCCCAGCTGTAATTTGTTCACCCAGCATGCTATATTTTATGGAGAGACACCACTATTGAACCTATGAACCCCGGTCCATTTTCCACACTGTTAAGCAAACCACAACAATTTCCTTCTCTTTCTACTTTCTGCAAGCATACAACTGTTTTCCACACTATACGTCTAATCTTTGTTTTCAGCAAGACCGGTGAGATTGACAACCTCATTGTACCGTTGGGGCAAAGTATTTTGGTTGTGTTGTGTGCAGGTTCCACGTTGTTGCTGACACCGGTGAAGCGCCAGCACCACCGCCAGTGGCATCAACCTTCCAAAGATCCCCTTTCTCCTACTGGATTGATAACCCTGGTTCTTAACTAAGGGGAAAATTCCTACCGCTGTGCTCATCACACCCTCCTCTTGGGGTATCCCAACGCAAGCATCAAGGACATTTTCTGGCGCTATTGACGGGGAGAAGGAAGTCTTCTGGCAAGGGGAGTCTCTCACTCTCAACCTCTTTATTTTTTTATTGTCTTGTTTTTATTTTTGTCTTTTTTTTATTCTCTACATTGAATACACACAAAAAATTAGTTTAGTTTATAGATGTTATTTAAATGCTTGCTTCTATTTCACTAGAATGAGTATCCCTGAAGTTGAGGTTCGTTCTTTTAAGCAACATGGGAGAGAGTTTAAAAGATACTTGGTATAGAATAAATGATGCTCATATTAAATGTACAAAAAAAAATCTACCCTGATACTCCTGAGAATTTTTATGTTGGTATTTCTGGTTGGTATAGGTATGTGTTAGATACTCTTACAAGTGGTAATTTTCTAGGAACTCCTGCTGTAGAAGCCTGCAATTTGATTGAAAGTTCAGTAAGATCACCCCCCCATTACAACTGTTAAAACTGAGATCACTTTGGAGGATGTTATTAATAAACTAAACTCTTTGGAAATGAACTTATCAATTTTCCTGGATAATGCTAGCAAAATTAATGAATCAATAAGTACTATTGATAAAAGAATCACTGCTTTAGAGGCTAGCAACACTCATGAAAATTAAAATCTTAGGATTGGTAAATTAGAAGATGCTATGGGAACCTTAAGCTCAACTTTTTCATCCCTTAATTTCAAGAAGGAGAAAGCCTTTGTGGGAAAGGAGCAAATATTCATGTATGTTCCCAAGACAACTAAACCCAAATCTCAATTTGTGCTGAAAATTGCTAAAACAATTAATGAAACTAAGAGTGACCTCCATGTTGAATCTTCAGAAACATCTGGAGTACCTATTGCTGCAAATAATGGTTTAGAGGAAATTACTGTTGATGCTTCTTCACTTGAAAATACTTGAGTTGACCTTTTATGCCTAGCTGAAAGGCGTTAAAGAAAAGCGCTACCGGAAGACAACCCGTTTTATTTCTCTGTTTTCATTCTGTTTTCTTTGGTGTGCTTTGCACTTGGGTGTTGTATATTTCCTTAGTAACTCCTCTGTATCTTTTCTTTTGTGTTTTTGTTGATCCAAGTAAATCCTCTAGTGGAAAGTTGACACTATATTTCGGCTTCCTGCGCAGAAAACAGATTTCTGTTGTCCACTGTTAATTCCGTTAAAAATCATAGAAAAATCTAAATGACCTGAGCTTTTTTGTGCTTAATCCTGAGTTATATACGCAAATTTTCTTAGTTCACCACTTCTTGATTTGAGCAACAGAAGATTTCAAAAATATCGGTCTCTGCCTGCTGTTCTGTTTGACAGATTTTTGCCATTTATCGCATTTGCATCTTAATCTCTTTCTTTTGGTGTTCTTTTGAGAAAAAGAGTTTTAAAAGAAGTTGTGACAGTTGCTAATGTGTTTTTGATTGCTAATCTTGTGTTGAAACTAAACCATGTGAGTTTATTATTTCGATTGCACTAACGTTGCTAATGAAGATTGTGAGAATTTTGATGTGAAGGAAGTTTTCAAGGGTCAAGAGAAGAGGATGATATGATGTGATAAAGAAGAGTAAAAAGCCTAAGCTTGGCGATGCCCCGGTGGCACATCCCAGCGGACTCCAAGAAGACTCAAGCGTCTAAGCTTGGGGATGCCCAAGGCATCGCCTTCTTCATCAACAAATTATCATGTCACTTCTAGTGAAACTATATATTTATTCGGTCGCATCTTATGTGCTTTACTTGGAGCGTCTTTTATTTTTGTTTTTAGTTTGCTTTTGCTTTCGATTTCAGTTTTTTTTCACTTTCATAATAAGCTTGGTTGGACCCCAACATTCTTTTGTTGGAGAGTGACACGCTCCGCTTTTTCATGAGAATACGTTGTATTCTTAGTCTCTGTTTGGCTGCTGCATTTAATTAGCTCCTGTTTTGCATGCATATCTTATCAGAGCTGTTAGTTTTAGTAGTGTTATTTGAGTATTCTCATGTTTTCTTGCTTTATCATAAAGAGTATTTTTTTAAAGCATGTTTTATATGGTGCTTGTTGGGAGAAAGAAAACGGTTGCTTGAATTAGAATCTATAACAGTACTAGTAGAAGCTTGTATAGACTGTGGCTAGAAATTTTTCATCCCATGCTAAATGTTATTTTAGTTTTAAAGCCTTGTGGTTATTGAGTAGCATGATTAGACTCAAATAGCTGAGAGTGTTTAATATGTATTGAAATATTCATGAGTTGTTCTTATCATAGTAGAGCATCAATATATGGTATTCTCTTTCGAATGATTTATTTGGTTGACTTGGCGCATGCTCACACCATGTTTATGAATACAAACCAGTCACGAATAGCCTCCATGACCACTTAGTTTTTGAACTTGTGATACTTCTTATGTTTAAATTAATGATGCTTATGTCGCCATGCATGATTATGGCTCTTATGCTCTCTTGATTTTTCGCTCCCAGTCTTTTGCTAGCCTCCACCTATACTGAGTATGAGCTCTACTCGTGCATCCAAACTCCTTTAAACCAAAGTTTTTCCCATTGTGTACACCATACCTACCTACATGTGGTATTTAACTGCCATTCCAAGTAAATTGCTCATGTGTTACCTTTTAAACCTTCAAAATTATTCCTGTATTATGTTCTTGTTTTTGCTCATGAAGACATCAATAGAGAATCTTTATATCACTTGTTGATTGGATTTCACACCATGGACTAGTGGCTTCATCCGCTTATCCAAATGATAGAAGAGCTGGCAGCGGGGTTGCTAGCCCCAAATTAATACAAACAAGTTCTCTTCACTATTTTTGCCCTTGATCATATGAGTCAAAGCATAATTGCGTAAACAAAAGAGAAAGAGGGATGACCTTCTACACCAGTTGCGTCCTTCACCATGGGATCCACTCTTGTGAATCTAGTTGGATTGTGACGTACTGTATTTTCTGTTTACCATTCGTTGACACTAGCATACACCTCTCCTAAAATATAGACATTCCTCCACAAATGTCAAACTTTTAATAACTCTGTTTAATTAAATGAAAAGCTCTAGCACATGAGTGATCCCTGCTTCCCTCTGCGAAGGGCCTTTCTTTTTTACTTTTATGTTGAGTCTCCATCTTGTAACTTTATGCACAGTTGAGAGAGCATTTTGCCATTCTGAATTTTATGTGCATTTGTCCCATAAACATCAATAATTACTTCATGATGTGATATTATTTGTTATTAAATTATTTGTTCTAGTCTTCCTCTTGAACTTTGAAAGTGTCCTAGCATTTATGTTTTGTCCCACTCACAAGGACTAGCGAAATACCACTTTGCCATGATTTCTCTATACCTGAAACAAACGTTTACCTTTCTTAGCATTATTATTCATGATCCTTTATTTGAGTTACTCTTCGTGATGCAAAGTAATTTCTATGATTTATTACTAAAGTTTTATTTTTGATGCATGTGTTTAAAGTTTTATGATCTCAGTGTGCATATGCTTTTACATTATATGGATCAAGTTTATGTTAGTAGCATGTCACCTCAGAAATTATTGTTTTATTGTTTACCTACTCGAGGACGAGTAGGAACTAAGTTTGGGGATGCTTGATACGTCATAAATGTATCCCTAATTTCTGATGCTCCATGATGATATTATGCCAATTGCTACATGTTTTCTCCCTTCTTTATGTCATTTTTATCGATTTTCCGGACTAACCTATTGACAAGATGCCACAGAGCCAGTTCCCTGTTTTCTGCTGTTTTTTTAGTTTCGGAAAAGTTGTTCTAGAAATATTCTCGGCATTGGAAAATTCGAAGCCCGGAAGTCCTATTTTCCTCGGAAGCATCCAGAAGACCGAAGAGGAGTCGAAGAGGGGCAACTGGGGGGCCACACCATAGGCTGGCGTGGGTCCCCCTGGCCGCACCATCTATGGGTGTGGGGCCCCTGGAGATCCACCACATTTTCCCTTTCGCCTATTTAAGCCCCCCGGATGGAAAACCCTAAGTACCTGATCAAAATCCCCGAAAAAGTTCCGTAGCCGCCGTCACCGTCAACCTTAGATCAGGAGGGTTCTAGAGCTGTTTTCCGGCACCCTGCCGGAGGGGAAATCATCACCGGAGGCTTCTACATCACCATGCCTGCCTCCGGAGTGATGCGTGAGTATTTCATCCCTGGACTACGGGTCCATAGCATTGGCTAGATGGTTGTCTCCTCCTCATATGCCTCCATGTTTAGATCTCGTGAGCTGCCTATCATGATCGAGATCGATCTTATGAAATTCTATATGCTGTGTTTGCTAGGATTCGATGAATATTGACCTTATGCCAAGTTGATTATAGTCTTTATTGCATATGTTATTTGTGATCTTGCATGCTTTTCGTTGTTAGTGGTTGCTCTGGACAAGTAGTTGCTAGTGACTCCAAGAGGGAGTATTTATGCTTGATAGTGGGTTCATGCCTCCTTGTTACCTTGCTCGAGTGACAGAAACGTGAAGGGGGGATGTTCTATTGCCATTAGGGAGAAAACAGCGGTGACGGCACCCGCGTGCATAACATTTCTTACATTACACACTTTGTTTAATGCAATTATCTGTTGCTTGCAACTTAATACCTAAGGGGGTTCGGATGATAACCTGAGGGTGGATTAGTCATAGATGCAGATGGATGTCGGTCTATGTATCTTGTTGTAATGCCCGCACTAAATATCATAGTAATCATCATGTTATAATATGCACTACGGTGCAACCTTTATTTGCCAATTGTCCAGCTGTAATTTGTTCACCCATCATGCTATCTTTTATGGAGAGACACCACTAGTGAACCTATGAACCTCGGTCCATTTTCCACACTCTTAAACAAACCACAACAATTTCCCGCTTTCTCTACTTTCGGCAAGCATACAAATGTTTTCCACACTATATGTCTAATCTTTGATTTCAGCAACACCGGTGAGATTGAAAACCTCACTGTAGCATTGGGGCAAAGTATTTTGGTTGTGTCGTGTGAAGGTTTCACGTTGTTGCTGACACCGGTGAAGCGCCAGCACGACCATCAGTGGCATCAACCTTACAAAGATTCTCTTTCTCCTACTGGATTGATAACCCTGGTTCTTAACTAAGGGTAAAATTCCTACCTTTGTGCTCATCACACCCTCTTCTTGGGGTATCCCAACGCAAGCATCAATGCCACACAGCCATTTCCTTGTTTTCTGCCGTTTTTAGTTTCAGGAAAGGTGTTCTAGGAATATTCTCGAAATTGGAAAATTCGAAGCCCGGAAGTCTTAGAATTCCCGAAGGTTCCATGGAGTCCTGAAGAGACCCGGAGAGGGGCCACAGGGGGGCACACCATAGGGCAGCGCCGCCCCCCTCTAGCCGCGCTGGGGGTGGTCTGCGCCCCCTCGGTGCCTTCTTTTGTTGCTCTTTCGCCTATATAATCGCCCCGACATATCAACCCTAGAAAAATACTACTTTTTTCCAAGAAACACCCGAGGCCGCGCCATCGTCATCCCGAGATCGGGAGGGTTCTGGAGCTCTCTTCGGCACCCTGCCGGGAGGGAAATTCATCACCGGATGGGTCTACACCACCATGCCCTCCTCCGAAGTGATGCGTGAGTAGTTCATCCCTGGACTACGGGTCCATAGCAGTAGCTAGATGGTTGTCTCCTCCACTTTATGCCGCATGTTTAGATCTCCTGAGCTGCCTCACATGATCGAGATCATCTTTATGTAATGCTACATGTTTTGTTTGCTGGGATCCGATGAATGTTCAATGCTATGTCTTCTGATTATCAATCTATCATGTTATCTTCATGCATATGTTATTTATGATCTTGCATGCTCTCCATTATTAGTAGATGCTCTGGCCAAGTAGATGCTAGTAACTCCAAGAGGGAGTATTTATGCTCGATAGTGGGTTCATGCATCCTTTGCATCTATACTCGAGTGACAGAAACGTGATGGATGGAGGATGTGCTGCTGCCATTAGGGAGAAAACAACAATGCTTTCTCTAAGGATGATTTCATTGTTTACATTACACACTTTGCTTACTGCGATTATCTGTTGCTTGCAACTTAATACCCAACATTTGCTCGGATGACACTCCGAGGGTGGATTATTACTCATAGATGCAGTTGGATGACGGTCGATGTATATTGTTGTAATTCCCGCATGAATCACATAGTAATCTTTATGTCTTGCATATGCACTACGGTGCAACCTTCATTTCTGTCAATTGTTCAGCTGTAATTTCTTCACCACACATGTTATTTATCTCCACGGAGAGACACCACTAGTGAACTGTGGACCCCGGTCCATTTTCCTCATACTGATAATACAAACATTGTTGCTACTGTTTTCATACTGTTCATAATGTTTTCCATACCATACGTTTAACCTCTTTGTTTTCATCAAAACCGGTGAGTTGACAACCTCACTGCTTCGTTGGGGCAAAGTGTTTTTATTGTGTTGTGTAGGTTCCACGTTGCTACTGAACCAGTAGTGCGCCCTGCAATCTCAGCTGCATCAACCTTCTGAAATTACTCCTTCCTCCTACTAGTTGATTCAACCTTGTTTCTTTCTGAGGGAAACTTGCCGCTGCACTCTTCATACCTTCCTCTTGGGGTTTCCCAACGAACGTGTGATCACACGCATCAGTATCGCGAAGTAATAGGAACTTACTTAATAAGCAACAGGTTCAGCAGATTTCTTCGTATAACTTATAGGAGTCAATATGGACAGCCACGGTGCCAATGTTGATTATTGAGTGGGAAATATGTTTTCCAAACATGTATACTAGTTAGCAAACCTGTAGGTCTCACACACTTAAGGAGACAAAGCCTATTGTTTGCATTGGTTGGTCCGGAGAGTAGGGTATGATTCGGGTGATTCTGACGTGATAGAATTAATATCCAAGAGAGATTACAGAGTACATGGGATGTCTCGGGATGTTTGAATTATGTTTATGACATAAATAAGTAATGGTCGATGTCGTTACGATATCACAGAAACAAGTCTGGTGTCAATCAGAGCCGTTTCGAAGAAATTACTATAAGAAAGACATATTTGCACGCTTTACGGAGCAAGTGCAGAGGGGTATGAGATGTCTAGGAGATGTTATAATATATTTATAACACAGTTAGATAGATTCAATGATGTTATTTAAAGGGATTATTTGTTCTGGAAGAGTTTCAGAGGATTTTACATACAGGGGGGAAAGCTGGAGGGGAAATATTTTCTCTTATGGGCAAAACCTAATTTCACGGGCTGCCAGGTGGGGCACATGGTCTCACAATGTGCATTTCCTTCCACTGGGATTTTTTTCCTGGTTTATTTGATGAATAAATGAGGTGGAAAATAGGAAAAAATAAAATGTGAAAGTGGAGAGGAAGTTGGACTCCAATTGGAGCCCAATCCGGGTCCACCTAGGTGATGGGTGCAAATTACCCCTGAGGCATCCAAACCGACCTCTCCCCCTATGGTAGGTCTCCCCTTTCATCCACCTATATAATCCCACCCCTCCTGACGTGGGGATGACTCCAAGACCTATCGAGTGGGCCTACCTGGTCCAAGGCCCAAGACTAAGGCCCAATGCAAGGCACTACCCCGCAGCTCTAGAAGGCCGAGTGGAGGCTGATACGTCCATAACGCATCTATAATTTTTGATTGTTTCATGCTAATATTATGCTTTTGACACTTGTTTTTATATAAAGTTTATGATTTATTTGGACTAACCTATTAATAGTTGCAAGAGTTCACAATGTTCTTGTTTTACTCTTTGATGTGTAGGAATTAACAGGAAAAACACAACAGAAGACTTGTTGGAAAAGGACTCTGACTTTCCTGAAATCTGTCCACCAACAGTTTTTATAGATCATTAGTTTTACCCCCAAAGACAACGTCAAATGAAGATCTAATTGCCTACAAAGTTGTTGGCCATTTCCATACCTTTCATTTATGCCCAAGAACAGCCACATCCGAGTTTGTATGCGACCCGTGGACCCATTTTACTGGAGGATATATATCTGATTACGAGATTACGGGAATCGGTGACGGGATTTAGTCCAATTGTTACCATATTTGATGAATTTGGACAAGCCATGACTTTGGGGCTGATAGGGGTACCTAGGAAGGTTCTAGAGGTGCCCAATAGCCTTTGGATCAATGGGTCATCCCTCGGTGGGCCGGGGAGCATTGTCCCATCACATATAAGGAGAGGAAAACCCTAATTCTTGGGCAGCCACCAAAAGCCACGAATTTTGCCTCCCCCATGGTCTCATCTCCATGGGGGAGGTCTCATCTACATACACCAACAAGCCATGGAGGAAGGGGGCTAAGGGTCGGCGCTCCCCCATGATTTCCGGCTGGCGCAGGAGGAGCCCCCTGCGCCGCCGACGGCCGCCGGCGCCGCCCTGCACCTCACATGCTGCCCCTTCTCCATCCTCTCTGCCATGATGCCGCCTTCACCAACACCTCCATAATCATCTCCTCCTTGTATTCAGTGGTTCATCATCCCACAAATCTCTGTACCGTCCGATGTAAACATGGTGTTTGATGCTATAATATTTATCCTATGATCTATGTCATGTTTGTGTAGTTTATTTGTCTTTTGATTGCTTGGTTGAATGTCTTTGGTTCATTAGAGTTGTCTGTTGATATGGTACTATACTTTGGTGTCCATTATATTTGTGCGCTTGGATCAACACCATAGGTTCAGTAGTATGTGCAAAGGAAGGGGCGTAGTTCTACCGGAGTGACAGAAACCTAAGGACTCAAACCGGTTAGTTGCACGTATGGGAGTAAGAGGACCATTAACTTAAGGCTATGGTTGGGTATTTTTACCTTAATGTATCCTCTAGTAGTTACGGATGTTTGCTAGAGTTCCAATCATAAGTACTTGCAATCATTGGATAGTGAAATCTTGTTAGCTTTGCCTCTCCCACATAGAAAACTGCATTGAAGACAATGAACCCAATATCTTCACTAATTAATCTTGGACAAAGCCACCACAATTACGACCATTTTTTCACAGTCATGGTACTGTTAGTTTATGGTTACTTAGTATATTTTATTGCTGCAGAACTAACATTTACTTTATTGTATTTATTATCTTGCAAAGCTATCTCTCATACCGGTATTATTGCTCTAGTTTTATTTCCTAGATAATGCAAACGTTTCGTGTGTGTAGAGTTGTATCAGTGGTTGATTGAACTTGAGAGAATATTTATCCTACATTTAGCTTCTCGTTGGGTTCAACACTCTTAATTATCTAAAAGGATGCACACGATCCCGTATACTTGTGGGATATCAAGACCTTTTCTGGCGTCGTTGCCGGGGAGCAATAGCGTGGGGTGAATGTTCTTGTGTGCACTTGTTTGCTTTTTCTCTAAGTAATTTTGCTTTCGGTTATAAGTAGTTTTATTTTTCAGTGTTAAGTTGTTTTGTATATTTAGTTATGGATAGGGAACACGAATTACAAAAAAAAAAATTGTACTTGGTATCTAAAAATGTTTTCAAAAAGGAAAGTGATTAGAAAGATGAGTAATGGTTAAGTGGGGGTCGACCTTCAACACTTGTGTTGATGCCTATGAAACCAAAACAATTCTTTCCATGGAAGCTTTTCAGTTAAAAACTTGTATATATTGTACATATTCCTTTGTACCATAAAAATAAAATGTATAGATAACTTCTAGTTTGTTTATGATGCAAGTTTGCCACTTTGCTGCGTAAAAACAGATTTCTGGGCTCCACCGTAGAAAATTTAAAAAATCACTAGAAAGTGATATTGGTCTGAAATTTCTTGAGTGCAAATTAATGATTATTATCTTTCTTTAATTATAAGTAATTTTTATGATTTGAGGCACGTAGATAGGTCTAATAATTTGATCTTTACTGACTGATTCTGTTTAGACAGATTTCCTGTGCTTCACTTAAAAAATCGTGATAAATCTCAGAGTATTATGTTTACTTGAAAATTTTGTGCATAAACTTGAGATCATTATATGTCTTTCATTAGTTTTGAGTGTCTTCAGTTGAGCTGCGTAGATATCTCGTTAACTGTCATGTTTACAGACTGTTCAGTTTTAGTAGATTGTCATGCTTATTTTGTATTGTGCTTATACTCAATGTTAATAATCTTTATTTGATCGATAAATGTTATAAATTGGTTAGTATACAGTAGGTAATCTTAATTTAAACTTGTAAAAACTTGAACATGAGTGGATTTTATTTAATGAGTACTAACCCTACTAATGAGTTTTTGTCAAGTTTTATGTGAATGTAGTATTTAAGATTCAATAGAGATGGTGATACGAGATAAATGAGAAGAGACAAAGCACAATCTTGGGAACTCACGAGTGCACCTCAATTAAATATTCAAGAATATTCAATCATCAAATCTTGGGGATGCCAAAGGCATCGCTCCTTTTTCCATGCCCGGCTAAAATACGTTAAAGAAAAGCACTTCTTGGGAGATAACCCATGTTTTATTCCGTTTTCGTGTTGTTTTCTTTCAGTTTATTTTGTTTTATTTGATTCATGTAAGTTGTTACCTCTGTAGCAACCTCTTATTATCCTTTTTATTTTTTTGTGTGCCAAGAATAGACTCTAATAGGGAGGAAGTAAGATTTGGGAAGTTTTTGTCCTAAAACAGATTCTGTGCTGTCACCAAAAAAAATTCTCTCAGCCAGAACATCGAATTCAGCTAAAACTTTTTGTGAATATGCCCCAGGTTGTTTTACAACTTTCATTACTTTTGCACTTTTTTATTTCATGAACATAGGATTTTCGAAAAAATCGATCTTACCCGTTGTTCTGTTTTGATAGATTTCTGCCAATATTTGCATTTGCCTCTTAATCTTTTTCTTTTGGTGTTCTTTTGAGGGGAAGAGCTTTAAAAGAAGTTGTGACAGTAGCTAATGTTTTAATGGGTGTTATACTTGTGTTTAAATTGAACCAAAGTGGATTTACTATTTTGGTTACACTAACGTTGCTAAGGAAGATTGTGTGAAGTTTTGTATGGAGTGAGTTTTCAAGTTTAGGGAGAGAAGAATGGTACGAGAAGATGAAGAATGGACAAAAGCTCAAGCTTGGGGATGCCCATGTCACCCCAGGATATATACAAGAAGTACAAGAATCAAAGTTTGGGGATGCCCATGGCATCCCCTTCTTCATCAACAAAAATATCAGGTCCTCTTTCAAGACACTATTTTTATTGCTTCATATATTATGTGTTATTGTTGGAGCATCATTTATTTTTGCTTTCAGTTTTGTTTTGTTTCCCTTGATGTATCTAGAATGTTTAGATCTTGCTTAGCCTCTGGTCTCTTAGTTTATCAAAAATAAAGTACTCCCAAGTTTTACCCATTTGGCTTAGTTGATACATATGTAAAAAAATGGCTTTTCTGTTTTCACCATCTACTGCCCACTGCGCGATTGTTCATATTTTACCGGAAACTCGAAAAGTCACGAAATTTTTACAGATTATGTATCACCTAATCCTCTGCATGCACAAAAATTGGCAAAAATTTCTGACATTTTAAGCGCACCTAAAAATTACGTTTTCATGATGCAGTTTTTCTGAACAGATTCTAACTTTTGTTGCAAGAGTGGCCTCTTTTACATTTTCATTTGGGTCCTTTTGAGTCTTACCTTTTATTTAGAAGTTGTCCACTTAAGAAACCTTTCTATAACTCTAAAAAAAAGTTTGATTTGTTTTAATAGCAGCACTTTGGAAATATTATCTATTGCACTAATGTCTAACCGCAGAATAGAAGGGGAAAGTTTTTGTGTTGAAGTTTTTTCACAGAGAATGAAGGAACACCAAACAGAGAAATATTGAATAATGGCCAAAGTCATAAGATTGGGGATGTCTCCGCATCCCTCTTCATCAACAACCCCTCGGTTTGCAAACCTTTAAACTTTGTTTTTCGAGCAACATAGAAACTAGAATAAACTTGGAGCGTCTGTATCTTACAATTTATTTTTCTTAGCATCAAACACCAGTTATATTAATAAATTGATCGTCATATCTTTTATTTATCTCCTGTTTAGAGAGGTGGTTCAAATTTTAGTAAACTTAAAAATGATGTGCAAATGATATTATTTAGTAGTTTATGTTTTCTTATGGTTAGTTTCACCTTGCTAATAGTGTATATTATGTCATTTTGATCTTAACTTATAGTAGGGTATGGCATTGTGGTATCCTCCTCTGTTTGTTTCATTTGAATAGACTTGGCACATTCTCACGCATGCTATGACTGAAAACAAAAAATTCAATAAGCCTCGATGATTTATTCTTCCTTAGAGTTCTAGTATCAATTTTATGCCTCAGTTAATTTTACTTTGTCGCAAACATGATTATGGTAATTATTGCTCTCTTGATTGTCGCTTCTCAGTCTATTGCTAAACTTCACTTGCACTGAGTATGAGCTCTACTCGTGCCTCCAAATCCCTGAATACCAAGTTATTCCACAGAGTCCACTATAAACTCCCATGTGGTATTTAATTGCCACCAAAGTAAATTGCTCATGTGCTACCTTTAAAACTTTCAAAATTACTCCTGTTTTGTGTTCTTGTTTTTGCTCATGAGGACGTAAATAGAGAATCTTTATCTCACTTGTTGATTCTATTTCACACCTAGGACTAGTGGATTCATCCGCTTATCCAATTGATAGAAGAGCTGGCAGCGGGGTGCCCAGCCCCAAATTAATGCAAACAAATTCTCTTCACCATTTTTGCCCCTGATTTATCAGTCAAAGCATAATTGTGTAAACAAAAGAGAAAGAGGGATGACCTTCTACCCAGATGCGTCCTTCATATGGGAGCCGCTCTTGTGAAATCTAGTTGGCTTGTGACGTACTGTATTTTATGTTTACCATTCGTTGACACTAGCATACACCTATCTTAAAATATAGACACTCCTCCATGGTATGTGATTGTTGGCAGGCACCCGAGGATTCGGTTAGCCATGGTTTGTGTAAGATGGATGAGAGGAGTGTCAAACTTTTAATACCTCTGTTTAATAAAATAAAAGCTCTAGAATATCAGTGATCCCCTCTTCTCTCCACGAAGGGCCTTTCTTTTACTTTTATGTTGAGTCTCCACCATATTATTTGAGCATCTTCTTGAGAGCTTTGTCCCAAAGCACGGTTGATTGTCATTCTTAGTGTGATGTGTTTGTCCCAAAGCACGGTTGATTGTGGTATAACTTTGATACTTGTATCTTTGATATCTTTACTTCTAGTCTTCCCTTGAATTTCAGAGGTGCCCTGGCATTTATGTTTTGCTCCACAATTAAGGGCAAGCTAGATACCACTCTACCATGCTTTATTATGATCATTGCAATTTTGTTGATGATTATAAATTTCATGTTATGAGCTCTTAGTTCATTGATACTTTTAATTAGGTAACATGATTGCTAAGTTTTACTATCCATACATCATGCAATTTTTAAGGACCTGATCAAGCATTTAAAATCAAAAATAAATTTATTATCATTTACCTACTCGAGGACGAGCGGGAATTAAAAGCTTGGGGATATTGATACGTCCATAACATATCTATAATTTTTTATTGTTTCATGCTAATATTATGCTTTTGACACTTGTTTTTATATAAAGTTTATGATTTATTTGGACAAACCTATTAATAGTTGCAAGAGTGCACAATGTTCTTGTTTTACTCTTTGATGTGTAGGAATTAACAAGAAAACACAAAAAGAGACTTGTTGGAAAAGGACTCTGACTTTCCTGAAATCTGTCCACCAACATTTTTTAGAGATCAACAGTTTTACCCCCAAAGACAACGTAAAATGAAGATCAAATTGACTACAAAATTGTGGACATTTCCATACCTTTCCATTAAGCCCAAGAACAGCCCAATCCGAGTTTGTATGCGACCCGTGGACCCATTTTACTGGAGGATATATATATATATATCTGATTACGAGATTACCGAAATCGGTGACAGGATTGAGTCCAACTCTTACCATATTTGATGGATCCGGCCAAGCCACGACTTTGGGGCTGAGATGGGTCCCAAGTAAGGTTCTAGAGGTGCCCAAGAGCCTTCGGATCAAGGGGCCATCCATCGGAGGGCCAGGGAGCATTTTCCCATCACATATAAGGAGAAGAAAACCCTAATTCTTGGGCAGCCACCAAAAGCCATGAATTTTGCCTCCCCCATGGTCTCATCTCCATGGGGGAGGGCTCATCTATAGCACCAAGAAGCCATGGAGTAAGGGGGATAAGGCGTGGCGCTCCCCCATGATGGCCGACCGGTGCAGGAGGAGCCCTCTGCGCCCCCGACAGCCGCCGGCGCCGCCCTGCACCTCACGTGCTGCGCCTTCTCCATCCTCTCCGCCATGATGCCGCCTTCACCAACATCTCCATCAGCATCTCCTCCTTGTATTCAGTGGTTCATCCTCCCACAAAGCTCTGTACCGTCCTCTGTAAACATGGTGTTTGATGCTATAATATTTATCCTATGATCTATGTCATGTTTGTATAGTTTATTTGTCTTTTAATTGCTTGGTTGAATGTCTTTGGTTGATTAGAGTTGTATGTTGATATGGTACTGTCCTGTGGTGTCCATTATATTTGTGCGCACTTGAATCAACACCATAGGGTTAGTAGTATGTGCAAAGAAAGGGGCGTAGTTCTGTCGGAGTGACAGAAACCTAAGGACTCAAACCGGTTAGTTGCACGTATTGGAGTAAGAGGACCATTAACTTAAGGCTATGGTTGGGTATTTTTATCTTAATGTATCTTCTAGTAGTTACGGATGTTTGCTAGAGTTCCAATCATAAGTACATGCAATCACTGGATAGTGAGAGCTTGTTAGCTTTGCCTCTCCCACATAGAAAACTGCATCGAAGACGATGAACCCGATATCTTCACTAATTAATCTTGGACAAAGCCACCACAATTATGACCATTTTTCCACACTCATGGTACTTTTAGTTTATGGTTACTTAGTATATTTTATTGCTGCAGCACTAACATTTACGTTCTTGTATTTATTATCTTCCAAAGCTATCTCTCATACCCGTATTATTGCTCTAGTTTTATTTCCTAGATAATGCAAAAGTTTAGTGTGTGTAGAGTTGTATCAGTGGTTGATTGAACTTGAGAGAATATTTATCCTACCTTTAGATCCTCGTTGGGTTCGACACTCTTGCTTATTGAAAAGGCTACACACGATCCCCTATACTTGTGGGATATCAGAGGCCCACCCGCAAGACTTGCAGACCAAGATGGAAAGTCTCCACCTCCTAGAGTTAGGGTTTCAACCCCCCCCCCCCCCCGGGTACGATTTGAGACCTAGCCACCTATTTAAAGGCTGGGAGAAACACCCAGCAGAGAATCCAGTCCAATATTCACCACCATAGCCATAGCTCGTGATCCAATCTCTCAGCTTGCGCACCCGCCATTGTAATCGATCTCATCATAATACAGATCAGACAAGCAGGAGTAAGGGTATTAACTCTACGAGGACCCCAAACCTGGGTAAATCGTGCCTCTGTTAACCGACGTAATCCGCCAGCGCCTAATCGTTCCCTTACTCGAAACCCCACCGGTTCATCCGAGGGATTTGTTGACATGACTCGTCGACGATTGGTGCCGTCTGTGGGAGTGGCAGGCATTGGATCCATGGCATCTTTGGCCTCATCTTCACTGAGCTTCAGCTGGAGCCCGGGATCCTCGGCTCCATTAGAGCCGATCTGCTTCGGGTCGTTCATCTACACGCCCCACTCGCTGGAATCTCGCCCGGTGTTCAGCGGACTCCAGGAGGGCGTCAACATGACGTTCGGCAATCTCCACTTCCGCGCCAGCAAGGAAGGAATTCTACGCTTCCCCGACCAGACTGAGCTCGATGAATCAGACTCTGAGTCCGTCTTGAGCCCGGCGAACCTCGAGTCGCCATCCGGCGACGCCATTCGCGACTTAGCGCAGCGGTGGCTCCGTCCGCTGCAACACATGCAACTTCCATACGATCGCAGATGAAGAACCCTCCAAATTTTGCGAGAACCGGTGGCCTACGCCTAGGACTAACGAGCCATATTTGGCCCAAGTCTACATGGCAGACTCATCCGAAGAACTTGACAAAACGGAGGAAAGCCTAGCAGCAAAGCAGCAGATCAAGGTATCGCGGCCAGCTTGTTTCAAAGCGAAAGCAGAAGTGCAGTCAGGACACCCGATGGAAACCGGGTCCTCTCAAGAAGACCTGACCGCAAACCACTACCACCTGTTGCTAAAAAGCCGACAGCTAGCGTATGCCTTCAAAGAGCTCGAATTGTGGAAGCAAGCGGCAGAAGCCTGAGTGCGCGTCGTGCGGCGCTCTCCAAAACCCACTCGACGGGAAACCAGCCCATAAAGAAGGGGAAGTACGCCTCAAAAACCGCTCGCATGGATCAAGGGTCCCTCTGCGAAGTCAGCAAAACTCTCGAGACCTCCCTCATGCACGCTGAGGACGAGGGAAACGTACACCCGGCGACTCCCGTCGCCGCGGTCTTGGCTGCCGCTACCTACCTACAGGCGAACCAGCCGCCAGAAAATGACCCTCGCGCGGAGCAGCATCGCCAAGTCCAAAGGGGATTGGGCATGGCCGGAGCGGCAATCGCCGCCCAAAACCGCAAGAACGCGACAAGTCCTGAAGCTGATAAAACACCTCGGGTGGAGAGAACACCTCGCAGACGCGAGAGTACGTCACAAAAAGAGGGGACAAGGGATCACCTCGCCGTCCCAGAGCCAAAGAGGCCATGCGCCGTGGTGACAGCGCACGCAGCGATAATGACAACCCGCGAAACCATGACAGCAGCCCACGGCACCACGGAAGCCGCTCGCGACATCGCAGGAGGGAACACTACGACGCGCGTGCAGATATCCTGCAGAGCAAAGTCGACAAGGCCCGATGCGCGCAGCAACCGCGCCCGATCACTATCCACCTCCTCTGACGAGGAAGCCTGCTGCACGATGTGCTTCAGCAGCAGCATCCGCGAAATGACGATGCCCAAGAGATTCAAGCTCACAACAAAAGTCCCGAAATACGACGGCTCGCAGGAACCTAGGACCTGGCTCTCAGACTACCTGACCGCGGTAAAGTGCCAGCAGGAACAAAATCACAGCCATGCAGTTCCTGAACCTACACCTTGTAGGAGTAGCCCAAAGCTGGCTGGAAGGAAGACCGTGCGCGCCTTACAGATCCTGGGATGATCTCACCCGCGACTTCTAGAAGAACTTCCAGGCAACATACAAGCGACCAGCATCTGTCGAGGAACTGCGAGCCTGCAGGCAGAAAAGCGGCGAATCTACCCGCGAGTATATCCAGAGATGGACTACACTCAAAAACACAGCGGGGAACATATCATAGGAAATAGCAATCGAGGCTTTCACCAAGGGTGATCGGTGCGCTGCCACTCGAGAGGAACTAGAGCGATCCACACCTAAGTCAATCGGTGAATTTATGGTGATAGCAGACAGATGGGAGGATGGTGAAGAGTCCCTGCGCAACGAGAAAGCTTCCTTTGCTGGCACGACGAGGATCGCAACAGCGACGCCGGAAGAGGAAAATATGACACAACGACCAAAAGGATCAATCGGAACTGGTAGCGGCCGAGTTCACAAGAAATCGCGACAGCGGATCCCACGGAAATCGCGTCTGGAAACCAAAACGAGATGACAAAACCCCTGAGGACGACCTTGACAGATACTGCTCCCTGCGTCTGTTTACAGATATGCGAACGGGCAAAAACAAGGCTACTCACCTCCTCAAGATGCCGAAAGTTCCGGGACATCCACGAGGCGTACACGAAGAAGCATAGGGCAGCCATAAACCAAGGACACCCACAACTGCCAGAAGGAAACATCGTACACCAACCACCACCCCTGCCTCCACCAGCAGGACACCACAACATGGCGCTAGCCGCACACCCGGCGCTAGCCACCGCAAACCAAGGAGCTAACGGATACGCGAACCCCCAGGGGCTCCTACGCATGATACAGAAGGTCTGCCCGTCCTGAAGAGTCCAGAAAACAAACACTCGCCACGTTATCATGGCAGTACTGGATCCACCGTCCAAGACTGAGTAACTGAAGATTTCGGAGCAGCGATAACTTTATCCAGAGAGGACCACCCTCCACGGGTGTATTGACCAGGGCACGCCGCGCTCGTCATCCAGGCGCAAATAGGCAACTATGACCTAGCCAGGGTGTTCATGGACGGTGGCAGCGGAATTAACATCATATACGCGGACACACTTCACAAGTTGAACAGGAATCTGGAGGGACTCGCGGAATCAGAAACATCCTTCCACGGAATAGTGCCAGGGAAAGTCGTCCGACCACTCGGAACAGTCAACTTGGAGGTGATACTCGGAGATCCAAGTAACTACAGGAGGGAGTTCCACGACTTGGAGTTAGTCGGTACCACGCCATTCTCGGCCGAACAGCGTTCACGAGATTCATGGCAGTACCTCATTATGCCTACCTCAAGCTCAAACTCCCAGGAGAATATGGTACAATCACCGTAAACGTCGACTTCCAGAAGTCAGACAAGTGCGACAATGAATTCCATGAGATCGCAAAATCCTTCGGGATGCAAGAGGAGCTAGAAGAATTGACAAAAACCACAGATAACTCCGTGATGCCACTAACCAAAAAGAATGCCCAAGAACTCGAGTTCAGCCCAAGCAGCGACACTCAAAAGCATCAAGTGCACCCGACAGAATCCGCGAACATGGCGATCGTGTCCACCACCCTATCATCTTCATAGGAAAGCACGCTCGTCGAACTCCTCCATGAGTACTAGGAGATTTTTGCCTGGCAGCCCTCAGATATCCCAGGAATACCCAGGGAGTTTGTCGAGCACTCATTGGAAGTGTTTAAAGATGCAAAGCCGGTCAAACAAACCACTTGACCCTTTTCCGAGCCAAAACAGAAAGCACTCGGAGAAGAGGTGAACAGATTGCTAGCCACCAAGTTCATCAGGGAAATCAAGATATCCACCTTGTTAGCAAACCCGGTGCTGGTCCCGAAGAAAAACACGGACATCCTTCGCGTGTGCATCAACTACACATCGTTGAACAAACACTGCCCCAAGGATAACTTCCCACTACCGCGGATCGATCAGATCGTGGACTCTACAACAGGCTGTCAACGCCTCTCCTTCCTGGACGCCTACTCGGGCTACAACCAGACCAGGACGAAGCAGGAGGATGAGGAGAAGACAACATGCATCACACCACACAGTGCATACTGCTACACGACAATGCCTTTCGGGCTAGAAAACGCAGGCGCAACATATCAGCGCTGCATGCAAAAAGGTGTCGCCAAGCTCATTGGCAAGAACGTACAAGTGTACATTGACGATATCGTCATCAAGACCCGAGTGGAGGATACACTCCTCGAGGACATTAGGGACACATTCGACACCCTCAACGCGTACATAATCAAGCTCAACCCGACAAAATGCGTCTTTGGGGTTCCTGCTGGCCAACTCTGTCGTGGGATAATCACGGCAGACGTTACCTGGGGTAACTTACTTTGGGGCAAATCGACTCTGGTGTTTGGGAGAGGGTTTAGCTCAGGGGAAATCATGTTATCAGGTGATCTGGTAGCTCGGACTGCAATGTCGCCGAATCTCCGATCTAGGGTTACAACTATCAGCTCTCGTATTACAAGGATACTCGACTATCGGGTAAAAACTCTCTCTTTCTGCCCTCGGAGCCGGTTTATATATTACCCGGCTCTCTGGCTTTCTATACAAGGCATACCCGGAATCCTACCCGGAAACCGCACACAGCCCTAAGTTTCCTAATCGTGATCCTCAGGGTACGGGCTACAAGACCTACCCTCCCCCTTGGGCCTTCTAGAAACTCCTCCACCTTGGGCCGGGCCTTGTGCGATTCCCTTCGGGCCGAGTTTCACCTGGGCATGAGCCTACCGGGTTACCATACCCCCATCAGTAGTCCCCAGAATAGCTTGGGCTTCTCGGGATCAACCATGAAGCGCATGCTATTCCCTTCAAAACAATAAACATTCAAATACATAATATACCGGGTTAGAGTGCTTTGATCGCAGCTAGGCCTGCTCTTTGGACGGTCCATATAATAACCCGGTTTTCTTTTCAAGTCTGGGTATCATTTCTCGGGTCAACACTCCAAGGAAAACATAACAAGACCCGGCCTCCGTATCGCTACCAGTTAATCCGAATAATACGCCCAAAATCCATCTCAATCTTTATCCGGATATCTCGCAACGAATACCTTGATGCCTATCCCCAAATTTCCGGGCCAGATCATTTTCTCCCGAAAATTTTCACTTACCGCCTAATCCTAGGGTTTTCCCCTGCGCCTATAAATAGGCCCCCAGGGGTCAACCCTAATCTCAAACGGCCATTTCCCCCTTCTCCTTCCTCCTCTCACTCCGCCTCCGCACCCACGAGCTCAAACTCAAGCCCGCACGCGCCGGAGCTGTACCAGTTCTCGCGGGGTCGCCGCCGGTCGCCGTCCGCGCCTTCATCAATGCTCGCGACCACGCCTCAATCCGCATTGCCGGAGATCTCGAAACAGATCGCCAACGCAAGCGAACCACCGCCGCCACGTTCGCCATCGTCCCGGGTCGCCGCCGCCGTGCATCTCCTCCAATCGAATTGTCCTGGTAAGTTCCTTCATCCATCAGATCTAGATTCCCATTTTCTTCAACCTCACGCTAGCGTTTCGGATCGAATTTCACCCGTAATCTTCCGCCACCACTCCATTGGCTAGGCGTGTTTTCGTATTTGTAATCCCATATTTTTTCCACTAATTTTCTTAGCTAGATCCATTTCCATATTCCTTGCAAACATTTAGCCGGTTTACTTCTCCTTTTCCCACTGTATCAAATAGCCTGCACTCTTCGAATTTCTCGTCCCTTACTACTTGCATTTTACCTCCTTTTAGATCTACACTCCATGGCTCCTAAGGCTAGTGCCAAGTTGAAGGGCAAAAACCCGGCCGGAAAGCAAAAGCCGGGTCAATCGATTTCCGCCAATTGGGCGAAATCGACTGTCACTAAGGCCAAGCTTGACGAGCTGGCCGAGTCTGGTGTCCTGCTTGCCGAGCCGGATATCCAGTGGAGGACACTGGGTGAGGAGACCCGGCCTACACCAGGCCCGGGTGAGGTAATCGTTTTCCTCGAACACGTGATCCGGGGTTTCCGCCCCCCGGGTCACCCTTTCTTCCGAGATCTGCTAGACCACTACAAACTCCGGGTATTCGACATCGGCCCAAATTCCATGTTAAATATCTGCCATTTCATAGTCCTGTGTGAGGCTTATTTGTGCATTCCCCCAAACTTAGCTTTATTCCTAGAATTATTCCAATGCAAACCCTGCCGGGAGAGCACGGACGGGCCCCTCTTAGTTTGTGGAGGGGTCTCGATTCAGAGACGTAAAAACTCTCTGATGCCGACTCTCGGTCTTCACTATCATGTGAAGCACTGGCAGAAGACATTTTTCTACTGCCGAGACACATCTTTACCCGGCGAAAAGCCTTTGTCGGGTTTCTCTGATAATACACTTTCTCTCTCTGATAACCTGAACTCTTTCGCATCCGAGGCCAATAGACAGTATATCAAGCCTCTTCTCCACAAACTCGCTGTGCTTTCAGCCCATGGGCTTATTGGGCTTAACCTGATAAAGACCTGGGTCAGCTGCCGGATCCAGCCAAACAGCGTCCGGCCCAAGCTTATGTGCGATTACTCCGGGCACGTCACCGACTCTCTCCGGTACTCGGAGAAAACTTACCCGGCCGCGGATGTAAATAAGATCATGAAGACTTTCTTGGCTGAGAGAGTCGACGTTATCAGGAGCATAGCCGGGCTTGCCCCTTTTACACGCGCTAAGCCGGCTCCTCCAGTAAGAACCGGTTATCACTCTTTATTCCGACTGACATTTCTTATGCATAGATACTAACTCTTATCTCTGTGTTTTTTACTCAGGAAACTGACACATTCTGGAAGATTGTCACCCCTCCCCCTTCTGAAAACTCAGAGGAGGAAGAGGAGGAGGAGGAGCCGACTGATGGCGATGAGGGTAATTCCGGGTCTCTTCTTATTAATTACTTCGTTAGCTTATTGGACCAAAATTCTCCTCCTTCTGACAATGTTCCTCATTCACCAGCGCTAGAGGACAAGGACGACACTCAGTCGGAAGAAAGCGAAGATGAGCCGGAGGTTGAGGTTGGGGCCAAGAGGAGGACCCGGAGGGTTGTTTTCAAGGTGCCTTATTCTTCTATGACCTCCAAGCCATACTCCTTCGCCAATATGTGCGAACTTAACAAGCATCTAACCAGTTCATCATCTCTGGAGGAATCAACTCCAGCCAAACGACGGGCAACCCGGACATCTCCGGGTGACGATCCCCTTCACCCGGGTATCCCTATGTCACCCGCTCGCCGAGCCGGTACTTCCCCAACTTATAAATCCCATATACCTCAAAAATTTCCATCTCCAAATCACCCCTTAGCCGGACAATTCCGGGTCTCACTTTCCGATTCTTTATCAGCATCTTCCGGGTCCAGCAACAATCTCCCAGCCGACTTCGTTGTGAATACCGGGTAACTCGCTACCCTTATTAACCAATATACCTTTATTTTCCTTGTCTTCCGTCTATTACTCACTAACTTTTTCCTTTTCTTTCTCAGAGCCAAGGTCACACTTAGTGACCCGGAGGATATGCACATTGATAACCCGGCCACGGAAGACCCGGAGAAGGTTGTGGAGCCCGGAGCTGGTGATGATGAAGAAGAAAAGCTGGAAGACCCGATTGACCAAGAAGCCGAGTTTCCCCTACCAACGCATCAGTCGACTGACGCTGATGTCGAGTTTCTGGGCACACAAAGGGGTGCCCCTGCTCCCAACACCCAGGCAACCAGAGTCGATTCGTTGAAGCAGGAAAGGACCCCGCCACCGGGTAACCAGAACCCTAGATCCTCCAGGCCAAATATGAGTGGCCTTGACTTTGAAGGAATGCTAGATGAGCTTTTTTCTCTAAAGACCAATGAAAGAGATATTCTCGAATCCCTAGCAGCTGAGCATCAGGTAATTCTATCGATATTATTTACGTAATCATCTAGTCCCCAAGTTCCGGGTGAACTATTCATAGTTTACTCGGTACTTCCATAGCTATAAAACCTTCCATACTCGGTTTTTATGCTGCAACCGACTAATATCTCCTTGTTTATTTTTCAGGCTTATGTGACCCGGTCGGAGGAGGTGTTGGCACAAACCAACGAACTCCTCCGAGTTGAAACCAAACTTTGAGAGGAGCTGGAGGTCGAGGTGAAGGACCTTTCCAAGGACTGCAAGAAATATAAGAAAAAGCTCCACCATGCTAAAGGTTTGCTGAAGAAATTATCGACCTCTATCGCCGATACATACAGCTCCATACTTGGTAAAGAGACTTAACTTTCTGACTAAGACTCGGGTTTCTCACTTGATATGATCTATGACCTGGACCTTACCACTTTAATTTTCCTTTTATTCTGCAGGTCCGGGTGACAAAGCTGATGATGAAGACGATATAGAGAAATTGAAGACCTTGAAGGCCATTATCCGGCAATTTTCTGCGGGGACCAAGTGGACCCTTGAAGCCATTAGGTGGCCTGGTGGTTATGGTGGTGTATCCCACATGCTCGATGCATGCTCAATGGTCCCTGCTTGGATCGACCACTGGAATCGCTCGGCGTGCCAGGTTGGGATGATCCGTGGCCTTGCGTTGGCCAAAGCCTACTTTCCCAAGCTTGAGCCGGCAACGCTGGTAAATGGGTTTCCCGAATTTAACACAGACGGCTCTAGATTTTCGGCCAAGGACTTCAAGGCTATCCATACCCAGATACGTCACTCGGCGACCTTGATAGCCGATAAACTTGACGTGACCAAGCTGACCCCTCCGTACAACGCTGAAGATAAGCCGGTACCTTCTGATTTTCCGGTTCCCTTTGATATGCTAGCCCGGTGGAAGGAGGAAGTTGCCAAGAGGAAGGCCGAGGCCGGCTCTGTGCCAGCGTCATCCACTCCAGTCATCCCTCCTCCAGCTCGCGCTGATACCGCGGTTGATCCGGATATGGAGGCAGGGAAGACTACAGAAGGAAACACTGAAGACCCGGCTACCAAGACTGCTGCTGAAGAAAACACTGAAGACCCGGCTACCAAGACTGCTGCTGAAGACTCGGCTATGGATGCCGAGTGAAGTTTTATGATTTTTCGCTCACAAACACTTATTCGGCCAATAGGCATGTTTGTAATATGCCTGATACAATTATTTGTTTAATAGTGCGCCTGTGCACTTTTGATACTATTTCCTTGGTTTGTAACACGCTTAAACTTTAATGGCTTTGATGGCCCTTTTGGCCATCCACTTCGATATGCTTTTCTCCAGTCTTAAGCTTTTTGCCGCTTTTCTTATCTTTCCTCTTGTTCCACATCCATGAGACTCGGTTTCCGGATCTCAGGATTTTTGACTGAGTGAATTTTTGCTTCTTAAGCCTCCGAGTCCCCAAGACTCGGATTTTTGGTATTCAAGCTTGATAGCTAAACAGTTTGTTGCTTTTCTCAGATTCCCAAGTCCCCAAGTCCCCAAGACTCGGTTTTTTGGGTTTCAAGCTCGATAGCTAAACAGTTTGTTGCTTTTCTCAAATTCCCAAGTCCCCAAGACCCAAACTTCCGAGGCTAGGGATTTGTAGTTTTCAAGAAAAAACTGCCTGTTTTTGCCAGGGCCCAAAATATATAGCTACCCATATAAATTTTGAAGCTATGCTTAATATATTGTGAGTTTACGGCTGTAGACTTTTACTCCGCATAACTTGTGTTTGGATGACCCTTTTGATCCTCTTTGTTGTAAGCCGGCTTTCGCGTGGATATTCAGTGCTGCTATAAATTTATAAAAACAGGGTCAGGCAAGTCCCAGTGGGCATCATGACTGATTGTGATTATACGTTAGCAAGACACGCCACATTATTGCGAGTCACATCAAGCTTAAACAAGAGAAATCAAGAAAGTTTGGCTCTATTGTCCAGTTATAAGATTGTAACCGTACTTATTGCAAGTAATGGGTCCTCATAACTTAATGGCATCGTGGCCGGGTCTCGAGATTATGGCTGTGCTATTCAAGCAATTAGCCCCCAAGACCTATATATGCAATCTATGAAATTTTAAACCTAGTGCGTTATACAAAGGAACAATAAATACGTACCTGATATGGAATAAAGTAAAACGGAAAAATTAAGAACAAACTAACAGAAAGAAATAAAAAAGGAAACAATATCATAGTTTAACCATCTCTTTATTGATATGAGAAAGGTTAGGTCAGCAAGCCGCCTCATTAAAAACCCTCCAGTCCACTTAGGTACCCTGGATAGGAAAAGAGTGTGTCTGAAACCTGCTGCCTATTACATCGTGCAATTCAACTTGTAAACCTAGCCTATGCTAAGTGTAGTAGGGACGTAGCTGAGCCACGTTCCATGGTCTTTCCCGCTCTTGCATAGATGAAGTGGTATGGGTGGTGTCATTGACAGTATCCGACTCTTCCCTTGCATCTATTAGGTAGTATGATCCATTGTGCAAATTCCGGCTTATGACGAACGGGCCTTCCCATGGTGGAGATAACTTGTGATTTCCTTCCTTTGACTGTACTAGGCGTAATACCAGGTCTCCTTCCTAGAAGACCCAGGTTTTGACTCGCCGACTGTGGTATCGCCTCAAATCATGTTGATATATAGCTGATCTCTCCAAAGCTTGCTCCCTGTGCTCTTCTAACATGTCCACGGCATCCTGCCGGGTCTTCTCGTTCTCCACCTCAACATAAGCCGCCACTCGGGGGCGAGTCATGAATAATGTCACTCGGAAGGACTGCCTCTGCACCATAAACCATAAAAAACGGAGTCATCTGGGTAGATCTGTTAGGTGTAGTGTTAATTCCCCAAACCACTGATGGTAACTCCTCAACCCACGCTCTAGCAGCTCTGAGGCACGGGACTCATAGCCATGGTTTTTGCTCTTTTCCCAAGGAATTGAGGCCAACCCGGAGAAAATTCAGGCGATCTTGACGATCAAAGAACAGACAAATCTCTGCGGCGTGCAGCAGCTCGCAGGACGACTGGCAACCCTCAATAGATTCATCACAAGATTGGGCGAGAAAGCGCTCCCCTTCTACACATTGCTGAAGAAAACTGATAAGTTCAAGTGGACACCCGATCCAAAGCAAGCGTTAATCGACCTGAAAAAGGTACTCCAGAGCAAGAAAATACTGGCCACACCTCAGGAAAGGGAGCCCATGTACCTATACCTACCCGCAACAAATCAGGTGGTCAGTACATTACTCGTGGTCGGGCGACCAGAGGAGGGAAAGGCACACGGTGTGCAAAGACCAATATACTACTTCAGCGAGGTACTCTCACCGTGAAAACAACGATACTCCCACTACCAGAAGCTCGCACATGGAGTGGTCTTCACAGCCCTCAAGCTCAATAATTACTTCCAGGAGCATACCATCATGGTGCTAAACGACGCATCACGCGGTACAATCCTATGGCATCCGGAAGAATGCAAAATGGAGCATCGAGCTAGGCGCCTAGGACATCATATACACGGGGCTCAAAGCCCTAAAATCCCAGGTGGTCGTGGATTTCCTTTCCGAGTGGACAGAGCTACAAACCGAGGGCCCCCAAAATACTCGAGCTCCTGGATCATGTACTTTGATGGGTCGAAAAGAAACGAGGGGGCTGGAGCTGTGAGTAATCCTCATATCGCCAAGGGGCGACAAGCTCCAATACGTCCTATGACTCGACTTTCCACCTCATGATCCAGATCCCAACAACGACGCGGAGTACGAGGCGCTCCTACACGGCATGAAGATGGCGATTTCCTGCGGAGCCACTCGACTGATGATCTACGTAGATTCTAACCTCATCGTGCAACAGACGATGAAGGAATGTGATGCCGTCGCTGACAACATGATCGCCTATTGCGACATGTACAACCTACTGGAAGGAAGTTTCAAAGGGTGCGAACTGAATCACATTGCATTATCAAGCAATGAAGAAGCAGCCAGACTGGCGAACATCGGGTCAACAAACGCCCCAGTTCCACGAGGAATCTACTTCAAAAAAATAAGTAAAAGGTCAGTCAAGCTCAAAAAGAAAATAGAGGCACCAACAGTAACAGAAACGGAGACCAATCAGGAAATCGTCTTCATCGAACTCATCCATAACATCTCGAGGCAAGTCTTCCTGGTCGAGCCAATTTGGACGAATAAGTATCTCGATTACTTGACAAATAAGCAGCTCCCAGAAAACATTTGCAAAGCACGACAGATAGTTCGATGCAGCAAATCCTTTCGGGTGATAAAAGGAGAATTATACAAGAAAAGCATATCAGGAGTACTCCAGAGGTGCATCACACCCGAAGATGGAAAGGAACTGCTCCGTGACATACACCAAGGCGACTATGGGCACCACGCAAGCTGGAGAGACATCATAGGGAAAGCCTTTCGGGTAGGTTTTTACTGGCTCACAGCAGCCAGAGACGCCAAAGACCTAGTCGAAAGATGCAACGCTTGCCAGAAGTTCGCACCCAAGCCACATGCACCGGCTATAGAGATCCACATGATCCCCCTCTCCTGGCCCTTCGCTCAATGGGTGCTAGACATGGTGGGACCACTGCAGAAATCAACACCCGGCGGATACACCTTCCTGCTGGTAGCAGTCGACAAATTCACAAAATGGATAGAGGTCGTCCCAGTTACATCGCAGCACGCAGAGTGCGCCGTAAGATTCCTTGATTCCATCGTGTGCAGGTTTGGTGTTCCCCACAATATTATCACGGATAATGGGACCAACTTCACAGCCAAGGAAGGCCAGGCTTTCTATAAAGAAAAGAAGATAACTCTCAGCTTCGCCTCGGTGGAGCACCCCCAAACCAACGGCCAAGTCGTACGATCCAACAGATTAGTTTCGGATGGCCTGAAGAAGCGGTTATTCACCCGATTACACACAATAGCAGGGAATTGGGCTGAAGAACTACCATCGGTGCTGTGGAGACTACGAACAACACCAAACAGATCGACAAACTACACACCATTCTTCGTGGTTTACAGAGCTGAAGTTGTGTTACCCGAGGACGTCAAGTTCAGCGCTCCACGAGTCATTGCATATAGGAAAGAAGCTTCCAACAAAGCACTCGCAGAAGATATGGACGCACTGGACGAGATCAGGGGCGTCGCACTCGCAAGATCCACCGTCTACCAGCAATCACTGCGCAATCAGCACAGTCGCCGCATACACCACAAATTCTTCGTGGTAGGTGACCTGGTGCTACGGCTCAGACGAGAAAAGGGACACAAGCTAGAGCCACAATGGGAAGGACCCTTCATCGTGCACGAAGTTATCCTAGGAGGCGCCTATCGCTTGAAGAACCCAAAGACGGGCGGCATCTACTCCAACCCATGGAACGTGGTGCACCTTTGCAAGTTCTATCCTTAGGATTTTTTTCCTTACTCACAAGAAATAAGGCTGTTCCAGCCAGATTGTAACCCGAGCAAAACACATGACTTCTCAGTCATTGCAATACAAAACATGGTTTCTTAACCATAAGCTACAAACACTCAGCCTCATTTCTTTTTTCTTTCTTCCTTACATGCTAACAAACGGCAACACCCCAACACACAGGGGCTACAACGAACTAGCATAAACAATCTTCGAGTGCCCATGCACAATTTTTTTACAAGGTACACACCTTAAACACCTTACACAAACAACATACAACGTATATACACCTTAAAAATAAACAGAAATATCGTCGCACGACAACCTCTTGAAGCAACCGCTCCGTCTCTGCAGCAGTCAGCCGCACGATCCACTCAGCTGCAGGACGCACAACCTCATAGTGAGGAACAAAGTCAACAGGTGCTCCTTGGGTCTCAGGAAGTTGTGCCACAGAGTTAAAGTTGACGACAGGATGCCATAGCCGCACAAAGGCAAGCGCCACTTGAGCGCCACAAATAAGCTGCTGACGCACACACTCGCGCACATCTTCCACCCGACGAAACATCCTTAGCAGGCCACTCAGTTTATCGGGAACAACCTCGAAAGGGTAAAACGCCCGATGGACCGAAGAAAGGGCCTCCCGACAAGATTCAACAAAGAGTTACGCCTGGCTCACCCGATACTGCAGCGTAGCCATAACAAAACCCTTGCCGTGGTCAGACCAGAAGTTGCACGCATGGAGGTTGGAGCTACTCGACTCACAAGCCACGGGGTTTTCCACACAGTGACCTCCGCGTGCTCCATCAGGCTACTTCATAGACAAGATACATGTTAAGACCACAAGCAAGAAAAACACCGAAAACACTCGGGGGCTTGCAGGACTTACAAAGCATACTCTTTGCAATGCTTCCCAGCTCCTCCATCACAAACTGCTCGCGGTCTGCAGCAAGCCTCTGCTTGGAATTGGCAACATCCGCCACACCCTGCAGAGCCTTGAGCTTACGCTCGCCATCCGCAACGCAGCCACAAAGTGAAGAAAGCATACTTGTGTCCGTAATCAACGGCTCAGTCAAAGGAGCAGCGCCACTCGACGAGCCTCCGCCAGAATCTCCCACCTGGAAAGAACAAAGGAGATACGATAGTTTCAGTGACAAAGTCACACCTCACTCGACGATTAACAACAAATATATGTTCGAGTTCTCGGGGGCTACTCCCATCAGGAGAACACAAAGTAAGGCACGATAACAAAATGCTGACACTTTCAAAAGATCTCGATTGAAAAGTGAAGTACAAGATGCTTCCCAAAGTTCATTACACATAGGCATACAAAAGCAGAAACAACGCTCAGCCTAAGGAATTACAGACTTTCCAGAGGTAGATGATACGTCATAAACGTATCCCTAATTTCTGATGCTTCATGATGATATTATGCCAATTGCTACATGTTTTCTCCCTTCTTTATCTCATTTTTACATATTTTCCGGACTAAACTATTAACAAGATGCCATAGAGCCAGTTCCCTGCTTTCTGCTGTTTTTAGTTTCAGAAAAGTTGTCCTCGAAATATTCTAGGAATTGGATAATTCGAAGCTCGGAAGTCCTATTTTCACCGGAAGCATCTAGAAGACCGAAGAGGAGTCGAAGAGGGGCAACAGGGGGCACACCATAGGCTAGCGCGGGTCCCCCTGGCCGCGCCGGCTATGGGTGTGGGGCCCCTGGAGCTCCACCGCCTTTGCGCTTTCTCCTATTTAAGACCCCAGAAGGAAAACCGTAAGAACCTGATTAAAATCCCCGAAAAAGTTCCGCAGCCGCCGTCACCGTCAACCCTAGATCAGGAGGGTTCTGGAGCTATTTTCCGGCACCCTGCCGGAGAGGAAATCATCACCGGAGGCTTCTACATCACCATGCCTACCTCCGTAGTGATGCGTGAGTAGTTCATCCCTGGACTACGGGTCCATAGCAGAAGCTAGATGGCTGGCTATGATGTACATGATCGTGTTGGCGAGCGCATGCTGGCGCCTGGAGATGCGAGGCATCAGCTGGACCGGATCAGCTTATCGGCGCGGCTGGAGAACACGGGTCCTCCTGGCCCCGAGTGCTTTGGCCCGCGCATCATGAACGAGCCGTCCGTGAAGAACTTCCAGCTCGCAAGGGGCACCAAGAGCTACAATGGCAGCACCAAGCCTGAAGATTGGCTCAATGACTATGTCACTGCGGTCCATATCGCGAACGGCAACAGAAGATGGGCGGTGCGCTATGTTCCGCAGATGCTAGAGGGTCCAGCCCGCACTTGGCTCGACAACTTACCCAAGAACAGCATCAACTGCTGGCTGGACTTCTCGGACGCCTTCATCAGCAACTTCACCAGCACCTACAAGAGGCCGAATAGGCCACAGCAGCTGTCCGCTTGCAGGCAGCGAGAAGACGAGACAGACCGCGAGTACCTTACTCGGTGGAGTACATTGAGGAACACCTGTGAGGGTGTGAATGAAGCCCAGGCCATCACTTGGTTTGCGCAGGGATGCAGGCATGGCAGCATGTTGTGGCAGCGATTGCAGAGGGAGATGCCGAACACTCTGGCGGAGACCATCAAGATTGCGGATCAGTACGCACTTGGTGATCCTACTCAACCCCTGATGGACTCCTCTGAGCCGAGAAGGAACTTCAGCAACAGCAAGCGCAACGAGTTCCGCAACAAGCGCCGAATAGATACTCGGTATGATCCCGAAGAGGTGAATGCAGTGACTGTTGGAGCTGGTGGCAGCCAAAGGCAGAAACCTGCTGGAGCCTACGGGCAGAACCAGAACCAGGGCCAAGGCAACAAGAAGCCATTTCGCACCTCTCAGTCGGGTAGCGGAAACTCCGAGCAGCCGAAGAAGTTTGTCTTTGATGACATGAAGGATGGCCCATGCAGTTTTCACACTCACCACCCCTCGAGGCCTGCTAACCACACTACTCGGCAGTGCGAGTGGTGGGATGTGATCAAGAGTGACGGCCTGCCTCCTCCTCCTCCTCTGCCAGCGGCCAATGCCAATGTGCAGCCTACTCGCGCACCCGCAGCTCGGCTGCCAGTGTACCCGAGAAGAGATAATGTGAACCAGGTGGCTTTAGGAGCCAACCGTAACTTCAACAATGAGAGCTACCGCAACAACAACAACAACTACAACCGCAACAACAACAACAGAGGCAACAACAACAACTACCAGGGCAACAACAACAACGGCAACAATGGGGGCGGAGGCTCCAACCAGTACCAAGAGCACCACGAGAGCTACATGATCTTCACTTCTGAGCCAGTCGACAAGCAATCACAGCACAGGCGTGCCATGGAGGTCAATGCAGTGATTCCGGCTGTCCCTCACTACATGTATTGGTGTGACCAGGAGATCAGGTGGTCCCGAGCAGATCATCCCAAGGTGATGCCCAATCCGGGTAGCTACGCCTTGGTGCTGGATCCTACCTTCCTGGGTCCCGAGAAGAATGTGAGGTTCAGCAAGGTGCTAATCGACAACGGCAGCAGCATCAACATCGTGTACAAAGACACACTCGAGAAGCTTGGCCTGGCCGAGAACATGATGCTGCCCAGCAAGACCACTTTCCATGGCATTGTGCCCGGGATCTCGTGCAACCCGATCGGCCGAGTATGGATAGATGTGCTATTCGGCACCAGGGATAACTGCCGCACAGAGCGCCTGCAGTTCGAGGTGGTTGATCATCAGAGTCCTTACCATGCCCTACTCGGCAGGCCTGCTCTGAGCAAGTTCATGGCCTCTACCCATGTTGCATATCTGAAGATGAAGATCCCTGGTCCCAATGGCATAATTACTATCTCTGGTGATTACAAGAAGTCCATGGAGTGTGCCTCTGCTGGTTCCCAGTTGGCGGAGTCGATGGTGATTGCTGCCGAGAAGAAGAAGATGTATGAGGTGGTGGCCATGGCGCAATCCGCGCAAGCTGGTGCGCAAGGCATGCCGAGTACCCAGCATGGGACCGCATTCCAGGCATCTCAGGAGACCAAGAAGGTCCAGGTCGACCCCGAGTTCCCCGACCGCGTAGCCATCATTGGCTCCGGGTTGGCGGAGAAATAGGAAAGCGAGCTCATCCACTTCCTCCGTGAGAATCGGGATGTATTCGCCTGGTCCAATGAAGATCTACCAGGGGTCCCGAGGGAGTTGGTTGAGCACTCATTACATGTGCGTCCTGACGCCAAGCCAGTGAAGCAGGCTATGCGCCGCTTCGGAGATGAGAGAAGAAAGGCCATTGGTGACCAGATCACCAAGTTACTGATAAGCAATTTCATCATGGAGGTGCTGCATCCGGATTGGCTAGCCAACCCGGTCATGGTCGAGAAGAAGAAGGAGGATCCCAAGGCTGCCACTGCATGGCGCATGTGTGTCGACTACACCGACTTGAACAAGGCATGCCCCAAGGATCCCTTCCCGCTACCTCGCATCGATCAGGTGATCGATTCCACTGCTGGTTGTGAACTGTTGTCCTTCATAGATGCCTACTCTGGTTTCCACCAGATTGCACTCAATCCTGCTGATCAAATAAAGACTGCTTTCATTACCCCGTACGGGGCTTATTGCTATCGTGTCATGTGTTTTGGCTTGAGGAATGCGGGTGCAACCTATCAGAGATGCATGCAGAAATGCTTGCACGACCAGATCGGCAAGAATGTGCAGGTGTACGTAGATGACATTGTCATCAAAACGAATAAAACACATACTCTGCTTGCCGACCTGGAGGAAACCTTTGCTAACCTACGCAAGTACAAAATGAAGCTGAATCCGAGTAAATGCACCTTTGGTGTCCCGGCTGGTAAGCTACTCGGCTTCCTGGTGTCTAGTCGGGGCATTGAGGCCAATCCTTCAAAGATAAAAGCTATTGAGAGCATGTCTTTGCCGAGATCCTTGAAGGATGTGCAGAAATTCACTGGTTGCTTGGCATCTCTGAGCCGCTTTCTGGGCCGAATGGGCGAGAAGGCACTGCCTCTGTACCAATTGATGAAGAAAAGTGACAAGTTTGTCTGGACTCCGCAAGCGGATGTTGCATTCAATGAGCTGAAAGCAATGCTGGCTAGCGCTCCCATCTTGGCTAGTCCGCTACCCAAGGAGCCAATGATGCTGTACATTGCTGCGACTAACCGAGTAGTCAGTGTGGTGATTGTGGTGGAACGAGAAGAAGAAGGCAAGAGTGTGCAGCGCCCAGTGTACTATCTCAGTGAAGTGCTGTCCAGCTCCAAACAAAACTACCCGCACTACCAGAAGATGACCTACGGTGTGTACTTAGGTGCCAAGAAGCTAAAGCATTACTTCCAAGAGCATCCTATCACGGTTGTGAGCTCTGCTCCCATCTCGGATATCATGGGTAACAAGGAGGCGAGTGGCAGAGTAGCCAAGTGGGCAATCGAGCTGGCCGCGTATGCACCCGCGTACGCGAGAAGAGAAGCCATCAAGTCTCAGATTCTGGCGGAATTCCTGGTGGACTGGGCCGAGGTGCAGTATGAACCTCCTGCTCCAGTTTCTAATTACTGGAAAATGCACTTTGATGTCTCAAAGGTGAAGGAAGGTCTTGGTGCTGGCGTAGTGCTTACGTCACCCAAGCGAGATCAACTCAAGTATGTGCTGCAGATCCACTTCAAGGCGTCCAACAATGTAGCAGAGTATGAGGCAGTGGTGCATGGCTTGCGAGTAGCCAAGGAGGTTGGCGTGCAGCGCATTATATGCTATGGCGATTCAGATCTGGTGGTGCAGCAAGTCGCTGGTACATGGGATGCTCTGGACGCCAACATGGCATCATATCGCTTCCTAGTGCAGTCTATGACTGGGTTCTTCGAAGGCTGTGAGTTCCAGCACATTCACCGAGCAGAGAACGAAGCATCAGATGAGTTATCCAAGTTGGGATCTTCTCGGCAATCCATTCCGGCGGGAGTCGCCTTGGAGCACTTGAGGAAGCCATCCATCAAGCCCTCTCCCAACTCGGAGTCCATATTTGTTCCTTCTCTGCCAAGTGAGGAATCTGATCCCATGGAGATTGACTGGGAGAATGCTACAGGAAACCCGGGGACTGCCGTCCTCTACTCGGGGACTGCCACTCCTTACTCGGGGACTGCCACTCCTTACTCGGGGACTGCCACTCCTTACTCGGGGACTGCCACTCCTTACTCGGGGACTGCCATTCCTTACTCGGGGACTGCCACTCCTTACTCGGGGACTGCCACTCCTTACTCGGGGACTGCCACTCCTTACTCGGGGACTGCCACTCCTTACTCGGGAACTGCCATTCATTACTCGGGGACTGCCGTCCTTAACCCGGGGACTGTCGGCAATCCATTCCGGCGGGAGTCGCCTTGGAGCACTTGAGGAAGCCATCCATCAAGCCCTCTCCCAACTCGGAGTCCATATTTGTTCCTTCTCTGCCAAGTGAGGAATCTGATCCCATGGAGATTGACTGGGAGAATGCTACAGGAAACCCGGGGACTGTCGTCCTCTACTCGGGGACTGCCACTCCTTACTCGGGGACTGCCACTCCTTACTCGGGGACTGCCACTCCTTACTCGGGGACTGCCATTCCTTACTCGGGGACTGCCACTCCTTACTCGGGGACTGCCACTCCTTACTCGGGGACTGCCACTCCTTACTCGGGGACTGCCACTCCTTACTCGGGGACTGCCATTCCTTACTCGGGGACTGCCACTCCTTACTCGGGGACTGCCACTCCTTACTCGGGGACTGCCATTCCTTACTCGGGGACTGCCACTCCTTACTCGGGGACTGCCACTCCTTACTCGGGGACTGCCATTCCTTACTCGGGGACTGCCACTCCTTACTCGGGAACTGCCATTCATTACTCGGGGACTGCCGTCCTTAACTCGGGGACTGTCGCATTCATTGAGGAAGTCCTTGCTAATCGGTCTGGGCTTCAGAGAAGTGCTCCCATCCCTAAAGAGCAACCAGAGGTACCCGTCGCAATGGAAGTGGACGAACCAGTGTTTCCCATACGGGAGACACCGAGTTGGGCTATGCCCATATTATCCTTTCTAAGGGACGGTACTCTACCAGAAGATGAGGTGGCTGCAAGACAGATTCAGAGAATATCCAAGGGCTACACTATAGTCCGAGATATGCTGCACAAGAGAAGTGCCACTGGCATGCTGCAACGTTGTGTGGACCCAGCAGAAGGAGAAGAAATTCTGGTAGAGATACACCAAGGAGAATGCGGGCACCATGCCTCTTCTCGGGCGTTGGTCAAAAAATCTTTTCGACATGGTTTCTACTGGCTCACAGCACTGCAGCAAGCTGAAGACATCATGAGGAAGTGCAATGGCTGCCAGATGTTCGCAAGTAAGATTCACATGCCTGCTTCCGAGCTGAAAACAATTCCTATCACTTGGCCATTTGCTGTTTGGTGTTTGGACATGGTCGGGCCCTTCCAGCCGGCTAGAGGCAACATGACTCACATCCTGGTCATGGTGGACAAGTTCACCAAGTGGATCGAGGTGAAGCCTATTCGGAGGTGCGATGGGGCCACAGCTGTGAAATTCGTGAAGGATGTGATCCTGAGATATGGCTACCCGCACATCATCATCACCGACAACGGCACAAATTTTGCTGAGGGAGCAATGGTGCGATTCTGCAGAGATAAGCATATCCGACTAGACGTTGCGTCAGTCGCGCATCCCGCTTCCAATGGGCAAGTTGAAAGAGCAAACGGCATGGTACTGGCAGGCATAAAGCCAAGGCTGATGGAGCCACTGCTGAAAACACCTGGGTGTTGGTTAGACGAGTTGCCAGCGGTGTTGTGGAGTCTAAGGACTACCCCTAACCGGTCAACCGGCTACACGCCATTCTTCTTGGTATACGGGGCTGAGGCCGTGTTGCCAATAGACCTAGAGCATGACTCCCCCCGAGTAACCCTCTACACTGAGGTGGAGGCGAGAGAAGCTCGAGAAGACGACGTTGACCTGCTTGAAGAAGCAAGAGAGCTGACTCTGTCACGTTCGGCTATCTACCAGCAAAACCTGCGGCGTTATCATAGCCGAAAGGTGAACCCAAGAGTTTTCCGAGAAGGAGACATGGTCCTTAGGCTTGTGCAGCGCACAGCCGGGATGCACAAGTTGTCTCCTCCATGGGAAGGGCCTTTCATTGTGAGCAAAGCGCTGCACAACGATGCTTACTATCTTATAGATGCGCGCCCACCACAGGCGAACAGGGCAGATAAAGATGGAGAGGAAACCAAGCGCCCTTGGAATGTAGCTCTACTCCGTCGTTTTCATTCGTAAGCAAAGATGTGTATGTACCCTCTTATCCAAGTTGAAATTCTACTCTGCAATCTGAAATTGATCTCGGGGACTGCCCTCGTCCAAACTTGCTCTAAGTGTTTTTACTCGGCTTTACCTTTTGCCTATTCGGTTGCTCTACTTCAAAATTCAAAGGTACATTGAGTACTGTGTTTAAACCTACGTGCCAACTCTTCGACTTTGCTGCTGTCTGAAACCCGGCTTCATGGCAAGCAAGAGAACAAGCAAAAGGTCCATGAGCACAAGAAAAATTACTAAGGAAAGGAAGAGTGCAGGAACCGAGTAGGGTCCTTTTATTACTGTTCTGTGTCTTTTCTTTTCGGCTAAGTGGTGGGCTGCGTTACTATGATTGTTTCTAAGCGGCTAAGTATTTGCAGCTCTACTCTTTAACTCTTGTGACTCGAATACCAAAAAAGCAACAAGTTGCGGGTAGAGCTGAGACAAAAAGAGAGAGTGAATAAGAAATGCAACTCGGGGACTCGCATGATAACGCAACTCGGCATCCAGCCCAGATTGAACAAATGGATTAAGTTGAAAATAACAAGTGGGAATAAAATCGAGTAGCAAGCAACGAAATAAAATAGTCTGATACATTTGCTCCCGGCATCCCGGGGATCTGATAAGTGTTTGAGTAAAAAGTTTGCAGGATAAAATCATGTTGAGGAAGCGGTGTTGTTGGTGCTAGCCTTGGCGGCTTCATTTTCTGTGGTGGCCTTGGTCGCCTCCGCCTCCGAGCTGGCATCAGCTGTTTTCACAGCTTCCTCTTCGGTGCTGGCGTTGGTCGCGTCCGCTTCCAAGTGGACGGTGGTGGACTGCTCCATCTCGACATCGTGCTCGGTGGCTACCTGGTCTGAGGTGGCCGTGGCCATCGAGACAGGTCCAGTCGCCAAGGAAGAACCAGAAGCTTGGCCTTGGGGGCGTACCGTGTCATCGAGGGCGGCTCCTGATGAGGTGCCGAACTCGAGGGCGGCTGTGTCGATCTCCTCGACTTCTTCATCGCTACTCGCGACGACCGCGGCCTTCCCTTTCCCGGCCTTGCCCCCGGGTGAATCGAAGAAGCCCAACTCGGGATCTGATTCTTCGTCCTCCTCCTCGTCCTCCTCCACCTCGGTGTCGGGTTCAGTGAGGCCATCGATGAAGGTGGCCGTGTCAGCATACTCCGCAACCTCATGCGCAATCAGCTTGCGCATGGTCACGCAGCTGGGATCCATCTCCCACTTGGAATTGGCACGCTTCCCGCGGATAATCTGCATGTTCAAGTTCTCATACCAGGAGGCGACGCAGAGCAGCATCAGATCAGCACCCGCCCGAGCTCCCGAGGCGCGCCACTTCTTCAATTCGGCCTTCACGTTGCGCAGCTTCAGAGCAAGGCCACAAATAGTTGTTGGCGCAGGATCCTGAGGCCAGAAGAGCTTGTGGAGCTAGAAGGCGGTGCGCACCAGGTCAGTGCCCACGCCGGCTAGGCGTTCGAACTGCCCTCGCATCACCAGCATGCTATCCTCGATCTCGGCTCTGGTGTCCGCAGCCTCGCCCTTCTCAATACGAGCTGCTTGGGCCTTGGCCAAAGCAGGCGCGCAAGAGGACACGATGTCAGGGAAGATTTCTGCAAGAAGCAAGCGAGAAATTCAGTAACAGAATTAGAGAGGAGGTAGGACCGAGAAGAAGAGATGCAGAAAGGAGAAAACTTACGATTCAACTCATGGCGCAGCCCCTGCAGCTGGCTCTTCCATGCTTCTTCATTGGACACATGCTTCTCCTCGAGCAAGCGGAGCCCCTCCAGCTGAGTAAAGAGCCCAGCATTGGCTTTTGTCAGCACCTCGCACTCCTGCTTGAGGGCTTTCACCTTGGCATTGGCTGTTGTCTCGGCCTTTGCCTTCTCTGCGATGACTTTGTCCCTCTCGGCACCAAGGTTGATAGCATCCTGGAGTGCCTTCTGCAGCTGGAGTTGCAATTTCTCCATCTCGGTAGCGTGCTCACTCTGCAGAGCAGCTGATTGGCTTGCCAGTTGCACCTGCACCTCGGCAGGCTTCAGGCAATCTTGATGCTCCTCAACAAACTTCTTATGATCTTCTGAAAAGAGCAAAGCACGGTTAGCAGAGAAGCGAAAGAAAGAAACAGACACAAGGGTGAACCGAGTAGACAGTGGTTTACCTTCAAGCTTTTTGATGGTGGCCTCGCCATTCTCAACAAAGGCATGGCAGTTCGCGTGCTCGTCAACCAGGGCTTTCAGTTTCCCTGCGGAGTAGAAATGGTTAACGCAAAAAAGCAGAAGCGGGCGTAAACAAAAAACGCAAGAACCGCGAAGCGTACCTTCCACCTCAGACAGCCTCATGGTGCTGTTCATTACTTCCTTGTCGGCTTCCTCGGCGCTCACTTTCTCTTTCTCCAAGGCAGCAATGCGTCTCTTGGCAATGGCATGATTCCAGAGAAGTTGACGGTGCAAGTTAGTCCGCTTCAGTACGCTGTTCTGAAAAGAGGAAAGAAGATGAATCAGACAAAGAAGTTGAGATTCAACCCGAGAAGACGGTTACTCGAGAGAGTATTTGTCTACTCGGCCAGAATCTCGGGGACTGGGTGATGGCTAAGGAAAAGGAAAACGAGTAGAAAAGAAGAAAAAATGCAACTCGGAAAGGATGATTAAGAACTTACTGCGAAGGATTTCTCGAGGTCCTCGGCGTTCTTGCGGTGAACAAACATCTTGGCGGCAAGTGTAGCAGAGGTGGTCGAGACGGTCATGGGTTTGCAACCCAAGTCCACCTTGTTCCAATCCTGACGCATATGGTCGATGTCGCCCAGATCGATGCCGTTCCAGTTGGGGTTGCCGAGAACTTTGCTGTCCCACTTGGCGTCGATGAAGCCGATCAGGTCGAGTACTTGCTCGAGGCTCTGGGACGTGATCGCTTGGTCTTGAGCTCCACGAGAAGCAATGGAGACGGACCTGTCTTGGTTTGGGGCCGGGGGCCTGGCATTCACTGCCACGGCTTTTCTCCCTTTCTGAAGAGCGAGACTCCGATCCTGGGGGGAAAGGCCGATCTGGTGCTGCTGGCTAACCTTCACCATGTAATCAGGGTAGCAGGGCTGCTCAGCTACAGTAGCGGCGGCAGGAACCGCGATGGGATTGCGGATAACCAGCTGCCTGGACTGGCCAGCTGATGTCGGCGGCGGCTTGTCGGCAGCTCTCTTCTTTGCTGTCTCCTTCTGAGCAATTGGCTTCTCGGAGATTGGCTTCTCGGCTTTTTTCTTCTCGGTCGCCTTCTCCTGCTCAGCTCTCTCCTTCTCGGCTGCCTCCTTCTCGGAAGCATCTTGGGCACTCTTCCTAGTAACCGGCTTGGCTGAAGGGCCGGTTGCAGCTTTGGGTTGCGGCACCAGGGAGGAGTCTGGCTGAGCGCCACCTTGGTCAGTTGGTGGCGCTAGGGGCGCGCTGTCTGATGCGCCATCTGGCTGGGCGCTACTCTGCGCGGCGTCTGGTTGCACGTCGCTCAGAGGGTAACGCCCAGTCGCGTCCTCTACCCGCTGTTCGGCAGCAGGATCAGGCTGGGAGATATCCATTGCTTCCACCCGCGCCTGGGACGCAGGGTCTTCTTGTCCAGCAGCCCCTGTTGCTGGCTGCTCCTCTCCTGTTTCCTGCCGCTCAAGGGCGGCGTCGTGGTGCATCTCTGTATCTTGATCTTGGTTCCCCTCGGCGGTGTCGGCCGGAGGGGAAGGTGGCTTCTCTTGATGAGCAGTGTCCTGCGCCTCCTGCTCGGCGCGGGATTGTTGCTCTGGGTCGGTGCCTCGGGCATCAGTGCCCTGTGGTTGTGCGTTGGCGGTGGTATTTTCATCATCGTCGAGGTTGATTAACTTGTCGACGTCAATGGCAGCTTGCTTCTTGGCCTGGTCAGGCACGAAAGCAGCATTCACATCTAAGGGAGCTCTGATGAGGAAGGTAAAATTAGAAATTAGAGGAAGGCAGAGGAAAATTGAGAGAAAGCAGTAAAGCAAAAGGATTGGGAGTCAACCGAGAAGAACAAGGTAAACTGAAACATGCAACCGAGAAGAAACTTACGCTTTGGTGGAGGGAATCGTTCGTCTTGTTCTCTTCACGGCCTTCTTGGTCGCCTTCTCGGTAGCCTTCTTCTTCTTGGCGGGGGGCTCTAAGGCGCCATTGCCCGTCCGCTTGCGGGTAACAGGAGCGGCGACTGATAGAGGATTGGCCTCAAGGGCTCTCTCGTCCTCATCCTCGTCATCATCCTCAGCATGTGCAGCATCTGCGAAATCGAGAGGAAGAAAAACACTTCAGAAACAGCAGGCAAATGGCTAGTGTTTCTCGCAGACAAAAAGCGTGAATTCAGTTACCTTCTAACTCGTCATCAGACCAATCGCGGAGAGACGTTTCGGCAGGCTGCTTCTCTGTCGAAGGGGAATGAGGAAGATTGATCTGGTCCGCGGTCTCGAGGGAGGCCTGGTCATCTTCTTCTCGGTCATCTGACCAATTGCCCTCGAAGCGCTCACAGCTTTCAGCTAGCTGGCGGTCAAGAACCTGAAGAACAGGGAAGTGTCGTAAGTTGACCGAGTAGCATGAAGGCACTATACCCGAATAGGCGTGCAAACACAAAGCATACTAAGCCTAGGGAAATTTGCCAAATATCCTACTCGGAGAGGTGTGCAAGGATCAAGCATATCAAGCCTAAGAATTTCTCCTAAGTATGCTACCCGACAAGGCATGCAAACATCAAGCATACTAAGCCTAGGCAGTTCTGCAGAGTGCTCTACTCAGCGCGGAATGCAATTGCTAGTTACGGCAAGGAAAGAAGGTTATCTACTCGGATTACACGTATACGAGAGGCAGAGTAAGGAGAACGTACCCGTGGAATCGGCTTCGTACGGCTGAAAGGGATGAACCCATACTGCCAGTTATCTCGGAGGCCCGTGGTCAGGATGGACCTTGCGTGCGCGGCGACTTCCGCGTTGCTAAGCTCGAACGTGGTCGTCCGAGTGCAGTCGCGGGGGCCTCCCAGGTAGCACATTGGGTGGGAGCGCTGCTGTAGAGGCAGCACCCGGTTCCGGATCCAGCAGGCGACGGGGTCGTCGCTCTTGAGGCCTTCTCCGATCAGCTCAGCGAGCCGCTCCTCCATCTGCACGGCGTTGCGGTCGTTGGAGGGCTTCGTCTTCCAGTTTTGCCCAGACGGAGCTCGGTTGCTCCAGGCGGGCAGGTTGATGCGATCCGTCACCGGTCCCCCCTTCGTGGCGGGGATGTTCTTCACGTAAAGGAAAGATTTCTGCCACATACGGACGGAATCCAACCCCTTGATGCGAGGATGGTTGGTTCCCGTCCGCTGCAGCATCATGGCGCTGCCGGTGTCGGTTACCCGACTGCCAGTGGCCGCGCCATCCTTCTTCCCCTTGCTCTGCTGACGAAGATGGAAGTACTTCAGCCATGTCTGTACCGTGGGGCGGACGCCGAGAAAGGCCTCGCACACCATGGTATGATAGGCGAGGAAGACGACCGCATTCGGAGGGAGGTGATGCATCTGGACACCGAAGTGATCCAGGAAAGAGCGGAGAAAATCAGACGCCGGCAGGCCGAATCCTCGCGCGAAGTGCGCGAGGAAGACGACATGCTCGCCCTCCCGTGGGGCCGGAACGAGTTCGCCGTCGGACGGCCGGCACTGAACACCAGGAGGAACCCTCCGGGTGTTCACGAGCCAGGAGCAGTCGTCGACAGTAACATCGGAACCAGCCCAGCCGGCGCGAGCAGCCATGGCAGCGAGCGAGAAAGTGGTGGAAGTTGGAGGAATTGGGTGGAGAGAACGAATCCGCAGCGGCGCAAACAGTTGCGCGGCGGCGGAGAGCTCGGCGGCGGAGAAGAGGCAGAGAGGCGAAAGAGGAAAGTACGGAGGTAGGAGAAGGGGAAGTTACCAGTGGGGGTATTTATACCCTCGTCTCAGATTACCGTTACCATCGGGGTAGTGGGATCGATCGTGGCCATAATACTCGTGTGGTGGGGCCTGTGGCCGGATAGAAACGCACGCAAGCGCGGAACACGCGCGTAACGGCCACAGTCGATCCCACGACCAGATCGTGGCCTATTACTGCGCTTGATGGGACATGACGAGCCGGTGGGCCCGCTCCGTAAAAACTGGGCGCGTGGCACGTCGTGTCCTGGGCAGCGAGACGTCGGGGTCGCGGATGCTTGGCACGTGTCCAGTTGCGGCACGGAAGGCTGGATTGCGCTCTGCGCTGCAGAGACGCTAGAGGAGAAATTCTCTAAGTCTTTTTACTCAGTTACGGAGTAGAAAGCTGGTGCTGCTCGGAAGACAGGAAACTCAAGGTGCTCTCCAGAGTGCTACTCGGAGGTTCTTACTCGGCATCTTGAGGTTCAAGGGCTATGTTGCAAAGATTGGTTTTAAGCTGGCAGAGCCTAGTGAACGAGTTCGCAAGACTCTACCAGCTTCGGGGACTGCTGTCGGGGGGTTACCCCCGAGTAGGGTAAAGGCAAGTGGTAAAAGCAACTATCAGAAGAGAGGTTTGGTCGAGTAGCCGCCTACCCGGTACTTGCTACCCGGTCGACTGCTACTCGGTCTCACCTCAAGATGACCAGAAGGAAGAATCAATCAAGTTCTGTCCATTTGAGTAGAAGAGTTGGCCCGAGTAAAATTGGCGGGAACCTACTCGGGCCAGAAAGTCAAAGGAGCCGTTCTGACACAGGATCCCGCGTATCCCGGGTCCGTACTTGGCACTATTCGAACTACTGTTCATCTGGGACCGGCCTGCCTGACAGTGACAGCATGGAAGCAGGCCGTCGCGGGATAAGGGGGCCCCACTCTGTGTTTGGCACAGTGATACCAGTCTGTCCCCTTGGTTTTGCCCAACGACTTTCCGGATACAGCCAAGATTAGGAACCAAAGCTGTCAGCGGGAACCCGGAAGAAGGACGATGTGCACACTATGTCGACACTTGTCCATGTTTGGACGTATCCGGCTGGGCACCGGGTATATAAGGTGCCCCGCCGCCTCCTGCGTGAGGGATCGCATGCTGGAACACACCGTGACCTAATTCTTGACCTAGTTCATCACATATAGAGGAGAGTGGCTACTCGGTAGCAAGAACATTGTACTGTGGCTACTCGGTGAGACACCAGAATACATTGAGAAAGGCAGGAGTAGGGGTTTTACCTCCTCACGAGGGCCCTGAACCTGGGTAGATCGTGTTGTTTGCAGTGTTTACTTCGTACCTCACGCGGCTACTCGTCGCGTGATCCCTCCCCGAGCACCTCCAGCGTCCTTCGTCCCCACATCTTTAGCCATCCCATGGCATCTGCCGTGACACCACCACGACATCCATGTTTAGATTTCGTGAGCCGCCTATCATGATCGAGATCGATCTTATGTAACTCTTTATGCCGTGTTTGCTCGGATCCGATGAATATTGACCTTATGACAAGTTGATTATAGTCTTTATTGCATATGTTATTTGTGATCTTGCATGCTTTCCGTTGCTAGTGGTTGCTCTGGCCAAGTAGTTGCTAGTGACTCCAAGAAGGAGTATTTATGCTTGATTGTGGGTTCATGCCTCCTTGTTGCCTTGCTTGAGTGACAGAAACGTGAAGGGTGTGATGTGTTGTTGCCATTAGGGAGAAAACAGCAGTGAGAGTACCCACGTGTATAACCATTGCTTACATTACACACTTTGTTTAATGCAATTATCTGTTGCTTGCAACTTAATACCTAAGGGGGTTCGGATGATAACCTGAGGGTGGATTATTAGTCATAGATGCAGATGGATGTCGGTCTATTCATCTTGTTGTAATGCCCGCACTAAATATCATAGTAATCATCATGATATAATGTGCACTACGGTCCAACCTTTATTTGTCAATTTTTTCATAGTAATCATCATGATATAATGCCCAGCTGTAATTTTTTCACCCAGCATGTTATTTTTATGGAGAGACACCACTAGTGAACCTATGAACCCCGGTCCATTTTCCACACTGTTAAACAAACCACAACAATTTTCTGCTCTCTCTACTTTCTGCAAGCATTCAATTGTTTTCCACACTATACGTATAATCTTTGTTTTCAGAAAGACCGGTGAGATTGACAACCTCACTGTACCTTTGGGGCAAAGTATTTTGGTTGTGTTGTGTGCAGGTTCCACGTTGTTGCTAACACCAGTGAAGCGCCAGCACCACCGTCAGTGGCATCGACCTTCCGAAGGTCCTCCTTCTCCTACTGGATTTATAACCTTGATTCTTAACTAAGGGGAAAACTCCTACTGTTGTGCTCATCACACCCTCCTCTTGGGGTATCCCAACGAGTGCAAGATCTGCACCATCAAGGACTTTTTCTGGCGCCGTTGCCGGGGAGAAGGAAGTATTCTGGCAAGGGGAGTCTCTCACTCTCAACCTCTTTATTTTGTTTATTTGTCTTGTTTCTATTTTTTCTTGTTTTTATTCTCCATATGAAAACACACAAAAAATTGTTTACTTTATAGCTGTTATTTACTTGCTTGCTGTTATTTTGATTTTGTGTTCTTAAAGTTTAATTTCTCATCATGCTGCTCCCTAAATTTACTTTAAAATATTTGCCGATAGGAAGTGGTTCTATACTTGGAAAGGACACTATTAAATAATTCATTGATCATGTTAGTAAGCATGATAATTTTGAGGAAAAAACCATTGTAGAACTTGCTCCCAATTACGAGACTGCTGCAACTCGTTAGTTCACATGCTAGAAGCTAGGTTTGTTAACCTTCATCCCATAATACAACATATGTTCCTCAACTTGAACAACATTGAAGATGTTGAGAAAAGAAACTTCATCTTAGAAACTATGCTTAAAGAATTTTGAGATGTTGCTATAGAAGCTAGAAAAGTCTTTGATCGTTTCAATATGCTTGGCTCATGTGTAGACGTTGTTGGTGCTCTATAAAAACAGAATCTAATAATGAAAACGATGATAAAATACCAATCCCCTTTAAATTAATGGCACTGAACGAAGCCCAAGAAAAGAATTTCGATTGGATTGTTCCTGAGAATTTATTTGATGAAAATAGTAAGCCTAAAAATACTAAGAGAGGAGCCTCTGAAACCCACTTGGATAAAATATAATGCATTATTAAAGAGTTGACAAACCTTGATTTGAATTCTTCACTTGAAAATACTTGAGTTGCCCTTTTATGCCTAGCTGAAAGGCGTTAAAGAAAAGCGCTAACGGGAGACAACCCATTTTATTTCTCTGTTTTCATTCTGTTTTTCTTTGTTTTATTTGGTGTGCTTTGCACCTGGGTGTTGTCTATTTCCTTAGCAACCCCTGTGTATCTTTTCTTTTGTGTTTTTGTTGATCCAAGTAAAGCCTCTAGTGGAAAGTTGACACTATATTTCGGATTTCTGCGCAGAAAACAGATTTCTGCTGTTCACTGTTAATTCCGTTAAAAATCACAGAAAATTCAAAATGACCTGCTTTTTTTTTGCTTAATCCTGAGTTCTATACACAACTTTTCTTAGCTGACCACTTTTTTATTTGAGCAACAGAAGATTTTCCAAAAAATCGATCTTTGCCTAGTGTTCTGTTTTGACAGATTTCTGCCATTTGTCGCATTTGCATCTTAATCTCTTTCTTTTGGTGTTCTTTTGAGTAAAAGAGATTTCAAAGAAGTTGTGACAGTAGCTAATGTTTTTTTGATTTCTAGTATTGTGTTTAAACTGAACCATGTGAGTTTATTATTTCGTTTTCACTAACGTTGGTACTGAAGATTGTGAGAATTTTGATGTCAAGGAAGTTTTCAAGGGTCGGAAGAGGATGATATGATGTGATCAAGAAGAGTGAAAAGCCTAAGATTGGGGATGCACCAGTGTTACATCCCAGCAAATTCCAACAAGACTCAAGCGTCTAATCTTGGGGATGCCCAAGACATCCCCTTCTTCATCAACAAATTATCAGGTCACTTCTAGTGAAACTATATTTTTATTCGGTCGCATCTTATGTGCTTTACTTGGAGCGTCTTTTATTTTTGTTTTCAGTTTTCTTTTGCTTTTGCTTTCAGTTTGTTTTTACTTTCATAATAATCTTGGTTAGACCCCAGCATTCTTTTATTTGGAGAGTGACACGCTCCGCTTTTGCATCAGAATACGTTGTATTCTTAGTCTCTGTTTGGCTGCTGCATTTATTTAGCTTTTGTTTTGCATGCATCACTTATCAGAGTTGTTATTTTTAGTAGTATTATTTGAGTACTCTCATTTTTGCTTGCTGTATCATAAAGATTATTTTTGTTAAAGCATGTTTTGTATGGTGCTTGTTGGGAGAAAGAAAACTACTGCTTGAAGTGGAATCTATAACAGTACTAGTAGAAGCTTGTATAGACTATGGCTAGAACTTTTCATGCCATGCTAAATGTTATTTCAGTTTTAAAGCCTTGGGGTTATTGAGTAGCATGAATAGCCTCAAATAGCTGAGAGTGTTTAATATGTATTAAAAGATTCATGAGTTGTTCTTGTCATTGTAAATCATCAATATATGGTATTCTCTTTCGAATGTTTTATTTGGTTGACTTGGCGCATGCTCACACCATGTTTATGACTACAAACCAGTCCCAAATAGCCTCCATGACCACTTAGTTTTTGAACTTGTGATACTGCTTATGTTTTAATTAATGATGCTTGTGTCGCTATGCATGATTATGGCTCTTATGCTCTCTTGATTTGTCGCTTCCAGTCTTTTGCTAGCCTCCACCTGTACTGAGTACGAGCTCTACTCGTGCATCCAAACTCCCTTAAACCAAAGTTTTTCCCATTGTGTACACCATACCTACCTACGTGTGGTATTTAACTGCCACTCCAAAGTAATTTGCTCATGTGTTACCTTTAAAAACCTTCAAAATTATTCCTGCTTTGTGTTCTTGTTTTTGCTCATGAGGACATCAATAGAGAATCTTAATCTCACTTGTTGACTGGATTTCCAACCCTGGACTAGTGGCTTAATCCGCTTATCCAAATGATAGAAGAGCTGGCAGCGGGGTGCCTAGCCCCAAATTAATACAAACAAATTCTCTTCACTATTTTTGCCCCTGATCATATCAGTCAAAGCATAATTGTGTAAACAAAAGAGAAAGAGGGATGACCTTCTACACCAGTTGCGTCCTTCACCATGGGAGCCGCTCTTGTGAATCCAGTTGGCTTGTGACGTACTATATTGTCTGTTTACCATTCGTTGACACTAGCATACACCCCTCCTAAAATATAGACATTCGTCCACAAATGTCAAACGTTTAATACCTTTGATTTATAAAATAAAATTCTCTAGCACATGAGTGATCCCTGCTTCCCTCTGCGAAGGGACTTTCTTTTACTTTTATGTTGAGTCTTGATCTTCTAACTTTATGCATAGTTGAGAAGCATATTTGCCATTCTCAGTTTTATGTGCATTTGTCCCATGAACATCAATAATTACTTCATGATGTGATATCATTTGTTCTTAAATTATTTGTTCTAGTCTTCCTCTTGAACTTTGAAAGTGTCCTGGCATTTATTTTTTGTCCCACTCTTAAGTACAATCGAAATACCACTTTTCCATGCTTTATCTATACCTGGAATAAACATTTATCTTTCTTTGCATTATTATTCATGATCCTTTATTTGAGTTACTCTACGTGATGCAAAGTAATTGCTATGCTTTATTATTAAAGTATTATTTATCATGCCTATGTTTAAAGTTTTATGATCTCACCGTGTATATGCTTTTACATTAGATTGATCAAGTTTATGTTAGTAGCATGTCACCTCAGAAATTATTGTTCTATCGTTTACCTACTTGAGGACGAGTAGGAACTAAGCTTGGGGATGCTTGAGACGTCATAAACGTATCCCTAATTTTTTATGCTCTAGGATGATATTATGCCAATTGCTACATGTTTTCTCTCTTCTTTATGTCATTTTTATCGATTTTCCGGACTAACCTATTAACAAGATGCCACATAGCCAGTTCCTGTTTTCTGCTGTTTTTAGTTTAGAAAATTTGTTCTGGAAATATTCTCGGAATTGGAAAATTCGAAGCCCGGAAGTCCTATTTTCCCCGGAAGCATCCAGAAGACCGAAGAGGAGTCGAAGAGGGGCAACAGGGGGGGGCACACCATAGGCTGGCGAGAGTCCCCCTGGCCACGCCAGCTATGGGTGTGGGGCCCCTGGAGCTCCACCGTCTTTGCCCTTTTGCCTATTTAAGCCCCCCAGATGGAAAACACTAAGGACCTGATCAAAATCCCCGAAAAAGTTCCGCACCCGCCGTTACCGTCAACCCTAGATCAGGAGGGTTCTGGAGCTGTTTTCCGGCATCGTGCTGGAGAGGAAATCATCACCGGAGGCTTCTACATCACCATGCCTGCCTCCAGAGTGATGCGTGAGTAGTTCATCCCTGGACTACGGGTCCATATCAGTAGCTAGATGGTTGTCTTCTCCTCACATGCCTCCATGTTTAGATATCGTGAGCTGCCTATCATGATAGAGATCGATCTTATGTAATTCTTTATGTTGTATTTGCTGGGATCCGATGAATATTGACCTTATGCCAAGTTGATTATAGTCTTTATTGCGTATGTTATTTGTGATCTTGCATGCTTTCCGTTGCTAGTGGTTGCTCTGGCCAAGTAGTTGCTAGTGACTCCAAGAGGGAGTATTTATGCTTGATAGTGGGTTCATGCCTCCTTGTTGCCTTGCTCGAGTGACAGAAACGTGAAGGGGGAGGATGTGTTGTTGCCATTAGGGAGAAAACAGCAGTGAGAGTACCCGCGTGTATAATCATTGCTTACATTACACACTTTGTTTAATGCAATTATCTGTTGCTTGCAACTTAATACTTAAGGGGGTTCGGATGATAACCCGAGGGCGGATTATTAGTCATAGATGCAGATGGATGTCGGTCTATGTATCTTTTTGTAATGCCCGCACTAAATATCATAGTAATCATCATGTTATAATGTGCACTACGGTGCAACATTTATTTGTCAATTGCCCAGCTGTAATTTGTTCACCCAGCATGTTATTTTTATGGAGAGACACCCCTAGCGAACCTGTGAACCCCGGTCCATTTTCCACACTGTTAAACAAACCACAACAATTTCCTGCTCTCTCTACTTTCTGCAAGCATTCAACTGTTTTCCACACTATACGTCTAATCTTTGTTTTCAGCAAGACCGGTGAGATTGACAACCTCACGGTACCGTTAGGGCAAAGTATTTTGGTTGTGTTGTGTGCAGGTGTGCCAGCACCACCGTAAGTGGCATCAACCTTCCGAAGGTCCTCCTCCTACTGGATTGATAACCTTGGTTCTTAACTAAGGGGAAAACTCCTACCGCTGTGCTCATCACACCCTCCTCTTGGGGTATCCCAACGACTGCAAGATCTGCACCATCAGTAGCTCCACTCGCAAAAGACTTCGCACCACGGCCACGAGAAACTACCTTGGAGAGCATCTTCGCTAGCTTCCTCGCACGATCGCCAAAGGGTCGGAGCGCTACCTTTTTGTCTAGCGCAACTCGAGGAAGCTCCGAATACACCTTCTCTAGGTCACGCGAGACGTTGTGCGCAAGGCAAACTAGATAGTTGTCTTGGCTCCACACTCGGTCAGTGCGAGGGAGTACTCCTGTTGGAGATCGACTTCGCCAAGGAAGACTTGCAGGAGGCCACCAAGAGTTGGCGGAACCGGCACTCCCATAAGCAATCGCTGGTGCAGCCAGCACTCGGGCAACATCACGAAGAGCGAAGCATGCCTTGTTCCCGTGCTCTTGCAGCTGAGTGCATACGTCCGTCAGAGCGTCGATTCGGACCCCTCCGGGTAGCGCCAAGTCAACTCCACTTGCATCTAAACAAAAACGGAGCAAATTAACATAGAGAGGAGGAAAGAGCAAGACACAGTCGAAAGAAATTTGCGCAGAACTTAACAGCCAATGTCTGGGCCACGGGACGGAGGATGCCGACCAAATCATTGTCGTGCGCTGCGCTCACTTCCTCCAGCTGCTTCAAGGACTCGCGAGTTTCTGCGAGACGGTCGGGTGCGTTCTTGCGGGTGGCTCTAACTCCTTTCAGGTCGACTCTAGCTCCTTCTCAAGATCTTTAACTCGAGAATTAGCCTCGACCTTTTCGGACCTCAAGCGGGTAACCTCGTCTACAACATGGAGTGTGCACGTCAAATAACTATCGCGACCAGAAGAAACGGAGCTAAAGCAAGAATCATATGTTAACTCACCCAGTAAAAGGCGGGCATCTTGAACAAGCTGGTCGCGCTCTCCCCGAAGAGAAGTGCACTCCTCCTCGGTCGTGACTTGGCGGCATCCAAAAGCAGCCAGGGAATCGAGGACAGCCTGCAAAAATTCCTTGTGGGTTAGAAAGATATTACTTGAGCCTATACATGACTGTACACAGTCAAGTATAGCCTCGGGGGCTACTCCCATCGAGATCAGTGCCGTTCACTAGATAAAATCAAGAACCAAGAAACATACAAGAAAGCGAAAGTCTCGACTTGAGTCTATAGCCAACTGCAAGCAGTCGACCATAAACTCAGGGGCTACTCTCATCGGGAGCACTGCCGTGCACCAGATATAAAAAAGAGGAGGATAAACTGTTGAAAGATAAGAAGACTTCACCTTGCCCTGCACGGTTGACAAGGGTCAGTCGAGCTAGCCGAAACTTCCTTGCTCGCTGACGCCCCTACCTCTCCACGCCGCCCACCCGCCAAATTGGGAATCGCATACTCCAAAGTGTCGTCCGCCTTCGCAGGTCCTGCTGGGGGTCGTCGAGTGGGGCTTGGAGCTGGAGCAGGATTCACGGTGGCCACCTTCTGCTTCATGGACGGAGCCTAGGATACGAACTGATCCACGCTGATGGCCACAAGGCTAAAAACAAAAGTCAAAATCAGAAGAAAAAAGAGCAACTCTACGTAAAAGGAGAAAGCACGGGACTCACTCGTACACATCATCATCGTCGAGGTTGTATGGGTCCCAGGCGGTGGAGAACTTCGATTGATGGATGGTGGGAGGAAGTACATTGAGAGGAGTCGCCCGGATGGGCCTAATCTCCTCGACAGGGTCCTCACTCAAGGAATTATCCTTGCAAGTGACCTCGGGCTCCTTCGCCCTGTGATGCTTGCGGTGGCGAAGTAGGGGTTCCTCTTCCTCCTCTTCTTCCTCTGGAATCTCCTTGCTTGACTCCGCCTTCGCAATGCTGGTGTCGAGAGGAGCATTGAGGTTGCTCGCAAGAAGATCTGAGGCGCCGTCATCCGCAAAAATTGGCGGGAAACACATCGCCACGTCCTAGTTCTACAAAGGAAAAGGAAGAAGAAACGGCGGCTCAATCGACGAAAACCTAGAACAGGTAGAAGAAACATAGGGAGAAGATAGACAAGAAATTTACCTCAGTCAGAGGATGTTGAGCATCAAGAGGGGTGAGACGGCACGGCGGATGGCTCTCCCCTTTCTTCAAGCAAAGTTATGGCGGCAATCTTCCTCTCGAATTCCGCATTCGAAATAATGTCGGTGCACGTCCTGCTCGGATCATTGAAGCCCGTGAACTCCCATAATGGGGTTGGCCTGCCTTGGAGCGGCTGGACCCTCCGACGCAGGAACACACTCGCCAAGTGTATCCCATTCAGTGGGGTCCCCTGCTCCTTGTCAAGGAAACGCCCAACTTTCGCGAGCTGGGGAGAAACCACCTTGGACTCCTCGGCTGACAGCGCGTGCGACTAGGACTTTCTCCGCTTCAAGACCATGAATGGGTGAAATTCTAGAACACCACCTGCGTCGTTGTCTTCAACGTAGAACCATATCCGGCGCCACCCTTGCGCCGACTCGACGAAACTCATCTCCAGGTACAGGAAGTCCTTGTTCGCCTGGATCTCGAAGCCACCGGTCGCCAGCGGCTCTCCAATCCTCTCGCCTGGCAGGGGCTTCTCCCGAAAAAATCGCACCTGGAAGAGTGCCTTCTAGAACCCCCCAATGCGGGCGAATGCTGAGAAAGCACTCGCATAGTACGATAAAACACGATATCTGTTGAATAGCGTTGGGAGGAGGTCGTGCAACTGTATGCCGTAGACATACAACCGCCCGACGAGGAAGGGATGGAGAGGGAACGACATACCTTGGGTGACATGCTCCGTGAACGGCATGTGCTCGTTAGCGCACGTATTGGGCATTTCCTCCCCCCTTCATCGTCATACGGACGCGCTTGGAGTCCTCGGGAGGAAGCAGCCCCTCCCTCTGCATCTCGGCGACGCTTTTCTTCGTTGCATTGGACGAGCGCCATTCTCCCGTCCTCTTCACCGGGACCGCCGTGGAGGCGTTGGCTTCCTCCTTGTCGGAAGCCGTGGCCGCACCGCGTTTCTTGCCTCCCTCCATTGAAGCTTGGTTCGTTCTTGCAGAAAGAGAAGGGCACGCTGGAGGAATAAGAAAGAGAATGGAAGCGGGGAAAGCGATCTTTCCCTAAGACCTATTATTTATACCAGTGTCAGGCCACTGTGAGCTGTTGATCCAAAAAACGTGGCACTCATCCCCACCGACACGTGTGGAGCGGAAACAAGGAGACGGGGGGCAGTTACCCCCGCACGATCTTTACGAAAGATCGTGCATAATTACTGCACGACCAACGGATAAACGGGCATGCGACGGCTCGTTTCCGGTCAAAAAGCTGGCAAGGTGGGCCATACACGCTCTGCCCAACTGCGTCACGTCCCATCGGGAGCAGGCGAGTGCACACCTCATGACACGAAATCTCTTTCGTATGGAAGGCGCTGACGCGAAATTTCTTTCGTATGAACATCATCAACACGAGATCTCTTTTGTATGGACCGCATGACACGAAATTTCTTTCGTATGAACATCATAACACGAAATTTAAAATTTGGCGAACACCATTATCAGTTCGCCATCTCTCTTTGTACTACCGCCGGCGAACAAGCCAGTGCGTTCGCCAGCGCTATGGGTGGGACCCCTGCGCGCGCACCCGCCCCTCCCTGAAACTACCGCTGGCGAACATGCCCCTGTGTAACTTCCGGTTGTGATCCGCGGGATAATGGACAAGCACGTCCGGGAAACCATGTTTGGCATGTGTAACTTCTTCGACGTGATATCTCGAAAGTCGATCACGGGGAAGCAGATCTCAAGGCTGCAGGAAGATATTGTCGTGATACTATGCGAGCTTGAGATGTACTTTCCACCATCATGTGGTAGATGATTGCGAAGGGTAAGGGTTTCGATGAGATCCATAAAATGTGGCCCTCCATTTCCGAGGAAGACTTGGCCCAATTCAAGCTCGACGAACTCAAACCGGAAACGGTGGCGTTGAGTAAATGGGGATTCGATTTCCGAAAAAAGAACATTGGCCCTCACGATCTCGGAAGCCAGGGTTACCTTGGGAAGCAGAAAGTTTGGGCTAAGGAGGATGCGCAGAGAGAAGGGCCGAACCCGTATGACAAGATCACCGACCCGCAGGTGAGAAATTTTGTCAGGGCCCATTATAGGGAAGATCCCCAAAAGCCCGACGATCTTATGTTGAACGAGAAGGTCAAACAGCTCGAGAAGAAATATCTCGAGGAAGAAGAAAAAGAACGTCTATCTCAGTCTGACGGGGGGGGGGGTCCTCGGCGACGATGAAAAAGGACCCGTATGACACCCCTTTTATTAGGGCGCTTAACGCGATGAAGGGAGTGCCCCTTGACAAGAAGCCACATCGTGGCCATGTGCATGGCCTCGGAAAGGGTCATCGGCATGTGCACAACTACCCGGACACTAAGGAGAAGAGAAAGGAGCAGAACAAGGTGCCACAGAAGACGGTCAACGAGCTTGTGAACGAGAGGCTCAACGCGCTCCTCCCTACCATCTATGCGTCCGACGCTCAGTCCTTAGCGCCGTGGATGGCAGGTGGAGGACAAGGGCCGCTCCCTGAGATCAACATAGCCCCCCCTCGTGGCGCCTGCTGCGCAGAACGTGGCACCCGCCGTGGCGCCTGCTGCGCAGAACGAGGAGGCCCCCAACCCTGAGCCGCAAGGTCGCGAAGATCCGTCGCCGCCCCGCCACATCTCTGCAACGCTGCCGCTGACACTTAGCGGTCCATCGCCCTTGTCCGAGCTTAATGCCCTCACGGTAATTCAGCGTCCACAGCTTAATTATATATTATGACTTGATTTGTGACGGCCTCAGTCTCTAACAATGATCGCGCGATGTTTCGTAGGCCGACGAGACGGGATGCACATTGCTCCTTCGTGTGAACGGCGAGTTAAAGGACGTGGCCAAAGGAAAAATCATAACACCTCTCAACCCCGTGTCCCATGGCGTCCGTATGCCCTACGACGTGTTAAGGGTTACATTAAGTCGGGTGCTCCCTGGTTGCGGTGCTCTCGATCCTCCGAACCAACCCCCCGCAGCCGACAGCGAGTTAAACCTGGAGCAGTGCTTGGTTTGGCCATTGACATGGCCAAAATCACTATTTCGTTTGAAAACTATTCCTGTCAACACTCCAACACCGGTCCAGGGGTCGGGGCACCCAAGCCAACACAAGGATTTCTCACCTGCAAAGTCCGTGCAACACGACGGCGACCATGCTGAAGATGAGAACCCCAGTGACTACCTCGTCGACGATCCTTACGAGGGGGCCGACCTGGATGATCTTGATGAACTTCTCTTGCCAGTGGAGGAAGCGGATAAATATCTATGCACAAAGCGTCTTTTCTCTTCTCAAGAACCGGCAGCCCCCGAGCAAGAAGTCATCAGCTAGGACGCCCTCAAAGAGGCGGTAGTAGATGTATTTCAGAATCAGCCTAAGAAGACGGCACGGAAAAGAACTAAGAAGAGTTCTGCCGTTGCATCGATGAGCCAACCGGTGGAGGGGACCAAGTCTAAGCCACAGGCAGAACGGGTATTGGACAGGATACCCATACACGATTGGCATCAGATCCATGACTTGGGCAAACCGATGCTTCCGCCGAGGTTGGCCTCCTTGTTGACAGGTGATATGCTTAGCGTCCATGACGGTGTTCAATTTATGGAGACGATGCTTCTCAAAGAGAAAAATCCAACGCTGACGGTTTTGGTCGCAAAGGTGCCATCTACGGTGGGATTTGTCACTGAAGGCAACGCAAGCAAGATCATCGTGAGATTTGACGACATTTTTCGGATGTTCCACATGAAATCCCTGCACTCATCAATCGTCCGTCTATTTACGCTCAGTTTGGCGCATCAAATATCCATAGAGAATACCAAAAGCATCGGGCTAGCAGACCCCTACTACATGCACGACATGTACGTGAACAACCCCAAGGGTAGGGCAAAAGCGGCAAAGTACCTCGAACAAGTGTTGCTCAATAATTATATGCACAAGAGGATCGCCCTCCTGCCTTACTTTCCCGAGTAAGTTATATTTCCCATCTTTACATAAGTTTGCACATATACAATTAATAGTGGTTACAATTTTTGAGGATTATATATATGGACTCATGTTTTGCGTAGAAACAAATACGACACCCTCATCATGCTCTACCCGAGAGACGCGCACATCGTATATCTTGACTCAGGGAGTAGGCTGAAGGAGAAGAACTACTCCCGCATCAAGTCTGTTCTCAATGATGCTATGGACAGCTACATCAGGGGGAAAGGATTCTACGACAGAATAAAACAAAGTCAAGGAAAATATGTGTTCAGACATATATGGAGATCATGAAGGAGCAACAAAATCTACAATTCATGTCTCCTGTGGACAAATGGTCTCGCAGCATCGTCGAATGGTCTGATGTTGAATTTAGACAAAACTTTGGTCGCATCCAGCGCAAGCACTGCTCCATCATCTATAGGGATGTAGTAACTAAATACTCGGTCTTCCACTGGAACTCCCCACCATCTAACGATGAGTTGCGACAATGTGTACTAGAGTAGGCTGTCGAGAGACCATTCAACTCGTTAGAAGGTGTTCTTCCATTCCCGTCGGTGAAGAAACAGAAGATCACAACAACGAGGAAGAAATGATCGACGGTATGTATTCGGTTCGATACGAATTGCTCCTAATAAGAACCTGTGATTTTCTTTGCCGGCCTAATGCTTTTATCTTGGTCTACAGAGAGATGAAGAAGTGGACGGCGCGCTGGCCCTAGCGAAAGATCGCAAGCGGAGACGGAAGCTAAAGCGGAGGCGGGCCGCATATATATGTGTTGTTTGCGATTGATCTATATCGCGTGTTGTATGCATGTCATACTTTTGTAATCGTTAAACTAATTCGATGGCTATACTTTTGGTTCGAAATCTTCCAACATAAACATGTTATTGAGATCGATGTGTATTAATATTTATGAAACTTATTTTCGTTATGGATGGATTTCGGTTTGTGTATTGCATATACATATATATGCATATGTATCTAAGAGTGATTTGTATGTGTGAATTATAGAAATTACATAAATTACATGTATTTGCACCTGTATAGTATAATACTAGGAAAATACAAACTGTTATACGAAAATAACAAAAAAAATACAAACCTGGGAGCCATAGCGCTGGCGAACCTAGGAGCCTACCACTGGCGAACCTACCGTTGTACCGCTGGCTAACACATCGCTGGCGAACATGACCTGGTTCGCCAGCGGTAACATATACTACCGCGGGCGAAGCGCTGTTCGCCAGCGGTAACCCACTACCACTGGCGAGCTAGCGCTGGCGAACAGGGCTTCGCCAGCGGTAGGCCAAAGTTGTTTGTCATTGGTAAGGGTTTTCCTACTCGTGGGAGGAGAATGATCTGCTGACTGAAGAAGATTGAGCTGTTGTTTGAACTGCTATCTGAAGATATCATTTGCCTTATGTTGCAGCTGCTATCTGTTGGGAGTCTGAATTGTGTGTTGTATCGTGCATCTCTAGTCAGTTTGAAAGTGTTTGACTTATGTTGTGACTATTATCTGTTGTAATATGTCAGTTTGATCTCTAGTCAGTTTGAAAATGTTTGACTTATGTTGCGACTATTATCTATTGTTAAAAAAAACAGCAGCAATGTATTTCATCTATAAATCATGGAAACAAATTCCAGGTGCTACATATTGCACAAAATTACATTAATATGTAAAACAAACATATTTTTCGCGCACACAAACCAGAACACAAATAAGAGCACTTATTATCAAGCGCTAAAAACACTTAAACAACTACTTCCTGCGTATCCTTTTGCTCGTGCCCTCGTTGCCACGGCGGCGGCGTGAAGCTCTACCTTTGCTCTTGCACCAGGGGCGGATCTTCTCCAGCCATGTTGGAGCTAAACTGTTTTTCATGTCTTGGATCCTTCTGTATAGCTCGTAGCTGACATACCCGTCCACCGCTGCATAGTTGAGGCTTGTTGGAGCCATCTTCCATTCCCAATATTTGTGCATATCTGGTAGGTATCCGGACTTCATTTCGAGGTACGAACCGTCTATGATATTTCCTGCTAGAGTATCCATTCCAATTTTGGGTACCCCGAATTCCATCTCGATGTCATGCTGGTACTGTGGTGGCAGAAACAAGGCTGATTGGGCAAGAGCCTTCTTGTCGCCCGTCGTGTCCACGCTTGCGAACGTGGTCTTCTTTGTTGAAAGAAATCTTGCAGCAACTTGCGTCCATGATCTGTCTGCGGTGACCTGCACCAGTGGTACACGAGGACGTGTGTGTGCATGGCTATTTGCACGATGACGACGGCATGGGGTTTGTAAGCATGGCTACGTGTGTACTCAAGGTCGAGGCCCAAGAATTTGTGCCTTTCAGGCTGAAGCCATTGCTCGAAATTGGCCAGGGCAGTCTCCAAGACACGTTCCTCGTTGGTGTAAATTACCTGCAACACGGTGCCGCCGTGGACAGGGACGTCGAGAACCTCCGTGGTTGGTACGCGATCGTCCATGGCAAGTCTCCACCGTGGGCTTGGAAGAAGAGTCGGGGAAGATGAAGTCTGGATCGGTTTGGAAAAAGAGTCGGGGAAGATGATGAATGGAAGGAGCGCAAATGGTAACCGCCTAAATATTGAAGGCGTGTGTGGAACGAAGGTGTGTGAACCCAAGCGAGTAGATGAACGAACGGGAAATTAATGGCAACTGAAAACGAGGCAGAGTGCATATACACGTTCGTCACCGTGGGTGGCCGTTTGACCTCCCTCGCAACTGACCGTTGTGTTCGCAGGAAGAATCGACTGATAGGTGGCCCTGACTCGTTGTGGCCCCGTTTGACAGTGACTAAATGTCACATCACTCTGTGTTTGACAAAGTCAGCCCACGGGAGAGACATCCAGAGACATGCATTCACACACGTCAGCAGGCCCAACGGCCCTCGAAATGGCAGTCAGTATAAATGCCCCTCCTGCTTGCATCGCCTCCCTCCCCCACCATTCCGGCCCCAAATCTAGCAAAAAAAACCACTTTGCTCCGGCCCCAACGCCTCCCTCCTTCTCCCCAACTTTGAGGCGGTTCCGCGAGGAATGGAGGACACCGTCGCATCATCTGCTGCCGGCGCCGAAGGTGCGGCCCACCATGTCGGTTGAACCTCATGTCCGGATCCGATGCAGGGGAATAACGCAGGTGCGGCCGGCCATGGCGGTTTGCTGTCATCGCCTCCTCCGGTGGTGGAAGCGCCGGGACTCCCTCTCCTGTCTGATCTGGAGGACCCCATGGCGGAGGTGCCGGCGTTCGAGGAGGTCGTCTCCGACGAGGAGTCTGAGGTGCTTCCATAAACAGATATATCTAGCCCTAGTTTCATATTGAAGATCCAATGGTTTGTAGAGACATGCAAGCAAGTTGGATCTGTAGACGGGGATTTTACATATGCAACTGCGAACCCAGCGCCCCCTAGTACCCATCGGTCGGAACAGTGTAGTTGAAGTTTATTTCATAGAAAAAAATACACATTAAGCCTTGTAACTGACTGTTTGCACGGCCTTGAATCTATTCCCGGGTCCGCTAATGATTTTAGGTCCTGGATTCTAGAGCTTGTAGAATAGAGCGATTGGTATATGCAAGTTAGGAATTAGCTATACATGATTTTGGTGGCATTTTTTCTATCTGCAAGTTCTATTGTCCCATTCGAATGTGGGTATAAATTCTAGACTTGTTATTACATATTAAGTACATTAACTAACTGCAGATATGTGGTACCATTTATGTTCTTTTTAAATTTTTGTATGCTATTTAAGCAAAGATTGATGTCATTAGTTTATCAATGGCATGGTTATTTGATTTAAACTAGTGTTAGTACGTGCATTTTAAAAATGACCTAGAATTAGAGTGTGGTGCTAACTTTTGTTTCATTTCTAATTTGAAGCATTCTGATGGCGGCGTATCATCTGACAAGGAGTCCCGCGATGCTAAGAGCAGGCATGTTCTTAGAAAGCTGCAGAATGGTCAGATTAGGTACCGTCGTCATGCCGGCATGCTGTTCTGCACCTTCTGCTGCAGGAACATTGACACGAGCATCGTCAGCATGATCCAGCATGCTAGCGGCATTGGACGTGGCTCGGAAAACCACGGGCCCGCTGTTAGGGCCAAGCACGCTGCCTACGGTGTGTTCAAGAAGTTGCTCGCGCGCAATATCCGCTTAGGGTTGGCGCATCCTCATCTGAACCCCAATCACCAGGACAGGAATCCTTGGAGGAGCCAGTAATGCTGTCACGTCCACTTAGTACTCGATCATGCCCAATAAGCCAATCCTTGTCGAAAACTCATTGATCTGATGGATCAATGGGTTGTAATTCTTCATTTAATTAGTAGAAAATAAAGAACTAATGGTAAGAATCCAACCTTTTTCGTATTAGCAAAGATTTACATTTGAAAAACCTTCAATTTATGGGACAACATGCCACAATTGGAAGCTATAGCCCTTTGTACACTAATTAACACATATACCCTCAATTTTAAAAAATTCACATCCAAACCTAACATCTGCGCGTCTAAATTACGACCGCGATCAGCTGCGCGCTAAAAAACGAAACAGTCTCACACGGGGTCCCACTCATCAGCGTCACAGCTGCGCGCGCGCTAAATCTTCACCGAAACAGTCTCACACGGGGTCCCACTGGTCAGCGTCACAGCCGAGCGCGCTAAATCTTCACCGAAACAGGCTCACACGGGGTCCTACTCGTCAGCGTCACAGGCCGCCGCGCTCCCTCGCCCACTCTCGGCTACTTCCCCACTGAAAGGGATCACTCTCCCCCCCCCCCCAAAAAAAAAAACCAGTGCCTCCACTTCTACCACTGGGCGGCGGCTATCACGGCTGCGCCCTCCCTAGCTTCCCCGTCCTCACCGACGTCCTAAACCAATGACTGGTAAGTGTTGGTTCCCTCCCTTCCCCATCCTCAACCAAACGATTCGATCTAGGTTAGATGGCGGCGGATCTAGGTTAGATGTCGGCGGCCACCGTCGTTGACGTGTTTTAGGTCACCACCAGCTATGGATTTAGCTCATGCTACCTGATGGAGGGATAGAAACCCGGTATGCTAACGCCAAGGTGTAACCCGGCCCAAAGGGGACTGCGCAAGACCCGGTTAAAGGAAGAGGAGTTTCTAGAAGGCCCAAGAAGCAGTGTAGGCCTCGTAACCCGGCTTTGGGGTTACAATTAGGAAACTTAGGGTTTTGTATGCGGTTACCGGGTAGGACTCCGAGTATGCCTTGGATAGGAAGCCAGGGGGCCGGGTAAGATATAAACCGGCTCCTAGGCTCAGGAAAACAGAGCTTCACCAGATATCCGAGTATCCTTGTAACACGAGAGCTGATATTGTAACCCTAGATCGGAGACTCGGCGACTTGACTGCCAGAGCTACCAGATCGATTGATAGCATGGTTTCCCTTGAGCTAAACCCTCTCCCAAACACCAGAGTCGAATTTCCCCAAGATAAGTTACCCCCGGTAACGTCTGCCGTGATTATCCCACGACAGTTGGCGCCCACCGTGGGGCTTGTGTCCAAGGGTGTTTACATCACGGGAGAAGCTCGGGAGAGCATGAAGAACCTCGTCATCGGCGAGATCTACACCAACCCCGAAGGAGAGAAGATGGTGGACGATTTTGGCTGGGGGCCAGAGTCGGATTTGCTGGATGCCGGATCTATCGTCACAATTGGCCGGGTCAACGTCTTCGTCGGTATGGTACGTACGTCCGGTTCAATTCCTGATGATGTTGAATATGATTCCGTGTCAGGAGGAGCGACCTGCGTTCAGTCGGATGGGGAAGAGTCGGTCGGCACGATCGATTCGATAGAAGAGCCCACCGCGAAGAGGGAACAGCCGGAGGAGCCGGCATGGACCCCGCGTGGCCGGATCACGAGGGAAGATGATACCGAGTCTATCCTGCACCTATTGGAGGATCGGTACGAAGAGGATAGCTGTGATGAGGAAGAGTATGAATCTGCACCAGGCATCGCGCGCCAGGTCGCGGTCTACACGGCCCCTGCAACCAATCTTAATCAGGGAGACGTGACTACAGCCGCGGTCGGAGCGGCGCGAGCGCTGGCTCAGCAACAAAATCCGGTTGATGGAAACCCGGTCATAGCCCGGGTTGACGGAGAGTCGGCTTCAGTCACCAGCCATACCCCGGAAAGCGAATTGCAAAGAAACATGTTTGGGTTTATGACAAACAGAACGCCAGGAGCGGGGCCCTCGAATCCACGAAATCCAGCTCTGTTCAACAATAACCTGATCTTAGATCCTACGGTGCTAGCAACGGTGATAACCCCGGAAAACGCGGCGGCACGCGCTGCGGATCTGGATGTGGCCCGCCATGCATTGGATCAGCAGAGGAGAGATATGGAAGCTGAAAGGCAGGGGATAGCAGCGCGCCAACGCGAGCTGGAAGCATTGGAGAACCGGCTCCAAGTTCAGTCGACCAGGATGCACAATCAGAGATATCAGTCGCGATTACCGGCAACGGGTGTAACTATAAACCCGGCCGCACTGTTTATTACACCTCAGGATCAACCAATTCTGTGAATCAGGAAACCGGACATCAGCCTGGAACCTTGGGAGGACAGCCGGCAAACGTACAAGCCGGGTTACCCACATTGCAAACAGGGATCGTAACTGGCAATACAGCGCCACCACCACCACCGCCACGATTTCACACTCCACCAGGTCACTTCAATAACCCCATGGACAATGTATATGCAGCAACATTGGCGTTGGATCGCATCCCCGTAAGAGAGTCACCCCATGCGGAGGAGACCCGGCGGGCGATAGATCTATTGCGCACAGCAGTGGCTCAGCAAGCCAATTACCCGGATAACAGGAGTGGAATGCATGGAACACCGTATGTTAGCCGGCATAACGGAAATACCGGCAATATTCAGACGAGCTCAGCACGGCGGAGGGCAGAGCAGCAGCAAATGCCGCCTCCTCCCCGTAGACCAGCAACACCTGCAGTATCAGCGGCGCAAGCTATCGTGGACAGTTCTCGAGCCAGGCGCGCAGCAGCCGGGTCTACAGTACGAGGGCCGGTAGCGGTTGCACCCCCCGCCGTACCTGCAGCCGGATCACATGTTTCCCGGGTGAGGCCAGTACCGGAAATTTTAGCCAGGCCCAAGTGTTTGTCGGACGCCATCAGAGCCGAGCCTTACCCGGATAAGTACAAGGAACCGGGTAAAGTGGTCAATTACGAGCCAACCATGGATCCAGAAACCTGGCTGAGTAGTTATGAGATGGCCATGTCGATTCGCAATGCATCTAAAAATCTTCAAGCCAAGTTTATGTACCTGATGATGTCAGAGGGAGCAGCAAAGTTATGGTTCAATAATCTACCCGAAAAGTCCGTCAATTCATGGAGCGAGCTGAAAACGGCCTTTGTCAAGCACTTTCATGGAACGTGAAGGAAGTTGTTCACAATTGATGATTTAGAGCGATGTGTCCAAAAGAAGGGAGAGTCAGCGCGCAGTTGGGTGCGCTGGGTTATGGAAATACTCCACTCGTCCACGGATATTCAACCAAAAGATGCATTACAGGCTATGGCAAAAACATGCAAGTATATACCCTTAGTGCAAAAGTTGACGCGCATGAAATCTAGTCGGAATGCTTCGGAGGTAACTATGGGAGAGTTGATGAACGCGTGCAACAAGCACGCCGCCACGGATACCACAGAGGAGGACGTTGATGATAAGAAAGCAAAAGCTAACGCGAGCAACAGTGGAAGACCCGGCAATGGATCTGCGCCGGGTAACAATGGAGGAAATAATGGAAACAACCAGAACAAGCGCCCGTATGAGGGAAGTTCCGAGTTTGTCGCCAACACAGAAGCCGGGTTTTCCAGACCAAGAGCAGAAGGAAATTTCAACGAAGGAAACTTCAATGGAGGAAACTACCAAGGACCGCCAAGGCCGGCTAACCATATAGAGGCCTTCAGGATGCCCTGTCCGCGTCATAGCAGGAACGGCAGGCCGGCTAATCATTCGCTGGAACAATGCGTAGATTTACAAAGATGGAAGAATGAGGAAATACAAAAGGCAATGCGAGGTGCAGGCCGTGGAGCAGGACCGGGTCCGGGTGGTAACCCGGGCAATGGCGCACCCCCAGCAGGCAACCCAGGAGGTGGCAATCCGGGTAACAATTAGGGAGGAGCTGGAGGCTTCCAAGCTAACCCCAAGCAGCTGGGGCAGTACCACGTTCACACTACAGGAACTTCTAACAAGGATAGAAAGATACTCAAAAAGGCAGTAAACTCGGTTTCTTCAGCTGTCCCGAGGTACTTGAGATGGTCGGATCAAGAGGTGACATGGAGCAGAAGGGATCACCCGGAAAGAATAGAGCATCCGGGTGTGTTAGCTTTAGTGGTTGCGCCACAGGTCAATGGCTATGAGTTGAAAAAGGTTCTAATGGATGGCGGAAGTAGCATCAATATCCTATATTGGGAAACTTTCTTGCGCATGGGGCTCAAGGAGTCCCAGTTACAGAAAAGTTCTACAGTTTTTCATGGGATCGTGCCGGGACACTCAGCGTGCCCCGAGGGAAAGATTACATTGGAGGTCGCTTTTGGAGAATCAAAGGATAATTTCCGAGTGGAGTGGCTCACGTTCGAGGTGGTAAAGTTGCGCAGCCCCTATCATGCATTGTTTGGAAGGCCGGCTTACGCCAAGTTCATGGCCAGGCCATGTTACGTGTACCTACAGCTAAAGATCCCGGGTCCCAAGCAAACCATCACCATACATGGGAGCCGGGTTATAGCAGCTGAGTGTGACGAAGGAGACGCGGCAATGGCAGAACAAGCTTGCAGAAAGGAAGAGCTCAAGTATTATCGGTCTCAAGTAGACCCGGATGACAGAACAGCATTGAAGAGGCCGAATACGGAGGATGAGAGAGCAAAATTCAAGGCAGCACAGGACACAAAGATGGTGGCTTTTGTTGAAGGTGACCCCTCCAAGCAATTTGCTATAGGATCTAACTTAGACAGTAAGCAAGAAGAGGCGCTCATTGAGTTTATTCGTGGAAATCAAGATGTTTTTGCTTGGACACCTAGTGATATGCCGGGTATCCCGACCGAGTTAGCTGAGCACAGTTTGCATGTTGATCCTAAGTCCCGGCCTGTGAAGCAGGGCCTGAGAAAAATGAACGAGGAAAGAAGGAAAGCTATAGGAGCAGAGATAGCTAGGCTGCTTGCGGCCGGCTTTATCATGGAGGTTTTTCACCCGGATTGGTTGGAAAATCCGGTTCTAGTAATGAAAAAGAGTAATGAGTGGAGGATGTGTTGACTACACGAGTCTCAACAAGCACTGCCCAAAGGATCCGTTTGCCCTTCCAAGGATAGATCAGATCATAGACGCAGTGGCTGGAAGTGACCTATTGTGTTTCCTGGATGCATATTCCGGGTATCATCAGATCAAGCTCAAGAAGGAAAATTGGGAGAAAACATCGTTCATAACCCCCTTTGGAGCTTTCTGTTACAAAACCATGACTTGTGGACTGAAGAACGCTGGTGCAACCTACCAGCGGTGCATTCAGAAGTGTTTTGAGGATCAGATTGGACGCAATGTTCACGACTACGTTGATGATGTGGTGATCAAGACAAGGAAGGCAGAAACGTTCATTGATGACTTAAAGGAAACATTCAGGAACCTGAGAAGATATCAGATGAATCTTAACCCCACAAAGTGTGTATTTGGAGTTCCAGCAGGAAAGTTACTCGGATTCATTGTTTCCGAGAGAGGAATCGAGGCAAACCCGGACAAGATCAAAGCTATCCAGAGTCTGAAAAAGCCGGAAAACCTGAAGCATGTTCAAAAGCTTACAGGGTGTGTGGCGGCGCTAATCCGGTTTATATCAAGGCTTGGAGAGAAGGCTATACCCTTATACCGGCTCTTGAGGAAAACCGACAAATTCGTTTGGGACCAAAAGGCGGATGAGGCGTTCGAGGCACTAAAGAAGCAATTATCTGAGGCACCAGTCTTAGCAGCTCCGGGTCCTAAGGAGCCCATGTTACTATACATTGCGGCCGGGCCCCGGGCGGTTAGCGCAGTGGTTGTTGTTGAGCGTAAAGAGGATGGAAAAGATCGCCCGGTACAGAGGCCGGTTTATTACGTAAGCGAGGTATTATCGGAAGCAAAGCAGCGTTACCCACACTGGCAGAAGTTGGTTTTCGGGGTCTTCATGGCCAGCCGGAAATTGAAACCGTATTTTCAGGAACACCCCATAACAGTGGTTAGCTCCATACCAATGTCGGATATTATCAGAAACTCAGATGCAACAGGTAGAATAGCCAAGTGGGCCATTGAGATGGGAGATTATCACATCAACTACGAGCCCAGGTCCGCAATCAAATCTCAAGCTTTAGTCGATTTTATCAATGATTGGACTCACACAAGCATGCCTACAATGACGCCAAGTTCCGAGTCTTGGGTAATGCACTTTGATGGTTCTAAGCAGTACGAGGGATCAGGAGCTGGGGTGGTACTTACATCGCCCAAAGGAGATAAGCTGAGCTACGTGTTGCAAATTCACTTTGATTGCTCCAACAACGTGGCCGAGTATGAGGCATTATTACACGGATTAAGAATAGCCAAGGAGATGAACATCAGGCGGATACGGTGCTATGGAGATTCGGATCTTGTGGTGCAGCAGGTCTCAGGAACCTGGGATAGGAAGGATGCAATTATGGCAGCATATCACAGAGAGGTGGACAGGGTTGCCGGGTGTTTTTCCGGGTATGAGGTGGAGCATATTGACAGGCGAAAGAACGAGGCAGCAGATGTGCTCGCAAGACTCGGCTCGCGCAGAGAGCCGGTTCCACCCAATGTTTTCCTGGACGAGTTATGGCGGCCATCCGTTAAAACCGAGTCTGAGGAAGAGGTGGCTAACCAAGACCCAGATTTGGAGCTCGTGGCCACGGTACGTGCTGTTACCGAGTGGACAGAGCCGTTTTTAGCTTATCTATCATGGGGCGAGTTACCACCACAGGAAGTTTTAGCAAGGCAAATTCTGAGACGAGCAAAGGGCTATTCCATCATCAATGCCAAGTTATATAAAAGGAGTGCAGCAGGAGTCTTTTTACGCTGTGTAGCACCAGAAGAAGGCCGGCAGATTCTGAAAGAGATCCATGAAGGTGATTGTGGGCATCATGCATCCACAAGATCCCTTGTGGCCAAAGCATATCGACACGGTTTCTTTTGGCTCACAGCCTTAGCAGACACGGAGCGCTTGGTGGCAAGGTGCGACAGATGTCAAAGGTACGCTCGCCAAATCCATGTGCCGGCTATGGAGTTGCAAACAATCCCATTAACCTGGCCGTTCGCCGTTTGGGGCATGGACATGGTGGGCCCCTTCCACATGTCACCCTGCAAAAAGACCCATCTTTTGGTAGCCATCAATAATTTTACAAAGTGGGTTGAAGTTATGCCAGTTACCAATTGCGAAGCAATCACAGCAGTCAAGTTCTTAAAAAGGATCATCTACAGGTTTGGGTATCCTCACAGCATAATAACAGACAATGGAACCAACATGTCCCTTGGTGAGATGGAAAAATTCTGTGGGAACAACGGTATCCGGCTTGACATAGCCTCAATAGCCCATCCACAAGCTAATGGACAAGTGGAGAGGGCAAACCAGGAATTACTTCGTGGGTTAAAGCCACGGCTGCGGGTCCCGTGCATCAGAGCTGCTGGAGCATGGGTGGAGGAGTTACCATCAGTGGTTTGGGGAATTAACACTACATCTAACAGATCCACTCAGATGACCCCTTTTTTCATGGTTTATGGTGCAGAGGCGGTATTGCCGAGTGACATTATTCACGACTCTCCCCGAGTGTCGGCTTACGTCGAGGTGGAGAACGAGAAGACCCGGCAGGATGCCGTGGATATGCTAGAAGAGCACAGAGAACAAGCCTTGGAGAGATCAGCCATATATCAGCAGGATCTGAGGAGATATCATAGTCGGCGAGTCAAAACCCGGGTCTTCCAGGAAGGAGACCTGGTATTGCGGTTGGTACAATCAAAGGAAGGAAAACATAAGTTGTCTCCACCATGGGAAGGACCGTTCATCGTAAGCCGGAATTTTCAGAACGGATCATATTACTTGATAGATGCAACGGAAGAGTCGGATACTGTCAATGACACCGCTCACACAACTTCGTCTATGCAAGAGAGGGAAAGACCATGGAACGTGGCTCAGCTGCGTCCCTACTACACCTAGACTAGACTAGGCTTACAAGTGGAACTACACGATGTAACAGGCAGCAGGTTTCAGACGCACTCTTTTCCTATCCAGGGTACCTAAGGGGACTGGAGGGTTTTTAATGAGGCGGCTTGCTGACCTAACTTTTCTCATATCAATAAATAGATGGTTAAACTACGATGTCGTTCCTTTCTTATGTGTTTTTTGTTAAGTTTTTATATTTCCTGTTTTTTCTTCATGTTTTCTTATCTCTGTCAGGTAAGTGTTATTTGTTTGTTTATAGTACAATAATTTTTCTAAAAGGTTATATATATAGGTCTTGGGGGCTTATTGCTTGAATAGCACAGTTGCAAACTCAAAGACCCGGCCGCGATGCCATGAAGTTATAAGGACCGATTACTTGTAATAAGTACGGTTGCAATCTTATAACCGGACAATAGAGCCAAATTTTTCTTGATTTAACTTGTTTAAGCTTGATGTGACTCGCAAAAATGTGGCGTGCTTTGCTAGCGTGTAATTACAATCAGTCATGATGCCCAATGGGACTTGCCTAACCCTGTTTTTATACAGTTATAGCAGCATTGAATATCCACGCGAAAGCCGGCTTACAGCAAAGAGAATCAAAAGGGTCATCCAAACCACAAGTTATGCAGAGTACAAGGTTAACAGTTGGAAACTCGCAACATATTACGCATAACTTCAAACCTATGTGAGTAACTCCAGGTTTTGGGGCCTTAGCAGACACATTTTTCTCTTTGGAAACCACCAAACCCTTAGACTCAGAAATTCGGGTCTTGGGGACTCGGGATTTCGAAAACAGCAACAAATTGTCTAGCTATCAGGCTTAAAACCCAAAAATCCGAGTCTTGGGGACTTGGGGACTTAGAAAATAAAGTCCGTTTGTCAAAAATCCCCGAGACCCGGAAATCGAGTCTCGCAAAAGGAAAAATAGCGAAAACCAGTAACGAAGAGTTCAAGGCTAGGAAATAACGAATCCATGCGAAAGGCCAGAAGGGCCACAAAGGCTATAAAGTTTCTTAGCATATTACAAACCAAGGAAGTTGTATCGAAAAGTGCACAGGCGCACTATTAAAAGGATAAATTGTTTTAGACATATTACAAAAGGCCCATTGGCCGAATGAAGTGTTTGAGGCGGTAGAAGGTGAAACTTTACTCGGCATCCTTGGCCGAGTCATCAATGTTGTCCTGGGCCGCCGGCTCTTTGATTTCCTCCTCGATGGTCTTCTCGGCCCCAGCGTCCGGGTCAGCAGCAGTACCGGCACGCGCTGGAGGAGGGATAGCCGGCGTAGAGGTGGTAGGCGCAGTATCGGCCTCAGCCTTCTTCTTCGCAGCTTCTTCCCTCCTCTGGGCAGCCTCCGCCTTCCACCGTGCCAGCATGTCATAAGGCTTAGGCAAATCCGACTTAATTGGCTTGTCTTTGGCATCGTAAGGCGGAACGATGTTGCTTAAATCCAGACTGTCGGCGATCAAGCTCGCCGAGTGACGCACCTCAGTATTGATAGCCTTGAAGTTCTTACCAGAAAATTTGGAGCCGTCATTGTTGAATTCGGGAAACCCGCCAACGAGTTTTGCCGGCTCAAGCTTGGGAAAGTAGGCCTTGGCCAGAGCGAGCCCCCGGGTTACTCCAACCCGGCACGAAGAGCGCTTCCAGTGGTCGATCCACTCGGGAATGGTGGAACACGCGTCAAGCAAAGTGTTCAAATCACCATACCCGGTACCCGGCCACTTGATAGCTTGCAAAATCCATTTGGTGCCGGCACAGAGTTTCCGGATTACGGCCTTCAAGGTCTTCAACTTCTTGATATCATCTTCGTCTGGGACAGCCTCACCCGGCCCTGCAGAGTAACAGAAAGGTTAAAGCAAGAAATTCCGAGTTTTTGCGGAATAAAAATCTGGGTTATAGTTAATCAGTTAGAAGTTATTACCAAGCAGTGTGCGATAAGTATCGGCAATTTGGGACGACAGTTTCTTCAGTTCACCCTCAGCAAGTTGGGACCTCTTCTTATATGTTTTCACGTTTTTCTCAAGTTTCACAGCATCAGCTTCCAGCGCTTCACGCAGCTTTGTCTCCATCTCGAGGAGCTTGTTGGTTTTAGCCAACACTTCCTCAGATTGGGCCACGTAAGCCTGCGAGAAAAGAAAAGGGAATGTCAGTCGGAAAAAAGACAAATCCGGGTGTGATAAACTATAGCGTTATAAAGTACCAAGCAAACTATGCATAGTTCACTCGGAACTTGGGGACTAGGTGAATATACAAGCAACGTTGGTTAACTTACCTGGTGTTTAGCTGCCATGGCTTCCAGATGGCCTTTCTCATCAGTTTTCAAGGTATAGAGGGCTCCCAGCATTTCTTCGAAGTTCAGTTCTCAAGTTTCACCCCGGAAGAGCTGGGGGCCTGGTTACTCGGAGGTGGAGTCCTTTCCTGCTTGGGGGGGACACCCGGTTCGCTTGGGTCTCAGGAGTGGGATCACCCATCCTCGCTCCCAGGACCTCGACGTCATCACCCCCGGGTCCGTGTGAGGGAATAGGATACTCGGCCTCCTGCTCGGCCGGGTCTTTCAGCAGGACTTCTTCTTCCTCTTCAGCGCCGCCAGCCGCGGCCTTCACAGTATCTACCGGCTCTTCCATCGCCGGGTTATCCACGTCCATATCGTCCGGGTCACTGGTTGTGACCTTGGCTCTGAGGAAAATAAAAGGAGTAGTAGGTACGTGATAAATGAAACTTACGGGAAGAATTAGCGTACTGAGTATCAAGAAAGATAGCTTACCCGGCGTTCACCACAAAGTCTGGTGGAAGGTCATTGCTAGACCCGGAGGAGGCTGTCAAGTGGTCCGAAAGTGAGACCCGGAATTGTCCAGCTAGTGGATGATTGGGAGAAGGATGTTTTTGAGGAGAGTTGGAAGGATGGGTTTGGGGAATACCGGCACGGCGAGCTGGGGACGAAGGGATACCCGGGTTGAGAGGGTCATCACCCGGGGAGTTCCGGATTACCCTGCGCTTGACCGGAGTGGGTTCCTTCAAGTGTGGCGAACCGGACAAGTGTTGGTTAAGCTCGCACATGTTAGCATATGAATATGGCTTGGAGGCAATAGAAGAGTAAGGAACCTTGAATACAACTGTCCGGGCCTTCCTCTTCGTCCCAACATCAACGTCCGTCTCAGCTTCGCTTTCGTCGGATTGGGTCTCCTACTTGTCCTCCAGTCCTGGGAAACATAGCATATTGTCGGAAAATTGAAACAAGCTGGGATAAAAGTTAACAGAAAGGAAAATGAGTAAGACTCCGACGTTACCCTCGTCTGTATCAGCCGGCTCCTCGTCCTCTTCCGAGTTTTCGGAAGGAGGGGGGTCTCGATCTTCCAGAAAGCGCTATCTTCCTGAGGTAAAGGTACAGTGAAAAAAGTTAGTGATTATATCAGAAAAATGTCAGTCGAATAAAGAGTAAAGGACGGATCTTACTGCTGGAGCCGGGTTATCCTGCGTGTAAGGGTCCAGGCCGGCTATAGTCCGGATCACTTCCATTTTCTCGGTCAAGAAATTCTTGATTATCTTGTTCGCGTCCGTGGCCGGGTAATTCCTCAGCGAGTAACGAAGGGAATCCGTGACGTGCCCAGAGTAGTTGCACATAAGTTTGGGCCGTACAGCGTTGGGTTGGATCCGGAAAGTTACCCAAGTTTTTACTAAGTTAAGCCCAAGAAGGCCTTGGGCCGAGAGTACAGCGAGCTTGGTGAGGAGGGGCTGGATATATTGGCGATCCGACTCAGAGGCATAGGAGCTAAGATTGTCGGAGAGAGTGAGGAGATCTTCAGAGAAACCCGGCAATGTCTTTTCGCCGGATGAGGAGGTATCCTGGCAATAAAAATAGGTATTTTGCCAGTGTTTGACATGGGAGTTAAGACTCAGAGTCGGCATTAGTGAATTCTTCCGCCTCTGGATAGATACCCCTCCGCAAACCAGGAGGGCCCCGTCGCCGCTTTCGCGGCACGGTTTGCATTGGAAAAGTTCAAGAAAGAGTGCGAGATTTGGAGGAATGCATAAATAAGACTCGCACAAGACAATAAAGTGAGTGATGTTCAGCATAGAATTGGGACCAATATCAAACATTCGGAGTTTGTAATGGTCAAGCAGCTCGCGGAAAAAGGGGTGACCCGGGGGGCGGAAACCCCGGATCACGTGCTCTACAAAGATTATTACCTCATCAATAGTCGGAGAGGGCCGAGTCTCATCTCCGGGTACACGCCAGTGAATTTCCTCCCGGGCGGGTAAGACACCCGACTCCGCGAGTTCGTCCAGTTTGGCCTTAGTCACTGTCGACCTCGCCCAGTTGGCGGAGATCGATTGACTCGGCCTGGCCTTGTTGGCCGGCTGTTTGCCCTTCAGTTTCGTGCTGGCCTTGGGTGCCATGAGCTTAACCTAAAAAGAAGACAAAGTGCAGAGTGTAAACAGCTGGAGACCCGGAAAATGATTGTTATCCGACTTAGAGAATAATGCTAACAGGAAATGTTGACCGATTGGATCCAGGCGGAAAAATTTGTGGAATAAATCGCGATTTCAAGTGACGGAGATGTGTTGTGAGGTGTGCTATCGAAATCAAACCAAGCAATGGTTATGGGAGTGCAAAGCACGGGGTGGATAATCAAGAAGGAGTAAAAAGGGACATCTATGGGCGGAGCTAGATCCAATCTACGCGAACGAAATCAAGGTTCAAATCAAATTAAGCGAAGGATCTTACCGGCGGGATCTGGAAGAAAACGCGGTGGCGGACGGCTCGACGGCGGTGATTCCTAGGGGCCTCCGGTGAGCCGCTCGAGGGCGCGGCCGCGTTGTGGATGCGGGGGCGGCGGACGGATGGCGGTGGCTCGACCCCGGCGGTGTGCTCGCAGGCGAATGGCGGCGGCTCGCGTCCGGTGGTGCGCTTGCGGGCGGCGCGGCGGCGCTAGCTTGGGCTTGAGGGCAAGGGCACCGAGAAAGGTTGGAGATGAAGAGGAAGGGGGCGAATGAGAGCGGATCTGAAAAATGGTGTTTGGTTGCCTATTTATAAGCGTGGAGCGGGAAGGTGCCCTAGGTCTAAGCGGCGGGAGCCAAATTTTCGGGAAAGGGATACTCAACCGGATTTTTCGGGATAAGCATTGAAGGCTCCCGTTACGAGATATCCGGAAAAGATTGGAACAGATTACGAGTGCGATATTCGGACTGGCTGGCGAGCGATGCGAGCCGGGTCTTGTGTATTTTCTCGGAGTGTTGACCCAAGAAAACAATGCTAGATTTGGGGAAAAGCCGGGTTACTATATGGACCGCCTACGGAGCTAGGCCTAGCTATTATCAAAACATTCTAATCCGGTATTTTATAGACTTGTATGTTTCTCGTTTTGCAGGGAATAGCGTGCGCTTCATGGTTGATCCCGCGAAGCCCAAGCTATTCTGGGGACTACTGATGGAGGGATAGAAACCCGGTATGCTAACGCCAAGGTGTAACCCGGCCCAAAGGGGACTGCGCAAGACCCGGTTAAAGGAAGAGGAGTTTCTAGAAGGCCCAAGAAGCAGTGTAGGCCTCGTAACCCGGCTTTGGGGTTACAATTAGGAAACTTAGGGTTTTGTATGCGGTTACCGGGTAGGACTCCGAGTATGCCTTGGATAGTAAGCCAGGGGCCGGGTAAGATATAAACCGGCTCCTAGGCTCAGGAAAACAGAGCTTCACCAGATATCCGAGTATCCTTGTAACACGAGAGCTGATATTGTAACCCTAGATCGGAGACTCAGCGACTTGATTGCCAGAGCTACCAGATCGATTGATAGCATGGTTTCCCTTGAGCTAAACCCTCTCCCAAACACCAGAGTCGAATTGCCCCAAGATAAATTACCCCCGGTAACGTCTGCCGTGATTATCCCACGACACTACCGTCACAGGTATCTCGAAGATCGCTTCCCCCACCCAGATGGAGACCCACTTGAACAAGGCATCGGAGCTCGCCAGGCCCCCTGTTCTTCATATAACCAAGGTAAATACTAGCATATAAATTAGTATCTCCTTTCGCCTTCGTAGCTACTTGTTTGATTTTTCTTCTTTTCATATTTGTCTGTAGCACTCTAGTCGAGGATGTAGCTTCTGCACCATGTCTCCTTATGAAACTCATAACTGGATGGAGGCGCCAGTTGAAATAGATCCAGAGTATCGTCTCTTTCTGGAGTCCCGTGGCATTCTGGTTAATGGAGTTGGTAAAATTCCAACTCGGGAGGATCTCGTCAGTGAAGGAAAGGTAACATTTCTGCTTTATACGTGTGCCAATGATTAAACTATGCACTCGGTCTTGTTGACATCATCGAGCATTTTACCTAGTGTTGTGTACAACCACATTGGTTCTGCATCTTCCTTGGTAAAATGTTCTACGATCTCATTAATTTTGTTTTGTGCTTATTTGTATGAGGCTACTTTTCTTGTTTTCCATTGCTAAACATTTGTGCTTGATACATGTGCCAATGATTAAAGTGTGCACTCGATCTTGATGAGATCATCGAGCATTTACCTAGTGTGGTGTACAGCCATATTGGTTCTGCATCTTCCTTGGTAAAATGTTCGATGATCTCATTAATTTTGTTTTGTGCTTATTAGTATGAGGCTACTTTTCTTGCTTTCCATTGCTAAACATCTGTGCTTGACACATGTGCCAATGATTAAACTGTGCACTCGATCTTGATGAGATCATCGAGCATTTACCTAGTGTTGTGTACAACCACATTGGTTCTGCATCTTCCTTGGCAAGTGTTCGATGATCTCATTAATTTTGTTTTGTGCTTATTAGTATGAGGCTACTTTTCTTGTTTTCCATTGCTAAACATTTGTGCTTGATACATGTGCCAATGATTAAACTATGCACTCGATCTTGATGAGATCATCGAGCATTTACCTATTGTTGTGTACAACCACATTGGTTCTGCATCTTCCTTGGCAAGTGTTCGATGATCTCATTAATTTTGTTTTTTCCTTATTAGTATGAGGCTACTTTTCTTGTTTTCCATTGCTAAACATCTATGCTTGATACGTGTGCCAATGATTAAACTGTGCGCTCGATCTTGATGAGATCATCGAGCATTTTACCTAGTGTTGTGTACAACCACATTGGTTCTGCATCTTCCTTGGTAAAATGTTCGATGATCTCATTAATTTTGTTTTGTGCTTATTAGTATGAGGCTACTTTTCTTGTTTTCCATTGCTAAACATATGTGCTTGATACATGTGCCAATGATTAAACTATGCACTCGATCTTGTTGAGATCATCGAGCATTTTACCTAGTGTTGTGTACAACCACATTGGTTTTGCATCTTCCTTGGTAAAATGTTCCACGATCTCATTAATTTTGTTTTGTTCTTATTAGTATGAGGCTACTTTTCTTGTTTTCCATTGCTAAACATATGTGCTTTATACGTGTGCCAATGATTAAACTGTGCACTCGATGTTGATGAGATCATCGAGCATTTTACCTAGTGTTGTGTACAGCCACATTGGTTATGCATCTTCCTTGGTAAAATGTTCTACGATCTCATTAATTTTTTTTGTGCTTATTAGTACGATGCTACTTTTCTTGTTTTACATTGCTAAACATCTGTGCTTGATACATGTGCCAATGATTAAAGTGTGCGCTCAATCTTGATGAGATCATCGAGCATTTACCTAGTGTTGTGTACAGCCACATTGGTTCTGCATCTTCCTTGGTAAATGTTCGATGATCTCATTATTTTGTTTTGTGATTATTAGTATGAGGCTACTTTTATTGCTTTCCATTGCTAAACATTTGTGCTTTATACGTATGCCAATGATCAAACTGTCTCTGCCAATGATTAATATGCAGCAATGTGTCTAGCAGTTTGGCTACTATAGCAAATAGCATGCAGAACAAGTTCAGTTGTGCCTCATTTTACTATAGTAGGTAAATTTGTCAGAATTATTGCGTGTCATTTGTATGTACCATGGTTGGCAATGAGGCTCACTATTACACTTTTATTTGTTTTGTTGCATGTGCTGATGATTAGACTGTGCTGATGGTTGGCCTTGTAGTTGATGATGTGCTAAACATGTATGATGCCTTTTTTTGTAGGGTTTGCGAACGTGTGGTTGTGGCTTTGGAATGGATGGATCAATGGGAAACATGACGTGGAACATGTGCATGTGCCTTTGGTATGGATTGAGGACGCTGAAAAGTGACGTGGAACCTGTGGATGTGTCTTTGGAATGGATTGGTGACTAGGAAAAGTGATGTGAAACCTGTGGATGTGCCTTTGGAATGGATGGATCAGTAGGAAAAAGTGACGTGAACCGTATCGATGAGAAACTATTTAGTTTATGATGTGCACCTGTTTAGATGCTGAGGTGCACCTGTTGTGATGTGAACCCTATCGATGACATGAAACTATTTAGTTAATGATGTCAGCTTGTTGTGATGATGGCGGGTAACCTTTGTGATGCTGGTGTTAATTCTAGTTATTAGAAATATCCTTGTTGTCTCTCTTCTAAGTACGACTGTTAATCATTGATTGTGGTGACTTGTGATTTTTTCCAGAAAATAGTCTTGTTATTTTTGTGATGATTTGGAAGATTATGTGAATTCTTACATTTGGAGGAAATGGCATATTATCCAACAAAAAGGTCAGACTAGACTGACAGCAGGGCCCGTGCAAAAAAACGTTAGGAACAACCACGAGAGAGCGCGGTCATTGCCGGTCAAGGCAGTCAAACATGGCAGGATGTGTGGGTCCGATGAAAATTTGTGACGTTCTATGTGACCAAGCCAGTTTCGTCGAAGGCAACTGGGCTCTTAGTGGGCTACTGGGCCAGAGACGAAAATCCGCGACGTAAAAGTAGCAAAAAGTCGGGCAAAACCAGTCTGCGACGGACCAAACCAATACGTCGAGAGCAAACTCCACTTTTCAGCCATCCGCGACGGAAACACGCGACATTATCAAAACGTTCCGCTCAAAACGTTCCGGATCACACGGAATTTGGTAGTGGATGGCGGTGGGCGCCCGAGGGGCCCACACAACCCACATGCTTGGCCGGGGGGCGCGCCGCCCTATGGTGTGGCCCCCCTGTGGCCCCCATTCGGGCCTCTTCGGGACTCCATGGAACCTTCAGGAGTTCTAAGACTTCCGGGCTTCAAATTTTCCAATTCCGAGAATATTTCCAGAACAACTTTTCTAAAACAAAAAACAGTAGAAAACAGTAACTAGCTCTGTGGCATCTTGTCAATAGGTTAGTCCCGGGAAATCGATAAAAATGACATAAAGTGTAAGGAAAACATGTAGCATATGGCATTAAAACAACATGGAACATCAGAAATTAAGGATACGTTTATGACGTATCAACGGTCAATATATATTCTCATAGTATAGGAATTATAGTCAATGTAAACTTTATATGTATTTGCTAAAATACATTATGATTGTTTAGTCTCTTTTAACAACAACATACACTTGGGTCGGTTCAGTACTATTGTTAACCAAACAATAAACTCTTATGTTTTGCTAGACTTTCATCCAATTTCATGATCAGGAAAATATGATCATCTCACAAACCATAAACTAATCTTAGAGACAAAATTAGGAACTTTTTTTGTTTATATGTTCATACCCGCACAAAGATTTTCCTTTGAAAACTCGCTTTTCAAGTGCTATAGAGGTTTTATCATGATGACATAAATTTAATTCTGAACTTGGCACTAGTACAGAAAGAGCCATTTGTGGTGCACCAAATATTGATTTTGTGGCGCACCCTATGGCCACAGGGGTGCGCCATAGAATCCACGCCATTAAATTATTTTCTATGGCGCACACCCACCCTGCGCCATAGAAATAGTAGATTCTATGGTAGACAACTCACATGCGCCACAGAAATAGTAGATTCTATGGCGCACCCCGCCCCTGCGCCACAGAAATTATAGATTCTGTGGCGCATCAGCTTGGGGTGCGCCATATAAAGGGACGTGCCACAGAAATATTAATTGGTGCGCCACAGAACAAGTATGAAGTATTTCCAAACTTTAATTTGTTTCTGGTATAAATACAGGTATATTACAGGATTTATATAGTTTCAATACACAAGCAGTCATATTTCACAAATATATAACATAGTAGTGATATTTGACAAACATATAAGTCACACATTACTTAGAATAGTGATACATAGTGCAAAGTATTGAATTGGTTCAAAGTTAGTCAAACATTGTCGAACATTGTCACCACATAGTTCTTCGATGATGTCAAGTTACAAATGCCTAAACTAGCATGAAATAGAATACAAGCACGGCGGCGATGGTGAGCAAGAGCGGGAGCACAACGGAGGTCTTCATCTTGTTCTTATTGTTTGACTGGTGGTCCCTCCACTTGGCAATCGCCTCGTGTCTAGTCTCGTATCCTTGATAGCAGTTGCCGCTGAACTTGTGCACCTGTGCTTTACAGTCCTTCCACTCGTCATAGACTCCTGGAACCCGACCTTCGAACACCACGTAGTACGTCATCTATATAGATAGACACAAGGCATATTAGTAAGTAATGCAAAAACAGCTAAGGCATATATGTTCACAAAAAGTAGAGCAAGGAAACAATAATAAACATCAAAGATATACAACATCGATATCACACAAGTTCAAGATAACTAAGCATAAGTTCAAGCCAATAATAGCTAGGCCTAAGTTTCGAGCTAATTAAGCAAGTTTTGTTAAACAAACTAATAGTAGCTATTCACACCTCGATCAACGAGACCTCTTCCGCGGCGGGAGCAAGGTGAGCGGCGCCGGAAACGGCTTATATAAGTCTTTCGTCATCCACGTCCTACGATTAACCTGCCTCTCTAGGCGTTCCTGGATATCCCTCTGGCATAACCCTATGGGATTGTTTAAGGACCCCCCCCCCCTTTCTGTTGACATCTTCAATGAGTATCTCCGACAACTTGACTTTGATGCGATGAAAGTCTTCAATAAGATCATCCTGTGAGATTTCCCCCGCCATTTTATCGGACCATTCTCGGAGTTTAGCAGGCTGGTTGAAGTTATTTGCATCGCCGACAATCCCTTTAAGGTGATGGAGGGCATAGAAGGCCTCCTTCGTGCTCCAAGCCGGCTGCTTGATGTAGGGGAACTCAGTCACGTGCCTGAACCCATATTTGCTAGTAGCCGGCCTGATACATTCTTGTTTCGTTTCGAAGGTGACTCCATTTTGGGCGTTGCCATTAATATCCTCATCGAGAACACCCCTTATTCTAGTGTAGTCTTTCCTCTTCGTCGTATTCGACTAGTCGAAGTACTGGGCTAGTGACCACTTTGGGCAAAGCACGATGAGTGTGGAGTATGTGTCCCTGCTCAACACATGCAATTGAAACAAGGATAAGCAATGGATGAAATCTATAAAAAAAAACATTAGCTACGACGGCCACGAGCGGATGTGTACTTACTCGGGAAAGACAGGCAAAAGAATGTCCCTCTTCTCACTGTTTCTCAACATGAAGCTCTCGAGGTACTTCACTGTCTTGGTCTGTGTACTTGATCCTTCCTCCAGCTGGCTATCACGCATGTAGTAGGGATCCTCTACCACAACGTACGGAGGTAACTCTTGCTAGATCTGCAGCTGAGCACTGAGCGCGTATAGGCGGACCAAGTTATAGTCCAGCCGTCACGAGTGAAAAAGATTGAAGATATCCTCGTACGCTATGAAGAACAGTTCCGCGGGGTCTTCATGGACAAAGTACGGGCCCTCTGGCACCTTAACCACGAACACCGGGTAATTTGGACACTCGTCTTTAAGAAGTAGGCCCTCTAGCATCACGATAATATTCTGCAAAGTGAGCATTGGTCCAGTTGCCCCGTGTATCTCGTCCGGCGACAGTATCGGTTGGCCAGCTTCATGCAACCGGGTCAAGCCATCCTTACGGGGTCGTACCACGGCGTCGGCCAAGATCTTACTAGGCTGGCCCTTTTTACCACTTCTCTTCCTAGCCTTCTTCTTGCTGGCGGGGACCTGATCTGCTGCGGGAGCTGGGGGTATGATGTCTACGCACGCTTCTATTCTTGTAGACAGCGTTGGGCCTCCAAGTGCAGAGCTTTGTAGAACAGCATCAAGTTTCCCTTAAGTAGATCACCCAAGGTTTATCAAACTGAGGGAGGTAGAGGTCAAAGATATCCCTCTCAAGCAACCCTGCAATCAAGATACAAGAAGTCTCTTGTGTCCCCAACACACCCAATATACTTGTTAGGTATATAGGTGCACTAGTTCGGCGAAGAGAGAGTAAAATGCAAGTAATATGGATGATAATAAGTGATAATAGCAATCTGAAATAAAAATGGCAGCAAGCAAACATGTAGCAGAACAGGCAGAAAACGGTGTTTCAATGCTTGGAAATAAGGCCTAGGGCTCCTACTTTCACTAGTGGACACTCTCAACAATGCTCACATAATTGAATGCATAAATATCATCTCTTCACTATGCTACTCCGAACCACTCTCCGGTCGAATAATGAACACTAATCATTGCGTAGGGGCTTTAACAACACTCCTCAAGTCTATATCCCCTCTCTAGGGCACCCCAATGTAACTACGAGCGCCATAGATTAGTAAACAAATGCCACAGTTTCATAGGTTCACCTTCCAACACAAGATATAAATATCATGCTAAACCACACGGTGCACACACTATCACCTTTACCCCGTGATCAAAGTTTTTACGGAGATAACAAAACCACTTGAGTAGCATAACAGATGAAGATCAATCTACATATTAAACTAGATTACAAAGCTCAGGATCGCATAAAGATCACAGCATGGGAGAGAGAGATGAACCACATAGCTACCGGTAGAGCCCTCAGCCTCGGGGGAGAACTACTCCCTCCTCATCATAGGAGACAGCAACGGCGATGGAGATGGTGGTGGAGTCGATGGAGATGACTTCCGGGGGCACTTCCCCGTCCCGGCAGGGTGCCAGAACAGAGATTTGTCCCCCCAAAACTTGTCGGTGGCGGCGGTGGAGCTACGGATGTATTTTGCAGAAAAGGTCGATTGTTTTAGGGTTTATGCCTCGGGGAGTATAAATGGGCGAAAGGGCGATGCCGGGAGGTGGCGAGGGGGCCCACACCCCTAGGTGGCGCGGCCAGGGGCGGTGGCGCCACCCTATGGTGTGGCCACCCTGTGCCCCCCCCCCCCCCCCTCCTGGGCTCTTTGGGACTTCTGGATGCTTTCGGGACTTTTAGGACTTCCTGCTTTTGAATTTTGCAATTCCGAGAATATTTCCGAAACAACTTTTCTGAAACTAAAAATAGCAGAAAACAGGGAACTGGCTCTGTGGCATCTTGTTAATAGGTTAGTCCCGGAAAACATAAGAAAATGTAGGAAAACATACGGAAAACATGTAGCAATTGGCATAATATCAACATGGAACATCGAAAATTATAGATATGTTTGAGACGTATCAGGGTACTGGTGGGGGTGCTGCCGGGGGTGCTCAGGGCGACCCTAGGACTGTCTTATGCAGTGTGCCAGGGCTGAATACTGTACCCTGCTGGAAGGTCTGGCGCTGCGAGATTTCATTATGTCTAGGTTGATCGTCGTGACTGCGGAAGGCTTCATCGCCACGATCCATAGCATGCATGTAACTATCTTGGTTGTAGCCCGTGTTGAGGTAGGCATTGATGTCGACATTGTCATCCTCATAATCATAGTCATCGACACCGTCTCCACCAACCGCCATGTCCACGTCCTTGGGTGGTGGCGGCGGCTGTGATGCCGACGGTTGAGGCACAACTTCCTTTGATGATCTTTTGGCCGGTCGTTGCGGCATTTTTCCCAACAAATGTTGGTGCCGTGCGGCACGGCAATGACCACCGGTTCCTTCTGGGTGGTGGTGGCGATGACTGACGTTTCCTTCTGAGGGGCAACGACCTTGGGTACTGTCTGGAGGGCTCTTTGCTTCGTGGGCCGGACGATCTTATTGGGCGGGGCCATAGGGGAGGTGGCGCCGATGTTGCGCTTGATCAGAAGACCCCCCCCCCCCAAGACGAATCTGGCTCTTCGGCCATTTCATCATCCATGTGGTGCAGTCTCCAAGGACCAAGTTGTCCTCCTCGTCACAGTTTGGAGGTTGAAAGGGGGAGGACGTCGCGAAACTCCAGCACTACATTGGCCAACTTCACCTTCATCATGTTCTCGTCCATTCAAGAGTGGTGCATAGTGCGTTCCTTGGGTTGTATAATAGTGCTGGTAGCAACATCCACCAACTCTCCGCCGGGCACCACACGATGTAGGAGTATGCAAGGTTCGTCCTGTTGGGCAACATGTCGGGCATCATGAGATGAAAGTCATCATGAAAGGCATAGTTAAGGAGTATGGCGCAGATCACGACTAACTAATTAGTTACCTTGGTGATGACGTCGAGCTCGGCAAGTGTTGAGACAAGGGCGCCGGTGCCGGCGACCGGCCCATCGTTCTTCGGCACTGCTGCGGAAGGGGGCGTCGATGCGACCAGAAGGAGCGGTGTCTGGGGGGTCACCTGTTCCGGCGGCACTTGTTAGTTCATGCTTGAGTTGCTGCCGACGAAGCTGGGCAGTTGGATCGGCCCCCTTTGACCCCCCCCCCCCCCCCCGCATTCCAAGCAGCTAACCCTTCCATCAACCCAGGCGGGTGACTTGCCGGAGCCTCTCATCCACTAAGTGGTTTAGCTTGTCGGGGTCCACTGTCGCACTTCCGATCTCAAGTTCCTTCTCTAGAAACGCCACCTTCTTCTTCAGCTCCTCGACCTCGGCTTTATCCTTAGTCGTCGTCGTCTTCCTCTCCTTTCTCGACGACTTGGCGTCTGATGCGTAGTACTCGGCTACCTTCATGTTTAGCCCAAAGCCGGACATACGGCCAGCTGATGTTGGCGGGTCCTCCAACGGCCTTTTCTTGTATGCGTGTGTTGCCCTGTTGAGAGGCGTGTCCCACCGTTCCGTCGACCCTTCAGACAACGGGCCAGCCGTACTAGATTTCCGCAACTCTTCCTCCTTCAGACAAAAGGAAATTAAGGTGATCCCATTTGGTTTTTCTGTGGCGCACCAGTAGTCGTGCGCCACAGAAAAACCACATTTTTTGGCGCACCTCTGTCCCTGCGCCATAAATACAGTTGTTCTGACAGCTAGTCCAATGGTTGGTGCGGGCCCCACAGGCATTTTTTGGCACACAGTGGAACCATGCGCCACATAAGTTTTGTTTTCTGTGGCGCACCACGGGCCGTGCGCCACAAAATTTTCTTTCTATGGCGCATGGCTGAACAGTGCGCCACAGAACCTCATCTAGAGAAAGGCACTTCCCTACTAGTGTGGAGATCGAATAATAACTGGATATTATTGTCTCTAGGGCATACCTCCAACACTATCTGCCAAAAAATCGGGCAGTGGACATCGGTCTCTCCTGGATCTGCGTTTCGACACACGATATCTGGCAGGCCAGGTAGGGGGCGCATGAGTCCCTGCATCTGGAGTAACACCTATAACCTGCGAAAGAGATGCCACCAGACAGGACCGCTGCAGGGGATCTATGCTCCTCTGCGGCGGTGGATCCTCCGGCAGCACAAACTTGTTCGCGCACCCATGCGGCGGGTGGAGGCGTGGAGAGGGCTCCTCGCCACGGGACGGGAGTCGGTAAGGCATCCCGCGTACGACGCACCATCTCAGAGCAGGGCCAAGCAGCAGCCCCAGAGAAGGTTCCACCAGCTTCCTCTTCCCAGCCATGGTAGGACGCCCATGGGCAGAGGCCTCCATCTGGCGAGGCTACTACAGAACGCGGCAGTAGTAGCTGCAACAACACTGACGGCCTCCCAAACATAGGCTCGATTGGGTAACGTGCTGGGATGACCCGCCACCTCCTTCTCGGTCGCGGTGGTCAGGCGCCCCCGACTCTGGAAAGCGCACGCCTTTGGCAGCGGGAGAAAGGTGCTCTGTGTCCGCTTCGCGCCCGTCAAGGCCTTAGCTTTCAGGTGCGCGTACTCGCGTGGAGGCGCTGACTATGGCCAAAGCCCTGCTAGGGAACCCACCACCGCAAAACTCCCCCGATTACAACACCTAGAGGGTGCGATTCCTGGGCCTTATGGCTTTCGCTCGCGGTTGTGATGAATTCGCGCGCGTGCGCTCCCAGTCTCACGTAGGTCCTAGTGCCACCCCGTCGGACACGTAGGTCCCAGCGCCACCCGCATCCAGGATCAACTCCCTCCAGGTGAGTGAGAGCCGACGGCCCTCTAGGGCTAGGGGGTCACATGTCTGCCAGGTCTGCGACCTCTAGCCCGTTGCAGGACTGTCATGCTCGCCGGGATCACCGAGGGTAAGGTACCCACACTCATGGACAACGTCACGATCCACACCCTAGGAAGGAGAATGGCGTCATCGACCCTCGAGAAGCGGGAAAGGCTGCCCTCCAATAGAGAGGAGGATGCTTTTCTTTCACCCTAGAGCTCTGGTGAGTGAACTGGCCCGACAAGTTTCGTTTCCACACACCCACGACGTATGATGGAACCACAAATCCAAGGGAGTTCTTGCAGATCTACTCCACAGTTGTGGTGGTCGCCCGGGCGGATGAGAAGGTCATGGCCAATTGGTTTCCATTGGCCATATCTGACGCCACCCGTCCCTGGCCTATATGCACCTGCCAAGGAATTATGTTGCCTTGTCGAGTAGTTCATTGCAGGATTCCAAGGAGGGCTACAAGCACCTAGGGACACCCGTCGACTTTTACCACAAACCGCAGAGGCCCGTAGAAACGATCCAATCTTTCATCACGCATTTCTGCAAGGCTGCCCACCGCATTCGCAATGCACCGGAGCCAGCAGTGGTCATGGCGTTCCGACACAATGTGCGCGACGTCGGGCTATGGGAGGATCTAGCCTACCGTGAGCCTACCACCACTAAAGAGTTGTATGCCATTGCCAACAAACATGAGAAGATGGAAGTGGGACGTCGGGCCCCCGAACTGGCATTGAAGTCCCAAGAGGAGGTCGGCGTCCCAAAGAAGAAGCGCGGTGGGGAAAGGGGATGGCCCAATCCCCCAGTCCCCACCTCCAGGGCAGGTCGTAGCGGTTAAGACCATGGAGCCGCGCTGCCCGTTCCACGATTCGAATGACAATGATGCCCACGACTGTCGATCTCTGCATGCAATCGTGGAGGCGTGGAAGCGACGCTTCACCAAGCAAGGTAGTATCCCATGGACCTACTTTAATTATGGGGCCTCAGGACACATTGCACGAGAGTGCATCGCCCCGCGCGGAGGAGGCACTTGGGGTGAGACCACAAAGGAGTACGTCCGGGGACTGACCCGGGCCGCGGGGGCGCCCTCGACAATCAAGTCTAGGGCCTGCGGGTTGGCAATGCTGCTCGCGCACAGAAGAACTGTCAGACCTCGGAAGGTAGACACTCAAGGAAGGAGGGAGAAGAGGAGAAATTTGTAGCTCGAATCTAACTAGACAAGGAAAAAATAGAGGTGCAAGGTAGAGAACATGATAAAAAAAGGTTTAGGGTTTTCTCATAGTGCTCCTATCAACCTCCCACTCCTGCCCTTTTATGTCCAAAAGGCAGGCTGCACTAATAAATAGTTGATCCCTTATTGCAAGCCAAGTTCACTTAATGGTACTTAACTAGAGTAATATAGGGATCATTATACCTAATGATTACATCATGTAGTTGATAATCCTTGGGAGCCTGACAATACCCCCTGGAGACAAGACCTCAGGGCTTGAAACCTGGGAAGTCAGTCTTGATTGCTTCAAAATCCTCCCATGAAGCATCTTCCTTTTCCATCAAGTCCCAATGGATAAACCACTCTTCTTTTTCACTTGTGGAAGGAGAGGTACTTCTACGTTGCAGAACGTCAGTTGGTGAGGTTTTTACCTTACCTTCGGGTGTCATGGCTAGGAGGTTTGGATTGGGGACATCATGCAGGCCGATGTGCTTCTTTAGCTGGCTAACATGAAAGACATCATGGAGTTGAACTCCTTCAGGCGGTTGGAGTTGATAAGCCCTATTTCCCACTGTTTGGATCACCCTGAATGGTCCATACCATTTAGAGCTAGCTTACGAGGGTTACCTTGGTCAAGATCATGTTCCTTGTGTGGCTGGATTTTTAGATAGATGGGATCTCCTAGTACGAGAAGCCGCTCTTCTTGATCTGCAAACTTTTTCATGGATCTTTGGGACTTTTCAAGGTTTTGCTGCAAGACTGTCACCATTTGGTCTTTCTTTGTTATGGTGTTTTGGATTTATTCAGTCATTCCAATAGGTATTGATATGGAGGTCAGTTGTGGAGGAGGATACTCGTACAGAGCCTGGAAAGGAGACATCTTGATACTGGAGTGATAACTAATGTTATACCACCATTCAGCTACTGGCAACCAATCTGCCCACTTCTTGGGTTTTGCAAATGTCACGCGTCTGGGGTATTGTTCAAGGCATTGAATTACTCGTTTGGTTTGACCATCAGACTTTGGATGGTAGGCTAAAGAGAAGTGTAGTGAAACCTACAGTGAGGTGAATATCTCCTTCCATAACTTGCTGGTAAAGAATCTATCCATGTCGCTCACTATGACTATTGGGGTACATGCAGTTTAACAATGTTGTTCATGACCATATCTGCAATTTTATGTACCGAGTAGGGGTGTGAAAGTGCCAAGAAGTGTGAATATTTTTTCAGTCTATCAGCAACCACTAATATAACATCTTTTCCTCTAGATTTGGGCAGACCCTCGATGAAATCCATGCTGATTTTAGACCATTTAATCTTCGGGGTGGGTAGGGGATCCAGGAGACCAGGGTATAGTGTTCTCTGAGTCTTAGCGATTTGGTAAATAGGCATGTTGCTAGCTTGTCAGTTATGAATTGATGTAATTAAGGCCAGAAAAATGTTTGCTTCATCCTATGGTATGTTACCTTGTTCCCTGAGTGACCACCAAATATTGATGAGTGGAAACTGTGCTTGAGGTATGTTGTTGATCCAATGTATAATCTCCCTTTGTACCTGAGAATTCCAGACTGCAATGTACAGTGAACTTGACTGATAAGCGTAATAGCCAGTTCTTGGAGGATTTTTTGGCATGTTTCATCATCGGCATAGGATTCAGTAATGTCCACTGTCCATTCAGGAATAGCTACTGATATTGCACAGCATTCTTTCACTTCTATGTCAGGATGATTTGTCTGTTCAAGTTGTTGGAACTTCCTAGAGGAAGCATCATAGGTGTGTTGTCTGTGCCTTTTTTGTACTATATAGTGAAGTCAAATTCGAGGAGTTTCATCATTAGTTTGTGATGGATTCCTGCTAAGAGTTTCTGGCTAGAGAAATATTTTAGGTTGCATTGATCTGTCTTGATGATGAGTTTCCTTAATGCCTCTAATATTGACATAGTCTCCTTTTCATACATTGAAGCAACAGCTGCTTTTGGCCCAATGCATTTCTGAAATAAGCAATTGTCTTAGAATTCTGGATTAGATAGCACCTAGGCCTATGGCACAAGCATATGTCTCCAATGTGAAAGTCATGTCAAAGTTAGGCATTGCAAGAACTGGTGGTTGGGTCATGACAGTCTTGAGCTAGTGAAATGTTTTTCCTGGTCTAAACCCCATTGAAATGCATTCTTTTTCAGTGTTGCATGGAGGGGCTACATATGTGAGCATACTTTGGAATAAATCTTATATAGTATCCACTTAGGCCAAGGAATCCCCTAAGTTGCTTCACTGTTGCAGGAGTCTCCCACTGAAGAATAGCTTGGGTTTTAGAAGGATCAGTTTCGACTCCATCCCCTGAGATGATGTGTCCCAAGTACTCCACTTGTTTTTTGTTCAAATTAACACTTTGACATTTTTTCCTTGGGGGAATGTTCCCTAAATACTATCATCACCTGTTGCAGATGATCCTTGTGGTCTTCCATATTGTTGCTATATACCAAGATATCGTCAAAAAACACCAGGACAAATTTTCTCAGGAATATGGAAAACATGTTGTTCATGAACTGTTGGAAGGTGGCAGGGGCATTGCACAGGCCAAAAGGCATCACCATGAATTCATAGTGGCCCAAATGAGTAGATCCTGTTTTGATGGTAGCCAGATCTGAGATCAAATTTGGAGAAAATTCTTGCTCCATTAAGTTCATTCAAGAAGTCTTCAATGACAGGTAAGGGGAATTTGTTTTTGATGGTAAGGTCATTTAGCTCTCTGAAATCAACACATAACCTCTAGTACTTGTCCTTTTTCTGGCCAGTATTGCAGGTGAGGAGAAGGGACTCTTGCTTGGTCTTATTTCTGCATTTTGGAGCATCTGCTTAATGATTGATTCCACAATATTCTTCTACTTGTGTGACATTCTGTATGGTATGAGCAGGGGCGGAGCTACAGTAAAATACTGGGGTCAAATGACCCCGATGACTTCTGCCCCGTGCTTGTACTCAGAGCGCAAAAAAACAAAATGACCCCTGTGAAAATTGATTTTTGACCCCAGTCCATGTGTAGGCCTAACTGCTACAAGGCTTTGTATCCGCTGGTATCGGCCCAATAGAGCTAGTGCCAACATGAAACCACAACAGCGATCCAATCCATCACTGGAAAAAAAAGAACCATGATGTCCATCCATCGCATGGCTAGGTCGGCTACATAGGTATGTCAATCAGCTAGCCGCCGCCTCCTGTCGCTGTGAATGGATCGCTAAAATGAAGACCGTGCCCATATGTGCTCATCCTGTGTCCCTCCGTCCCTCAGACTTCGATTGCGAAACGCCTCCGGCTGCGAGACGGCCCAGCCGGTTTTTCTTCTAGTTCGTCAAACAACTGTTGCGCGTGTGCAGATTTGATTTGTAAGTTCCACAACTACAACAGCTGATCTAGCCTTCTAATTACAATTAGCAATCTACATGATATTTTGGATCTGATTCTTCTATTTATATAGGGTTCAACAGTTCATTAAGTTCTACAATTGGGAGGTTAGAGCAGCGCCGCTGTGGTGGTGTGCGACGCGGCTATTAGGCCTCAAATCTTCTGCAGCTTAGCACAATTTCAAGTAAGAAAATAAATATAGTTAATTTCTCATGTATATTTGAGATAAACTTTTAGGTCTTAATAATTTATTTCTCATTTGGTAAGAAACAAAGATATAATCTACCGGGTTTTGAATTTAAAAAGAAAATCTCCACCATAAACAACCAATGATTCTAGCCAAGGTCCATCCGATAATAAATGTATGTGTCCACCGCCACCGTGTTCTTCTCCTTTACGGTATTTCAAAGAGAGGTAAATTCAGACCATCGTTTTCTTATGATCCCGCCAATGAAAAAATAATATGAGAATATGCATGGACCAAGCTACAAGATGAAATAACAAGGAATTTTATTTATTGCGAATCATTGGCAAAATTTTTTTACTTATATCACTTTCAGCAATATGTATTATACTAGTTACTATGAGCCACAAAATTAGTGCTACTTGTGTTTTGACCCCGGCGACCTTTTTTCCTGGCTTCGCCCCTGGGTATGAGGTTTGGGGGTTTTGCTCCTTGTATTAATGGAATTTGGTGATTATAATCCCTATCTGGTGTAAGTCCACTTGGTTGCTGAAAGATATCCTGAAAAATTCATGTAGCAGGGAAGCTAGAGGCTTAGAAATGTTGTTGTTGTTTTGTTCCTCAGTGGAATCTGTTTCTGTTGTGCTAAAAATCATGTAGCCTTCAGATCCCGGTTGAATTAACTTGCTTCATTGCTTAGAGGATATCAACATGTGTTTCTTAGGACATAAGTTATCCTGGAATGTTGCTATTTTGCCATGAATTCCAATTGACAGATTTCTCTCCACAAAATCAAATGTTATTGGGTTAGATTGTTTAAACCATTCCACTCCAGGTATTATATCACAACCCTGCAACTCTAGAATTCTAAAATCATGAGTAATTCACTGCCATTTTAGCAGAAGTGAGAATTTTCCTTCTGCTACATTCACTTTTCTTAGCTTAGTTGGTGTCAAGGGTATGATATGTGCTAGAAAAAACTTGGAGTCCATGAAGGTATTGGTACTCCATGTATCTGCTAATGCAATTGTTGAGATTTTTGCTATTTGCAATGACAAGGAAATAGTGTAGTCACTGGGAGCCCCATTATAAGCTGATGCTGATATACTCATGCATTTATCATCTTTTTATTTTTCAGGAATAGTATCTGCTACCACTTGTGCTTCTTGTCTGGTTTTAGCATTAACTGATGGTTGTTGCTCTAACTCAGCCCGTTCTTCATCATTATAATGTCCCTGCATTTGAATTGCATTCAAAGCTTTTTGCATAGATACCCATTTGTGCCCTAGGGACCAATTCTCTGGGCAGTACCAGCATTTCCAAGGTTCTCTATTTCTCTCTAGAATTCCTCTATTTCTGCCATGTCTGAACAGCGGGGGTCGAGTTGGTGGTGTTGCTCTCAAGACAGAAAGAGGGGGCAATGGTTTGTTACTGGCAGACATATATGCTTTCTCATACTTTCTTGCATACCAGTAGGCAGAGATCAAGGTTACAGGTTTCTAACATTGTATTGTGTGCTTCACCCTCTTGGAGACCACTGATAAACCTGTCCACAAAGAAGGGGCAGGTAATTTCTCTCTCTTTTCATCAAGATCATCCAATTTTCATATTGGTCAATGTATGCATTGACTGTTGTCAGATGCTTCAATTGTTGCAATTGGTCCATTGCATTTGTTGCCACTTAATCCGGGAACCTCTCCACTAGGACTTGAGCCAGCTCCTGCCATGTGATGTTCTAGAAGTTCATAGTGGCACTGCTTAGCCATGTTTTTTCTTGACCTCTTATGTGAGCCAAACCCCATTTAACCTTTTTCTCTTCGGGTATATTGACTAGATTGAAAACATCTTTGCACTCCAATATCCATGCTCGTGGGGCTTCACCATAGAAAATAGGCAGTTCTATGTGTGGTGTGCGGATCCGTGGCTTGTTGTTGTAGGTATGTAGACATTGCGCCGTCGGTTGTTGGGTGTTGTGCTTGGGGGTTTGGGTATTTGGAGGGTTTTGTTGAGGAGGAGGTGGGTAGTGGTAGGGGTATGGTGTTGGAGGGTATGGAGGAGGATAGTATGGGTAGTAGCTTGGTGGTGGTGGGTAATATGGGGAGTGTGGGGGTGGGTAAAGATATGAGTCATGGCCATGGTTTGGTTGGTAGTATTGTGATTGTGTGTGTGGTGAGTTGTACTAGTGCATTTGATGTGATGAAGATGGAATTTGGTTCGTTGTCACCAGCGGTGTTGTGGCTGTGTAAACTGGGTTTTTTGGGGCATTGGAGCAAACACCTTGTGCGCACGATGGTGGTGGTGGGTGGGGGAACTGATCCGCTGTGAGGTTGCCGAATTGAGGCGGAAAGGGAGGTTGTGGCTTGGTATATGATGTAGAGGATGGCATGGGTAGCTCGGTAATAGGTGACAAGGAATGGTGCGGAAGGGGTGGTGGGGTGGCAAAGGTTTGAGTTTTCGTCGCGGATATCATTGTGGTCGTGCAGACTGGCGATGCTGGGGGTGGGCGAGGTAGATCGGCCGAGAGCTTGGTCATCATGGTTGCGATTTTAGACATCTCACCTTGTACCTTGTGGATCGCCTACATCGCCTCCGTTTGGTGACGATCGAGACATGTGCATCACCTTGTGAGGTAGGTGATCCTTGATGAGTTTTGCCGCCAAGAACTCGTCCGCGTCGGAAGCGTCCTCGACTACCGTCTCCATCTCCTTCTCGCCAATGTCGGCCAGTTTGTCATTCGGCGCGATGTCCGCAGCTTGCTCACTGGAGTTTGAGCAGGAGCATCACCTCGCAGCCATGGTGAACTGTAGGACTCGCCGGGGAAGGATTTTACTTCCAGATCGACGTGATCTGGTAACCTCGAAACAAGAGAGTTTGGTGGTAGACGGGGATGGGGTGGTGGTGGGTTTGGGAATGGAGGGAGGGTACAGGTCGAGGATTGCTGACTCTGATACCACCATGTCAGACCTCGGGAGGTAGACACTCGAGGAAGGAGGGAGAAGAAGAGCAATTCGTAGCCTAACTAGGCAAGGGAAAATAGAGGTGCAAGGTAAAGAACATGATAAAAAGGTTCAGGATTTTCTCATAGCGCTCCTCCCAACCTCCCACTCCTTATCTTTTATATCCAGAAGGCAGGCCGCGCTAATAAATAGTTGATTCCTTATTATAAGACAAGTTCACTTAATGGTACTTAACTAGAGTAATATAGGGATCATTACTCCTAATGATTACATCATGTAGTTGATAATCCTTGTGAGCCTAACAAGAACATCGGGGTAGAGATGCCTATCCTGAGGCCCGGGATGTGGCATACATCCACGGTGGAGCTTATACCCCTTCGTCACACGGAGAGGGTGAAAAGGCTCGCCCGAGAGGTACGTGCCAAACTCCTGAGCATGGGCTTACAGGTCGCCCTCAGTCCCACGTTCCCATTACCTTCAACCAAGATCACCCTGACCACAACTTAGGGGTGGGCACGCTGCCTTTGGTAGCTTCCCCCATGATCAACAACATCGTGGTCAGCAAGATGTTGATCGACGAAGGTTCGAGCATCAACCTCATCTCCACCAAGCTCATGACCAAGCTATAGATGATGGAGGCAAGACTGGCACCGACTTGCCCGTTCCAGGATATCAACCCAGGAACCACCCAGCCACTAGGTAAGATCTCGTTGCCGGTCACCTTCGGCACCAGAGAGAACTACCGCACGGAGAACATCATCTTTGACGTGGCCGATATCTCCATGTCATACAATGGTATCTTGGGTCGCCCGACATTGGCCAAGTTCATGGCCTTCATACATCAGACATACAACTCCCTGAAAATACCATCTTACTGGGGTGTGATGACTGTGACGGCCAATTCTAGGGATGTCGTGTGGGGTGGGCTTACAAGGAAATTGTGGCCACAACACTCCAAGGGAACGGGAAGTCGACTCCCGGCTCCTCTTGCGACGACTCCGCCACACAGGCACATGTGCCCCTTGAAGGAGCTCCCGGTCAAGGCCATTAAGACCACCAGCCTAGCCGAGGGATGTCCGGCACCAAAGGCCATCCGACACGGGAAGAGTATCATAAATATATCGCTTGAGCATCTTTTTAATATCTCGAATCTTTATGATATAAGAAGATAGTCATACTGATCAAGACGGATTCGAGAAGCAACCGCAAATGAGATCCTGGAGTATAGCGTCATCGAGTAGAGGTCGCGGGTAAACTGTGGTAAGGAACCCCCATACGAGGCAGTTAATGAGTCTCTTTTGAGTTCCTATGCGTGGACCCCCCCCCCCCCCCCCCCCGGCAGTGCGTAAGGTCTTTCTATATGGAAAAAATACGAGAGATGAGCATGAACGGGGGCCAGAGTCGCCAAGCCAGAAATTGTCGAGCAAGAGCGCAGGGTCCACTCTGAGGAGTCGCAATGATAGACGCAAGCTTGCTAATGCTTAGATCACATTCCTTTTTTCCACATCTTTCGGGGCAGGAGGAATGTGTAGGGGCACACCCTACTTCTTTGCAGGAACAGCTCACGCGCCAAGTGGAGGGGATCAAGGTTCGAAGCTAGAAGGACAGAAAAGATGTTTAATTTTAGTAGCTTTCTAACGGTATATCATTTTCTCAATTTTGATTAACCAGTTTGGAAAATATTTAGAAAATATGTTCTCTGTGGTTTTTTATTTGAGAATTTTATAATTGTTTAGAAACTAACGAATTTAAAAACATCTATGCGACAAAAAAAATATGTGGAATTTTATTACATTTTCGTCGATATATTATTTGTTTAGTTCCGATAAATGGTTAAGAAGTTAAGTTACAACTATTGTCAAAATCGTCTGATACAACGAGCAGTTCACGGTGTTTTTTCGCTGAAAGTTGAGAACTGATTGTAACCGGTTCTAGAATAACTCTCAGCTATACACACTCATATGTGTGTGTGTAAAATTTGTGTACGCCGTGACTGCCGGCAATGATGGAGTGAGACACATGATCAAACCCCTCTCCACTGAGTGACTACAGAGAATACTGGTCTGCTTGGTTACAAGACCATTCAACGGTATCCATCATGCCAGACGACAAATAAAATCTCGCTATCAGCCGTGGAAATTGAGAACGAGATTAAAGAAAAGTCGTCATGCACAGCGTGCGTGTATCATGTGCTGTAAACACCGTCTGTGAAGGAGAATGCATTATCCCTGGGACTATATCTCTTTGTACGTTGTCCTTGCTACTCCATGTATCACACCCGCGAGATTCCAACGACAAATAAGTGAAATTTCTTTTAGAAATGGGAGCATGCGCCCTGGCCACACATCAGGACGATGCACACAGCCGGTTTTTATTAAAAATAGAACATCCAAGTTATGAATAAGTGAATTAGTGGTCTAATTGTACCGTTCCAAACAAGTGAGACGTCTGAAATAGTACTCCCTCCGTTCCAAATTAATTGTCTCAAAGTTAGACAAAATCGAATGTATCTAACACTAAAATATATCTAAATACATCTACTTTTGTCCAACTTTGACACAATTACACAATTAATATGAGACGGAGGGAGTACAAGTTACTTGTATATCATGTGTGTTCGGGCTTCAAGACAGCAATAATGTACTATGGGTACGAAGGTACATTACCGTCCACGACTTGTTTGCCATGGTTCAAAGGGATGCATATGAAACACATAATATCCTCATTCCCATTTTTAAGGCACACATGCTTTCCGAGATGAATCTTAATCCAAAAAAATGCAACAATAATATATCGATTATTTTGTATAAAATTTATATAGTTAGACTAGTCTTGATATGTACTTTGTAATGATTTAAAATTATTTACAAAACAAGTCTCGTCAACTCATATTAATTACTGGTCAAACATAATTCTCGTAAAATGGGTGCGCTTTATAAATAGATAGGAATGGCGGGACTACTTTCGTTGAGCCTACTTTTTCTATGAGAGTGACACCAGTAATTTTCCAGATTTATTTGTTATAAATTTATGTAGGATATAACATGTAACAATTTCAGTGTCAACTAAAAAATAATATTTATAAATCTCCTCGTAGCTCAACACCAAAACATAAATTAAGTTTTTGAATAGATTTAATGTAAATAAAGTTCTAAAAAATCTTAACTACACTGATTTTTTCAGTAAATATTAATTGCATGCATTTTACAAATGGGAGGTATAATTCCTTCCTTCCAATTAGTGGCTTGGTCTCCTTAAATTGTCTGAGTTTAGATTTAGTCCTAAAATCCACAAAGAAATCACCCTTTTTTGAGCTTACATATTAGGCCGGTTCTTTGTAGACAAAGTTGTATTACCAATGATGGTAGTAATGGTTTCACACACGCGACAACTCAAATGAAAAAAGATTCAGAAAATATGAAATAAACCATAATAAATCAGGGACCATAAAAGGTTCAACAAAATTAGAAGCTCAAAATTCTAAACATAAATCTGTGAAAAAAGATGGTACTTTTACTCAAAAGTTTTTAGGCAATGGGTATGGGAATATTAACTTGACTTTAAATTTAAGATAAATTCATGCAAACTCAAAAGTAATTAGTAATTTTCATGATTGTTTGTAGGTTATTGTGATTTTTAGAAATGATCCTTAATTAATTACAAGATATCCTAAAGCCTTTTGTTCCCATTATAGAAACTTCCTTTCTTTATTTCTTAATTCGTTAATAAGTGACCAACTTAAGGTTACGCAACTATAATCTTGGAATTGCATACAAAAGCTATAGGTTGAATTTGGTTGTGCCACCTAAACTCCAAACCCGTACAATCCTAACTATATAATTCCATAAAAGAGTCGAAGTGGTAAGATTGATGATGTGCCTATGATTAAAAATGGGGTTTTTTTATATGAAAATGAAACAAAATGAAGAACAAGCGTAAAAATATGAAGACACAATTGAATAACTTAGCAAAATATACATGATTTATAAAGTACTAGAAAGATGCAGAGATAACCAAGATATTTTTTATATTATTAATTGAAAAAGAGTAAAAATAAATAATCATTAGTATTGTTTTAAAACTAGAGAACTGGAGAACACTGTCAAGTAATTTGATTTCTTTCATGAATGCTTATAAATATTTACCTTTTTTCCAAAACAATTGTCTATATTTTCCATTTTTTATATAACCAAAATTATGGAATTTTAGTCTCATTTTTATTATTTTTATGATTTGAACAACATTTATGTAATGTCCTTACCAAGGTACTTTTTCAGTTGTTCCACTAAGCTACAACATGTTCGGATCCGAGGTACTACTTTTATTTGGATCAATGACGACAGGCAAAGGGTCTATAGTTAGTTATTGGAGTTTACGAGTAGAAGCATACTCGGCTAATTATCGTGAAAGTTAGATGGATATTTTCATTTCCAAAATAGACATTCAAAGCTGTACCCTATATAGTTCTAAAATGGCCCTTTCTGGATACTTACAGGGCTCTTCAATGGAGGGTTGATGAAGTGGTGTCTAGGGATTAGACCATTTACATGTCGCGTAGAGGAAACATGCATTTGCGAGTGGCATGTTACTAATTTTCAGAGCTCAAGTTCGGATTGCTTGACTAAACAAAAAAGATTAGATACTTGTATGTAGAAATTTATCTCGAAAAGTACTTCAAGAAACTGCAATCTCATTGGTTTTATATAAGAGTGAACTCCACCTCTTTACCCTATATTTCTATGTTTTTTTCCAAATGTTTAGCCGCACTCAAAATTGTGTATCGATCTTAGTGCGAGCTTGTGATGGCGTATAAGGTTTGCCTCATTCACCCATTTGCACCAATACCCACAAAGCAGTATCTAGCACTGACTTAGCCACACCTACGATTGGACTATAGCTAGACCCAAGTCCCCTGTGCGACCAGTAGCAAAACCTTGTGTGCGGTAGATGATTAGCGGCGACGACGACACTGCTCGCCGGCGAGGGGTGGACTCAGTGTCGATTTGGTGCCACTAATTGGCAATCCTGAGTATTGACTTGTCGTCGAGAGCATGCCGTTACAAATTTGCCACATCAGCCTGCAGTGTAGGTATACATCGGACGTACGAGTGAGACTGTAACGTGAGCTTGGGTCCGTGGATAGAAAAAATCATGTGGAGGAACGAAACAAGCGGAACATAAATGAACAATAATTTTATAATTTATAGCATGTGGAGGAAATATTCACCAATGCACTAAGAGTAATTTTAAACCATGCTAATCAAAGTGTTTAACACACGAGGAACATGATTTTATACCAAGCAGAACAAAGTGTTAACCGAAGAACAAGATTTGCACCAAGCGGAACGAATTGTTAACACATGAGGAAGAAAGATCATGACTACTAGAGAAACATACCACTTGGTAGTAAGTGAATCGAAGTTTTACTACACATGGAAAAAAAATCAGCACTATAGATTAAAAAAAATCCATGGAACACATCCCTACCCACTAATGCATTTCCATGATGTCAGCTGACAATATTTTCCTAAAGACTTGTCATTTGTCAGCAAGCCAGTCATTGAAGCAATACTGCAGTTGATAACAAGTATGGAGTCCAATCATTTCACTGAATAGCTCCACCTATAAACTGGCACTTACCGTCTGCAGCCATCAAACACCCAGAGCAATCATCAATGTGCTTCAGGCAAAGGTGGACAATGGCATGGCAGACAAAGATGGCCACGGCAGCAAGTATGTGCTTCAGGCCGCCGCCGTCTATGTCGTCGGCCACGGTACGGTTCTCGTCGGTGCCAGGTCGGCGGTCCGCAAACTACCCTCCCAGCTCCTGGGACTACGACTTCCTACTGCGGCTGCTGTCGGTCAACAATAGTCTGTGCCATGCCAGCCATACGGTGATCGTTCGACTCTTGATACATTACCGTAGATGTATGAGAAGTAGTTTTTTTAATATAGTGCGTTTTAATAAGCTCAGTAGTTGGCACCAAATATGTAGAGACGCGCGACCACAAAAAGAGCAAATGTGTACACCAATAAATAACCTATAAAGGAAATAAAATTACGATTAAAAATCAAATCATTTCTACAACAACATCACGCAATCGCTCCTACCTCGTAATTCTATACTTGTGAATGCATATGAAAATTTATACTCCCTCCGTCCACTTTTATAAGACTCACTTCTTACTATTGAAATGCTAAGAAGTGGGCCTTATAAAAGTGGACGGAGGGAGTATATTGAAATTAATGCATATAAGTGCATGTCACACGTACAGACCGGAGATTGGAGCTATGACAAGATGAAGGCTGGTGTGAGGGAGCGGCTAGCAGCAGTGAGCGGGGCCAATGATCAAGTTGCTAAGCTCAGGCTCGTCGACACGATGCAACGGCTCGGTATTGCCTACCACTTCGAGGAAGATATCGCTGGTATCCTCACATCCATCCATCGTTTCAGCTGTGAAGATGATGGTGGTGTTGATATTACTTCGGCAGCCTTGAGGTTCAGGCTTCTAAGGGAGAACGGTTTCTCGGTCTTCTTCCCTGCAGGTATCTACCTACTTAACTAAGCAACTTAAATATTAAATGGAGAGGTCTTGTGATGGTCAATCGATGTAATTAGAAAGGAAACTGAAGCTAGGGCCAAAAAAATTTAGAATGGTCAACCGGAGTGCAAAAACTAACATCATTTCATGATATCAATATATGTGTAGAATCTCTGAAAAATCTTGAGCATGGATCGGAGAGTTACCTCACATCCGCACTTGTGAAGCACGACGTCAAGAGACTCCTCTCGCTCTACGAGGCTACATTCCTTGCATTTGGAGGCAAGGAAACATTGGATGCGGCGAGATCACTTTCAACAAGTGCTCTCAAAGAGCTCCTGCCATCCATGGATCACCACTTACGGCGCAGCGTGACTCATGCTTTGGACCTCCCATTGCACTGGAGGTCTCCTAGACTAGAGGCGAGATGGTTCATAGATCATTGCGCTAGAGATGAGAGCTATTCCGACCCATTGCTTCTTCGATTCGCGGCAATGGACTTCAATAATGTGCAAAGTGTGCATCAACAAGAACTTGGAAGACTTGCGAGGTAATTAAGCTTGCAGAACCCTATAGTTCGCTAAACATCCGATGTTTGACTCAGTCAACGTATATCCCAGTGGGTTGTGTGGAAATTATGAAGATTCTAGGAGATATGAACCTTTTTATTTTCTAAAAGATCTTCCTTCAGATCATCAATATATACTTACCTAACATATTGAAATCTGCCTGATTTTAGGTGGTGGAAGGCGACTGCCCTTGGTGAAAAGTTGGGGTTCGCGAGGGACCATCTGATGGAGTGCTTCCATTACGCAAATGGAATTGTCTGGGGGCCAAACCATGGAGCATGTCGAGAAGTGCTTGCTAAAGTCAGTAATCTAATAGTTCACCTAGATGATGTTTATGATGTGTATGGAACTCTAGATGAACTCATCCTCTTCACTGACGTCATTGGAAGGTTAAACTCTACGTAGCAGTGTACTTCATTAAAAAAATAGTAGTTTTCTTTTAATATAGTAGTATCATGTGCAGCATATACAAGACACAATATTTTCACCTTCAATGAACCTTTTTCATTATCTAAAATTTTAACGAATATATATTGGAAGATGGGAAGAAAGTCCTAACGAAATGCTCCCCGAGTACATGCAAGCACTCTACTCCGCGATGTACACGACATCCGGTGAGGTGGCGGAAAATGCGCTGAAAGATCATGGTTGTGACACCCGTTTTCTACTTCGGAAGGCCGTAAGTTTGTATACATAATTAACTTTACAATGAGCTATGTGTTTGTTCGCGAAATCGTCGTAATAATAAACTACATAATATTGCAGTGGCATGATATGGCAAAGTCCTTCCTGGTGGAGGCAAAGTGGCACCATGGAAATCACAGACCATCACTCCATGAGTACCTCGACAATGGATCGGTTTCGTCCTCTGCACCACTACTGCTGCAACATGTGTTTCCCATGGTCGGCGTCGAACAAGAACTAACCTTCAAGTCTCTTGCTGAAGTTGGAAGCTACCCAAAATTAGTTCAATCTGCATCATTGATTCTACGACTATGTAATGACTCGGCAACGCACTCCATAAGTTTTTTTTTGCCTATTTGATAATAATTGACCAAAATGAATTGACAATCCGCTTCACGATATTTTATCTAAATATGTAAAACAGGCTGATCTGGAGAGAGGGGATGCACCTTCTTCCATAGCTATCCACATGTCAGAAAACCAGTCCGATGAGCAAGAGTCACGCAAAGCAATGGAAGACCTTACCATGGCCGCTTGGAAATCGATTAATGAAGATGCATTCAAATATTGTCAGTTTTCTAGCACTTTTACCAAGACTTGCGTCAATTTGGCCCGGATATCGCACTGTGTTTACCAAGGCGGGGATGGTTTTGGAGCACCAGATGGTCAGAAGAAAAGGCAAATCAGAGAGTTGTTCTTGGAGCCTTTCATGAGTGAGAAACAATAAAAGAATGCAGTGGTTAAGAAGTACTCATGGGTGTCTAATTTATTTGAATGCATAGAAGATGTATAGCATTTCATCTGGGAAATATATTGTATAGGGATACTGAGTTCATACTAAAACAGTTGAACGAATATGTCTTTGCTCAACATTGGAAAAGTGTGGAAGATAAGCTGAATGACCATGTGTCAACTCCAACCAATGTATCTACCCTAGCCTGCAGTGAGGTATATTTGACAGAAAAGGTATATTTGGATTCCCTAGGTACCATGCTTGGAGAATGTGAAGTCTAGGGCATTTGTTCAGGCACGGATGATCGACGCCATACAATTCATTCTTTGAGAGACACTCACGAAGAATGGATTTGCGCATATGGATGAGGCTGCATCGATGCTGAAAAAATGAACGACAAAACAAATTTAGATAGTCCGGGAATGTCCTTTGAGAGAGACTCTCTTGCATCAATCTTGGTTGCTCTGAACTTCGTATATAGATTTTGTAGTTCAACAGCAGAATTTACATGGCACAGAACAGTTGAAGCAAAACAGAAGATAGATCACACAACCACAACATTTATTCCAAGGAGAATCAGAAAATGGACTTACACGCTAAGAGAAACACATACATCATTACCTTTTAGAATAGCTCAGCTACACATGTGAACAATTGAGTCAAGAGTTGTGTCTGAACTTGGAACAGAAGTGAAGACAAGCACAAACTTGTACTATCTCTAAAGAAGCAATATTGCATTTCTTTGATATCCAAACCATTTGAGCACATGAAAGCAAACATTTCACATACACAACCTTGGAGTAAAAAAAAATCTGAAGAACATAGTTCACTTCTCTGACAGAATTATACATCTCTCAAATGAAATTTAACATCAGTTGTTAGAACAGTTCAGCTATAAGCATACATGTCATCAGATGAGAGGATGTGAACAGTTGTGTCTGAAGTTGAACAGATGTGAATAGCTCAATGTTTCATGGACAATGCTACTTGTAATCTTCCAGCATCTATGCGCAAACTCGGCCATATTATACTGCTACATATCTAAACAATGTGTACTGATTTCCTTCACCAACCTACTCAGCACTATTAAGCCTTTGTCGAATCTCATACTGGCTTAGTGATGTAGCGATACTGAAAAGAAACAAAGACTTAGGCTATGTAATTGTGGAAGACAGTCCTTGTATAGTAAAAATAGTTAGGCAGCACAAGGGAAATGTTTACCAAAAGAGGACATCTCTATTTAGAGCGGTCTTCTGAGAGATCCACTCTCGAACAAACTCTTGCAGCAATCTTAGTTGCTGCTCAATCTCGCCTTTAAAATTAGTAGTTGAACATCAGGATTAACATCAGACAACAACAGTTCAAGCAGCAAAAGAACAAAGACACGGCTCACACTTACCCTTGTCAACAAACTTTGGGCTAAGGTCAATTATGTTGTCGAGGAGCTCTTGCTTATTCAATAGAGTGCTGCCTCGTCTGATAGATCAAAAAGATGATGTCGAAACTACTTGGCAAAGCATGTTTCCTTCTCCTCCAAAGCCCTCTTCTCCTTTCCTTCCCTGGATGGCTTGGTGATGTATCTCCCAAAGAGAATCACCGACAGGAGATTAAGAATAGTCAATCTAAACATGTAAATCAAGTCAAGTTCTGTATCTACACAACAACTTTTCATGCACACTAACATCCTTTCATGAACTTTCACCAATACTTGCTTCAATTTGGCACAGATCTCGCACTCTGTTTACCAAGGCAGATGGTTTTGGTGCACCAGATGGTCAGAAGAAAAAGAAAATCAGAGAATTGTTCTTGGAGCCTGTACTAGTGAGAAACATTACACAATGGGAACCTTGTCTAAGGAACTGATATGTGTGGGGATATTGTTTCAGCTGAGGAAGATGTCATCGAAGGCTAATTAGATGTATGTATAGATTTTGTTGTATACTGACACTATTGAACGAGTATGTCTTTGTTGAAGATCCGAATGACAAATATGTTTACTCGAGCTGGTGTCTGTCCTGGCCTGCAGTCAACTCTAGCATGCTAGATATTATGTTTGGAGAATACAAATATTAGGACTTTCATTGGTTGTTAGAATATATCAGCTATATAAATGGAAGGAACAGCTAACATCATCAGTTGTTAGAATATATCAGCTATATACATGTCATTCACTGAGTGAGGGGCTGTGCCTGAACTTAAACAGAAGTGGAGAAAACATTGTATCTTGATACCTTCTAGCTTCTAGGCACCATACAACGTTTGCCGAAACTCTGACTGGCTTAGCACCGCATTAAGTTAGATACGTATGCGTCTGGTAAGAAGCATTTACCAGAAAGAAGGTCTCCAGTTCTTGAGATATTTTCAGAGATACACACTCTGGAACTAACCATTGCAGCAATCAGGATTTAAATTGTAGACAACAGTTGAAGCAAAAAAGATGATATAAAGCATAGCTCACACTTACCTTTCTGTCCTGTATAGCTATATGTATCCTCAAACCAGGACAATGGGTTCAAATTTAAACATCTGCCAGTTCTTTTTCGAGCAAGTAAACTGATTTTAGCTATAGAATTTAAGAAAGGCAGTAAGTTGCCTTGTGTCCATGTTGCAATTCAGATCTCTTGGCTTCTTAATCTAAGATGTGAATTAAATATTACTCCCTCCGTCCACTTTTATAAGGCACACTTCTTAACATTTCAATAATAATAAGTGTGCCTTATAAAAGTGGACGGAGGGAGTACAACACTTTTGTTTTGCATCACAAATACTAAGAAAGAAAGAAAAAAGAAAGAAAGAAAAAATTCAGGACTCATGTTCAACGAGACAACACATCATTTCTTCCAAAGAGAATCAGACAATGGATTACAGGTTATGAAAGAAACATCACCAGCTGTTATAATAGTAAGCTACAGATGTAAATCATCGAGTCAAGAGCTGTGTCTGAACTTGAACAGAAGTGAAAACAACATCTTCTCAACTATAATGGTATATCCAACCATCTTCTAGCCTTTAGACACAAACTTGCTCTGTCATACTGCTACATTTCTATACAAGCTGCACTGGTTTTGTGCTACACCCTACTGACACCCTGCAACCTTTGTCGAATCCCTGACTATCTTAGTGATGTACCGACGGTTCAAGAGTTATCCCGAAGAGAATAGTAGACAACAGATTTCGAATAGTCAAGCTAAACATGTAAATCATTGAGTCAAGAGTTGTCTCTGCACTCGCACTTAAAACATTTTCTCATGCACACTGGTATATCCTGCCATCTTTTGGCTCCAGGCGCAAAGATGCCCTACCTTACTGCTAAATCTTGAAATAAGGTGTACTGATTTCCTTTTCTACCTTACTCAGCACCGTTCAGCCTTTGCCGAATCTCTGACTGACTTAGTGATGTATCCACGCTGAAAAGAAAGGAGGGTGGCTGTTATGTGTTGCTATACAAATAGATTATGCATCAGAAGGGAGATGTTTACCAGCAGAGTACATCCCCACTTAGCGCAGTCTTCTCGGAGATCCACTCTGGAACAAACTCTTGCAGCAATCTCAGTTGCTCCTCAATTTCAGCTGTAGATTAAGTAGTTCAACATCAGGATTAAAATTGCAGACAACAGTTCGGGCAACAAAAAGGATCAACAGCACAGCTCAGACTCACCCTTGTCAACAATCTTGGGGTTACGGTCAATTATGTTGTCAACAAGCTCCTGCTTATTCAATACAGAGCGCTGCCTCGACTGGTAGATAAGGAAGATGATGTCAAAGGTGCTTGGCAGGGACGATATAAGCTTCTGCCTTTGGACCTGATCGGCAAAGCCTGTTTCCTTCTCCTCCAAAGCTCTCTGCTCCTTCTGCTTTACCTGCAATCAACACATGGGTTATCCTCTGTTCACACAGCAAAACTGAGAATATCAACATTGTCACAATCAACAAGAAATTACCGATTGCAAGAAGGACTTTGGAAGGAAACTGAGTAGCTCATCGTCAGCGTCCACAGCACACGTGATTGTGCTTTGGTTCTCTTCTTCCACGCTAGTTGCATCCTTTGTAGGTGTCATGAAAAGTTTGGCCCTGGCTGACCTCTTGGCCATCGTCAGAGGTGGTGTCTCACACAGCGTAGCAGACATTGACCTCTTTGGGGTGTGAAGGCCTGGAGTGGATGCCATCAATCTCACTGGCGTAGAGGCAAACTTGGCAGGAGTCCCTTCTGAAGCACCAAACCTGAGTGCACCGTCCTGGCCACCCTTCTCTTGCACTTGGTATTTATGATCTATGTCACCAGGAAAGGAGCTGACCACTGATTTCCGGCTCAATGGAGATGCAGCAGTAGAGGACTCAGCATTTGCCAATAGACTGGTTGTGCCAGCAGTTGAAGGGCAGGTTGAAGATCGCTGCGAGAACCTTCTCTTGAAGGAATGGGACAAGTGTGACATCAGAACAGGCTGCTGTTCAGCCAGAGATGGTGATGGCATTGCAGTTTCAGCTTCAGGAACAACTCTTGGCGCGATCTGAGTGATGCTAGGTTTTGTTTGAGTGAATGGGTGCGGCAACTCATGCTCTGGAATGTCATCTCCCTGAAAGATAAATTGCATAGACGCCATGAATACTTCATATCAACTACACATACACCAACAAGCACATCTTCACCTAATACTGGCCATACAGTTCCTAATCGGTTTCAATTTGACTATAAACTTGCACCAGGACATATTATCAAGTCTGAATACGTGATTATTGTACACGATAAATTACAGACACCGCATGAATAATTAATACCAGCTATGCATACACAAACTAGTATATTAACAGTCTGAATAAATGATCATCATACATGATAAATTACAGAGACACCATGAATACTTAACTGTGCATACACACACTAGTATACTCCTTTATACACTTGGCATACAGTTACTGAACTGTTCCCACTTGTTTGAGTGTGAACATGCAGAACAGCAGAAGTACTAACGTTACAAGATCATCATACCTCGGGATGTCGCCTGAAGAAATCCACAACCCTCTGCCTGAACGTTCTTCTCAGGGCCGAGTAGCGGGTTTCCCCCTTCTGCATCACACTGCCCTCAACCGCACCAACCAGCAGGTTCACCTGAAGATCAGGCTTCATGCAGCAGGTCTTCTCGTCACGCAAGAGGATCTTGTTTATGACAATCGCCTCGGGCATTATGTACTTGAGCTGTGCGAGATTTCCGTATGTAAACCTCCTGCAGACAGAATTATTATTAATTAGAGACCAAATTATGAAAATCCAACGCAGCAGCAATAATCTGAAAAAGCTCAACAGAAGAGGCCAGTACCTGTCAGCCAGATTCTGAATGCTAGCGCAGATGTTGGGGAACGTGGCCTTGGAGCCCTTCATGCGCAGCAGCCGGGTGGAGCTCTCGAAGCAGTTGAAGAACTCGCAAAGCATCTCATAGCTGACCAAGGACACAAACCAAATTAAAATCTCCCAAGACAATGCAGATATGGGTGACTCTAGTCACCGTTAGAATTGAAAAAAAAAACTGTGCTTCTAAATTGGGACTTTCTTATCTTCAGAAACAACTGCTTCCAGCACTTTAGTGTTCTGATCAGTGTGCATCTATTATACGAATATTAGAGCACAATTTCCAAGTTTATTGAGGTACTGGAAACAACAAATCCTCGATGACTATACCAAAAAAAAATCATTGCATTTTCAGAGAGAAATTTGGTGGAAATTATTGCATCCAGAGAACGGGTTCCAGTAAATTTGCATCGCACAGACGATATTCGCATACCGTGACTGGTTTTACTAGACTAACGATGGCCTGTAAGTTAACTGCCCAATTCGAGGGGAGAAATCGAACTAGATGGAACTAGCAGATCTAGGTAGGACATGTACCTCTCGGGCAGCTTGACCTCGGGCCTGCGCTTGACGGGGCTACGTCCGACGGCGGCGCCGACGCCGAGCTCCCTTGCGACGGACTCGAGGGCGTCCTCCTCCTCCTCCTGGGCAACGCGGCCCCTGTCAGGTCGGCGCAGCCCTAGCGCCGCCCTGCGGACCTCCTTGACAGAGAGCGCAACGGCGCCCTTGCCCACCGCCCTCCGCAGCAGCGGCCGCTCCTCCGTCTTGTCCGGCGTCCAGGTCAGATCCCCCGCCTCCGGGACCTTGTGCGCCGGCTTCTCCGGCGTGGCGAACAAAGCCGCTTTCTTAAGCTTTTGCGGCGTGCCGGCGACGGAGGCGGTCGGCGCCGCGGTGGTCCTGGCCCGCTTGGATGGAGTGGCGGCGTCCATCTGGAGGAGGAGGAGGAGGAGGGTTTGGTGGGGATTAGGTGCGGAGGATCTGAGATTTGGGAGGCGTTTATAACCGGGGTCCGGGAAGGTAACGGGTCGGAGCTATGTTTTGGCGGGAGGCAACGGCGAGAAATAGCGCGAAGAGATACGGAGTGTGCCACGTGAGCGCGCTCAGGCGGCCGCCGTTCGTGGGAGGGAGGCCCACGAACGAGAAGATGTTAAGCCCAAGGACCCAAATAAAATAAGAAATTACAACAAGGTATGAAGGTATTGCCACAAGGTCCCGTGAGATGGATTAAATCCCCAATGAGTCAAATTCCCCTTCAATCCATCCTAATCCACTCCAATCAAGTTGGGTAGTAGATTAAACGAACAAGGCCTAAGGAAAGTTTTTTTCCGATAATTAGGGAGCTCTCCCCGGTTCCATTACTAGAACTAAACCACAACCATAATATGTTTGTTACAAAAAAAAACAGGACTACTAGTTTAAAGTAGCCATGTCGAGGGAGAACTATAGCTCCTAGAGAAACCACCTAAACAACTACTCCCTCAGATCCTTTATATGTGACGTGAAAAGATAACTGAGCGTGTACAATTTACAATACAACTTTCGACATATTCTTAGGATCAGAGGGAGTATCACTAGCCTGGAGCATCAGCCCGATGCACAAACACAACAACGGTACAAAAGTGCACCTTCTATCTAAAATCACCATTCTCCAAAACACAAAGCCAGAAAAACCTTTTACATAGACTCCAAGCCTACTACAAAGGTCTACCACGTGACATGGATCGTAGCGGGTACTTCAACAAAGCTCGCCCACCATGCAACGCTCCAGCACTCTCCACCTGGGACGTGATACAGCCAAAGTCCTTGTAGCTCAGAAAGAGATCAGCTCCAGCATAGGGCGGCGCGCCCCCTCTTGTCGTGCCCAGGGGTGGTGTGAGCCCCCTGGCTGCCCACCGACGTTGCCCTCTCGCCTATATATGCCTCTTCACAAGTTAACCCTAGATACCCGAGTCTTTTCCACCAAAAACATCTGCAGCCACCGTCATCGTCAACCCTAGTTTGGGAGGGTTCTAGAGCTCTCCCCGGCATCCTGCCGGGAGGGGGAATCGGCACCGCATGGCTCTAAACCACCATGCCCGCCTCCGGAATGATGCGTGAGTAGTTCATCCTTGGACTACGGGTCCATATCAGTAGCTAGATGGTTGTTCTCTCCTCTTTATGCCTCGTGTTTAGATCTTGTGAGTTGTCTAACATGATCAAGATCATCTTATTGTAATGCTACATATTGTGTTTGATGGGATCCGATGAATATTGAATGTTATGTCCAATGATTATCAATCTATCATGTTTTACTCATGTGTATGTTATTTATGATCTTGCATGCTCTCTATTGCTAGTAGATGCTCTGGCCAAGGAGATTCTTATAACTCCAAGAGGGAGTATTTATGCTCGATAGTGGGTTCATGCCTCCCTTTCACTCACGCTCGAGTGATAGAAACGTAATGGGTGGGGATGTGTTGTTGCCATTAGGGGAAAAACGATGTTTACATTACACACTTTGCTTAATGCGACTATCTGTTGCTTGCAACTTAATACCCAAGGTTTGCTCAGATGATATTCTGAGGGTGGATTATTAGTCATTGATGGAGAGGTTAACCTCTTGGGTGGCCCGATCTTCACGAATCGACCAAGAATACGAAGAACGAACGATGAACACGAGAGGGGAATCGAGGGGAAATTGTGGAAAAACAAGGGGAGATAACTAGCAAGAACTGAAGAATCCAAATCTCACGTCAACTAAGCCGCAACGGCCGCATGCGGAACGATCGAGGCCGGTCCACCATGCCAATAGAACCTCAAGGGTTGGTTGAGGAAGATTGGAAAGTCCCTAACTGAATCCTAAGAAAGAAAGGATGGGAAACCCGATGAATCTTGATACGATCCTAGATACACATCATAGGAGTAGCCTTAATACGATCCTAGGTACAAACCATAGGAGTAGCCTCACAAGAGGGGTACAAGAGCAAAGCTCAAATGTCTAAATTCATCTCTAACCCTAGATCGAGCCAACGGAGTTCCTTATATAGCCTAGGGGGGTAGTTGAGGGGTGAAAAGGGGTGTTTTCCCCTCATTTGCGCAGACTGCAGAGAGTCCGGCCTAGGAGGCCGGCGGGGGTGGGAGTGCTCGCGAGGCTGCCTTGGTCTTCTAGTGCGCCGGCCTAGGGCCGGGGTGGAGGAGCAGGCAGGCCGGCCTGGGAGCCAGCCCGGGGTCGGGGTGGAGGCCGGGAGCTTCGGGTGGCCTCCCGGCCTGGCGCGTTACGGGGCCGTTCTGAGGCCGGAGTGGGGGCCGGCAGGTTCTGTGAGGGGTCCGGCCTAGGGGCCGACCTGGCTGGGGGTTGAGGTCGGGTCCCCTGTTTTATACCTCTTCTCTTGTCCTTTATCGATGTCGTCTTCTCGGACTTCTTCCATAGCTTCTTGGGCATTGTCTTGGGCACGTTCTTGGGCATATTGGGCATCGTCTTGGGGCTCCGTGGTGGGATCAAACCTGAGAACACATAGGGCATTTCCATGAGGTAGCGCACCATTCACCAAGTCAAGCATAGAGAGAGGATTGAGTTCACCTTATCATGCATCGCCTTTGCTCGTGATCTTGTCATAGGTCCACTTGGTGATGGCCCTGGTGGAATGGGGTGTGTTGCATCATCGCCCCCCTCCCTTGAAAAAGAGTCGACCTCGACTCGTGGTCTTCCTCATCACTTGGGTAAACATGGAAGGGAGAGATATCCTTGACGTTGAAGGAGTTGTTGACGAGGTACTTGGATTCGGTAAGTCGAGCTTGTAGGCGTTGTTGTTGATGCGCTTGATGATCTTGAAAGGTCCGTCACCTCTTGGCTTGAGCTTGGAGTTGCGCTATTGTGGGAAATGATCCTTGCGCATTGATGACCCAAGAGTATAGGGGATCGCAACAGTCTTCGAGGGAAGTATAACCCAAATTTATTGATTCGACACAAGGGGAGCCAAAGAATATTTGTGAGCCTTAACAAGTGAGTTGTCAATTCACCTGCACCTGAAAGTACTTTTGTTCCCAGTGGTTTATCAGTAGTAACAGTTTTCTAATAGCAGCAGTAGTGAAATAATAGCAGCAGTGAAATGCAAACAACAACAGTGGTGTTTGAAGTAGATAGCGGGATTAAATACTATAGGCATAGGGATGGATGAACGAGTTTTGCGTGGATAAGATAGTTCATATAATAATCAAGACATGGGCATTGCAGATAAATAAGATAAAGCATCCAAGCACTAAGTAAACATAGGCATGTGTTCCGTAAATAGTCGTACGTGCTCGCAATGAGAACTTGCACAACATCTTTTGTCCTACCAGCCCGTTTTCAGCGGGGCCTTAAGGGAACTACTGGTAATTAAGGTGTTCCTTTTAACAGAACACTAGAGCAAAGCATTAAGACTCGGTGATAACTTGTGATCCTCACATCACATCCAACCCCCCCAGTTGTCCCAATTTCTGTCACTTCGGGGCCTCGGGTTCCGGACAACAATATGTGTAAAAAACTTGCAGGTATGATCAAGAAACAATAATTATCATCGTGATTCAATAACATGTTCAGATCTGAGATCATGGCACTCGGGCCCAAAGTGGCAAGCATTAAGCATAACAAGTTGCAACAATGTCAATAACACCAATAGAAGATACTAGGCACTATGCCCTAACAATCACGGCATTATTACATGAACAATCTCATCCAATCCCTACCAACCCATTCAGCCTACAGCGGGGGAATTACTCACACGTGGATGGGGGAAACATGGATGGTCGATGGAGAGGCATTGGTGATGACGATGGCGATGATCTCCTCCAATTCCCCGTCCCGGCAGGGTGCCAGAAATAGGAACTTCTGATCGATTCGGGGTGGCGGCGGAGCTACGGACTTATTTCTGGAAAACTATCGAACCCCCTCGTGTTTTAGGGTTGAAGGCTATTTGTACTCGAAAGGGGAGACCGAGGGGGTGTGGGAGTGGCCCACACCACCTGCTGGCGCGGCCTAGGGGACGCGCCGGGGTGGTTTGGCCACCTCCTGGCCCCTCTCCGGGTCTCCTTCTGGCTCCCGGGGTCTTCTGGTGTTTTATGGCCAATGGGGTCTTTTCTGGGCAATTTCCCGAAAGTTGATTTTTCTGCCCAAAAACGAGACACCAAAGTAATTCTGTTGAAAACATCGTTAGTCCGTGTTAGTTGCATTCAAAACACACAAGTTTAGAGGCAAACAATAGGAAAATTGTTCGGAAAAGGAGATACGTTTTCGACGTATCAACTCCCCCCAAGCTTAGCTTATTGCTTGTCCTCAAGCAATTCAGTGACAACTGAGTGCGATAAAAGACTTTTACGAACACATTTGTTTCATATGATGTAAATATACTCATTATATGATCAAATACTTAATTATGCTCATGATAAGATACATGCAAGATACTGTCAATTAATAGCTATGAAAACCATGGAGAGATAACAACATATTAATAATAAACAACATGAAGCATAATTATTTGCAAGATTGTAATATTCATAAAAGGATCTAATAAAGTGGTATCTCGCTTGCCCTTAAGTGTGGGGCAAAACATAAATGCCATGGCACCTCTGATGTTCAAGGGAAGACGAGAAGTAAAGATATCAAAGATACAAGTGTCAAGATTATACCACAATCAACCGTGCTTTGGGACAAACACATCACACCAAATGACCATTGTGCTCTCAAGAAAGTGCTCAAAGAATATGTTGGAGACTCAGCATAAAAGTAAAAGAAAAGCCCTTCGCAGTGGGAAGCAGGGATCAACTCATGTGCTAGAGCTTTTATTTTATTAAACAGAGGTATTGAAAACATTTTGAGAGAGGTGTATGCTTATGTCAACGAATGGTAAACAGAAAATACAGTACGTCACAAGCCAATGGATTCACAAGAGAGGCTCTCATGTGAAGGATGCATCTGGGTAGAAGGTCGTCCCTATTTCTCTTTTGTTTACACAATTATGCTTTGGCTGATAAATCAGGGGCAAAAAGAGTGACGAGAATTTGTGTGTATTAATTTGGGGCTGGGCACCCCGTTGCCGGCTCTTCTATCATTTGGATAAGCGGATGAAGCCACTAGTCCAAGGTGTGAAATCCAATCAACAAGTGAGATAAATATTCTCTATTTACGTCCTCATGAGCTAAACAGGGGCACAAAACAGGAATAATTTTTAGCAGGTTTAAAAGGTAGGACATGAGCAATTTACTTGGAGTGGTGGTTAAATACCACATATAGGTAGGTATGGTGGACACATTTGGTAAACTTTGGTTTTTGGGAGTTGGATGCATGAGTAGAGCTCATACTCAGTACAGGTGAAGGCTAGCAATAGACAGGGAGCGACAATCAAGAGAGCAACAACTATCATAATCATGTTTGCGACAAAGTAAAGGTAACTAAGGCACAAAATTGATACTAGAACTCTGAGGAAAAATAAATCATCGAGACATATTGACATTTTGTTTTCAGTCTTAGCATGTGCCAAGTTGATTCAAATGAAAAAGTCAGAGGAGGCTACCACAATATCATACCCTTCTACGAATAGAACAATGCGAACAAATATTTATACGACAGGTCATTTACCATTAATAAATTGGAACAAAACATGAGAGAGCACGAACTATTAAGCAGCCATTAAATCACATATATCTTATACAAACAAACTAAGAATGCTCACATAGATGAATATATGTACAAAAATGAAAGCAAATAGAGTTCATACCAGCCTCTCACCACAACTTGAGTTGCCGTAGATCGTCATTATTGCTCTTCACTTGTGGCTCGAATAATATATAATGAAAACCAAGCTCCAATGGAGTCACGGACGACTGTTGAACTCTGTAACAAACTTACAAAACCAAAGAAGAACAACAAATATTTTTTTGGTTTTTCAATTAAAACAAGAACAGAAAGAGAACAAACAAACAAAGCAAAATATGTTTGGATTTTTGATTATTAAACTGCAACTTAAAGGATAAAGCAAATCAACTAAAGGAACTAAAGAAGCAAACAAAGAGAAACAATAGAAATATTTTTGGTGTTTTTGTGTTTTGGAAAACAAGAACAGAACAATAAAACTAAGAGAAATGAAAGAAACGAAAACAAGCGAAAGAAACAAAAAAGAAACGAAAACAAACAAAAGAAAAGGAAATAAAATATGGATATACAAAGAACCGACCGAACATGATATATAAATGAGTGTGATGTCGGTATACCTCCCCCCAAGCTTAGGCTTTTGGCCTAAGTGGAGATCAATCAAAGCGCGGGAAATATCCCCACTGTGGTGGGTCGTCCCTTGCGTGGTCGTACTCGGGCGCCCAGGAGGAAGATGAAGCAGTTGGCGCATAGTCATAACCGGGGTGCTGGTATCGGATCCCCGTGGTGTCATAGGGCTGGACGAAATCACCATTGTCCCCCTCGTCGGCATCCTCCCCCTGATGGGGGTGATGCTCAAGGTACGTGTCCATCTCACTCTCAGAAAGCTCCCATCCTTGCCTGTTATTAAGATTAAACAAAAGAGGTGCAGGCAAAAGTACTTCCCTAACAGTTTTAACAATTCTCTACCCGGTTCGTTTGGAGAAAGTTAATTCAAAAGATAGATTATGTAAGTGAGTGTGGGTAGAAATAAACTTATGTTGAATCATGGAAACAAGATCAAGCCTCTCTATAGGAAACTACAGGTCTGGAGGGTGCGGCTCCAAACCATGCAAAGCTAGCAAGCGCGAGGCAATAAGACCTCCACAAACTCCGTCCTTCTCACATTTATGTGAGAGACGGTAAGTAATCAAAGCGCCAAAGTTATAGGACCTATCACATCTTAAGGCAGCTGCAATAAACGCCAAATCATAGACAGATAGCTTGTTGGCAGGTTTTCTAGCTAACACACACTTACAAATAAAGTAGGCAAAGTATCGAATGCTAGGGAGTTGAATTTCACGAATTTTACCACTCTCCCCTATGAAGCTTCTTCCCTGGAAAATCTCCTCATATAATTCCAGCAGTGTATTAGGCTGCCCTTTAATCTTCTCACAAGAACCCCACTCTGATACCTTAATAGCTGCACAAAAATCACTGAAAGGCAGGCTCACAACTTTATTGTAAATTTTATAATGGACCATTGAGTTAATTGGGGACCATTTAAAACAAAAATCCTGCACCACAGACATAGTTATTTTCACGTATTGGATAGGCTCATCCTCAATGAAACGGTCCAAGCCTGCATTATGCACAAGAGTGTTAAAATCCTGCGAAATTTTTGTAATCCTCATGAATTCCTGACACGGATAGATTGATGGGAACACTCTCTCTTCACGGTGCACGAGCATGACCTCATACAACTCCAACTCTTGCTGGTTTAGTTGATGAACATTGTGCTCCATCTCTGAAATTTTTCAACAATCATCACAAAAAATTAATTTCAAGCAACTATAAGGTGGAAACTACCATAGGGACTTATATGAGAGCTGAACATACATCAAAACTATATTATTTCTACTCAAATCAAGCATGCAAACTCACATAAGCTGTCACCTACGGTACCAAAATACTCAAGAAATACTTCACTAAACAAAATTCTACTTGGATCATCAGAGGAGTCACATATCGGAGATCAAATGCACAAAATCTCAGCACAAATGATGGGTTGAAGAAGGAGATCAAAAATCCAGAGGAAGAACAGCAAGAACACGGGTTCCGGGAAATGTTTTCGGTTTGGGAGGTGAGATAGAAGACTTGGGCAGTGGAGAGAGTAAGTGGAGGGCCAAGGGGCCCACACCATGTGTTGGCGCCACCATGGGGCTGGCTGCGCCACCCTGTGGTGTTCCTGACCGGTGGGTCCCCCTAGGGCCTCCCAAGTGGCTTTCTGCCTCATTTTTGACGTAAAAATTTATTATCATTTTTCTGGAATTTTTTGAGACACTTTATTTTTGAGGTATTTCCAGAATTTAATAATTAATAAAAACCAGGAAAACGAAAGTGAAAAAGGTGGAAAACAAAACCAAAACTATCACTACATAGGTTCTATGACACTTTAATGAAAGAATATCCAAAGAAAACAAAGGTGGCAGTGGTGAAAACAAAAGTATGGGTGGTGAAAACATGCATAACTTCATTAAACATGGTGAAAACATCAGGAAAACATGCATAAGGATGGTGGAAAACATGATTGTACTCAAGTATCAATGTAATAACAGAAGTAAACATGGTGAGAACAATAATGGGGAAGGTGAAAACATAGTGGAAACATTGCCCATTTCGTTTAAAATCATTTTGTTAACAAGGGTGATCAAGTCTTGCTACCAAAATAATTTTATATGAAACAAAACTTTGTTTCTCACTAAATACTTATGTTGTCTCAACCTTGATAGACATAGTCCCAATCATAATAATTTCATATTCTTTGGGTGGCTTTGGAATAGGACAATAAAATTCTCCAATCTTGATGGTCTCAATATTTTCAATAGAATTTAGACCATATTTTCTATCAATCTTCTTGGGAAAATAAACAGTGTGCTTTTTATCATTAACATTAAAAGTAACTTTTCCTTGATTGCAATCAATAACAGCCCCTGCAGTATTAAGAAAAGGTCTCCCAAGAATAATAGACATATTATCATCTTCAGTCATTTCCAACACAACAAAGTCGGTTAATATCAGACAATTATTAGCAACTTGAACAGGAACATTCTCACATATACCCACAGGAATAGCAGTAGACTTATCAGCCATTTGCAAATATATATCAGTTGGTATCAATTTTTCTAGGAGGAGTCTTTTATAGAGAGTAAAAGGCATGGCACTAACTCCAGCTCCTAAATCACACAAAGCAGTTCTAACATAATTATTTTTAATAGAATAGGGAATAGTTGGTGTACCAGGATCTCCGAGCTTCCCATGAATCTTGCCATTAAAAGAGTAGTTAGCAAGCATAGTGGAAATTTCCTCATTAGGAATCTTCCTTTTGTTAGAGACAATATCTTTCATATACTTTGCATAAGGAGGCAATTTAATAGCGTTAGTTAAAGGAATTTGCAAGAACAAAGGTTTCATCCATTCACAAAACTTGTTATAGTGTTCTTCTTCCTTAGATTTGTGTTTCTTATTAGGAAAAGGCATTGGTTTTTGTACCCAAGGTTCTCTCTCATTACCATGTTTATTAGCAATGAAATCCTCCTTAGTATACTTTGCAGTTTTAGTTTGCTTTTTAGGTTCAGCTGCAGGTTCTTCTTTATCAGAAGCATCATTCTTTTCATTACCACTTTCAGTTTGAGCATCAGAGATAGATATACTATTAGGATCTTTAGCAAGCTCAGAGGATTCTACAGCAGTTTTATGTTTCTTCTTCTTTTTCTTCTTAGTATGAATAACATTATCATTAGTTTGCTGAGAATCTTGTTCAATTCTTTTAGGATGTCCCTCGGGATATAAAGGATCTTTTGTAGCAATACCACTTCTAGTTCTTATTTCATAAGCATGTTTTTCTTTAGAAGCATTAACTAGCAAATCTTTTTGCACTTTAGCAAGTTGATCAGTTTGAGTTTGAACCATTTGAAAATGTTTAACAAGCATTTTAACATCATTAGAGCTTCTTTCTATAATACCATGCAAATTATCAATAGCTCTAGAGTTTTCCATTAGGTGGTTTTGCACTCTCATAGTAAAATTATCTTGCTTAATAACATAATTATAAAATTCATCTAAACATTGATCAGGAGGTTTATTATAGGGAATATCTCTACTATCAAAATATTGGAGAGAGCGTACCTCAATGGTGGATGAGTGAGGGATTGGCTTACATAATTCTTCTATAGGTGGAAGATTCTTCACATCTTCAGATTTAATACCCCTCTCTTTAAGAGATTTCTTGGCTTCTCTCATCACTTCATCATTTAATTCAATCATTCCCCTCTTCTTGGGTGTTGGTGTTGGTGTTGGTGTTGATACTGGAGTAGGGGTCGGCTCGGGCTCAACCATAGTCCAATCATCATGATTTTGGCTTATTTTAGCCATTAATTCCTCAGCTTCTTCTGGAGTTCTTTGCCTGAAAACAAAACCAGCACAACTATCCAGGTATGTCCTAGATTCAACAATTAGTCCATTATAGAATATATCAAGAAGTTTATTATTTTGTAGCTTATGCCCAGGTGTAACCCTAACTAAAGAGCAGAACCTTGCCCAAGATACAGGCAATTTCTCTCCTTCCAATTGCTTGAAATTAAATATATTTTGTAAAGCAGCATGTTGAGCACTAGCAGGAAAATATTTCTGAAAGAAAACATTAACCAAACCAATAGGACTATCAATAGATACCGGAGACAAATTGTTAAACCAAGTTTTAGCTCCATCTTTTAATGAGAAAGGGAATATTTTACAACAAAGTAGCTACGTTTCTTAAGATCATCAGAGAATAAACTACTCAAAGAGGAGAGCTCATTCATATGTTTCATAGCACTTTCATTTTCAGTACCACAAAAAGGTTCTTTCTCAACAATAGATATATAAGATAAATCAAGAGAGAAATCATAATCCTTATCTCTAATATTAATAGGAGAGGTGGAAAACTTAGCATCAGGAGATACTTTATATTTAATAGCACGACTTTCAATAAGACTCATAACAACATCTTTATCCTTCATAGCATGTATTTCATCAATAAGATCATCATTAAGGTCAATATAGGAATCATCAAAATCATCACTAGGATTCTCTATAAGCTGAGGTGGAACAGCAGGAGTAACAGGATTTTTATCGGGAGTTTCAGTGTTTGCAATATTTTTAGCTTTAGCAATAGTAGCATCTAAGAAAGGACTGAGAGAACCACTCTCATCAAGCAGAGTAGAAACATCATCAAAAGTATCAGAAGTATTTTCAGATTCAGCAGAAGTTGCATGTGGTGGTGTAAGCAGCTTACTCATAACAGACGGTGAATCAAGAGCAACAGAGGTGTTCAGAGTTGTACCTCTTCTTGTAGTGGATGGTAATATAGGGAATTTTCCATCACGAGTCTTACCCATGATGAATGATGGCAGTAGATAATAGTACTCTCCGGTGAGCTCGCAAATAAAGCTATGCTACCCGGCAACGGCACCAGGAAACAGTCTTAATGACCCACAAGTATAGGGGATCGCAACAGTCTTCGAGGGAAGTATAACCCAAATTTATTGATTCGACACAAGGGGAGCCAAAGAATATTTGTGATCCTTAACAAGTGAGTTGTCAATTCACCTGCACCTGAAAGTACTTTTGCTCGTAGTGGTTTATCAGTAGTAACAGTTTTATAATAGCAGCAGTAGTGAAATAATAGCAGCAGTGGAATGAAAACAACAACAGCGGTGTTTGAAGTAAACAGCAGGATTAAATACTATAGGAATAGGGATGGATGAACGGGTGTTGCATGGATAAGATAGTTCATATAATAATCAAGACATGGGCATTGCAGATAAATAAGATAAAGCATCCAAGCACTAAGTAACCATAGGCATGTGTTCTGCAAATAGTTGTATGTTCTCGCAATGAGAACTTGGACAACATCTTTTGTCCTACCAGCCCGTTTTCAGCGGGGCCTCAAGGGAACTACTGGTAATTAAGGTGTTCCTTTCAATAGAACACCGGAGCAAAGCATTAACACTCCGTGAACACATGTGATCCTCACATCACAGCCATTCCCTCTGGTTGTCCCAATTTCTATCACTTCGGGGCCTCGGGTTCCAGACAACTATATGTGTAAACAACTTGCAGGTATAATCAAGAAACAATAATTATCATCGTGATTCAATAACATGTTCAGATCTGAGATCATGGCACTCAGGCCCAAAGTGGAAAGCATTAATCATAACAAGTTGCAACAATGTCAATAGCACTAATAGAAGATACTAGGCACTATGCCCTAACAATCACGACATTATTACATGAACGATCTCATCCAATCCCTACCATCCCCTTCAGCCTACAGCGGGGTAATTACTCACACATGGATGGGGGAAACATGGATAGTCGATGGAGAGGCGTTGGTGATGACGATGGCGATGATCTCCTCCAATTCCCCGTCCCGGCAGGGTGCCAGAACAGGAACTTCTCATCCCCGAATCGAGATTCGGGGTGACGGCGGAGCTACGGATTTCTTTCTGGAAAACTATCGAACCCCCTCGTGTTTTAGGGTTGAAGGCTATTTGTAGTCGAAAGGAGAGACCGAGGGGGTGTGGGAGTGGCCCACACCACCCGCTGGCGCGGCCTAGGGGGCGCCGGGGGTGGTTTGGCCACCTCCTGGCCCCTCTCCGGGTCTCCTTCTGGCTCCCGGGATCTTCTGGTGTTTAGGGCCAATGGGGTCTTTTCTGGGCAATTTCCTGAAAGTTGATTTTTCTGCACAAAAACGAGACACCAAAGTAATTCTGCTGAAAACAGCGTTAGTTCGTGTTAGTTGCATTCGAAACACACAAGTTTAGAGGAAAACAATAGGAAAAGTGTTCGGAAAAGGAGATACGTTTTCGACGTATCACGCATGTGTAGCCAAACGAGGTCACCTTCTTGGAACACCTTGGGCTTCTTGTTCTTGTTCATCATGGATGCTTGATGCTTGGAATGCTTCTCAAGCGTAGCTCTTGTGTAGTCGTGGAGTTTCTTGATGTAGTCGATGTGCTTGTCAATGTCCATGTTCACTTGCTCGCGTAGAGGCAATGGTAGGATTTCGAGAGCGGTGTTGGGGTTGAAGCCGTAGACGATCTCGAAGGGGCTTCTCTTAGTAGCTTGGTGAAGTGCTCGATTGTAGGCTAACTCGGCATGTGGGATGCATTCCTCCCAATTCTTGAGGTTGGGCTTGATCAATGCCCGTAGGAGTGAAGAGAGTGTGTGATTCACCACTTCGGTTTGGCCATCCGTTTGTGGGTGGTAGGCGGTGGAGAATAGTAGCTTGACACCAAGCTTGGCCATCAAAGTCTTCCAAAAGTAGGAGGTGAACTTGACATCTCGATCCGACACAATTGACGTGGGCACACCATGTAGACGCACAATTTCCCTAAAAAACAAATTTGCGACATGTGAAGCATCATCCGTTCTATTGCAAGGAATGAAATGTGCCATCTTAGAGAAACGATCAACAACGAAAAAATGGAGTCCATGTTTGTTTTAGTGCGTGGGAGCCCTAACACAAATTCCATGCTAATGTCACTCCAAGGTGTGTGTGGTGTAGGCAATGGTAAGTAAAGACCATGAGGATTGGAAGTGGACTTAGCTCGGAGACATGTAGGACATCGCTTGACGAGTCTTTCAACTTGGTGCTTCATATTAGGCCACTAGTAGTGGTTGGAGAGCATGGAGTAGGTCTTGTGCCTTCCAAAGTGTCTTGTGAGACCTCCTTCATGTGATTCCTTCAATAACAACAAACGAAGAGAGGACTCCGGAATACACATTTTTTTAGCCTTAAACAAGAACAATTTGTGAACATAGTAGTCATCAAAACCTCGATTGGGCAAGCATTTCTCAAAAAACAGGTCCAAAGAAAACATCGGAAGAGTAAAAGTCTTTGATCTCATCCAAACCAATCACATTGATGCCAAGGCTGGTAAGAAGACACTCTTTTCTAGACAAAGCATCCACTACAACATTCGCTTTACCTTTCTTGTACTTAATTACATAAGGAAAAGATTAAATGAATTCTACCCATTTAGCATGTCTTTTGTTCAAATTAGCTTGGCTTTTCAAATATTTCAATCATTCATGATCGGAATGAATGACAAATTCTTTAGGCCAAAGATAGTGTTGCCAAACTTCCAAGACTCTCATCAAAGCAAATAGTTCCTTGTCATAAATTGGATAATTGAGTCTAGCACCATCTAATTTCTCACTATGGTAAGCAACAGGGCGTCCATTTTGCACAAGAATGCCACCAATGCCGATTCCACTAGCATCACATTCAATCTCAAAGGTTTTCTCAAAATCCAGCAAAACAAGCAAATATTTCTCGGTCAAACATTTCTTGAGGGTATCGAAAGCCTTTTTTTGAGAATTTCCCCCAAACAAACGACACATTCTTCTTTGTAAGCTCATTTAAAGGGCAAGCAATGGTTGAGAAATCCTTGACAAAATGGCGATAAAAACCGCAAGACCATGAAAGCGTCTTATCTCACCCATGAATGTAGGGTTAGGCCAATTTCTAGTTGCGTCGACTTTCTTCTCGTTGACTTCAATTCCATTAGAGGAAATCACAAAACCCAAGAAAACAAGCTTGTCGGTGCAAAAATTGCATTTGGAAAGATTTGCAAAAAGTTTTGCTTTGCGAAGAGCCAACGATACTTGAGAAATATAATCAAGGTGATCCTCCAAAGATTTGCTATAGATAAGGATGTCGTCAAAATAAACCATGAATTTTTTTCCAATGAAAGGGCACAAAACTTCATTCATAAGACGCATGAAAGTTGAAGGAACATTCGAAAGACCAAAGGGCATGACAAGCCATTCATACAAGCCAAGTTTTGTTTTGAAAGTTGTTTTCCATTCATCACCTATGCTCATGCGAATTTGGTGATATCCACTTTTAAGATCAATTTTGGAGAAGATAGTAGCACCACTTAATTCATTAAGCATATCATCAAACCTAGGGATGGTATGTCTATATCTAACGATGATAGCACTGATAGGACGACAATCCATACACATGCGAGAAGTATCATCTTGCTTAGGGACAAGGATAACCGGAACGACACAAGAGCTAAGAGATTCGCGGATGAAACCTTTCTCAAGTAGTTCTTGTATTTGCTGCTCAATCTCTTTAGTCTCCTCGGGGTTTGTGCGATAGGGAGCACGGTTGGGGAGTAGCGCACCCGGAATAAGGTCAATGTGGTGCTCGATTCCACGTAGGAGAGGTAGACCCGGTGGAAGTTCTTCGGGAAACACGTCCTCAAATTCCTTCAACAAAGGCAAGAAAAACGGAGGAAAGCTTGTTATGGCGTTAGTTTCAAGTGCTTCTCCTTTGCAGACGAGGACAAAGTGAAGGATGGATGGGTCATCTCGTAACTCTCGCATCTCTCTTTTGGTGGTAAGTAAGGCAAGGCCTTTGGGAGCACTCGAAATTTTTTCACTCATGTTTGGCTTGTGGCTCTCACTTTCTTTTAGGTGGATCACTCTCTCACCACACATCTCACGAGATTTGAGCTCTTCTTGTTTGCGTGCAAGGTCTTGGTGTTGTCGGTGATCACTTGGCTAGGAGACATGGGGTAGAGCACAAATGTCTTGTTATTCCACTTGAAGCTATAGTGGTTGGTACTCCCGTCATGAATAGCACTCTTGTCATATTGCCAAGGTCGTCCAAGAAGAAGATGACACACGGTCATAGGCACAACGTCACACTCAACCGTGTCTTCATAGGGGCCAATCTTGAAGTGTACGAAAACCATGTGTTGAATCTTGAAGGTGCCGGGGTCACTAAGCCATTGGACATGGTAGGGATGAGGGTGTTGCTTGTAAGTAAATTGGAGTTTGTCACAGAGCTCTTTGCTAGCCAAATTGTGGCAACTACTGCCATCGATGATGACCTTGATTGATTTTCCATTGATGCCAGCTCGAGTTTGGAAGAGATTGCAGTCATGCTCATCTTGAGGGTAAGTAGTAAGGACTCTTGTTACCACTAGCGATGGATTCTTGTCCTCATCGCAATAGACACTTTCTTCATCATCATTTTGCACGTCCAAGGAATTAAGAGCAACTTGGTGCAAGGCATAGTATTCGCCTTCACTCATGGAGTCACGTTCACCATCTTGGTTAACAATCATGATCATCTTGTTGGAACACTCGAAGACTTGTGTCCACTTCCACCACATTTGAAGCAAGTAATTGTGCTCGATTTGACTTGAGGATCATTAGAGGTGGTGGTAGGAGGCACTTGTTTCTTGAACGGTTGCGGAGTTTTGTTGGTAGCATTGGGTGCTCTAGAAGTACTCTTGGTGGTGGTCGGTGTTGTCACTTGTGTAATTGGGGACGAAGAAGAAGGCCTTGATGCGAAGTAAGCCTTTTTCTCGTTGTACTTGAGGTCTTCTGCAGTTTGACGTTCGTCCTTGAGAGTTTGATGGACAAGTGCAACTATGTTGTCATAGAGTTGATACTCGAGGCCATTGTTTGCTCTTGGGATTTTATACCATGAGCCCTTATCAAAACGGTCTCCTTCTCCTTGTAGTACTCATCCACCGACTTCAAACCTTGTTTAAGTTCTTGAAGCTTTTTGACGAGGTCACGCTTGTAGTGTGGAGGAACAAAGCGAGCATTCATGAATTGCTTCATCTCGTTCCAAGTGTCGATGGGAGGAATCCGGTATGGACTCTTTCTGCTTGGAGACGGTCCCACCATAAGAGTGCATAGCCTTCTAACTCCAAAAAAGCCATAGCGACCATCTTCTTCTACACTACTATTAAAAGAGCAAACATGAGTTTCGCTAGATCCACACCAACTAACTGTACACCAGACAATCAGTACCGTCAAATCCTTCCCACCTAATGAAATCCAAGAGTCTACATTATTTTGATGGTCTGCCATAGCATCTGACGGCCCAGATTCAATGTTTTGCCATGGTGTGCCACCGTACAGTAATTGCTACCCGCACCCCACGACCTTATGAGGCTATCATCCGGTTACTGAAATCACGCCAGGATTTTATGTTGCCGTTTGCAAATAATAACAAGCACACCGGCAAGGCAGGAAGATGAGGTCGAACGAGCCGACCTGGGGCAGCTTCAGCTCGATTCCCTTGGCGCAGTGGAAAATACTTCAGATTTCTCCGGCGGAGGTGCTCTCCCTTCCTCTGCTTTCTCCTCTCCAACGTGCGCACACATGATTCACTGCTCTGTCGAATGGTGGAGACACTACAGACCACGCCGAGCCAAGTCGACGATGCCAAGAGCTCAACCGATACGTATACGTCTTCCGCGTCCAAGGAATCATGCGGAGACGGCCTCCTTTGACCCCATGCTCGCGGTTTCTCTCCGCCGGCCACCGCTGTACAACGCCGAATTCAGCACCGATTGTCCAGCCCGACAACCTCAACTCCGGCGACCACCCTTTGGTGAGACACCTGTTCCTTTCCCGGTGTTACCTATCGTTAATTTACGCCGTAGGCGAATCCCCTCTCCACTTTCTTCTGTCCTCCATGGTCGACCTGAATCTTCTGTATTTGGTGATAACTGACCTTTCAGTTCTGTCGCTTGTCGTCCTCTACTCGCAAGTCCTGCACGTACACACACCAGTACACCACACTCTGCACATACGTGCATCCCTTGCAGTGCAGCAGTGCACTGCCCTGCACTCACAAGCAGACGGAGGAACCTGGATGCTGCCCTTGCACGACCATGGCCAGGATCCTTTCTTTTATTTTCTGTGACCACCCATGTTTGTCAGCTCAACTAGGGTCGAAGACCTATGCCATCACGAAACTGAATCCGGCCCAGTAACAATACCTTGATCCTTCAGCTATGAGACAATGCTTCACGCAGCAAACCAACCAAGTTCGGCTTGTTTCTTTTAGTGTTTTTATGTTCTTTTTGAAACACATTCCGAGTCATAACCCGTAAACTATAGCCCCATGAAAATTGTTCAGAGAAACAAAAGGATTATGAATATGTCATTCTCATCCATGTTTGTATCAATTAGCTTGCTCTTTAGGTGTATTTTCCATATTATGTAAATATTTAATTTGTAGATTTCCCTTATACCATTCAAAGAACAGAAGGCTGGCTTGGGCCTGAATTAGAAGGTGGGTTGGATGAGGTAAGAAAGAAAGATGGGCTGCGGCTGCTGCCCTAAAACAATTTTCTTCTTCTTTGTTTTATTGTGCCTAGCAAATGCAACATAAATGAACAATAGCTTTTATATCTTATATCAAATGATGAGTTAGAATTGGAAGTTTTAGATTGGATATCCGTGAATATTTAAAAGTCGTCAAATATGTTGTTGGAGATCACCAAGCTAGACTAGGTAGGCCCTTGTGCAAAGGGATTATTTTGCAAACACTAATACACGCGTTTTACATCGGGATGGACTTGACAAGACATCTTTTTTTTGAAGTATTGACGATGATTTTTGAAATATATACAGATCAAACATGTGGTATCGCAATTAAAACTCTTGCGGAGATAATCTGAAATTAAATTATATGAAAAAAAATGATAATAGCAACATAGAATCCCATATGTTTTCACATAAATTTCACATATGTGTTTATTTTAGTTAGTGCAATTACAAATTACAAAAGTCCCAAAACCAAAATTATTTAGACGTGCGATGCACGTGCATATGTACTAGTGTCACTAAAGTTGTGATGCCGAAGATCTTGTCCACCTTGAGATCCCAAGCAAGATATTCCTCGGGATCATTTTCACCATTGAACTTTGGGACGTTGAAGGGAAGGGCACTCATGTTGTTGTCGATGGGGTCTCTCATGTGGGTCTTCATCATATATAGGAGGTAAAAGATCATATGGGTCATCCTCGTTGTCTTGGCGTTGGCGGTCATGAGGAGGAGGATGACGCCGGTGGTCATTAGGAGGTGGTTGTTCATGGTGACGTAGTCGTGCTTCTCGGCGTTAACTATCATCATTGTCATGGTTTTGTTGTTAAGGACGCTCCTGGTCATGGCGAGGGTGTTGCGGATGTTCTTGTTCTTGGTGAGGGTGTTGAGGACGCTCTTGTTCATGGAGAGGGTATTGAGGTAGTTCTTGTTCTTGGCGGTCATTGTGGTGGGGACGCACATTGCGCCTTGGTGGCCTTCGATGTTGACGAGCACCTTCCACTAAGTCATTGTGAGACTAGTCATTAGCGTTGCCTTGTGGAGGTGGTGGATGATATTGTCGAAGGTCCGGTCGTTGAGGTTGATGTTGAAGAGGATCACCACAGCCTTGTCGGTGTCAAGGAGGTGGTGATGGAGAGCTACCGTCATACCAATGTCATCGAGGAGCTTGTGGTGGAGGAGGTGGTGGTGGTGGTGGTTGTTGTGGTTGGCCGCCATCCTCCATGTTGGGGTCGTGAGCATGGCGACGAGCTTGGTGATGATCTTGAGTGTGGTGGCTTGAAAGTATCGACCTTGAGGACGATGATGATCCATGGCGGTTGGCAAGGTTGGGCAAGTTGATGTTGATGTGCGTCATTTGATCATTCAATCGAGCCTCTTGTGCTTGGAGTCGGCATTCATAGCGCTCCAATCCGTCCTTCACAAGTTGGCGGAGTTGGAAGTGGTCGTTTTGGGTGACGAAGTTGTGGTATGCATTGTCGTTTTCTGATACGTCATAAACGTATCCTTAATTTCTGATAGTCCATGTTGTTTCCTACATGTTTGCTATACACTTTATGTCATTTTTATCGATTTTCCACACTAACCTATTGACAAGATGCCACAGAGCCAGTTCCTTTTTTTTTTTGCTGTTTTTAGTTTCAGAAAAGTTGTTCTGGAAAAATTCTCAGAATTGCAAAATTCGAAGTCCGAAGGTCCTAGCATTCCCGAAGGTTCCACGGATCCCCGAAGAGGCCCGGAGGGGGGGCACACCATAGGGCGGCGCGCCCCTGGCTGCTCCATGGGGTGGTGTGGGGCCCCCAGGCCTCCACCTCCTTTGCCATTTCGCCTATTTATACCCCCCTACATATTAACCCTAAAAAGATACCACTTCGTCCCGAGAAACACCCGAGGCCGTCGTCATCGTCATCCCGAGATCGGGAGGGTTCTAGAGCTCCCCCCGGCACCCTGCAGGGAGGGGAATTCATCACCGGAGGGGTCTACACCACGATGCCCTCCTCCGAATTGAGGCGTGAGTAGTTCAACCTTGAACTACGGATCCATAGCAGTAGCTAGATGGCTGTTCTCTCCACTTTGTACCTCATGTTTAGATCTCGTGAGTTGTCTCACATGATCGAGATCATCTTTATGTAATGCTACATGTTGTGTTTGCTGGGATCTGATGAATGTCGAATGTTATGTCTTCTGATTATCAATCTATCATGTTATCTTCATGCTTATGTTTTTTATAATCTTGCATGCTCTCCATTATTAGTAGATGCTCTGGCCAAGTAGATGCTAGTAACTCCATGAGGGAGTATTTATGCTCGATAGTGGGTTCATGCCTCCTTTGCATCTGTGCTCGAGTGACAGAAACGTGACGGATGGAGGATGTGTTGTTGCCATTGGGGAGAAAACAACGGTGTTTACCTAGTTTACATTGTTTACATAACACACTTTGCTTACTGTGATACTTTGTTGCTAGCAACTTAATACCCAACGTTTGTTCTGATGATATTTGGAGGGTGGATTATTAGACATAGATGTAGTTGGATGATGGTCTATGTATTTTGTTGTAATGCCCTCATGAATCACATAGTGATCTTTATGTCTTGCATATGCACTATGGTGCAGCCTTCATTTCTGTCAATTGCCCAGCTGTAATTTGTTCATCACACATGTTACTTATCTTTTACGGAGAGACACCACTAGTGAACTGTGGACCCCGGTCCATTTTCTCATACTGATAATACACACACTGCTTCCACTGCTTTCACACTGGTTTCATACTGGTTTCCTACTGTTTTCCACACAATACGTTTAACCTCTTTGTGTTCAGCAAAACTGGTGAGATTGAAAACCTCACTGCTACTTTGGGACAAAGTGATTTGATTGTGCTGTGTAGATTCCACGTTGCTGCTGAACCGGTAGTGCGTCGTGCCACCTCAACTGCATCAACCTTCATAGATTGCTTGTCCTCCTACTAGTCGATTCAACCTTGGTTTCTTTTCTGAGGGAAAACTTGCTGTTGTACTCTTCACACCTTGCACTTGGGGTCTACCAACGTTAGTCATCAACAAAGTTTTCTGGCGCCGTTGCCGGGGAACGAAGTTTTCGAGAGCAAGCAGCCTCCCGTCAAGGCTCCCGTCAAGTTTTCTGGCGTCATTGCCGGGGAGAAAGAGAATTTCTGCAAGGGGAGTCTCTCACTTCCAATCTTTTTACTTTGTTTTTTATTTTCTTAGTTTATTTTATTTTGTCTTGTTTGCTTCTCTTTATCAAAAACACAAAAAAATAGTTCTTATTCTAGTTGTAGTTTTTATCATGTTTTAATCTTGCTTTGTCATGTTTGCTATCAATGGTTGATGTCTTTGAAACTAGATCTTATTGGCAATATGGGTTCACAGAAGAACAACAAAAATATTATAAGGAACACTGCTTGTCACAAAAAGGGGGACACTTATGGGAACAAATTAATAAATTGCATATCATTGCTATAAACTTGTGCTCTACTTATAATGTTAGTTATTGCTTTGATAAATCTTGTTGCTGTAGGAGGTATAAACACCTCCCTTTTCAATGTGAGTATAATGATGATGTTACTATATCTTTGTATGTTAAGGGAAATTGTGACTTTGATGATGTGGAACAAATTGAGGAATTTATTGCTTGGAAGGGTGCATTCGAAGTTGCTTATTTGCTTGAAAATATAGATGATAAACCAATAAATATGAGATTCATGATATACCTGAATATTTCTTTGATAATTACAAGGATTGTAATTGCTACATACTTAAATATCTTAATCAAGTCTCTCTCCCAAAAGGAGAGACTAATTCCTTGCAGGAACCTATGGAAGAAGAAACTGCTGAATCTGGAAGCTCATTGGATGAAAAATAGAGGAGTGATGATCAAGAGGAGGAAGAATGGAGCTACCCATGTCTACCTCCCAATGATATTAACTCTTTAACTCATACATTATTTGATAAAAATGATGATCCAAATGATTTTTTTGAAACATCCCTTTTTGATGAAGTTGATACTTGCTATACTTGTGACCTTGATACCACTATGAATGAAACTTGCGAGAATGATATTGCTACTGTTATTTATGATAATCCATATTACTTTGATAAATCCTATGATAATCCTCTATTTATTCCAACTATTGATATGCATGATAATGAGGAAGTTTGTTTAGAAAATTTATATGATAATGCTCTTGATGATGGTCCTATGTTACTTGATGTTATAAATCATAATGCTACTGAAAATGGGATTGATATTATTAGTCCACCTTTTATGAGTGATCACTCATCTTGCTTTGCTATTGCTAAAAGTGGGAAAAAAGAGGAGTTGATTTTAAATCTTGATCCCACTGTTTTTGAGCTTGATATGAATTGTGTGCTTTTAGACCATGACAAACATGCTTTTTTGTAATTATGTTGTTGAGTTTGTTCATGATGCTACTGAAAATTATTATGAGAGAGGAAAATATGGTTTTAGGAATTTCCATGTTACTAAAACACCTCTCTTTTTGTTGAAAGTTTTGAAGTTGCTCTTGTTCTACCTTCCCATGATTTCTAGTTTGAGCTTCTTTAATTTATTTCTTTACAAGATTCCTATGCATAGGAAGTGGGTTAGAATTAAATTTGTTTTATACTTGCTTCTTGATGCTCTCTTTTACTTAATTCATATTTCTTATGTGAGCATCTTCTTCACTTGGAAACACTTGATTCCACTTTTCTAGGCCTAGCTAAAAGGCGTTAAAGAAAAGCACTTTTTGAGAGATAACCTATGGTTTTATTTTTTTCTTTGTTTCTATCTGTATTATTTGAGTCAAGGGGTTTTATACTTCTGTAGAAACTCCTTTATATCTTTATTTTCATGTTTTAGTTGTGCCAAGTAAAGTTTCTGACGAAAGTTGGAGTTGGTTTTTGGATTTCTGCGCAGGAAACAGATTTCTGTTGTCCACCGTAAAAAATCGTATAATTCACAGAAAAATCAGAATGAACTGAAATTTCTTGTGCTTATTCCTCGGCTAATTCGTCTTTACAGACTGTTCTGGTTTTGACAGATTCTGCTATTTTTCTTGCATTTGCTCTTTTACGATGTCAAATGGATTTCTTTGCTTCACAAAACATCAGTGGCTATAGCTAATGTTTAAAAGTATCAATAGCATTTGTTCCCTTATAGAACCCAGGATTTTTTATTCTTGCACTAACCCTCTAATGCGAATTACTCTTTGAGTGTGGCGTGAAGGAAGTTTTCAAGGGTTAAGAGAAGAGGGTGATATATGTGATCAAGAAGAGTGCAAGGTCAAAGTTTGAAAATTCCCCCGTGGTTCATCCAAGCATATTTTAAGAAGACTCACGCATCTAAGCTTGGAGATACCCAAGGCATCCCCTTCTTCATCAACAATCTATCAAGTCAGTTCTAGTGAAACAATATTTTTATTCGGTCACATCATATGAAGTTTACTTGAAGCGTCTATTTGTTTTTCTTTTGTTTTACTTTGTTTTCTTTTGTTTTCCTTGCTGAAATAATATATTTGTACCCTAGCGATCCTTTTTGTGGAGAGAGAAACGCTCCGCTTTTTCGTTTGAATACTTGCTATGCTAGTATTCTTAGTTTTCCCTCTAGCTGCTGCAAAATTCATGGTTAGCTCTTCTTTTCATTTCATCTCTTGTTCAGAGTTGTTAGTTTTAGTAGTGTTATGTGAGTACTCCTATGTTTGTTTGTTGTATCATTTAGAGAGTTTTTGTTAAAGAAACCGCTGCTTGTAGTAGAATTTATAACGGTGCAAGTAGAAACTTGTATAGACCGTGGCTAGACTTTTTCATATCATGCTAGATGTTATTTTAATTCTAAATCCTTGTGGTTATTTCGTAGCATGATTAGTCTCAAATATCTGAGAGTTCTCAATGTGCCATTGAAAGAATCATGAGTTGTTCTTGTCATATTGAAGCATAAATTTGTGGGTGTTCTCCTTTGAATGTTTTATTTGGTTGACTTGGCGCATGCTCACACCATGTTTATGACTATGAACCAGTCACTTATTGCCTCCATGATCATTTAGTCTTTGAACTTGTGGTACCACTTATGCTCTGATTAATGATGTTTATGTCGCTGTGCATGATTATGGCTCTTATGCTCTCTTGATTTGTCGCTCCCAGTCTTTTGCTAGCCTCCACTTGTACTGAGTATGAGCTTTACACATGCATCCAACTACGAAAAACCAAATTTTACCAAATGTGTCCACCATACCTACCTACATGTGGTATTTAACCGCCGCTCCAAAGTAAATTGCTCATGTGTTACCTTTAAAACTTTCAAAATTACTCCTGTTTTGTGCTCTTGTTTTAGCCCATGAGGACGTAAATAGAGAATATTTATCTCACTTGTTGATTGGAATTTCACACCCTAGACTAGTGGCTTCGTCTGCTTATCCAATGATAGAAGAGCTAGCAGCGGGGTGCCCAGCCCAAATTAATAACAACAAATTATCTTCACTATTTTTGCCTCTGATCTTTCGCTCGTGCTCGAGTGATAGAAACATGATGGGGGAGGATGTGTTGTTGCCACTAGGGAGAAAACAGCGGTGTGAGTACCCACGTGCACAATCATTGCTTACATTACACACATTGCTTAATGCGATTATCTGTTGCTTGCAACTTAATACCTAAGGGGGTTCGGATGATAACCTGAGGGTGGATTATTAGTCATAGATGCAGTTGGATTACGGTCTATGTATATTGTTGTAATGCCCGCACTAAATATCATAGTAGTCATCATGTCATTAATGTGCACTATGGTGCAACCTCTATTTGTCAATTTCCTACCTGTAATTTGTCCACCTAGCATGCTATCTTTTATGGAGAGACACCACTAGTGAACCTATGAACCCAGGTCCATTTTCCTACACTGTTAAACAAACCACTACAATTTCCTGCTTTCTTTACTTACAGCAAGCATATACTATTTTCCACACTATACGTCTAATCTTTGCTTTCAGCAAGACCGGTGAGATTGACAACCTCACTGTACCGTTGGGACAAAGTATTTTGGTTGTGTTGTGTGCAGGTTCCGTGTTGTTGCTCACACCGGTGAGGCTCCATCACCACCGTCAGTGGCATCAACCTTCCGAAGATTCTCTTTCTCCTACTGGATTGATAACCTTGGTTCTTAACTGAGGGAAATTCTTACCGCTGAACTCATCACACCCTCCTCTTTGGGTTCCCAACACACCATCCATACCAACAACAATTTCTGGCGCCGTTGCCTGGGACTTAATCATCATCAAGAATTCTCCCCGTCAAGACACCATCAACGTGTGCATCAAAGAATTTTTGGCGCCATTGCCGGAGATAAAGAAGTCTTCTGGAAAGGGGAGTCTCTCACTTCCAATCTCTTTACTTCTTTTTTGTTTTTCTTAGTTTATTTTATTTTGTCTTTTTTGCTTCTCTTTATCAAAAACACAAAAAAAATAGTTCTTATTCTAGTTGTTATTTTTGCTTTATCATGCTTACTATCAATGTTTGATGTATTTGAAACTAGATCTTATGGGAAAGGTGGGTTCACAAATGAACAACAAAAATATTATAAGGAACACCACTTGTCACAAAAAGGAATACACTTGTGGGAGCAAATTAATGAATTGCATGACTATGCTAAAAACTTGTGCTCTACTTATAATGTTACTTATTGCTTTGATAAATCTTGTTGCTGTAGGAGGTATAAACACCTACCTTTTCAATGTGAGTATAATGATAATGTTACCATATCTTCTTATTTTAAGGGAAATTATGAATTATATGATGTGGAACAAATTGAAGAATTTATTGCTTGGGAGGGTGCATTCGAAATTGCCTATTTACTTGAAAGTATTTATGCTATACTTGAATATTGCTTTGATAATTACAAGGATCATAATTACTACATAATGGAATATCTTAATAAATGCTCTGAACCTAAGGAAGAGACTAATGCCATGTAGGAGCCTATGGAAGAAGAAATTTCTGAATCTGGAAGCTCATTGGATGAAAAAGAGGAGGAGAGTGATGATCAGGAGGAGGAAGAATGGAGCTACCCATGTCTACCTCCCAATGATAGTAGCTCTTTAACTCATACATTATTTGATGAAATTGATACCTGCTATACTTGTGACCTTGATACTACTATGAATGAAACTTGTGAGAATGATATTGCTACTATTATGTGTGATAATCCATGCTACTTGGATAAATATTATGATAATGCTTTTGATGATGGTCCTATGTTATTTGATGTTATAAATTATAATGCTACTGAAAATAGGATTGCTATAATGTGTCCTATACCTTTTAAGAGTGATCAATCATCTTGTTTTTCTATTGCTAAAAGTGGGAAAAAAGAAGGGCTGATTTTAAATTTTGATCCTACTATTTTTGAGCTTGATATGAATTGTGTGCTTTTAGACCATGACAAACATGCTTTATGTGATAATTATATTATTTAGTTTGTTCATGACGCTGATGCATGTAAAATGCATACATGAACTTTGCATGTTATTACTTGTTTTTCCTACATATTAGCAACTTATATTCATGTTTTATAATGATTTGGGGGATTTTCTAAACAACCCCCCTTCTTTTGGTTCTAACCCTGTTTTTCCAGAAAACGTACTTTTTAGTGTTTCAGACTTTCCGGGAGCTTCGGGACTCCAAAAAGGGCAAGGCCAAAGAGAACGGTTCAGAATTTTCGAGACGAAGACCATGGGCCAAAGTAGAGGGCCAAAAGGCCAACCAGGTGGCAAATAGGACCCTCCATGCAGCCAGATTCCTTGGCCGCGTGAGAGGCCCCCTTTTTGCCCCCGTGGCTCCGATGCCGTCGATCTTTCTTCTCTCGAGTGTCTCATGACCTAAAAGTGACTATATAAAGGGTCCCCTGGCCTTTTCTAGGAGGAGGCGGCACCGAGAGACGAAACCACGAAACAGACAGACAGAAGGCTGCCGCCGGAGAAGATCGGAGGGGGGAAACGCCGCCGGGATCACCCCTGGAGGGCTCCACCCCCTCCGGTGTGTTCATCATCAACATCTACAGCAAGATCAGCTCATATCTCCAATGTAATCTCTTGGCAAACACGATGTATGATGCAATACTATATTCCCTTGATGTATTGTGTCTCCCCGTCTATGTTTGAGTAGTGAATTGTTCTTGGCAATGGTGAAATAGTTCGTTAATTGGTTGCATACAAGTTTGTTATCTTCTATGATTGTCTTTATGTACAATATATGAGTGCACGCATATGTTGGGGAATGCATGTAAGGTGATCACCGGTAGCATAATGGAGTGGTGGTGACTTGGGAGTGACAGTAACCTGAGACCGAGCCACAAAGTTAAGTTATTGGGGGATATATATAAGGGACCTTATAACGTAAGGCTATGGTGGGACTTTATGTCTTAATCAATCTTGTGCAGTCATTTACTTGGCCACATGATCCATCATAAGGGGTTGTAGATCATTTACTTGACTACACCTATTCATGGCTCCTTCCTAGAAGAAACAACTAAGACTAAAACATGTGCTTCACTAATTGTGACAACCACACGAACGAAACACCTATTGCTAGAACACTTGCTCCCTTGAGATACTTGAGATATTTGCCGCTTGCTACTTGTAAAACTTGCTTAGAAACTTGCATTTTAAACTTGCTTCACTAGTTACTAGACAAACCACACTCCACGTCACTTGCTTTTAATTAGTTAGTTCCTTTTAGTCAAACTTATTGCTTTGCATAAACAACTATATAAGAGGGTTATAGGGCTCTAGAGAATAGATAGCTTACATTTAGCTCCTCGTGGGTTCGACACTCAAATACTTATCGAAAGGTACTACAATTGATCTCCTGCACTTTTCTGGCGCCGTTGCCGGGGAGCGTTGTGCTAAGCTTTTATTCTTGTTTGCATTGCATACTAACATATAAACCTAAAACACAAAAAAAAAATTATAAAATGGAAAACAACCAAACAATTTTAGAACTGTATAATATCTACCTTGAATTAGGACATGAAGTGTTTGAGGAGAAATTGAAAAATTATTTGCACAACAATCATATTTGTGGTAGTACTAATTCTTTGAACACCTTTATTGTTAAGGAAAACCTTGAGATTCAGGAAGTTTGTCTTGATGAATATGATATTTTTAGTCCCACTACTATTGAGGATAGAAATGATATACTTGGTGATTCTATGGAAAGTTTTAAGCTTGGGGAAGTTGGTTTTGATGAGCATGATATTTCTAGTTCCCCAAGCTTGGAGGAGAAAATTCACTTTGATGATACTATGCCTCCTATATATGATGATTGCAATGAAAATTATGAATGTTTAACTCCCACTATCACTAATGAGGATTTTACTTATGTGGAGAGTAGTGATTCCTTTATGCATGTGGCTCATGATAAGAATGTTTTATGTGATATTCATATTGTTGAATCTATTCATGATGCCACTGAAAATTATTATGAGAGAGGGAAACATGGTTACACATATTTCAACAATATTAAGTTTCCCCTCTTTATGCTGAAAGTATTGAAGTTGCACTTGATCTACCTTTCTATGCTTGCTATTATGTGCTTTTTTTATTTGTTTCATTACAAAATTCCAATGCATAGGAAATGGGTTAGACTTAAAAATAAATTGTTTAATATTTTTTTGGTGTGTTCCTTATGCTTTATTTTCCTATTCGGTTTGAGCACACATTTATGTCTTTACAACATGTAAAATGCCTTTACCTACTGTTATGTATCATTTAGTTTAAGATTTTCATTTTATAAAAAATTTGGGAAAGTAAATGAGAAGGATGAGTAATGGAGAAGTTGGGGTCGACCTTGAACATGTGTTGTTCATGCCAATTAAACCATTGCAAAGTCTCTATCATTAAAACTTTTTCCAAAGCTAAAAACAATAAAAATATTAGTTCACTACTGTGACATCACATTTCTTTCTTAATTCTCATCTTAAATGTCAAGAATAATCTTATATGAGAGATAGGATTAAACAATAGTAATTAGCTGTCAAGAAAACAGATTCCTGAATTTCACTGCGAAAAATGTTTAAAATCACAGAAGTGGAATTTTGACCTAGTAATTTACGACAGGAATATTTAGTTATCACTACATATTTCATTAGTTTTAAGTTTTCTGATTTGAGCAACTTAAGTGCCTCTAAAAATTCACTCTTTACGGGTTGTTCAGTTTTTGGCACATTAGGTCATTATTTTGCATTGCTCTCATTACTTGTGTTTTGTGTGGTTCTTTTGATCAAGGAGAAATGCACAACTGTAGTAACAGTAGTTAATATTTATAATAAACTCATGATGTGTCTTCGCTGTACCTATGTGGATTTTATTTATGGAGGCACTAACCCCTCTAATCAAGTTTTATGTTGAGATTTGTGTAAGAAGAATTTTTCAGGAGGAAGAGTTGAGTGAGATGAACAAAGATCAAGAGGGACAACCAATCAAGCTTGGGGATGTACCCCTGGGCTCACCCTACATGTATCAAATAAGTACAAGAATCCAAGCTTGGGGATGCCGAGCCACCTCACTCCAACCATCATGATGTTAAGTAAGTAAAGCCTAGCTATATGGCTATAAAGAAAGCGCTTTACGGGAGGCAACCCGGTTTTTTTTGTTTGGATTTTCCTAGTGTCCTCTTGCTGTATCAAGAGATTAGTTTTTTTTGTTTTAATTCTGGAGTTTTCAATAAAGAGTCAAGTCAAACCCATTTGGACTTATAAGTTGCTATCCTAGTGCATGAAATTTTTGTTTCAGCACGAGTCTGCTCACCGTATGATTTTACGTTTTTTATTCGTATGTCGGATTGAGCTATTATTTTAGTATGTTCTGCAACTTTTCGTCCTCTGTAATCACAAAAATTGGCTTAATTTTTTGACGAGTCTAGCTTAGGGAAAAACGTTCGTTTTGCTGCAGTTGCTTTTCTGGACAGATTCTGCCTTCTTTTGTTTTATGCACTCTTTGGGCTTAGGAATCGAATTTACATGATTCTTTCAAGCAAGAGAGTGAACATAAAAAATAATGAACCTTATTGTCTATCTACTGGAGCATTTGATTTGGAATTTTGCACAACAAGCATGTGATTTGTTTGTCCTTGCTAATCTCACCCCACAGAAAAAGAATGGGAGAAACATGTTTTGTGAAGTTTTTTCACAGGGAATAGAGGATCTGCGCCTCAAGACATCCAAGAATGGTGAAAGACATAAGATTGGGGATGTGATGAACACCCCACTGGAGCTACACTCTTTTGGTTAGCACACGTCTACTTTCTGTTTTTCTAAGCAAAGCATTTATCGTAGAGACTTGAAGCGTCTAGTTTTGATTTTTATTTTTGTTTTGATAAGACCACACCCATCAATTTATATGAGATTGCGATACTGGAGTTTGGGGTTGGAATGTATTGGATGCTAGTATTATGACTTGGAATAGGGATGCCATGGTTGATTTGAAGAGCTACATATGTTTGCATGATTTATAGGCTTTTTATGTGTAGAAATTTGCAATAATGTTGTCTTGAGCTATCTCTTATTCATGTCCTTGATGTTAATTGCTGGTTTATTTAGTTTCTCATGAAATGAGTAGTTCTATGGACATATGCATGCATAGTAGCTGGTCAACTATCTCCCTCTTGCTAGCCAAAAATTTAAAAATTCCAACAAGTAAAAACTTGTTTCCAACAGTCCTTAGCCAAGTATTTCCAGTGAGTCCACCATATCTTCCCATTAGCTTCATTTCTATTCCGAGTATGTTCACCATGTTATTGTGTTATTTATGTTCTAAATTAAGATATTCACTTTATTAATTGTCATGGGTTGAACTTGGGATATGACTCTCACGAACTTTTGAAGGCACACTTTACTTTTTATGCATCTAATAAACATGACCCAATAATGGGAGCCACAAGTTTTGCGTTTGACAAGTGTGTGGTTGGGAGCTAGCTATAAACGTGTATCACCGGAAAGCTTTCAACATTGCACAAAAATTTACATTTGGTTGATATCATGTACTTTTGTTTTTGGACTCCTGCCATGCCGAAATGAAATAGAGGAATAGTAAGTTTTGATGAGTAAGTATCTATATGACTAGAGAAACGCATTGGGCTGCTAACCCAAGCCATGCTTTATCATGGTGGAAATTTACTTACAGCTTGAGTGACTCTACAACACATCCTACAATAAAATAAGAAGCTATGCATAATAGTGAATAAAAATAAAAAGGATGATGAGTCTACTCCGTTTGTTCATATTGTCATTGTAACATGGGCTTGTTTCCATGTCATGGGGCAAGAGGTACCTCTTTGCGGTTCTCTATGATGTCATTAATACTTATTATGATTGTACAAAGCTTATTAGGAATCTTAAGTTGAGTAATCATGGAGTAGGTTTTCACACTCACGAGGCATGAGGCTTTCAACCACCTTGTCATTATCATTACTTCAATACTAACAATTTTAAGATGCTACTGATAAAGGGGAAATGAGAGTCCTAGATCAATGGATACCACATTTCAATTAGTAATTTTAGTTGAATAATTTAGAGGCTAAATAAAACTTGATCATGTTTTACCTCTACTCAATTTTCTCCAAAGTGTCCACCATATTTTCTATTTTCCATTATGCTATTCTTGACCAATATAGGATTTTATTTTTCATTTTGTGTATGCATTTGGTCCATAGTGCTTTTATTTCATTATACACTTTGTGAACTTTCATGAAGCATCCTTGCTTTCATATTTGATATTTCTTATAACATGAATTGTATGTTGCTACTCATCTACATTATTAATCATTTGATTATATGTAGCATGAATAATCCTCCTTGATATCCCATGATTGTTTCAATATGCAAAGTCCATGTTAGTTTTATCACCTTCATACTCGAGGACGAGCATGGGTTAAGCTTGGGGATGTTGATGCATGTAAAATGCATACATGAACTTTGCATGTTATTACTTGTTTTTCCTACATATTAGCAACTTATATTCATGTTTTATAATGATTTGGGGTATTTTCTAAACAACCCCCCTTCTTTTGGTTCTAACCCTGTTTTTCCAGAAAACGTACTTTTTAGTGTTTCAGACTTTCCGGGAGCTTCGGGACTCCAAAAAAGGCAAGGCCAAAGAGCACGGTTCAGAATTTTCGATACGAAGACCATGGGCCAAAGTAGAGGGCCAAAAGGCCAACCAGGTGGAAAAGAGGACCCTCCACGCGGCCAGATTCCTTGGCCGCGTGAGAGGCCCCCTTTTTGCCCCCGTGGCTCCGATGCCGTCGATCTTTCTTCTCCCGAGTGTCTCGTGACCTAAAAACGACTATATAAAGGGTCCCCTGGCCTTTTCGAGGAGGAGGCGGCGCCGAGAGACGAAACCACGAAACAGAGAGACAGAAGGCTGCCGCCGGAGAAGATCGGAGGGGGGAAGCGCCGCCGGGATCACCCCCGGAGGGCTCCACCCCCCTCCGGCGTGTTCATCATCAACATCTACAGCAAGATCAGCTCATCTCTCCACTGTAATCTCTTGGCAAACACGATGTATGATGCACTATTATATTCCCTTGATGTATTGTGTCTCCTCGTCTATGTTTGAGTAGTGAATTGTTCTTGGCAATGGTGAAATAGTTCGTTGATTGGTTGCATACAAGTTTGTTATCTTCTATGATTGTCTTTACGTACAATATATGAGTGCACGCATATGTTGGGGAATGCATGTAAGGTGATCACCGGTAGCATAATGGAGTGGTGGTGACTTGGGAGTGACAGTAACCTGAGACCGAGCCACAAAGTTAAGTTATTGGGGGATATATATAGGGGACCTTAGAACGTAAGGCTATGGTGGGACTTTATGTCTTAAACAATCTTGTGCAGTCATTTACTTGGCCACATGATCCATCATAAGGGGTTGTAGATCATTTACTTGACTATACCTATTCATGGCTCCTTCCTAGAAGAAACAACTAAGACTAAAACATGTGCTTCACTAATTCTGACAACCACACGAATGAAACACCTATTGCTAGAAAACTTGCTCCCTTGAGATACTTGAGATATTTGCTGCTTGCTACTTGTGAAACTTGCTTAGAAACTTGCATTTTAAACTTTCTTCACTAGTTACTAGACAAACCGCACTCCACGTCACTTGCTTTTAATTAGTTAGTTCCTTTTAGTCAAACTTATTGCTTTGCATAAACAGCCATATAAGAGGGTTATAGGGCTTTAGAGAATAGATAGCTTACCTTCAGCTCCTCGTGGGTTCGACACTCAAATACTTATCGAAAGGTACTACAATTGATCTCCTGCACTTGGGAGTCATCAGACGCCACTGAAAATTATTATGAGAGAGGAAAATATGGTTGTAGGAATTTTCATGTTACTAAAACACCTCTCTTTTTGTCGAAAGTTTTGAAGTTGCTCTTGTTCTACCTTCCCATGATTTCTAGTTTGACCTTCTTTAATTTATTTCTTTACAAGATTCCTATGCATAGGAAATGGGTTAGACTTAAATTTGTTTTACATTTGCTTCATGATGCTCTCTTTTGATTCAATTCATATTTCTTATGTGAGCATCCACTTGATCCCACTTTTCTGGCCCTAGCTAAAAGGCGTTAAAGAAAAGCGCTACCGGGAGACAACCCGTTTTATTTCTCTCTTTTCACCCCGTTTTCTGTCGTTCCTTTTTGTTTTCTTTGCACCTAGGTGTTTTCTATTTCCTTAGCAACCCCTCTATATCTTTTCTTTTGTGTCTTTGTTGAGCCAAGTAAAGCCTCTAGTGGAAAGTTGAGGCTATATTTCGGATTTCTGCGCAGGAAACAGATTTCTGTTGTCCACTGTTAAATTCGTATAAAATCACAGAAAATTCAAAATTACCTGAGTTTCTTTGTGCGTAATACAGGGCTATATACGCAACTTTTCTTAGTTTAAAACTTTTTGATTTGAGCAACAGAATATTTTCGAAAAAAAATCATATTTACCTGTTGTTCTGTTTTGACAGATTTCTGCCAATAATTGCATTTGCATCTTAATCTCTTTCTTTTGGTGTTCTTTTAAGAAAAAGAGTTTTAAAAGAAGTTGTGACATTAGATAATGTGTTTATGAGTGTTAGGATTGTGTTGAAACTGAACCATGTCAATTTATTATTTCGATTGCACTAACGTTGCTAATGAAGATTGTGAGAAGTTTGGTGTGAACGAAGTTTTCAAGGGTCAAGAGAAGAGGATGATATGATGTGATCAAGAAGAGTGAAAAGCCTAAGCTTGGGGACGCCCCGGTGATACATACCAGCAAATTCCAAGAAGGCTCAACCGTCTAATCTTGGGGATGCCCATGGCATCCCCTTCTTCATCGACAAATTATCAGGTCACTTCTAGTGAAACTATATTTTTATTCGGTCACATATTATGTGCTTTACCTGGAGCCTATTTTATTTTTGCTTTTAGTTTGTTTTTATTTTTGCAATAAGCTTGGTTGGACCCCAATATTCTTTTATTAGAGAGTGACACGCTCCGCTTTTTCATGGGAATACTTTGTATTCTTAATCTTTGTCTGGCTGTCGTATTTATTTAGCTCTTTTTTTGCATGCATCTCTTATCTAAGAGTTGTTAGTTTTAGTAGTGTTGTGTGAGTGTTCTCATGTTTGCTTGCTGTATCATGAAGAGTATTTTTGTTAAAATATATCTTGTATGGTGCTTGTTGGGAAAAGAAACTACTGCTTGAAGTAGAATTTTTAATGGTGCAAGTACAAGCTTGTATAGACTGTGGCTAGAACTTTTTCATATCATGCTAGATGTTATTTTAGTTTTAAGACCTTGTGGTTATTGAGTAGAATGATTAGCCTCAAATAGCTGAGAGTGTTTAAGGTGCCATTGAAAGATTCATGAGGTTTTCTTGTCATATTGAAGCATAAATTTATGGTATTCTCTTTTGAATGTTTTATTTGGTTGACTTGGCGCATGCTCACACCATGTTTATGACTATGAACCAGTCACTAATAACCTCTATGTTCATTTAGTTTTTGAACTTGTGATACTGCTTATGCTTTGATTAATGATGTTTATGTCGCTATGCATGATTATGGCTCTTATGCTCTCTTGTTTTGTCGCTCCCAGTCTTTTGCTAGCCTCCACCTGTACTGAGTATGGAATTCTACTCGTGCATCCAACTCCCTCAAACCAAGTTTTCCCATTGTGTCCACCATACCTACCTACATATGATATTTAACTGCCACTCCAAGTAAATTTCTCATGTGTTACCTTTAAAACCTTCAAAATTACTCCTGCTTTGTGTTCCTGTTTTTGCTCATGAGGACGTAAATAGAGAATCTTCATCTCACTTGTTGGTTGGATTTCACACCCTGGACTAGTGGCTTCATCCGCTTATCCAATTGATAGAAGAGCTGGAAGCGGGGTTCCCAACCCCAAATTAATACACACAAAATCTCTTCACTATTTTTGCCCCTGATTTATCAGTCAAAGCATAATTGTGTAAACAAAAGAGAAAGAGGGATGACCTTCTATGACAGTTGCGTCCTTCATATGGGAGCCGCTCTTGTGAAATCTAGTTGGCTTGGGACGTACTGTATTTTCTGTTTACCATTCGTTGACATTAGCATACATCTCCCAAAATATAGACACTCCTCCATGGTATGTGATTGTTGGCAGGCACCCGATGATTCGGTTAGCCATGGTTTGTGAAAGATGGATGGGAGGACTGTCAAACTTTTAATACCTCTGTTTAATAAAATAAAAGCTCTAGCACATGAGTGATCCCTGCTTCCCTCTACGAAGGGCCTTTCTTTTAATTTTATGTTGAGTCTCCATCTTCTAACTTTATGCATAGTTGAGAGAGAATCTTTTTCCATTCTGAGTTTTATGTGCATTTGTCCCAAAAACATTATTAATTTATTCATGATGTGTTATTGCTTGTTCTCAAATTATTTGTTCTAGTCTTACTCATGAACTTTGAAGGTGTCCTGGCATTTATGTTTTGCTCCACTCTTAAGGACTAGCAAAATACCACTTTGCCATGCTTTCTCTATACTTGAAACAAACATATATCTTTCTTTGCATTGTTATTCATGAACAACGGAACTGAAGAACCCAAATCTCCCGTCAACTAAGCCGCATGGTCGCCTACGGAATGATTGATCCAACCGAACTCACCTTTTCGGAAACCGCTTCACACCCGTGTCCGGTCCACCACGCCAATAGAACCTCAAGGGTTAGTTGAGGAAGATTGGAAAGTCCCTAACTCAATCCCAAGGGGGAAGAATAGGAAACCCGATGAATCTTGATACGATCCTAGATACACATCATAGGAGTAGCCTTGATACGATCCTAGGTATAAACCATAGGAGTAGGCTCACAAGAAGGGTACATGAGCAAAGCTCAAATGTCTAAATTCATCTCTAACCGTAGATCGAGCCAACAGAGTTCCTTATATAGCCTAGGGGGTAGATGAGGGGTGAAAGGGGGCATTTTCCCCACATTTGCGCAGGCTGCAGAGGGTCTGGCTCGGGAAGGCGGGTGGGAATGCTCGCGAGGCTTCCTTGGTCTTCTAGCGCTCCGGCCTAGGCTCGGGGTGGAGGAGCAGGCAGGCCGGCCTAGGAGCCAGCCCGAGGCCGGGGTGGAGGCCGGGAGCTTCGGGTGGTCTCCTGGCCTGGCGCGCGACGGGACCGGCCTGAGGCCGGGGTGGGGGCCGGGCAGGTTCTATGAGGGGTCCAGCTTAGGGCCGGCCTGGTTGGGGGGTTGAGGTTGGGTCCCCTGTTTTCTCCCTTTATCCCTCTTCTCTTATCCTTTCTCGATGTCGTCTTCTCGGACTTCTTCCATAGCTTCTTGGGCATCGTCTTGGGAACATTCTTGGGCATCGTCTTGGGGCTTCGTGGCGGGATCAAACCTGAGCACACATAGGGCATTTCCATGAGGTAGCGCACCATTCACCAAGTCATCGGAAGCCTAGAGAGAGAGGATTGAGTTCACCTTATCATGCATCGCCTTTGCTCGTGATCTTGTCATAGGTCCACTTGGTGATGGGCTTGGTGGAATGGGGTGTGTTGCATCATTCATAGATGCAGTTGGATAACGGTCTACGAATCTTGTTGTAATGCCCGCATGAATCACATAGTAATCATCATGTCATGCATATGCACTACGGTGCAGGCTTTATATCTGTCAATTGCCCAGCTGTAATTTGTTTACCCAACATGCTATCTATCTATTTTAGAGAGACACAACTAGTGAACCATGGACCCTAGTCCATTTCCTTTATACTGATAACACAACCACTGTTTTCATATTGTTACTACTGTTTTCCTACTGACATCACTGTTCTCTTTTCATCTACTGCAAACAAGTGCTATTTTCCGCACCATACGTTTAACTTCTTTGTTTTCAGCAATACCGGTGAGATTGACAACCTCTCTGCTTCGTTGGGGCAAAGTGATTTGATTGTGTTGTGTGGGTACCATGTTGCTTCTGAACCGGTAGTGCGCCCTGTCAAATCAGCTGCATCAACCTTCGGAAGTGATTTCTTTCTCCTACTGGTCTATTCAACCTTGGTTTCTTTCTGAGGGAAAACTTGCTGCTGCACTCTTCACACCTTACACTTGGGGTCTACCAACGAGTGCAAGCCCTGCACCATTAAGCTTTTCTGGCACTGTTGCCAAGGAGAAAGAGGATTTCTGCAAGGGGAGTCTCTCACCTCCAATCTCTTTAATTTGTTTTGCTTAGTTTATTTTATTTTGTCTTGTTTGCTTCTCTATATCGAAAGCACACAAAAAATAGCTCTTATTCTAGTTGTTATTTTTTTCTTGCTAAAATGAGTACTCCTGAGATACTTATCCGTATCGAGGCAAGTTCATCACTTGCTCATGTCCTCTGAATTATGTCCTAACAACTATTTTCTAAACCCTATCGTAATACCACCTACGCTCAAAAGAATGCATGATCCTATTTTTATAATAATATGACTAATTGAATGACTACCCGAGTGGTAGTCTTCTGTTTGGTGGGCGGATGGGACCATGGTAAGATGAATAGGTCAAAGGGAAGTTCCATCTGCATGGGAAAGTATTACCTAGGACTTAATCACAATTGCCGTCAGGATTCTTGCGCCGTAAATCCACGTTAACCATGGGTCTTGTGTGGGAAGAGTAAGTCAACTGTGATCTTCTCTCGTCCGCATGTCAACGGACTGCCAGAGACGTACGCTGTAGGTCTTGCGGGACTACATGCACATGGGTGGGAGCCCTTACGTCCCACGGACTCTGGGGTCTATGATTGTCTATCAGGGGCGCCTAGATCTCCATCGTGAGGGGTGGAATTAGGGGTTCAACCTGCTGGTGGAAATGGGTGGGCATGTGTTGTGCGGAGAAGCATGGTTTGGCTTGGACCAACAACCGGGCCCCACACCTGAGTGGGCATGGACAGGATCGCGCGCCTGGTTGTGCAACATGGTCTTGGTCGCCTATGGGTAAATTAGCGCACCTCTGCAGAGTGTAAAAGGATGTTGCATGTTACCCCCTGTTCCGAGAAGGAACTGCGAACGCCGCAGGAAGGGCAACTCCATGAAGTTCTAATCCTGTGAAGGCTGGCGGGCATAGTTTTCAGTATTAAAAGCAACCTCTTGAAGAAAGATTTATCAAACATTGCATTTTCTAGACTCGTTAGAGTCGAAGACCGTAGATAGTGCATCAATTACCTCCGTACTTGATGAACTTGTTGAGTAACGCTCGTTACTCATTCAATCCCGTTTGACCCCCTGCTTAGGCTACGAGAACTTTGAAGAGGATTCATTCAACATCCTCGGAGGACAGGAGGATATCTACTATGAAGAACCGGACCTCTCTGCAGGCGTAGAAGGGGTGGATTATAGAATCCAATATGGAGCTGACCCTGAGGGGGCCGAGCTTGACTAGGTTTAGCCTAGTCTGAAACAAATACTTAGCACAGTTGAATCGAGCGGCCTTGAACTCTATATTAGGTTGTTGAGTTTCCGTGTATGAACCTGTTTTACATTTCAGATGTTGTTCCAACTTCAATAATGAGATGACCTCATCATGCGACCATTCTCTTGTCAGCACTCTATGTTCTATAATATATGTTTGTATGACAATCAAGTACCGCAATGTTTCTGCTGTACCACCCTGAGGGATGTAATATTTGCGGAACGAGGTTTTGTGAGTGTTATGTCAATGACTTGCGTACTACAACATGCAGTGGTATGCTGGGTCAACGCAACTTGTCATTAGATAATATAATAACTTGTTTGTTGAGCCTAAGGTGAGGTTCATGAAGGTTCTTCCTGCAGCTGAATCCAACAAATTTCTTGAATAAAAATTTAATCCTACATAAAAGGTTTGGACAACCATCCATGTATTTAGTCCGTGTGTGGGACGTTTTCATTCTTTCCTAAACTTGAGCAACATGTTCATTATTAAATTCTCTAAAGTTCAAAATGTTACTCCTCAGTTGTATAATTTTTGTAGGTGGATAATACTTCCCAATAAAAGCATCTTTGCATTTAGTCCAATTGTCAATGCTATTTTTAGGCAAAGACAATAACTATTCCTTAGATCTTCCTCTTAAAGAGAAAGGGAACCGTCTTAATTTAACAATATCACCATCTACCTCTTTATATTTTTCAATGTCAAATAACTCAACAAAGTTATTTAGATGAGAGGCACCATCTTCTCCAATACAAGAAAATTGATCTTTCATGACAAGATTCAACAAAGCAGGTTTAATCTCATAAGAGTCTGCTGTAGTAGCAGGTGGAGCAATTTGTATCATTATTATTGGTACTAGTAAAGTCACAAATATTGGTTTTATCATTGGTAGACATGATTGCAAGATAACACAAATAAAAGACTAGAAACTAGATAACTAATTTATTTTGGGGTTTTTGATAAAGAGAAAACAAGACTAAACAAAAGGAAACTAAGCAAGAAGAAAACAAAAGAAACAGAGTGGAAGTGTGCTAGAAAATATACTTGATGAGGACGTGATCACACGCTCGCTGGGAGACCCCAAGCGGAAGGTATGATGTAGTCTAGAGTAAGTTTTTCCCTAGTAAAGAACCAGAGTTATCAAACCAGTAGGACTTCGTAGTCTTGAAGAAGGTTGCTTTATGTACGACACCAAAAAATACTGAAGTGTAGTTGACGGGAGCATGGAACCTACACACAAACACAAACTCTGTCTTTCCCTAACTTCCCAGAAGGTTCTCAATCTTCCGGTCTTCCTGAAAATAGGAGAATTAAACATATAGAGTCTTGGAAAACAAGAAAAGTAAAAACGGGACAGCAAGAAAACAATTCTGAACGTGCTTAAAATAAGCTTTGCATTATCAGGAAAATAGGACCGGTGGCCATAGGTTCACTAGTGGTGTCTCTCCAAACAAAATAAACATGTTGGGTAAACAAATTACAGTTGGGAAATTGACAAATCATGAACGTATAACAATACTATTATGACAAGATAAAGTTCACGGGTTCTAACATTGTAGGTATTACGTCAAGGTAGATGGACCGTTGTCTAGCATGCATCCATATCTAAATATACACCTCAAGAAAGCTATCCAGCAAATCCCTTGGTATTAAGTTGCATCAAACGAAGTGATTGCTATATGTGTAACAGACAAATGCATTAAGATCAATACATAATGTAAGAAGTGGTTCTCATCCGTAGACAAGAGCACCGCTGTTTTCTCCGTAGTGGAAACATCACATCCTCCCCCCGCACGTTTCTATCACTCGAGCGTAGGCAACAAGTAGGCATGGACCCACTATCTAGCATATAAACCCTATCTTGGAGGTCAAAACAACTACGTGGCCAAGGTAATCATAAACACTCGAGAGCATTGCAAGACAAGATTAAAACTCTCTAAAAATATAAGTGAAGCATCTTAGATCGACATGAACAAAATAACCATAATCTCATGGTTCATCGGATCCCAGCAAACACAACATGCACAATTACATAACGGTGGTCTCGATCATGCGAGGCAGCTCATGAGACTTAAACATGGAGGCATATTGGAGAGAACAACCATCTAGCTACTGCTATGGACCCATAGTCCCGAGATGAACTACTCACACATCTGTCCGGAGGCGATCATGGCGATGTGAGGCCTCCGGTGACGATCCCCCTCTCCGGCAGGGTGCCGAAGCAGGACTCGAGAAGCCCTAGATTGGACTTTCAAGGTGACGATGCCTCTCTGTATGTTTCATGGAAAATAACTCTGTCCTCGACGTTTTTAGGGTGAAAGGCAATTTATAGGTGAAGGGGGGACTTGATGTGGTGGCTAGGTCCCCCAGGGCCCCACTAGGTGCGGCCTAGGGGGATCCCGCACCTGGTGCCCTCATGGTGTCCCCCGGCTCCCCTTTGGACTCCGTCTTCGTTCCGGGTAAAAATTGATCTCCGTGGATTTTTAGCCCTTTCCAAGAATATTTCCTTAAGAAATTTTCTGAAATAGAAAAACAACAGAAAACAACAACTGGCCTGGGACATCTTGTTAATAGGTTAGTCTGTGAAAACTTCCATAAAATGAAAGAAAACATGTGGAAAACAAAAGGTATTGGGTAGAAAACAAACATGGATCATAAAAATTATAGATACGTTTGCAACGTACCATTATTCGTTCATGATTTGTCAATTGCCTAGCTGTAATTTGTTCACCCATCATGTTTGTTTTCTTTGGAGAGACACCACTAGTGAACCTATGGCCCGCGGTCCTATTTTCCTCATATTGCAAACCTTCTTTTAAGCACTTTCATAATTGTTTCCTTGTTCCGTTTTTTACTTTTATTGTTTTCCAAGACTGTATACGTTTAATTCTCCTGTTTTCAGCAAGACCGGAAGATTTACAAACTTCCGGAAAGTTGGGGGCAAGAGAGAGTCTGTGCTTGTGTGCAGGTTCCATGCTTGGTCAACATCAATAAACGACGCCGTTGATACAAGCAATCTTCTTCAATACTATGAAGTCCTGCTGGTTCGATAAACTCTGGTTCTATACTAGGTGAAAACTTACTCTAAACTACATCATACCTTCCGCTTGGGGTGGCCCAACGAGCATGTGATCAGGTCAGCATCCACTGCTTACATTATGTATTGTTCTTCATGCATTTGTATCTTACATAAAAAGCAATCACTTCGTTTCCGCAACTGAATACGAGAGAGATTTGCTGGATAGCTTTCTTGAGGTGGACTTTTAGATATGGATGCATGCTGGATAGCAGTCCATATTCCTTGAGGTAATGCCTAAATGTTAGAACCCGTGAACTATATCTCGTCATAATAGTATTGTTATGCTTCATGACTTGTCAATTTTCCAGCTATAATTTGTTCACCCAACATGGTTGTTTTCTTTGGAGAGACACCACTAGTGAACCTATGGCCCCCGGTCCTATTTTTCTTATAATCGCATCATTCTTTCAAGCACTTTCATCATTGTTTCCTTGCTGATTTTCTTTTTTTTACTTTTATTACTTTTCAAGACTCTATACGTTTGATTTTCTAGTTTTCAGCAAGACCGAAAGATTGACAACCTTCTTGGAAAGTTGGAGACAAGAGAGAATCTGTGTGTAGTTCACTACACAAAAAGTTAGTCTGGATCGGACATGGAACGAATACATAAAAACCAAATACCATACTCGGCACTATATGTGTATGTACGTGTTGGCACACTCAAATACTCGTTCAAAAAACAAAATGGTGCCAACCACAATTATACTTATTCAAAGATTTTTTTAAAGAAAACTATTGTTCGGTATCTTGTCCGTTTGATCCAATAGCGAGTAAGGTTAGGGTTGCCTATAGCTCACTCAATTTCAAGTAGGAGCCCAAGTCCAGCTAACATCTACCGAAAGCTCCCAACTTAGGGTATCCTAGATATGGGAGCAGATAAAAACTGTGCACCAATATCGTTCAACCTAGGGTTTCCTCAAAGTACCGCATCTGATTACTTCCCTAAACATAGTAGTCGCAAACGACAACCCTATTTATCCACTAGTATTAAAACCTACAAAAACTGAAGAAAAGAACATGAAATATGTTATAGCTGATCATGAAACGACAAATTCGAAATCACATTCTCCCCTCAACCAGTCACATTGACTCTAGGAAACGACATGCTTGCCAGTGGCGGGCACTTACCATAACACATCAGGTATACAACATTCGCTACAAAACAAGTTAGTGTGGCTCAAATATGGAACAAATAAATACAAACCAAATACCACGGTGGGCAATACATGTGTATGTATGTGTTGGCGCATTCAGACACTCCTTCAAAAAGCAAACTGGCGCGAAATACAATTATTCTTATTCAAAGATTTTTTTTAAAGAAAGCCCTAGCTGGGTTTTTTTGCTCGTGGCTCCAGTACCGAGCAAGGTTAGGGCTGCCTATATCTCACTCAATTTCAAGTAGGAGCCCAAGTCCAACCAACATTTACTAAAAGATCCTTACTTAAGACACCAATACCCACTACAAGAAATATGTTGATACATGACCATTTTATAATGACCGTGGATGAATTAGTAATATTCCTATGACGATTTCAAACATGTTGGTCGTTATCTATTTGGAAGGGTCCAAAGCTCAAAACATAACGACTATTTTTCTGAGAAAAGTCATGATTTCATTAGACGAATTGGTCATAAGCCGACAACATTGTGATGCATTCCGCCACCTCATCATTTTTGCTTATGTGTCGTCCTAATTGTCTCAATTTCACATATGTAGTGCTGACCTGTCAATTTGTGCTCTTTTTTTTATTGGATACACGGTGTCTACACGTAAGCAACTACTAGACGGGGCAATATTTTTTTACCCGCGCGGTCAATTTCTCACTCCATGCATGCGTCTTGGACTCCTCATCTCCGAACTGAAAAGCGCAGCAAAATAATCGGTGAGGAGAGGGATCGAACCCACGCCCTTGAGACTCTGTTCGACAGAACCAACCAGCGGACCATGCTGCTGGCTCGTGATACAATGGCACGTTGATCTCCTTTCGACATGAGAATTCGTCCTGGGCTGGGTCGGCCATGCTGCTAGGCTGCCGGCCGCCCTGCTTGGCTGGGCCAACCGTGCTGCTGGGCTAGGCCAGCCTGCTTGGCAGGTTTTTTTTTCTTCTCTTTTAACTTTTTCCTTTTTTGTCTTCTTTTATAACTTTTGGTTCTCAACTCCAATTTCAACAAAATAAGTTTTGATTTATTTTAAAATATGCCTTTTCTTATTATAGACTATTAGGGACCATCTTTGGTCAAAATAAAATAAAAATACGACTAATCTTTATATATTGCTTCATATAGGGTTGTGAAGATTGTTAATTAAAATTTTGGATTACTCTTTTAAATTCAGATGCAAGATAAAAAATGCAGGGTTTTAAAATTATTCCAAGTTTTTTTATGGATGCTAGTCCACATATGATGACACATTGCGAAGGTTTTCCAATTTTTTTGTAATTTTTTTAAACATGTTTTGAACCTTTTACGCCAATTTCGAAAAACGGTCAAATTGGAGGATATGACTGTTCGTATCTAGGTGTTTAATCTCACAAAACTCTTGGTGTATTTGTGATTAAATAGGTACTTTTGTATCTAAAAATGATTTTTACAAAAAACAACGAGAAAACTACGAGGCACTTGTAGTTCAAATTTGACCTGGTTTCAACTAAATCGGCGGAAATTTGTCTTTTTCAAAAGATGTTTATGTAAAGATTTTTAGAGTAATTAATTTGAGTTTGTGTAGATAAAATATGGTCTAGTAAATTAATAATTTTATTTGGTACAATTTTCTAACATATTTTTGGTAGGTGCTTCACAAAAAAACCATTTTTGACACTCCAAAAATGGAAAATGATATTTTTATTCAAAGAAAAATAAAACATTCTTCGTCAACATTGTTAGTTGTTCCAATATGCATATTTGTGTGTAATATGGGCATATTTAAACAAACTATGCCATGAATGTGGCCATAACATCCGTCATTTGGCCCGAAAGCCATGAATCTTCGTAGATGATAGCTCATTTATGTGAACACCTTTTCCACCCAATTGTTTTATTCCAAGTTTATTATTTTTGGCGGATACTATGACATATATAATAACACCACGCGAAGGTCTTCCAACATTTCGAGTTATTTTGAATTTTCTGGAATTTTCTATGCCGATTTTAGGAAAAATTCAAGACGGTGGGCATTACCTTTCGTATCTAGGGGATGAATATTGTGAAAATCTTGGTGTATCTCTGAAGAAATAGGTACTTGTGTATCTAAAAATGATTTTTATAAAAAATCACGAGCAAACTAGGAGGCACCTGTAGTTCAAATTTGGCCCGGTTTCAACTGAATCGGTAGAAATTTGTCTTTTTCAAAAGAGGTGTATTTTGAGAAATTGATAGGTAGCAATTTGGATATTTGTAGATAAAATATGACATAATAGCTTTCTAATTTTATTTGGTATAATTTTCTAACATATTTTTGGTAGGTGCTTCGCAAAAAAAATAATTCATTTTTGACACTCTGAAAATAGAAAATGATATTTTTATTCAAAGAAAAATAAAACTTTCTTTGTCAACATTGTTAGTTGTTCCAATATGCATCTTTGTGTGGAATATAGGCACATTTAAATAAAATATGCCATGAATGTGGCCATAACATCCGTCATTTGGCCCGAAAGCCATGAATCTTCGTAGATGATAGCTCATTTCTATGAATACCTTTCAACCCAATTGTCGTATTCCAACTTTATTATTTTTGTTGGATACTAGGACATATACAATAACATCACGCGAAGGTCTTCCATCATTTCGAGTTTTTTTGAATTTTCTGGAATTTTCTATGCCGGTTTTAGGAAAAAGTCAAGACGACGGGCATTACCTTTCATAGCTAGGTGTTGAATATTATGAAACTATTGATGTATCTCTGAAGAAATAAGTACTTTTGTATCTTAAAATGATCTTTACAAAAAATCATGAGCAAACTATGAGGCACCTCTAGTTTAAATTTGGCCCGGTTTCAACTGAATCGGCAGAAATTTGTCATTTTCAAAAGAAGTGTATGAGAATAATTTTAGTGGAATTTTTTTGGTTATTTGTAGATAAAATATGACATATTTGCTTTATAATTTTACTTTGTATAATTTTGTGTATGTGCTTAAAAAAACCCCCATTTTTTGACACTCCGAAAATTGAAAATGATGTTTTTATTCAAAGAAAATAAAACTTTCTTCGCCAACATTGTTTGTTGTTCCAATATACATCTTTGTCTAGAATATGAGCATATTTAAACAAACTATGCCATGAATGTCGCCATAACATCCGACATTTGACCCGAAAGCCATGAATCTTCGTAGATGATAGCTCATTTTTGTGAATACTTTTTCGTGATAACTCGCGTATTCCAATTTTTTATGGTTACTAGGTCACATATGATGACACATTGCGAAGTTATCCATTTTATTTTTATTTTATTTGAACCTTTTATGCCGATTTTGGAGTACGGTCAAAACGAGGGGCATGGACTTTCGTAGCTAGGTGTTGAATCTCGCAAAACTCTTGGTGTATCTGTGATTAATTAATTACTTATGTAAATAAAAACGATTTTTACAAAAAAATAACGAGAAAACTACAAGGCACCTATAGTTCGAAATTGACCCGGTTTCAGCTGAATCGGCAGAAATTTGTCTTTTTCAAAAGAGGTGGATGGAAACCTTCCGAGAGACGCGAATTTTGTTATTTTAACATAACATGTGGCCTAATAGTTACAAAAAAATATTGCTCACATTTTGCAAATTATTTTCATAACGTGATTCATAAAAAACTCACCTTTTGCACTCCAAAAAAAAAACTCATTTGTGTACCTAAAGATTATATTTGAATTTTTTTACAAGCAAACTATCAAGCACATGGATTTCAAATTTACCCTACTTTCCATAAAATGTGGTCAATTCATACAAGTGGAAATTATCCATTAAACGTGGTGGATTTTTTGATAACAATAAACCACGCACTTATGTATCTTAAGAGCTTGTGCGGTGGATCAGGGAAAGATTGACCCTACCTACAGTTACTCTAGCCTGTCGACCGAACGTGTCAAAGGAAATAAACGCGCGGCATCCGGGGCGCCGAAACTTTGGAAAATTTTGGTGGCCCGTAGCAAAAGCTAACACTAATCGCGCCACGACTCCTTCTCCCCATTTCCTTCTCCCGTCCCATCGCTGCCCTCCCTTCTAGATCGGTCGCTGCCGCCGCCTCTGCGCGAGCTCTCTTCTAACGATCCCATCCCTCACCTTCCCCCTCAAGCTCTCCTCCTTAATCCCTCCCGAGAAACCACGCGCCGCCCCTCCATCCAACCCTAGTAACCCTAGTCCCATCCCCCGTCACTCCCAATCCCCCGCCACCACAAATCTGGATCATGAACACAACCTGCACAACTTCTCTCTCGCCGCTGGCCCTCGCCGCCCACACATCCTCCTCCCCGTTCACTGTCCGTGCACCCTCGCCCGCCACAGCGCCGTTGCAGCAACCCCGCGTCTCGGCCCCGCTTCCGCCTCCAGCTACACCGAACTCAACGCCATCCACCGCCTCCATCGCCAAGGAGCTCGAGCAGAAGCTCTTCGTCACCGAGGCCGCGGTGGTCGCGGCCCATCTCGCGGTGGTCGTGGCCCAGCCCGCGGCCGAGCAGGCTCCAGAGGTCGACCTCTCCCTCGTCTCCAAGAAGGTGCTCGCCCACCCCGCGTGTCCCGATGCTGGCACATCATCGACGCCGGATCAAGGGAGGAGAGGCCGATGCGAGGGAAACACGTCTCCGGGTTGCGGCGATGCCATCAGCACATACCGATGCGAGGGATGCCGACGCGTGGAAGGGCTGCCCACCACCGGCCTGACCTGCCTCTCCGTCCTCTTGTACCTCGTGGCCCTATCCTCTTCGACATCCACGTCCACACCTGCTTCCTCGACATCGGTAAGGCTCTGCGCGAGCTCTCCTCTAACTATTGCATCTGTAACAAAATCAATTCAACCATGAACCCGGTTCCAGTGCATGTACTCCGTCAGATTTAAAAATTTCCTGCATACTTTCTCATTTTCAAAACAAGATATATCGTTCTTGTCTCATACCTTGTCACAGTTGATACAACCATTCCCTTCGTTATTAAATTTAACTCAACAACCCATGCCTATGATCTGAGAACACTATCCGTGTACTGATGTACATTAGATGGCTCGCTTTTAATTATGAGTGTGTAATGTGATGTATGGCATTCAATTGAAGTTGCACTCATATGTTTTCTTATAATATAAATACTTTTTCTGCCTACAATGCAAATGCTTGTTTATATACTAGTTTCAATGTAGAACTACACTGGGAGTCATTGGAACATATAATACAGTGCTAGCATGCACTTGCTGATTTTTATTATGGTACTGTGAGTAATCTAGTAACTTTACTAGTAGATTAGCAGGACTGCCGTTTATCTTCTGAGCATAAATTTTGTAGAATAATTCCTAGGAACTAGAAGTTATCATTTTCTAAGCGTAATACATGACCTCAACTTAATCAGGCAGATTTGTAATTGTGTATATTATAGGTTTCAGTTCCAAACCTCTAAACCCAAACTGACTGCAAATTTTCTTTCTTTAGCATTACAAGGAGAAAGCCCGGTTGCGTCCATAGAACAAATTTCCTATGTTTGGTCTTCATGTCGGCGTCGATGACCTGTATCGCTGCGACTCCATGTACCCTCCTGCTTGCACCTCTGCCCAGGCCTAGCTGATGACCCAAGGCAGGTAGCATCAGCCAAATAATGTTGTTTGTACAGTTGGACATATTGTGTGGACACATAGTTTCTTTCTTGCTTATGTTGCTGCTCTGTTTTTTGTAACTATTCAAAGATCCTGCATGTCTGAGAAATAAACATTACAAATCATAAAACAATGATGTTAGTAGTGGAGTGGTAGGCAGATGCAAATTAGGCCAGCATTTTTCTTCCAAAAGACAAATGTTTTGACTCATTTTCTGTTGCCAGGAATGCCCTGAGTAGATGTCATGACGCTTGCTTGATGGCCATCTACAGTTATGACAGTCTGCGACCTCCCTCTGCTGTTCTGCTCCTCATTTCCCTGCATCTGAGAAAAGTTATGCTTAATCTGTTGTCGATTTACAGTCCTGTCCGTAAACAAGTCTAGACTATTGCTTTGATTTTTCCTGTTACGTAGCCTATCGGTACCAAACAGTTGGGAGTATTTTTACCTTTGTAATCCTGTGTCTATTATTTAAATATTGGAAGGAGGCATCATGTAATGTTATATCTTGATATAAGCTATAAAAATAGAACAACTTATGATCACAGATTTTTATGATTGTTATTTCCACCTCACATATTGGTCCATGAGCTAGTGAGAAATGCCAGCGAATTGATTTCATGTGGTTCTTTAGCTTATGAAAAGATCTAGGGTAATATTTATACTTGTTTCTTTGACTTTCTCATAATCTGTTGCTACGCTCTTGTGTATTGCACAATTGGTTTCTGCAGACCTACTATTTTGTAAGGCTTAACATGCAAGCTTTTGTTTATCCGTAGGCCCGTAGGAAACATGATTCTTTCATGTGTGCTGGAGCGCATCAACCCCGGACATCGTTTTCCCAGCGTCAAGTTCTCTTCAGAAGTAATCGATTGGATTCGGCAAGGTGCTTTCTGTTTGTTATAGATGTTATTTTTCTGCAAGCAGTTCATGGAAATTCTGGGGACTCATATCTTCTGATTGCATGCCATTCAATCACTGTCTGTTGTTCTTGTTAGCATTAAGTGTTGTTAGTAGAGGTTAGATATGCAGAATTGTGATGCTATGCTGGGAGCATTCTTGCTACAGTTTTTGAGTTAGATTTTAGCTTTGCATCTTAAGTTTACGTTGAAACTTTTGCAACTGTAGATAGAGTGTATTGTGTGAATTTTTTCCTTAGTAACCTAAGCATCAGGCAATATGTTTTCTTATAAGCAAACTATATTGATGAACGGGTTAAAGATATATTAGTGTTATCTTGATTTTCATACGGTATTGCCATTCATTTATTAGTTTGTCCTTAGTTATATGATTCTGATGCTTGATCTTTTCTTTGGTAGGTGATCCGTTTCTCAGAAGTTGGAAGAGGAAGACGACGAAGCTTTTGGGTTCTATCAACTAAAATTTATATACTGTATTTTTGCTAATGTATGTCTGATCGGCAGCTTTGTTACACACTACTGTTAGTATATAGGAAAAAATATGCTGGCATTTTATTTTGCTTGTGATGTAAAGGATGTTGAAATGAATATCTAAATGTTCGTTATATTTTTTTTTTGGCTTTTGATTTGCTCTGTGGCTGGCTGCTCAAAATGTGTTCGTTTTGGCATATGAAAAGGCCATGGCCCAAACAACAATCGATAGCAACAATATACGTTTCAGAATAAATAAATAAAAAGGTTGGAAGAAAGAAACTGATTCTTAAAAGGCCAAGGCCCAAAACGGAAGTAACTGTTAAATGTCCAGAACCAGTAATAAAATAGGCATTGAAAAAAGGCTGTAATGTTGTGCTTGGCCCATGTTGGTGACGAAAATCGATAGAAAATAAATAAATAGACAGAATTGGCCGATGTAAAGCAACCTGTTGGACTGGGCTGAATCTCATTCACGACTTTCTTATTTGGTAATAGTTTTGCCACGTAGGATCTGACGTGGCTATGGAAGGAGACCCCATGACCAAAACAATTGGTTGGTCATACACGCCTATATGACCATTGGTCGTCGACGTTCAAATAAGACGCTCGGTATGTGACCTTCAATATTTGGTCAAAAAGGGGTCATGAATGGAACTCTATGACTTTTCGGTGACTACAATTAAGGGTCATCTATCAACATATTTCTTGTAGTGACCGTTCAACTTATTTTCCTCAAAGTATCATTTATGACTGCTTCCTTAAACAAACTAGTCGTAAACGATAACCCTTTTTATCTATTTGCATTCAAACCTTGAACACTTACGAGAAAAAGAACAGTAGAAAAACTATTACATCTGTCCATAAAATGACAAATTTGAAATCATATTCTCCCGCCCCCAATGAATGGCGTCAGCTCTAGGAAACGACATCCTCACCGGTGGCGGACCCTAACTGAAACGCATCAACTATACGGAAAACAAGTTAGCGCGGCTCATATATGGAACGAATAAATACAAACCAAATACCACTGTGCGCACTACACGTGTATGTATGTGCTGGCGCATTCAAACACCCCTTCAAAAAGCAAAATGGCGCGAACCACGATTATCCCTATTCAAAGAAAAAACAGTGAAGGAAGCCCATGCCCTAGCTCGGTCCGACCCGACCCTATCACCCATATCATCCCAGCTCCATTACCTATAGCCCACACATATCCAACCAGAAGCCATCATCCATGAGAAGACCAATGTGCCTTACCCTAGAGCTTCTCTATTCCATACCCTAGCCCGGCCCGCCCCAACCTAGGTCAATGCACTCCTAGCTCCAAGCCCAGGTGGGCCGGGCCCGTGCCCATGGGTGCCCAAATCTAACCAGAATCAACCAAAGATCCCAAGGGAGACTACCGAGATAACCGAGGGGGTGAGTTTTAAATCCACGGGATTTCTTTCTGCATTTGCTGTTCACGCTCATCCGTACACACACAGTCTCAGGGTGCAGGCGGATGCGCCGCTGGACATCCGCGTCCGTCCGCTCGATTCCGCTAAGCTAATTGCAACTTTAACGGATTCCTGCGTCCGTCAGTTGCGTTTCCGCCGCATCCGAAAAACTGGTCCGCTCCATGCTACGAGCAGCCAATAGAGAATTTGTCTTTGATCTCAAACAATCAATAGATAGCAGCCTACATTCCTAAGACTAGCCATAGTGGTGGTATCATAGGTAGTATCATGCAACTTGGTCCCACAAAAAAGCTGAGGTGACATGCAGTTAAGGAAGAAAGAGGAGATTAGAGTAACATAGGTAGACACCGTATCATGACACGCAAAACTAAGAAAATTAATGACAAACAAATCTTGTACACATATTTGCATTGAGATTCTACAAAATAACAAAATAATAAATAGAAGGTGATTATGATACTCCTATATGATACAATGCATTAGAGATGTGGTATCATATATTAGTATCATATGCATGATACTTTTGTATGATACTCCCCACTATGACTAGTCTAAGAGCTCCCTACACAGGGAAACAACTATACAAGTTCTGATCTCAAAAGAAAAATCACAGATATCCTAACTAGTCATACTAGAACAATCAAACAAGTTTAGCAAGTCCAAAAAATCAATACATGTTTTAGCCAATGCATGGAACAATTCAGGTTCCATTAGTGCTGCTGATCACTGTCCACACGAGCCCGACAACCAAATCTCCATAGCCCGACACGGCGGAGAAGAGTCGACCTCGCCCGATCCCATGTGGAATTGAAACAAATCTAATTACTCTAGACCTAATAAATAGTAAATACTCTGAATTCTCATTCCTTTATTGATCGTGGGAGAAGCCCAATATATAGGAGGGATAACTTGGCTCACAAGCCGACTCAAAGGAGATACAATCTGGACTCTCAAACTAAACCTAAACAGGACTCTGCACCTAATCCGAATTTAAACCTAAATCCTAACCACTTTGGGCTGCACCAGGAGGTGGTGCGGTTAGGGCTGGTTCCCCACATAACATCTCTCCCTTCCTCGAAAAACAGATTGTCCGCAAGCTGTAGGCTGTCAAGTTATGGAGCTATCTTGATCGTAGTCATCAGCCTCGATGAAGAAGAGCCGTGCGCACCGGTGACCCCGAACATAAATCTCGTCGCAGTTGAAGCAAAGGCCCTGACGACGACGTTCTGCTAGCTCTGTTGGAGTGAGGCGCCGAACTTGTCGTGGCGGGGTTGACTCTGGAGTGGTCGACGGTAGAGCTAGTCGTGCTGGCGGGGAGGATAGTGTAGCTGCGTTGACTGCAGGAGTATTGGAGGGGCACAAGGGCCCTGTAGACCCAAAAGGTTGCCGTGATGATGTTGGTGAAGGGCAATGTCGCTGCTCATAGGCCTTGGCAAAGGAGATGGCAGTGTGGAGGTCAACCGGCTGCTGAAGTTCGACATCAACTTTGAGGGCGTCGGGAAGCCCAGCTGTATACAGGAAACGCTTTTGGGCTGAGCTTAATGGCTCACTGGTCCTGCATAACAACGCCATAAATCTGCTGGTGTAGTCGGCAACAGTGGAGGTGAAGGGAAGTCGAGCTAGTTCGCCTAGAGGATTGGCGCGTACTGACGGTCCAAACTGAAGGTGACACGCCTCCTTGAAGTGCTGCCACGATGGAATACCATGATCACGCTCGAACTGGAGGTACCAGAACTGAGCATTGTCAACTAGGTGGTATGCCGTTGTCCACACCTTGTCAGCTTCTGCCGTGCGCTGACCCCGAAAGAATTGCTCACATCGATGAAGCCAACCGAGTGGATCGACGGAACCATCATAAGTTGGAAAGTCAAGTTTGTGGAAGCGTGGGACACCGGGGCTAGAGCCATAACTAGGGTTTTGGTGCCGGTAAGGGAGGGGTGAAATAGATGTGAGGTATGGCGAAGTTGCATATGTGGGCTGGGACTGTTGTGGTTGAGGCGGTGGCTGGTAAGGGATGTCGGGGGGCTGCTGGTAGGGCGGTGGTGGCGGAGAGATACGAAGGGCTGGGTTGAACGAAGGGTAAGAGGGCCGGTGGTGGGGTGGTGGAGGGCCAGTTTGCTGCGGAAAGATCTGGGAGGTCGGAAAGTGGGGCAGCGATGGGAGAGGGCGCGGATCAGATCCTGCTGCTATGAGGGTGGGCGTGGAGGCCGCGAAGGCGGCCGAGGCATGGACTGGCGTGGAGGAAGCGACGGAGGAGCCATTGGTTGCCGGCTGCAACGCTGTGCGCTGGCCGATGAAGTTGAGCACCCATGCTTGAGGGTCGACCAGGGCGGCAGATGGTGGAGCGCTGGGGCGCTGCTCCAGAGCCTCGAGGCGCTGGACGATACGCTACATGAAGGCTTTGTCGGCGGTCCGCTGCGCCACCACTTCCTTCAGTTGGGTCGCTAGATCCTTAAGCAGGAGGCTGATGTCCTCGCTGCCAGTTTTGTCCTTGAGATCGTCCCCCATCGTAGTTGGCTCTGATACCAGATGAAACAAATCTAATTACTCTAGACCTAATAAATAGTAAATACTCTGAATTCTCATTCCTTTATTGATCGTGGGAGAAGCCCAATATATAGGAGGGATAACTTGGCTCACAAGCCGACTCAAAGGAGATACAATCTGAACTCTCAAACTAAACCTAAACAGGACTCTGCACCTAATCCGAATTTAAACCTAAATCCTAACCACTTTGGGTTGCACCAGGAGGTGGTGCGGTTAGGGCCGGTTCCCCACATAACAGGAATCTTGGGTTTCACACGAATAACTAGGGCGACCCCGCTGCGTTGGGTACCACCGCTTTCACCCAGCGATGGGACAAGATCCACCACACCCGCCCCTTGGGTACCGGCCGAATCACCACCCCAATCCCGCGCACAAACCACCAGCACCGCGCGCCAAACAATCTGATGTCATCCATGAACATAGGCGCCTAGGCCCAAGTCCGACTCACGACAAGCCGGCCCCTAGCTAGCCAAGATATCCGAAGGCGCCATCTAGGGAGCCCGTGACCAATATGTCCCTCCCGAGGATGTTCATTTAGAATCAGCTCTTGTTGTCGGACGTCATTGTACTCCCTCCTGCAAGTACAACAATGCAACCTGTATTTCAAGATAAATGCAGATGAAGAAAAGACAGTCAATTTGTTTTGCACATGTTAATCAACTTTGAACCAATATCGAGGATATTTCTGTCTTGGATTACAATAATATTGAAATCCTTGTCTTGAATTAATTCATGTGTTTGTCTTGAAATAATATTGGCGCGGACAGAGCGGGCTGGGCGGACGCCGTGTCCGCCTGCATCCTGAACACAGTCGCTCCGCCGCCGTCGATCCGGTCCACCGGACGGCCGGGACGCGTCCACGCCGACAGCCCGTGCCCGTGGACTCGGCTCACTTTCTCCCCGCACACATACCCACCCCGAAAACCGCCGCAACCCACCCCCCTATTTTCCGAGTAATGCTAGACCTACGGGCACTTTTCTTACGCAAAGGAATTACAGGATTAGTTGTCATCACTTGACTGGAGAGGACGGAGGGCCCACCCTGAAAATCAGGGGGGAGATTAACGTGGGGTGTAACACGTACGTCCGTAGGGACAATTCCGTAGCAATCTGCCCGTAGGTGTAGGATTTCCGCTATTTTCCTCCACCTCGAGCCACGCGACGCAGCAGCGCACGGGAGGAACCAGGCAGGCGGCCCATCCCACCTTCCTCCCCCGCCGCCGATCGGGCCGCCGGGACTCCGGTGGAAGGGAGCCGATCGGGAGGCGCGCCGGCCGGGCGGGCAGTTCTTTGTCCGTACGTTTCTTGGTTCCTGTCTCCTCGCTTTCGGTTTTAGCTTCTACGAGATGGTGTGCGAGGGCGGAGGGATGCGGTGGTTCTTGGATGGAGACGGCTGGATTGGGGGCGGAAGGGGTCGATAGCCACAAATTGATAAATTATAGCCTCGCATCTTGAATACTACAAGAAAACTTAATCTTTAAAGTAAAACTGATATAAAAAAAACTTTCTCTACTGATTTCCCAGAGATAAAAAAAAAACTCTAGGGCCTTCTGCCCAAGTACCTGGGCTCCAGTCTAGGGCACCTCGAGACTGGCCTGGGCCAGGGTGCACGGGAGGAGAGAAAGGTAACCGAGCCGCACGCACGCACTCCGCCACTCCGCTGCGTCTTCCTCCTCCCCTCCCCCTCTCGCTCGCTCTTATCGACACGGATTTCCTCCCCCAAATCCCTCCCAATCCCGTCCTCACCGCCGCCGTCGTCGCCAGGTCGCGCGGGGAGCACCAAGACGGCCGCCGATACCGCCTGACACTGAACTGCAGCGCCGCGCCGGGGATCGATCGATCGGCTCCTCCTCGTCATCCCGCCGGTAAGCGAGCGAACCCCACCCATCTCCCTAGACGGATCGTCGCGTCGTTTTTTTTTCTCCCCAGGTTCCCGCGGCGTGGCCGTTTCGTTCCCAAACAGCCAGTCCCCTCTCCGCCCCTCCCTCCCTCCAATGCTCGCCCGCCGCGGGTTCGTCCGCGGAAAATCAATCCGTCCGTCCGTCCATCCTAGGGTTTCGCTGCGCCCGTCGTAGCAGTCACGCATTTTTATTCATGTTCGAGGTGGAAATCTTGCGTCGAATCCAGTCTCGAGTGAGTGGCTGGCCGGAACGTGGCCTTTATTACTGGGGGAGTGCCGTGCCAGGGTCTGGTCATTTAAAATGTATTCCAGCGAGTGGTTGCTGGGTGGTGTCACCTTGTGACAATGTACTATCTGGCATCTGAGATCCACCTGGCCATGACTGACAGAAGCAATGCCTACTTGGTAGTACTATGCCATTTGATTGCCAGGGGAAAAAAATTATATGAAAAAAGAAAGAGAAAATCTGGGTGAATTTTGTTGTTCATGGCATTACTTGTAGCAACTCAGCAGCCGGCCTAGTTGCAGCGATTTGCGGAGAAACTAGTATGGTTGGGTATCACTCGTGTGTTTTCAATACTTCTTGAAAAGTTACTTTTTATTTATTTATATATGTTGCAGATGAAGAAGCTCTTGATCCGCCCGCCTCTATGGCCGCTGAAACAGAAAACACTGCTTCCAGCTGCACGGTAAACAACATCACTACTGATGCTGCGCTTGCTGGGCGAGAAGCCGTCTCCTTGCATCAGCCATGTATGTGTCCTGGTAGCTAGCTTCCCTTCACAAGGAACCTACTGATTTTTTTATTGAGTCTAGGCAATCTTTTTGTTTCTTGGTTCTTATTTTGCTGGCATGGCAATTTCTTTCTCGTTCTGCAGGGGACACTATGAAAAGCGAAGAGGATGCCGATTTCCTTCATCACGAAAACAGGGCTTTGTCGCTCCTGGTACGAGCCTACTTATCTCTTCAATTATCGTTGCTTCATTTCACAAGGGTTGTATTTTTCTCAACTAAAATATTTGCTTTTTAGTCCAGCTGATTAAATAAATATAGTAATTCTTCAGTCACTGACCCAAGAGACATTGTACTTGTTACAAGATGATTTGACATTTCGGTTTGTTCTTATAAGTTTAAACACTTTGTTTAATTCATGAGCGAATGCAGTCACATTCTCATACTCTCTCCGTTCCAAAATAGATGACTTCTCTTTGTCTAAACATGCATGTACGTAGTCATGTTTTTGTGTCTACACACATGCATGTATGGACAAAGGGAAGTCATCTATTTTGGAACGGAGGGAGTACCTCTTAAGTGTGAATTGTTCCTGCATTTATGCATGTGCTTCAGATGTTTAAACATGATCAGCAGAAATTATTGATCATTTGTTCAACAAGTATTTGCAAAGTAAATTGCCTTTTAGTAAAGGCATTCGATTTGTGGATAACATGCTCTACATGAAATTTAATGATTAAGATCCAACAATCAATCCTCCCTTCTCAGGATTATCAAGCGCAGCCTTCCGAGTGCAAGTATGCTACTGACACTGGGTCACATGTATATTCCATGGAAGCAATGTCACCACGAAGTGAATATGATAGGCAGCAGCCTTACTTTTCTTTATCAAGCAGTTCTTGGGAAAATTCTTCTTTATTGGAAACAAGGTCAGACAATCCTGGTGCATCAGGGCACGCAATGGCAAGAACCAAAAGCAATGTCCTTAGGCCAAGGGATGACTATCTCACCTCATTTTCTAGCGATCCTCACATGAGAAGAGCGTATCCAGAAGCAGCTAAAGTTGATTTTAGCTTAGATTGTCATTCAGATTATCACTACAAAGGATCGGATCGACCTACTGCCTTCTCAAACTACAATGGTCAATCTATTGAACCCCGCAATGAGGTATATCTGTGGTCTATTAGTTGTACTAGAATGAAAAAAAAAAAGTGTGTATATTGTTGTGCATCTGACATATGGCGTAAATAATTAAACCTTTTAGTGTATGGATGTGTTCCTTAATGTCAAGTTCTTCTTGATGCAGATAAATGATTTTCTCAAAGGGACCAATTGTATGGACGAGACTGCTTCATTGTCAAGTCGATGGTGCTTGGAAAATGGGGGCAGGGGGCCTTTACTACCTAGAGGACTGTCATATGGTGATGAGATCCCTTCTCTGTCTAGTCGGAGGTGCAATGGCAATGGGTTGCTTTCACGCTCAAGTCAGTGGCATTATGGTGATGAAACTTCCTTGCTCTCAAGTAGAAGAGGTTATGGCGATGAAATCCCTTCTCTATCTAATCAGAAGTTTAATGGAGGTTATGGTGATGAAATCCCTTCTCTATCTAATCAGAAGTTTAATGGCATTTGGCGCTCAAATCAGTGGCACTATAGTGCTGAACCCCCCTTGTACTCAAGTAGACAGAGTTATGGTGACGAGATCCCTTCTCTGTCTGCTCGGAAGTCAAATGGCATATCATACTCAAGACAATGTCAGCAGTATCGTGCTGACGTTCATTCGTTCTCAAGTAGACAAGATTGTGGTGACGACATTTCTGAACTATCTCACCGTTGGCGTTATCGAGACAGAGTACCTTTGTATTCTGGCCAAAGGTGCCATGATGCTGAGGCCTGTCGATTATCAAGCTACCAGCAAGGTGCTTCTCATGGGAGTGGACACCCAAGAGGCTACCAGCAAGGTGCTTCTCGTGGGAGTGGACACCCAAGAGGCTACCAGCAAGGTGGTTCTCGTGGGAGCGGGCACCCAGGTGACAATTTTGTCCATGGTCTTAGTAATCAGCAAGTCAGGATGACCACAACCAGACATACTGGCACAAGACCACGTGTGGCTAACAGAGCTGTAAACAACACTAACTACTGTAGAAATAGCAAGAAAGAAAACCCACCAAGAAACTCTGAGGATATAAGAGACCAAGTTTGTGGCCCCCGTGCAAACAAATTGAATAATGCATCAACACCGTCTACGAAGAAAGACATCTTGAGCCCTTTGGTCCGTAGAGACCAATTTAACAGATCAGACTTCTCGGTTCAGTATGAACATGCCAAGTTCTTCATGATAAAATCATATAGTGAAGATGATATTCACAAAGGTATCAAATACAATGTTTGGGCCAGTACACCAAATGGGAACAATAAGCTGGATGCTGCTTTTCATGATGCTCAGGCTTTAACGAAGGAGAAGGGCACAAAATGTCCTGTCTTCCTATTATTTTCGGTCAGTAAGGATCAAATGCCCTTCTTCTAATTGTTTATTGTTTTCTAATTTGAAGTAGCAAAAGGATTTAACAGCCCTAATATCTGATAAATTATATGTTCAAGTGAGATAATTAAGTAAGCATATCAGTGCATGATAGCCAGTCCCTTCGATGAGATTGTTTATCGTTTTGTTTTGTTTGTTAATTAATGGACTGCTTGCATGTTAATAGACAGCCCTATAAAACTAGAAAATCCTTAATGGGATTGAGTTTCTACACAAGCATGATGTTGATGTGCATCCTGCCCTTTTTGTTTGTTAATAAATATAATCGTTATATGAAATGTGTACTGTATTGTTTCTTTAAGTCAATTTCCCCTGTCCCCCTGCCACCAGACTAAGCGATGTTTTATCTCAAACAGATGCATTTAATTCACTGAATGCTCCTCATTAGATTTGAATAAAACCATCGAATATATTGTTCATTGTATTGCTATATTGTCAAACTGGAAAACTGTCAAAAAAGGCCATTTCATTGTATTCCCTGTTTCAGGTTAATACCAGTGGGCAGTTTGTAGGAATGGCTGAGATGCAAGGTCCTGTTGATTTCAAGAAGACCATGGACTTCTGGCAACAAAATAAATGGAATGGCTTTTTCCCTGTAGTTTGGCACATTGTAAAAGACATTCCGAATCGGCTCTTCAAGCATATCACTCTAGAAAATAATGACAACCGACCTGTTACTTTCAGCAGGGATACTCAAGAGGTACCATGATTCGTCCTTCTTCTGTAGAATGATAGTTCAGATTTACTCCTATTGTTCCATTAGATAATGTAGCGAAAAGCTAAGAATCCTTTTGTTTAAGAGAAAGCTGCAAAATTGGGGTGATTTCAGAGTAACAGTTTTACGTAAATTCCTCCTATGAAGCAAGGCGATCCTGTGTTTCAGAGTAGCATTTTTACGTAAATACCTCTTATGAACCTGGGCATGTATAACATGCTACTAGTTGCAGTGGTGCTACCACAACTGCCTCTCCTTTCTTACTCTTTTCTCCCATGCACAGTACTTTTACCATTCCTCACTTTGTGTTTCTTGTAAAAAAAAAACAAACGTAGCAACTGCCTCTCCTTTCTTACTTACTAGGATGGAGCTCTAGTAGATATCAAGGTCAAGTAGCAAAATCCTAGTTGCACTATAGTACCTGTGTTGTATGTTTGGCTATCTTGGAAGGATATTACTCACTGAACTGAGTGCCCACTCTGTTTGAACTGCTTACTCCCACATGTGAACTAACTATTGTGTTCAACAACAAGCATGGAAAAATAAGATCCATATTGCCTATTGGGCGTAGATACAGTGATAAAGTTAGTTTTACACTTTAAAGTAATATGAGCTGAGCTGAGTGCCAACTAATATTCAGTTAAGAGAGGCAAGTCTTGACAGATATTTTTAGCTCGGACTCTCACTGACCTTTCCAACAAAAATATTTTTGCAAAAAGAGAAAAGAAAATCAAATCAGAATCCACTGATACTTCCTGATAACATATCAAGCCATATCAGAGACGTATTGCACATCGGTGTGGTCCTTCAGCGGAGATGGGGGCAATCTAACTGTGCGCACGGGTCAAGTGTAGTACAGTGTGTCTTTAGTTATTAATATTTATGGATATTACCTGATATCAAATTTATTTCTCGCCATAGGCTTTGTTGCAACTTAACTTTAATTTCTTCTCTGATGTTTTATGTATAGATTGGCCTGCCCCAGGGTCTGGAAGTGCTGAAAATCTTCAAAGCCTATCGCCACGGGACATCTATTCTGGACGATTTCGACTTTTACGAAGAAAAGGAAAACACGCGCTGCGCGAGGAAGGGAATCAACGCAGACTCGCTGCATGAGGCCAGAGTATCTTACTTTGGAACGGATGACCTGAAATCAGTGGTACGTACATATTTGTTTTTTTTATGTGAAGTTGTGTCATAAGCAGCAGTAATACTGTAAGAGCGGAGACACTGAAAGAGGCGAAAGATACAGGGAAAACATGTATTCGAGACATTCACTGAGCATGCTCCATCTCCACGTGCAGGGGGACATAGAGGCGAGCATGGAGAGCATGAATCTCCACGAGCCTTGGGACTAATCAAGAAAGATCTGCGTCGCTGTGGAATGTCAAACTGATGATGCCGGTCGACGCCCTCGAACCACGAGTTGAATCTAACTGATCCAGCAAGTGGACACCGCTACACAAAATTAACTGAAACATGCTATAGAATGTCTGTACTTTGTATGGACCATATCTTATATAGTCGTCGGTAAACGCATATATATCTAGTTTCCGTCGGGAGTAAAATAGTCTTATAGGTGGATACGATGTCATGATGACTACTGCCATGCGTCCGTTTGGTTATATTTTGGCTGATGAGATGTTGTGGTTGACATGAACTCAACAAGAGTTAAACCAGAAGATGGTCTTCAGCTGCGTGTGTAGCATGCAGGTTCTGATTCTGAATTTTTCGCGAGCTTGTTTTCCTCATAATGTTATGTAGTACTGTATGATTGATTGGCTATGTCGGTAGAAGCTCAAGCAATCGTTTAAGGAAATTTGTATCTACGATGGAATTTTGCAAATTTGATGAAGCTAAATCCTACTGTATAACCAAGAACGTGCATCATCAATCGATGCAGAGGCAAGAGCCACGTCTACATATATTTCTAAATAAACAAAATAACTGAACATCGTAGTACATCTTCTCATAGAGAGAACTCATCGGACAATAACAACATACATTCTGAATATTTGAAACTGCAAGACAAGTGCATGATGATCTGGAACGGACAGAATCAGCACACACACACAGAACATAGCAATCCAGGAAGGAATTTAAAAATGTCATTTCTAGGTTTCAAAAAATTCAACGTGAAATATTATGTATTTTGGGCTGTGTAAAACTGGACAAAATTCCGGATCATGGAGTGTGAACAGTGCAAATTTCACTGTATTTTGCTATCTTATCAAACTGCGGAATATTATTTATTTTACTATCTTATCAAACTGGAAACTTGCAAAACAGGTCATTGCATTGTATTCCCTGTTTCAGGTTAATACCAGTTGGCAGTTTGTAGGAATGGCTGAGATGCAAGGTCCTGTTGATTTCAAGAAGACCATGGACTTCTGGCAACAAAATAAATGGAATGGCTTCTTCCCTGTAGTTTGGCACATTATAAAAGACATTCCGATTCGGCTCTTCAAGCATATCGCTCTAGAAAACAGACCTGTTACTTTCAGCAGGGATATTCAAGATTTTTACAAATATGACCCCCTGCCGAATCACATTGTCAAAACTAACCCATCCCAAACTTTATTGTTAAAAGTGACCTAGCGGGAGAGAGAAAGATGCGGACACCCAGCTGTCTCAGGTGGCGGAAAGTCACATTCCGCCATCCTAGTTGGCGGAAGGTGGTCGTGACGCGCAATCTGGCTGAGCACAAAGTGACTTCCCGCCTAGCCAAGCGGCGGAAAGTGGCTTTCAGCCAAATGATACGGCGGGATGTCCATGTATGGCTTTTCCTCTTTCCCGCCAGGCTAGTTTTGACAATAAAATTTGGAGGAGGTTAGTTTTGACAAAGGGATTCGACGGGGGTCATATTTGTAAAGGTGCCATGATTTATCCTTCTGTAGGGATACCCAAGAGGAGCAAGCAAGAATTCAGGAAGAAATGTGGAGATTTGCAAATAGGGAAGTATGACAAATCTGAAACTTAAGTTCAGGTATGTTATCATGTGACTAAATCTGAGACTATATTATGTTAACTAAGCAGCAATGTGCATCTTCTAAGGGCCAGTGGTAGCATGCATGGTGAAGACTTAGACACAGGAACACAGGTGTCTGATGACCGCGAACGTACAGAATCATCAGCATTCACATAACCAACTGGGGAAAGTATCATTCAGCATAATCCTTTCCATGTTACGCCGAACAGGCTATATAATACCGATAGAAAAAGGCTATATCAATAGAAAAATCTGCACATGCAATAACTTGGAAGAGAAAGGAAGTTTGTAAGTATACACGCAGATAGTTTTGTGAATGCGAGGTATATGGCGAAATTTACACTAGAATTCGAAGATATGGCCAGGAACAAAGCACCGGCCGAGCGAAAAATAACTGGGTAGCACCGTACTTCTAATACGGACTCATGAGCCAACAACCATAACAGCAGCAACAGCATACACTCTAAAAAGATATGGAACGGGAACACTCTAAAGTGATGTGGAACAGGGGGAAGGAAATGTGACTCCTGCTTGAGCTGCTTCAACTGAACAAAGACACCAAGTAAAACAGTACATGCACGGATTCAGCGAGCTGTAGCTCCCAACACTCTATACAACCAACCCAGATACATAGCTCAGCACGCCGAGCAAACGCCACGAGCAGCTCCGGTGACGGGCGTGCTCCAGCATGCCTCAGATACAGACCACACTCGGCTTGTGAATTCGTGAATACAATGAGGCAGAGAGAATAAAGGCGACCCACGGCTGACTTGGATCGATACGACGCTTTAGATCACTCGCAGCAGCACCACTGCCCGCGTCTCAAGGGGGAGTTGTCATCGTCAATTCACGGGGTAAACAACTTCAACGACAGGTGAAGGATGCGATTTTACCATGGTTGGCTGCGTCAGCGCTGCTCTTCCGACCTCGACCTCACGAACCTCCGGCGGCTCCTAGGCCTCCGGACCTCTTCATCCTCCTCAACGTCCTCGTCGTCGTCGTACTGGAGACCCAGCAGGTTCTCTCCCCACAGGTAGCGTCGCCTCTGCCTCCTCAGGCCCCTCGGCTCGTCGCCCGACCTCCCCGGGCTGCTGCTCATCATGTGGAACAGCAAGAACGTGGTCAGCAGAGAACTGCCACCTGCCTCGCCTGCCCCGCTGCTGCCTTCGCCGCGGCCATGCTGCACCATATCGCCGTCTTCGACAGCATAGTCCCCAAACACCACCGCCCCTGGCATGGACGACCTGATCGCGCTCAGTATGTCGCCGTACTCCCGCTGGTGTTCCAGGCGGTGCCACGCGCGGCGCCTCGAGGGGTCCACGTCAGCAGGCCTTGTCGCAGGGTGGACCCTCCTGGCGTGCCTACGGAGCGCGCCGTAGGCGCCGGAGAACGTGCAGGATTCCCGTGAGCAGGCTCTGTGCTTCTCGTCCAGATACTGCCTGGCATCTTTGATGATCTCCCAACCCTTGACAGCACCCCTGCACAGCGGGCACATCAGTTGGTTCAAGCCAGACGCCTCAGCTGACTCCGTTGGCCCATTTTCTTCTCCCTGAAGAGCTTCCAATGTTAGATCTGCATCCTGATTGTAGCTAGTTCCTTCCTGTTGTCCAGCTATGGCTGCAGAGCTGTGAATGACATGTTGATGATGACCGCGGTCTTCACGGAATTCAGGTACATCTATTAATCGCCTGGAGCTCCCTCGGTTGAGACCAGCACGGTATCTGTGCGCGGCATTTTGATTGCTCGTATCTCTGGGCAAGGAAGAGCTTGGCTGCGATGAACTGTCCATGCGGTTTGCTTTCATTTTCCTGTACCTGTCTAGGCAATTTGAGTGTCTGTAGCTCGTATCACATATGTAGGATCTGCATCCTTTGTCGTGAGAACTGCACATCAAAAGGACAGCGTTGTGGGGATGGTCCATGCAGATTGCACACCGAGCATCATCCCATTCCCTGTGCAGTGCAGCAACCTTGGTATCTGCGTTTGGCGTCCTGGCCAATTTTTTCTCTTCGTTTGGCATCTTCAACAAGCTGTCTGGGACCAACTGGGAAGTACATAACAAGTTAATTTAACATTGCAACATTCGTAGCAGTTACTAAATCCCCATCAAGTCTAGACTATTCAAGATATTACATGTAAATACAAGAAAATTTTGAAGTTCAAAAGGCAGGCAAAGCAAAAATATAATTTAAGTTAACTAGTTTCAACGGTGTCATCCATACATTTTCAGCAAATTTCAGCTTCAACCAATGCAACCCAAATTTATGAATCAGTTCATTTTCAATTTAGAGAATTTGTTTGCACTTTGCATATTAATTGACAAGTATCCAATTGATTTCATATCTTTAATCAACAGCAATCATATAACACCAACCAACCAACCAGAGCTGTGAAATCAACTATAACCAGAATTGATGAGATTAGTACAAGAGACTAGATGATTTGGTACATCCTAGACCCTTGCTCTGTCCAGGACCATATAATCAGATGCTTCCGTCCAATATGTATCCCAATTCAATGGAATGGAAACACAAACTACATATGTAATAGTATTGAAAAATTGTAAATGCAATCATGTTATTTGTGCTTATTTATCCTTGTTTTAGCAACTCAACATATGCTCTTAAAAAGGAAAGGAAAGAGCTCATAATATTCAGTACACCTTAAAATATTAGTTTAGTTGATTATCTGTATATTTATCCCAGAAAGTAAAAGATATCCATGTTCAATACCAGAATAAACAATCAAGATAATTTTAACTATAATTATATAGCATTTTCCTTGGATGGAGTAAAATAACAATACTTATTACTTTGCGAATATCATTACATCTTTCACCAGCGGCATAAAAAGATTGATTGAAACGAAAACAGCTGGCACCCACACAACAGTTCACAAAGCAACATATAACTACAATGCTACATCACACACACAGGCACCAACTCTAGCTTTCTCAACAGACTCAGATCATCTATACTAGGCCTAGTAGTACTATCCACTATTCATATCAAGCACAGCCTATATGTACCACTAAGAGCGTCCACAGCGCGGCACTTGTGTGCGGGCGCCAGGATTACAATCCCTGTCAAGGGGCAGTTGGTGCATTGAATCCTGGGCGTCGGACGCAAATTGTTTCGCCCAACGCTAGACTCGCGGAGAGGAGATCGGTAGGCTAGCAACAACCTGCATGCAACCGTGGATCAAGGGGAGCCGCTAGTTTACGCGGGTCCAGGGCTTAACTACTTCCGTTAGAGCCGGAATCAAGCGTCGAGCGTTGCAATGTAAAACGCTTAGCTGAAAATTTAATTCCATGAGATTATTTTTTATTACCTAAGCGCCTATGTAGGCGTCCCGCGCTGTGGATGCTCTAACTGCTTAAATAAATTTGTCCCAGCTGATAAAGATCAACTGCTGAAGCAATAACCACATATAACATGATGTAAGCTTTAAGTACGGAGTGTTGTTGCAAGAAACAAACGTAAAACTGTCTCTAATACACACAAGCACATTATGCAGCACGATATGATTTTTGGTTCATCAGAACAAGCTAGCTGAGGCCTATGATGTATTCTGAGTTCAAAATAGCACTAATCAGGATACTAGCTGTTGTCACAGCATTTACTGAATTCACCCAAGCACAGTTGGATACACACATAAACTGTAAGGTCCATTCATTTTAAAGTTCTCACCTGGACTAGCTGCTGATTCATAGCCTACAATCCCATAGATTAGCAAGGAAACAAGAATTTGCCGCTCAGAACCCATCAGCATTAATATATAATCTAGTAAGAACTGATGATCAAACACGGAAGTACTAGGGCTAATGCAAATTTGTAGCCAGAGGAGTACATCTATCTCAGCAAAGTCACTATGAGCACCATGGTTTGCAAAATTGCTTGGACAGGTGTTAAGAACATGATCCCTCTTTAGCCTGGACCCAAGCTGCTAAAATTTTCTCCACTCTCCGACAGGCTAATTTTCCAGCCGACAAATTGTGTTGCTGAATTAAGAATTTTTCTTTCACCTAAACAGAGTCAAACAAAGTACAACAGCTACATGCAGATGAACTCTAACGCATGCAGACAGTAAGAAGATGAAGGCACCTGAATGAAAGAACCCAGTGAAATCAGCAACTGGCCAGTCTTTACAATCAGTAGCTGCTTCAACCTTTGAGAACACCCAACAAGCAATATGTTTCAATATTCCCAAAGCTACGACACAAGCACGATAACCAGATTTAGCCAAAACCTTTGTGGAAGCACGCACAAGCAATCTGAAACGGCGCAAATTCCTCCTGAAAGCACACGGTTCAGTTTCCGGCATTTGCATCGCACGAGAAAAATCATGGTCATCCATGGTTACGCGTGTTTTATATCAAAATGAAGCTCCGTATGGCTTTCCTACTCCTCGGCACAAGCAGAAACACACATTTTTCCTGAACTTCTAAACGAAAAAGGCTTCTAAAGTTTATTTTTTTTCTTCAGTTGCTTCAATTTCCAGCAATGGGTACGCAACAACAGGTTCCTTCATCCTTTTACCGTTTTAAACAAGCATATGGAGATTATGATGATCCAACACAAGTTAACAACAGATCTCCATGGACCCTAACGTCAACGGACAATCCCAATCCGCACTTCCAGTCTCATGCTGACAAAAATCCCAACCTTATCCCGATCGACATGCCGTTTCCCAACCCACGAAACCGCTCAGATCTAGCGGCGGATCTAGATGGCGCGCACCGATTTCGTGAAGTCGGTTTGGGATTGAAGCAATCGCTGGACAGTCGACGGGCAATACCTCGAAAAACAACTGCCCGACGTCGCGGACGGGGGTGGAGACGTCAGGGGACGGCGGCTGTGGGGGCGGAACGGGAACGGCGATGCGCGTGCGGGTGTTGGGGGTGGAGGTGACAGCGCCGCGGCGGCGGCGGCGTCGGCTCTAGAGCGCGGCGGTCGGAGTGGTGCTTGACTCAAGAGAGGAAGACGGAGAGGGAGAGGAAAGAGATGTGCAACTTCTTTCCATTTGCCTACACGAATTAGACTTTTGGTTTAGAGTCTTCTTTAAGATAAACTTTCTGGGTTTGTGAATTACTGTAGATACAAGGCAGGTTAGAATTATTTTCCTATAGGGAGGTTCTCACTTTCCCTCCCCATCTCTCTCTCACAAACCCTAGTTTGAGAGTCTTCGCCGTCTTCCCGTGGACTCTGCCCTTCTCCTCCGGTGGCCTCGTCGGCCATAGTGGGGAGGGTAGGAGTTGTCGGTCTCCTCTAGTAGCTAGGTTAGGTTGTGTATGGTCTTTCGTGCCGACTATCGCCATGCTCCTCTGTCTCTTGGTCCTGATGCTTTCGGCCGACGTCGGTGACGAGTCCTTCCTCTCCGGCAACTGTGGTCCATGGTGGATAGCCACGACTGCTGCAGGATTTGGATTAGACAACTCAAATACTAGGAGCTCAGACTCGAGGGGATCTACTGCTCTTTCTCTCCCTCTCTCGATCTCTCTGCAAGCGATCGTGATGATAGGCGGGAGAAAGAGGAGGAGAGTCGTGCTCCTCGTGTGTCCATGCTGCGGAGCTATTCTGATCTGGTGTCCTTGTGTGACGCCAGGCGGTTGTTGCCTGTATTTTTAGATGCACTCCCGAGGAGGGAAAGCGAGGAGATGTTCTTTAGTGCGAGCTCCTTCAATAAGCAGACAACTGCTTCGTCTGTGGTTGTGGTGCTATTCTGATCTGGTGTCCTTGTGTGACGTCAAACACCATGTTTACATATGGCGGTACAGAGGCATGTGGGAGAATGAACCACTGTAGACAAGGAGGAATTGGCGATGGAGATGGCGGTGAAGACGACGGAGAGGACAGCGCAAGACGCAGGGCGGCGGCGGCGCCGACGGTTGCGCAAGGACTCCTTCCCTGCGCTGTCGGCACCATAGGGGAGCGCCGCCCCTTAGCCCTCTTCCTTCATGGACTTGGGAGCCCTCCCCCATGGAGATGGGATCCATGGGGGAGGCTAAAACGTGGCTTTGGTGGTTGGAAATTCGTGGTATGGGGTGTCTCCCACGACATAGGTTTCCTCCCTTTATATAGTCTCACGGATTTCCGTCATCCCATCTAGGGCAGCATTAAATCGGGCGTATCTCGGTCGTCTGGACTCGGAATCAGACGATTTTAACTCTAGATCGTATGCCGTGAAATTCCCCACAATTTTGTCTTCTTTTAGATTTCATTTTTACGCTGTCTTCGACCCGTAACATGGCAATCTTTAAAAAGTGTTTTCAGACAGATTTCAGGAAAGTCCCAATTCGACTCCAAAAGGTTTCTTCTTCTACTTTTTGACAATTCCTACACATCAAAGTGTAAAACAAGAACATTGTGCACTTTTGCAACTATTAGTAGGTTAGTACAAATAAGTCATAAACTCAATATAAAAATAATTATAAAAAATATTAAAATAGCATGAAACCATCAAAAATTATAGATACGATTTGGATGTATGAACATCCCCAAGCTTAGTTCCTACTCGTCCCCGAGTAGGTAAAACGATAAAAACAAAATAATTTTTAAGGTGACATGCTACCACACAATCTTGATCATAATATGTAAAGTAGAGCATGCAAACTAGGATCAAATGAACTAAAACTGTGATCTATATTTGATATCAACAAGTAATGCATAAATAAATAAGAAGAAAGAAGAAAAACTTTTAGTGAATCAATACTAAAAGACTATCATCCGTGCAAAGTTTATTAGAGATGATTTAAGGTTTCAAGAACAACAATATCATGCACGTCAAACGATCTTCACAACCCCTGTTAGGATCAAGTCAAGCTTTCCACACGATGCAATGCTTGAATCTTAAACTATTTGCGCACTAAAAACAAGCAAGTGTTCTGCGTTGGTCCCTGGCACCGGGATGTTATGGCAAAGAGAATATTATGGAGGGTTTGGAAGGTCAATGGAAGAAATGCTCACAAAGCTGAAAGTGGTCATTAGACCAGAGAAAGTCTTACAACCGAAGCTATGCAAGGAGTAGGGATTTCCACACAACGGATGCACATAGAGCTATAAGTGTATGAAAGCTCCCCAATGGAACTAGTGGGGGTGCATCCAACTTGCTTGCTCATTTGAGGAGGCTCATCATTGGAATATACAAGACAAGTTCTATAATATAAAGTTCCCCACATAGTTATGAATGAATGATAATATGAAAACTTTCTCCAAACTGAAGTATTGGTGCTAAACATGAAGCACAAGTGTGGTATATAAAGTATAGTGATGCGCCCCCTCTCTCTTCATTCTCTCTTTGGCCCCTTTTTTTTCTTTCTTTTTGGGCTTTTTCATTTTTTTTAAATATATCCTCACCGGTAGGGGCAACATGCTATATTACAATGAATCATAACACTTTTAGTACTCATAACTCATAAAGAAATATCTATGGTGTCTCTAACTGCATGCTCCTGCCAGTGTAGCAGTATGCATAAATAACCATTAAGCTCATCATCAAGTAACATAATGGAGGTGAATGTTGTGTAGCAATATATCTCGGAATGGCTATGGAGATGCCATGATAGGTAGGTATGGTGAATGTTTTGAGGAAGAATATATGGGCTTATGTGTAGGAGAACAAAGTCCTCCCACGGGATTTGGATGCACTGACGAAGTTTGCACCAACTCTCAGTATGAGAAAGGACAATGCGTAGTACCGAAGAGGCTAGCAAATATGGATGGTGGAAGTGCCAGGAACCGCAACATAGACTCACGAGTTAAAAGATTGCAGCAAGCAAATCATCTTACAAGGAAAAAGTGCAAATCACTCCAAGAGGGTTCGTGGCAGTGACAAGTCACTGTTAGCTACCCCGACCGTAGCACGTAACAAAAAGCCGTTCAGAAATGTATCACTTGTAGCAATCATATACCATTGTTTCTATCAGCTGGTAATTTTAAGTGTGGCATAGTTTCAAGTTTCTTAGACCAACCATTAAAAGTTTATACTTACTAGTCCTTCCCGTTTATCCATTAAGCAAATTAATATCTCAAAACAATAGCAGTGATTCAAATGAAGCAGTTTAGTGATCTACAAGACCATGCGAATTTTTCCACTATACCAACTACCACATATGCATTTCTATTCTCAACCAAGAACATATATATGACAACAAAAACTCTCTATAAGAATATAGCAATGAAAACTAGAGAGTACTAACAGCTCTAAATAAGAGATGCACGAAAACAAAGGCTAAACACAGTACTAGCAAAAAGTGAACACTCACAGAACAATAAGAATGAAAACTAGAGTGTTCTAAGCAATGAAAACGAAGCGTGTCTCTCTACCACATAAGTATGATAAGATCCAACCATAAACTACAGCAAAGAAAGCTAAACAAAATGAAATAAAAAAATAAAAGATGATCCAAGTAAAACACATAAGATGTGACCGAATAAAAATATAGTTTCACTAGAAGTGACCTGATAATTTGTTGATGAAGAAGGGGATGCCTGAGTCTTCTTGGAATTTTCTGGGATGTACCACCGTGGCATCCCCAAGCTTAGGCTCTTCACTCTTCTTGATCACGTCATATCATCCTCTTCTCTTGACTCTTGAAAACTTCCTTCACACCAAACTTCTCACAATCTTCATTAGCAACGTTAGTGCAATCGAAATAATAAATTCACATGGTTCAGTTTCAACACAATCCTAACACTCATAAACATATTTGATACTATCACAACTTCTTTTAGAACTCTTTTTCTCAAAGAACATCAAAAGAAAGAGATTAAGATGCAAATGCAATTATTGGCAGAAATCTGTCAAAACAGGACAACAGGTAAAGATGATTTTTTTTGAAAATCCTCTGTTGCTCAAATAAAGAAGTGGTAAACTAAGAAAAGTTGCGTATATATCCCAGGATTACGCACAAAAAACTCAGGTCATTTTGAATTTTCTGTGAGTTTATACGAATTTAACAGTGGACAACAGAAATCTGTTTCCTGCGCAGAAATCCGAAATATAGTCTCAAATTTCCACTAGAGCCTTTACTTGACTCAACTAATACATGAAAATAAAGATACAAAGGAGTTGATACAGAATTATACAACCCCTTGACTCAAATAAAACAGAAGAAAACATTGCAAAAATAAAAACATGGGTTATCTCCCAAGAAGTGATTTTCTTTAACGCCTTTCAGCTAGGCCCGATAATATTCCCAAAGTGCTGCTATTAAACCAAATCATTTTTTTTTTGAATTACATAATTTTTCTTAAGTTTACAACTTATCAATGAAAGGTAAAACCAAAAAGAATCGAAGGAAAATGCAAAGAGGCCACTCTTACAACAAAAGTAAGAATCTGTCCAGAAAAACATCAGCTGGAAAACGTATTTATTAGGTGCACTTAAACATGTCATAACATTTTTTCAATTTTTGTGCATTCATAGGGTTAGATGATACATAATTAGCTAAATTTTAGTGACTTTTTGAGTTTTCAGTAAAATATGAAAAATCGTACAGTGAGCACCAAATGCTGAAAACAAAAAAAGCCCTTAAATATGCATCAACTAAAACTAAATGCGCAAAACTTGGTGCTTTATTTTTTTAGAAACTAAAATAACAGAGGCTAAACAAAAACTAAACTTCATATTAACAGCTAATAAACCCAAAATTAAATGAAAGAAAATTAAAATGCATGTTAAGACCATAGATATCATGTGAAAAAGGTAATATAGATCATGAACGAGACAACCTCATTTTTGTTGATGGATAGGGGAATGACTCGGGCATCCCCAAGCTTAGATGATTGTATCTTCTTGAATATGTTCTTGGGATGCAACTAAACATCCCCAATCTTGAGCTCTTGCATATGTTTGTTCATCTCATATCACCATATTGATTAGATATTATAAGCTATATCCACATAAAACTTCACAAAACTCATTAGTAGGGTTAGTACTCATTAAATAAAATTCACTCATGTTCAAGTATTGGCAAGATTCATGATATTTATTAAACATTAGCCACTGTATATACCGAGGTTTCTTATAAAATTTCCGTTCTCCGTCGATAAACTAAGGAAACTAAGAACACTAAGTACAATATTGAATAAACAAAAAAATCTGCGAAAACTGAACAGCCTTGAAAGATGTCACTCAATGAGGAAGTTACGTAGATCAAATTAAAAAACATAAAACTAATGAAAGAAATATCATAATCTCAGGTTTTTGCACAAAAAATTTCATATCAAAATAATGTTCTGGTGATTTTAAACAGGTTATACGGTGAAACACAACAAATCTGTTTCTCCGCAGTAAACCAAACTTTTGCACTTTCAAGTAACTAGGGACTAATATTAGCACACTATTTTTTTATGTACGGAGGTATAGACACAATATTTACAATATATACATGTTTTATCAGAAAAGCTTCCATGGAAAGATTTGTTTTGGTTTCATAGGCATGAACACAAGTTTTCAAGGTCGACCCCCACTTAACCATTACTCATCTTTCCAATCATTTTTCTTTTTGAAAATATTTTTAGATAACAAGTACAACTAATTTTTTTATAATTCTCATTCCCTATCCAAACTAAGTTAGAAAACAACTTACAACTGAAAGTAAAAACTATTTAAAGACAAAGCAAACAAGTGCACACAAGAATATTCACCCACGCTATTGCTCCCCGGCAACGACGCTAGAAAAGATCTTGATATCCCACAAGTATAGGGGATCGTGTGTAGCCTTTTCGATAAGTAAGAGTGTCGAACCCAACGAGGAGCTAAAGGTAGAATAGATGTTCTCTCAAGTTCTATCAACCACTGATACAACTCTACACACACTAGACGTTTACTTTATATAGGAAATAATACTAGAGCAATAATACAGGTATAAGAGATAGCTTTGCAAGATAATAAATATAAGAAAGTAAATGTTAGAAAGTATACTAAGTAACTATAAACTAACAGTACCATGAGTGTGAAAAAATAGTAGCAATTATGGTGGATTTGTCCATGATCAAATAGTCAAATACATGGTTGATATTCCTCTTTTATGTGGGAGAGGCAAATATAACAAGCTCTCACTATCCAATGATTGCAAGTACTTACGATTGAAACTCTAGCAAACATCTGTAACTACTAGAAGATACATTAAGGTAAAAATACCCAACCATAGCATTAAGATCAAAAGGTCCTCTTTATCCTATATGATTCAATCACTAGATTGGGGCTCATGTTTCTGTCACTCAAGCAGCCCTTCCTCTAGCTTTCTACACATACTACAAACCCTATGATGTGCTCCATGCGCGCATAAACATACGATGGCACCATAGGAATGTAATAAATTCAATATATAGCTCAAACCATCCATAGAGATTCAACAATCAATCATATGACAAAAGGGATATACACAAACATGGCATAAATGCAATAGATCATCTGCAAATAATTTATAACCTCAAACACCATGTTTACATAGGGTGGTTCATAGGTGTGTGGGAGAATGAACCACTGTAGACAAGGAGGAATTAGCGATGGAGATGATGGTGAAGACGGCAGAGAGGACAGTGCAGGACGCAGGGCAGCGGCGGCACCGACGGTGGAGCAGGGACTCCTTCCCTGCGCCGCCCCTTAGCCCTCTTCCTTCATGGATTTGGGAGCCCTCAACCGTGGAGATGGGATCTATGGGGGAGGCTAAAACGTGGCTTTGGTGGCTGGAAATTCGTGGTATGGGGTGTCTCCCACGACCTAGGTTTCCTCCCTTTATATAGTCTCACGGATTTCTGTCACACCATCTAGGGCTGCGGTAAATTGGGCCTATCTCGTCCGTACGGACTCCGAATCAGTCGATTTTTAACTCTAGATCGTACGCCACGAAATTTCCCACAATTTTGTCTTCTGTTAGATTTCCGTTTGATGTTGTCTTCGACCTGTAACATGGCAATATTTAAAAAGTGTTTTCAGACAGATTTCAGGAAAGTCCCAATTCGACTCCAACAAGGTTTCTTCTTCTATTTTTGGCAATTCCTACACATCAAAGTGTAAAACAAGAACATTGTGCATTTTTTCAACTATTAGTAGGTTAGTCCAAATAAGTAATAAACTTAATGTAAAAATAATTATAAAAAGCATTAAAATAGCATGAAACACCAAAAATTATAGATACAATTTGGACGTATAAGGGGCGAGCAACAACGTTGGCTGCACGACGAGACAACTTTTTAGGTACAATTTTTTTTTGATTCTCTCTTTTTCTGATAAGAAAATTGCTGCTAGAGCGTCTAAATTGGGGGTGTCGCTACGGTCTTCAGACAAACAATTAATTGAATCGGATAAGTTGATAATTTTTTTAGATTTACTTAGGTATGTTTCTATGTTACAAAATAATTTGAAAGATAGGTATGATTATCAGCCTCATAGTTTGATTCTTAATAAGGCTTCAAGCTTAACTGAGGATCTTGATGATGATGATTTGAATAGGGGCATGGAAGATCAAGTGGATCTTCCTGTCATTGCTGAAAAGGTCATTATTCAAAATGTCAAAAAGATCAAGAAAAAGAGGCATTATTCTTGTTTGAATACGAGTAGAAGCGCTAGAATTAGTTTCTTAACAAGAATTTGAAATGCATAATTTAAGAAGGATATTTCGGAATAGCGGGGGTTTTCGTGACCCTGGAAAACACTTGTTCGTGCAAGAAACTATAAGAGAAAATAAATTAGATTTTCTAGCCTTGCCGGAGACAGGAAGATCTAATTTTGCAACACCCTTCTTAAATCATATATCCTCGGATGTGGGCGATTTTTTCTGGTTTTGTTTACCACCTAGAAGGAGTACTCGGAGTATGCTTATAGGAATAAAATAGGCAACTATCAAGTTAAAAATGTGGATGTAGATTGAAAAATGGCGGACTGAACATGACAAGTAACACTTAGAGGTTATGTTTCTTGTTCCTTGCTCTAGTTGGTTTCATCTGATAATCTAGGTCATCAACTCAATTGCTGAATTTTGAGGGCAGGGAAGCTTGTAACATCATGGGTTTTTATTATGATAGTGAGTGTGCAGTAGGTAATCTGCTATTGATTTAGATTCTGTGTTTGTAACATCATGGACTTTTATTAGTATAGTTCTTTCCAATTTCTTCATGTGAGGTGAAAATTCTCTTAAGTTATGCCGGATGACACATACTGAACATTGTTTCAAAGTTGAATCATGTTTTATGTGCAAATCTGATGGAACCGAATTGTGTTTTTGACTCGTTGTTTGTAGTTAGATTGTGTATTCAGATAATATTTCCAGTTTTACATATTTTTCATTTGCTAAGAAAAGAAGATACTAATTTGGTCAAAATAGGAAGTTGGCGTCCAACTGTCTATCAATCAACTCTTATCTGCTGAATTTTGTTAACCATTTAAACATGTTTGATCATTACATCCTGATAATCCCAATATTGAGTGCTATTCTCCATTGAAGCTAATTACTTTGACATCGTGTGTTTGTGATGTTCTGTATGCATTATCTGTTGTGTCACTCTCGGATTCTGTTATCTCAATTTCCGTCTCTCTGTGCAGTCGCCCTTGGATGTGAGGGTGGAGCCTCACCGGAACAAGGATGGAACTGACGGGAGGTTGAGACCTTCTCATCGACGCCAAACCCAGATGATCGTCGATGCCATCATTAACAGGTACTAGCCTATCATCGATGATATTCTAGCTTACTTTCATATATTTTGTGATTATGCCAATACATGCACATATCCGTATCTCTTTTCTTGTAATATTATTTGGAACTATCCCTACTGAACTGTCCATAGAGATCTTGCTAAGATTTGGATGTGGTAGATGCTTTTATGATTTATGTTTGATGCTTAGTTAGTCGATTTGAAATCTTTTCTGTACATAGCACTCTCTTATACTAATAGCTTTAGGTAACATTTGTTTGTTAATCGGTTATTAATGAATGTTTTGCTCTTACTCAAGTTGGTCTAGTTTGGTCTATGTACCTGAAGGACCATTCCTTGTTTGGTGGGAGGGGGTGTACACCTATCTTTAGCTGAGATTTTGCAGGAAAGTCAGAATTTGGAAGGTTGTAATGTTGAATGTTATGTTCCTAGCTATGCAGCAGTTCCTTGTAGTCTGGGAAGTTTACTATTTGTATGAATGCTGAAATTTGCTGGGAAGTCGGAATTTGGAAGTTTTTAATGTTGAATGTAATGCTTAATGCTATGTTCCTATGCACCAGTGTGTTGTTCCTTTGTAATTTCCTGGTTATTCAATTTTCTATCTAAATTTACTTGAAATGCATACCTTCACTAAAATGGGCCAAAAATATGCGATGCTTCTAAAGAGTCCACAGCCACATGTTTCAGGATTGAAAAAGGCCCCCAAAAAATGCAGTAATACGATCTTAAAATACCAAATAAAAGATGGGCTCTAAGAAGGCCATGTCCATATTAAAGGGACTTAAAGAGGCTACGGCCTAGAAGAAAAAATGGACCAGAAAAGGCCTAGGGCCAGAAAAGAAAAAGGCTGCAATTATTGGGCTCGGCCCGAATCGACCACCGAAATGGACCGGGCCGATTTTGATCAACGACGATTTCTTTTCTTCGTAATATTGCCACGTAGGACTGTCCATGTTGGAGCTGATGTGGCCTGGCTGGACTGCCCTTGACGATATTAGATCGTTATAATTTTACGAGGGTCTGAAATCGTCGTAGATGTCCATGACGATTCCTAAAAAATCGTTGTTATGGACCATTTCTGACGCTCGGTTTCCAATGATCTGTTTTTCTTCATGGACGAAATGTGCACTAGTAGGAAACAACTTATATCCACCTCCATACCAATGGCGAACAGAATTCAGGCTTTGCCTGCGCTATTTAGATAAAAGGCAAATATATTACCCGACTTTGAGTTAACAAAGCCACAGAGTACACAGGTGATACCGAACACGCGCTGGGCAGCACAGCTTAGCCGACAGAAAATGAGAGATACAAAAGCTGGGCCTTACAGCTTAGCCAAACAACTAGAACAGCAGAGAACCAAGCAACGAACTAAAAGCATCAAGGAGGAGGAGCGACAGGTCTGCAGGACGCATGAATTTCCTTGAGCTTGGAGATCAACCAACTAGCACCCTCTCTGTCCACGGGTCTCAGAAGCGGTAACCAGGCCTGTAAAAAGAGTAAAGTTTTGAAAATGATATCAGCAGGGTGGGAAATGCACTTTTTTTCGATAGAAAGCTTATTGCGAATGTTCCAAAGGGCCCACGATTGGGCCAAACTTTGCCTGCGCTATTATCGCTGGCAAACACCATTATCAGTTCGCCAGCGCTAAGTGGGCTACCGCTGGCAAACAGACTAGCGCGTTCGCCAGCGCTATGGGTGAGACCCCCCTGCGCGTGCACCCGCCCCTCCCTGAAACTACCGCTGGCGAACCAGCCCCTGTGTTCGCCAGCGCTAAGTGGGCTACCGCTGGCGAACAGTTCTGCCTGTTCGCCAGCGCTAACCTGTGGGTCCAGTGCGCATGTTAGCGCTGGCGAACAGGCAGAGCTGTTCGCCAGCGGTAACCTGACAGATCTGCCATAAGTGGTACCACCACCCCCACTTTCCCCTCCACTCCTTTCTCCACCTTGTCCCCTCTTCTCTCTCTAGCTCGAATTAATGCCAATTTCCCCATCCTCCTACTCCCTCCTAACACCATTTCTACTCAAAGTTTTCCCTTCCTAGGCATCTAAATCTAGAATTACCCCTATCTCTCCAAAGCTCTAAAATTCTCCGGATATCATCTCGTGTAGCCATCTATTCATTTGAGGTGGGATAAATGCTAAAATATAATTAAATGAGTTTGTATATGAATTTTGTCCGGATACACGCGATATGCAATATGTGTGAAATTTCACCGGATTCAAATATAGTCGTGTGATGGAGACGTTAAATGTGTGCAATTTTTTGTGGAATGAAATTGAGTAGCCAACTATTGCCGGAATGTTGATTCATTTCCGTCTCGGCATAGTTTGGCACTCCCTAATAACCTCCTATTTGTAGGAAGGTCATGCCGAATTTTTTCGTGAATACGACATGAAGTGAAATTTTGGATATGAAAATGAGTTGCCACTTTGCCGGAATGTTGATTCATTTCCGTCTCGGCAAAGTTTGGCACTCCTCTAACCTCCAATTTGTAGGAAGGTCATGCCGATTTTTTTCGTGAATATCGATATATATATATATATATATATTATGTTTGGTTCTAATATTATATTGGCGCGCTCTCGTGCAGGCGACAAATAATGGTGGTCGTTAAGAGTAAACGTGTCGTGAATAGTTACTTGAGACATGCGAGAGAAGACATGTTACAAAATGGCCGCAAGGAGATACGATGTCCATGTCGAAAGTGCAAACTAGGGGGCTTGCTCAATCCCTTTACCGGAGACTTGCTCAGTCACCTCCTCAGGTATGGTTTCATGGATGGGTATAACAATCAGTGGATAAGTGAGGATGAAGATGATGAAGTCCATGTGGCGGCGGTGGTAGGAAATGATGTGCAACAGGAGAATAACAACGATCGACAAGAACTACAATAGGACCAAGATCAGCCTCATGATCCCGCACATGATCATGGAGAAGATGTTGAACAAGACGTGGAAGAAGACGAGGACACAGGGACACCCCTAACGGAAGTTGTGCGTGACCCTTATCTGAAAGAACTGCTTTTGAGAAAGACGACTAACTCGAGATCTGCTGCTAGAGAGCAATCTAAGCTGGCGCAACTAGAGATAGACTCGAAGACACCGTTGTATGCGGGCTGCGGTCCGGGAGAGGCCCGCCTGAGAGTGGCGCTCGATGTTCTGCAGATGAAGGTGAGATACAAATGGAGCGACATAAGCGTCGATGCAAGCCTGCAATACTGGCACGATATTCTTCCAGAGGGCAACACCTATCCTAAAAGTTGCGACGAGGCCAAGAAAGTCGTGTGCCCCTTTGATTTACCTCACGAAAAATACCATGTGTGCATCAACGATTGCTACATTCATCGTAAAGAGGACGCGAACAAAACCATTTGTCCAGTTTGCAATGCCGCTCGATACAAGAAAGGGAAGAAGAAAGCTCCTCGAAAAGTTGTGTGGTACTTTCCGCTCATTCCCCGTCTGCAACGGTATTTCACAGACCGCAAGGAAGCAGAGCTCATGCGCTGGCACGCGAAAAGGAGGAATAAAGTTTTGAAAGATCCAAAACGGAGTGAAAAAGTAAATCTGACACATCCTTCAGATGAAAGTCAATGGAAATCAATTGACTGTGAATATTCAACGTTCGGGGAGGAGGCAAGGAACATCAGGTTGGGTGTGAGCACCGACGGACTCAATCCGTTTGGCAACCAGAGCAGCACCCATAGCACCTGGCCCGTGTTTGTATGGATGTACAACATACCCCCTGGTTGTGCATGAAGAGGACGTATATTCACATGAGTATGCTAATTCAAGGGCCGAAACAACCAGGCAACGACATCAGTCTATACCTGAAGCTGCTTAAAGATGAGATGGACATGCTATGGGTCGAGGAAGGGGTGAACACGTGGGACGCCTTCGGTGAACAATATTTCCCAATGATAGTTGTCTTACTCTGTACGGTTCACGACCTACTCGGCTACGGATATGTGGCGGGCCAGGTGTGCCACAGACATAACGGTTGCGTGAGGTGCATGGATGACCCCACGTTTATGCAACTTCCGAAAGATCCTGAGTCTTCGAAAACAGTTTTCGTTGGCCATGAAGGTGTCTACCCAACAAAGACCCGTGGAGAAGGGGAGGAGACCTTTTTAACAGTGAAGATGAGCTCTGTGGACCTCCACGTAAGAGGTGCGGCGAAGAAATCTACAAGTTGCTGAATGATTGGAAGGAATGCCGAGAGCCGGGAAAGAAGAAAAAAGCGCCAAAATCGCTTCTGTATGTATGGAAGACGAGGTCGGTGTTTTGGGACTTGCCATACTAGACCATTCTCGATACGCCTCACTGCCTTGATCTGATGCATATCACGAAGAATGTGTTTGAAAGTTTGTTTGGCACGCTGCTCAACATGCCGGAGAGGACCAAAGACGGGGTGAAAGCAAGAAACGACCTGAAATATTTTGGTATTAGGGTAGATCTTCAGGGGGACGCCCGGATGATGATGACGGCGATCAATCGTGTGATGAGGAGACGGAGGGTCGCAAGGCCAAAAGGGTTAAGAGGAATGACTATTACTGCCCCCCTCCCGCTTTACTCTTAGTCCGGACGAGATCACAAAATTGATGATGTGCCTTCTCGGAGTCAAAGTCCCTAGCGGTTACTCAGGGCTAATAAGCAGATTCCTGGACACGCAGAAACAAAAGTTTAGCAGGATGAAGTCTCATGATTGTTACGTGATGATGACGCAGATACTTCCGGTTGCAATCCGCGGAATAATGGACAAGCACGTCCGGGAAACCCTGTTTGTCCTCTGTAACTTCTTCGACGTGATATCTCGAAAGTCGATCACGGGGAAGCAGATCTCAAGGCTGCAGGAAGAGATTGTCGTGATACTATGCGAGCTTGAGATGTACTTTCCACCATCATTCTTTGACATATGTGTTCATCTGTTGGTCCATATCGTGGACGATATCATCCATCTCGGGCCGTTGTTCCTGCATAACATGATGTCGTTTGAAAGGATGAATGGGGTCATCAAAGGATTTGTTCGCAACAGAGCCCGTCCGGATGGAAGCATCGTTCAGGGCTTTCTCACTGAAGAGTGCATCTCTTTCTGCATGAATCATATTGAAGTGGGGGACCCTGTTGGTCTGCCCAGAAACAAGCACATTGGCAAGCTCGATGGAGTAGGTCACAAAAATGGACGTAGAGAAGTGCATGTGGATCGGGCTTGTCGACGCACCGACTTTAACAGGGCAAACTTAGTAGCTCTCCAACACATTGACATGGTTGATACTTGGGTGAAAAAACACAAGATCTCGATTATGAAAAAGTACATTGAACAAGGCAAGCGGAGGACCGAAGGAGAAATAATCAGAGAGCATAACTCCACTTTCTTGCGTTGGTTTAAAGATGAGATGATCGCTAATCCACCGCCAAGGGATTGTGCGAAAATAAACTATTGTACGCCTTGGCACATGGCCCCGCTCCCAACCTAGCGACGTTTCAAGCATATGATGTCGCACCCGGACTTCTAGAGGATACTCACCGTACGAACTGAACAGTAGTTGATTGGATTACGGGGCTTACCGGCACCCGCATCCCTTACGAGTAGGCCAACACTTATGTGTGACAACCAATCTCTACCATTCACCGTCAATGTAAACTATCCCATAGAAATCAGGATACTACCATTGACGTACTTCATACCATACACACATGGTACGTCAACGGCGTTTAACAGAACGATAACATAACATATCTCTAGGACACAAAAGATGGAAATAAGTTGCAAATAGCTCTCACTAGAGCAGAGATAGCAAATACAATCATCCAGAGGACACATGTCCCAACATAACATCATTACATCTCAGCGGAAGCATTCAAAGGGTCTGAGTACAGACAAATCCAAATAGGCTTAAGAAGCCGGGAATGAAAAGAAAACGGAGCCCATCCACGATGTCTCGGATCCTGCCCGGGTCCGCTACCTACTCGTCAGCAGCCTCGTCAAACTCCACGTAGTAGCCGTCACGGGGATCCTCGTACGCGTAGTCTGCGGAAACCACAGCCCCAAAGGGGTCAGTACATAAACGTACTGGCAAGCAAGACTCACAGTTCACCAAAGTGTAGCCCGTCAACACCAAGCACAGATGCCTTGGAATCAACGGAAGGAAGGGTATAAAAGATGCTGCAACTGGCTGCACTAACCAACTACAGAACATACTACAACTTCCGGGTATCAGAAAGGGGATAAGATAGCGTATCGTAACCAACTACAACTAACCACCACACAAACCCATCCTGGATCTCGCCCCTTATCCAAAGAAGCAATCCGAGGATAACTCACACAGTTGATTGATGATGGATCAAATTGTTGTGTCAATAAGACTATTACTAGTCAAGTTATCATTAGTTAGGTGTAAGTTGTTCTGAGTACTTGTTAGCCAGTACTTTCACCAAGTCAACCATAACCGCGGAAAACACGGCTTCTCGAGAAGATTTATCCCTGCAGGGGTGCACCAATTTGGCCGTACACGTAAGAATATCCCGCCAGGATGGAAATGCACTTCCACCAAGCGAGGCACTCTACACAACTCAACTCTTCTTCGCATCAAGCCCAAAGCACCACGTGCTGTGCGTGCGCGGCTAATCGAGCCCCACGAAGAAAAGGGGACCCTCATAGCACTGGAAGACCACGCCGCCCTAAATGCCGACTACAAAAGTTCCACCCTGGCCTCGGGTTCGTACCTGCATATGCGTGCATCAAATGGAAAGCACGAACTAAGTGTGGTGATTTGGACGAGATGCGAATCGAATCAAATTGAGGGGGGCGCCCATACACGCTTCCCACATGCGGATAGTGCGCTCATCATGGATCAGTAGACAAGACCCTTTTCCTAGTTAGGGTCGACACTAGCAGGCCTCAAAACCACGCCGGTGCCTTATCAGCAAATTATTATTACCTCAAGATTAACAGGTTGTTGTTTAACATCGAGCCCCAGAATATAATCAAATATGATAACAGAAAGTAACTGATAACAGACTCGAGCAAAAACAACCCTAAGCAGGCTAGTAAGACACGGGCCCAAGCAACGGGGTTATAGGACTGGAGGTGAGGCAATATCAGGGTTCAGGGTATCATGTGATAGGTTCGTAACAGAAGCAACGATACATATGGCTAGCAGAAATAGACAACGGAAAGTATCGGTAACCAATGTTGAAAGGAACACAATGGTTCATGTGGGTGATAACTTGCCTGCAAACTCAGTAGCCTGGTACTGGGCTAGATCCTCAGAAGGGGTGTCGTAAGTATCATCTGTCTCAACGTCGTCGTCTATCCGGGAAGAAGCAAACAAACAATACAGAAAGATAAACAATCAATATCATGGCATAGTGCACAATCATGGGATGATGCATGTCAAGTTAATGGATGCACCAAAATAAACTAGTTGACATGGTAACACAATTTAAATGGACACATATGCAATTTTGAGTTGCATATGAAAAGCCCATGAATTTTAGGTTGAACAATTGTTTTCCAATTAACCAATAGGTGAAAGTGGATTAGTATGATGCATGGATGAGGAAAACAACAAAATAACAACAATAGAACCAATTTAAAATAGGGTTTACCAATTTAGAAATTTAGTTATTAAGTTAGGGAATTTTTGGTTCCTTAAAGGGATTACACAAATAGTTGTTGTTTTCACCAAGTTAAATTGTGCAAAATAAATAACAAAATTCATATTTGAAAATAACACAAAATTTTAGTTGGATTACATGTTTCAAATATTGAAAAAGGAATGAGGATGAATTTATTATGAGTTAAACAAGTTTAAACAAGTTTTAAATGAATTTAAAACAAACATGAATAATAATTGAATTTTATTTGGTCCAATCTTAAATTCAAATTCATATTTGAAATGTTTATACTTTTCTAGGTTCAAAACATATTTTGCATGTTCAAAAATAATTTAATTTGAGCAAGTTATGATTTTATCAAATTTAAATGATTTAAACAAGGTTTAAATTATTTAAGCAATTTAAATTATCCAAAACATGAAACAAAATTTATATTTGAATAGGTGGTTTGAAATAGCATGGAAAACATATTTTATTTGCATTATTTGGATTTAGGATGAATTAGTTATGGATTTTAGCAAATTGCAATTGAATTATTTGAATTCAAATTTGAAATACATTTGGAAAATTCAAAACAGAAAACAAATGGTTTAGTTAGATAGATAATTTAATTTGGATCAACACACATATTTTACTTTTATTATTTGGAGTTATAATTTAAAAGTTATAAGCAATTTAAATTAGAGGACCATTCTGTAATTTTAAAGGGCTTTGATTTAAAACAGAAAAGTTGGAAAACTTTTGTTACCCCGCAGTTATCTACCCAGGGAACTGCCACTGGGCCCTGGGCCAGCGTGGACAGGTGGGGCCTGCCTGTCAGTGCCCCACGCAAAAGGTTTGGATTAAATCCGCGGAGCCAAGGCTCGAACCCACGCCCTGCCTCGCTCGCGCTAGCACTGCAACCACTGCAGTACGCTTCAGTTTTTGACAGATACAGAGATGCAGAGAGGTTGTAGTTCAGCTGCGCGATAACTGAACTTTGCGCGCGCGCGACTGAAACTGACAGAGGAACAACGACGGCGGCCGGCGATCACCGAGGGGTTGCTGCGCCGTGCTGCTGATGGGATCTGGTGGGTGCTGGTGTTGCACTCGTGTGCGCGTGCTGGCGCAAGCAGAGGGAGAGATGGAGGCATGGTGGCTCACCGGCGTTGTCGTCGAGCAGAGGCCCGAGGTAGTCTCCGGCGGCGACAGGTTGAGGATGGCGGCGACGGTGTGGTGGATCTCCGGGGTGGCTGCGGTGTCCAAACGGAAGAGGGAGGTGTGGTGGACTGGTTCCCGTAGCTAGGTGGGTGAAAGGCGCGTCGAGGCGGCGGTGCTCATCGGGGTTTCAGAGGGGCGCTTCTCCGGTGAGGTTGCAGAGGGAAGGGAGGCGCAGCGAGAGGGGAAAACGGCGGCGGGAGCTCGAGGGGATAGGGGCCTAGGGTTTAGGGCTACGGCGCGGAGACCTAGGGCGGTTCTTATAGGGCTCCAGGAGCTCTCCTGGCCGTCTGCTCGCAGCAGTGCCGCCGTGGCATGGCCGGATGGGCGGCCGTACGCGAGGACGAAGGGGAAAAAGAGATCGAACCGGTACCGGGCTGGAGGGAAGGAGGAAAGGGCCGGGCTGCGCGCGGGAGAAGAAAAAAAATGGGCTGGGCGCAGCCCACTGCCCCCTGGCGCCAATTTTTATTTTTAAAATTTCTCTCCTCCTGTTTTTTTTTTGCAGAAAAAGGAAATGGAAGAAATAGATAGTTTTTAGGGCTAGGAAAATTTTGAAAAAATTATGGTTAGGTTAGTTTTCACCATAGCAACTGAATGCTAACTTTTATTTTCCAAAAAGTTCAAATTTTAAATACTGTTTGTGATTTAATCAAATTTGAATGGATTTTATTATTAAGTAAATATTATTGAAAACAAACCTTTTAATAGGGTGACCCTATTGTTTAAGTATAAACAATTGATTAGGATTGTTGTATAATTTGCATGAATTCAAATTGGTTGCTGTTTGATGCTTTGATTTGAATTTTGAATGGGATTTGGGATTTAATTGATTGATTAAAACCATCATTTTAATAGTTGAGCATTATGGAATAATTGGAAACAAATAAGGGTTTGATTTGACATTATTATTTGAAAAAGATTGTAACAGAGCAAGTATGAAAATAAATGCTTGCATAGTGTTTGAATTTGAATTGTGAAAACAGAAGCAACAAATGGAAAACAAGGTAAAACAGATGCAAACAAATAAATGAGCATGATGACATGATGCAAAACTTTAATTAAACAAAAAATCAAACATGCTATGGGTGGTTTTTCATACTTGGGATGTTACAAAACGCCCCCCTTGAAGGAATCGCGCCCCGAGATTCCTACTGAGAAAGGAAAAGGTCCGGATACTTCTTGCGAAGATCCTCTTCGGTCTCCCACGTTGCCTCTTTATCGGAATGATGCGACCACTGCACTTTCAAGAACTTGGTGCTCTTGTTGCGAGTCTTAAGCTCGGTCTCATCGAGAATACGAACAGGGTGCTCCTCATAAGATAGATCATCTTGCAGTTCAATGGAATCATGATCAACTGCACGATCTGGATCTTTGAAACACTTTTTGAGCTGTGACACGTGGAACACATCGTGCACCTTGGATAGTTTTTCTGGAAGTTCAAGACGATAGGCATTTTCCGCACGCCTTGAGAGAATGTTGAAAGGACCAATGTATCTTGGTGCAAGCTTTCCTTTCACACCGAAACGATGAGTGCCTCTGAGGGGAGTTACACGGAGATATGCCTTGTCACCAGGTGCATAGATCATATCCCTGTGCTTGCTGTCATAGTAGCTTTTCTGACGAGACTGAGCAATCTTGAGATTGTCACGAATGATGCGAACTTTCTCTTCGGCTTCCTTAGCAATGTCAGGGCCTAAGAGTGAACGTTCACCAGCTCCAGACCAATTGATTGGACTCCTGCATCTGCGGCCATAGAGTGCTTCAAATGGTGCCATGCCTAGGCTTGCCTGGTAGCTGTTGTTGTAGGAGAATTCAGCATATGGAAGGCAATCCTCCCATTTCATGCCAAAGGAGATACCACATGCTCTGAGCATATCCTCGAGAATCTGATTGACTCTTTCGACTTGCCCCTGAGACTGAGGGTGATAAGCTGTGCTGAACAGAAGTTTGGTGCCCAATGCTTCTTGAAAGCTTTTCCAGAAATGAGAAGTGAATATGCTTCCACGTTCTGAGCTTATTTCCAATGGAACACCATGAAGAGGAACAATCTTTGCTGTGTAGAGCTCTGCTAACTGGCTAGCTGAGATTGTTTCTTTGACATCAAAGAAGTGAGCTACCTTAGTGAGACGATCAATAACAACGAAGATTGCATCGTTGCCCTTCTTGGACTTTGGAAAACCAGTGACGAAGTCCATTTCAATCATGTCCCACTTCCACTCAGGAATTTTCAGAGGTTGGAGTAGACCGGCTGTTTTCTGATGGACTGCCTTAACACGTTGACAAACGTCGCATTCAGAAACGTATTGAGCAATTTCACGTTTCATGCCAGGCCACCAATACAGTGTCTTAAGATCCTGGTACATCTTTGTACTTCCAGGGTGGATGGAAAGAGGAGTTTCATGAGCCTCCTTGAGAATGACATCTTTGAGACTTTGAACTTGATGAACTGCAATGCGTCCTTCGAAGAATACAGTTCCTTTGTCATCAATTGAGAAGGACTTAAATTTCTCTTTGCCTTCTCTGATGTGTTCTACCATCTTCTTGATTTCAGCATCACGAAGTTGTTCAGAACGAATCTTATCCTCGAGAGTTGGACTGGCTGTCAAGCTAGCAAGATAGCCTTGAGGAAAAGGACCAAGGTTCAGCTTCTGGAATTCTTCATGAAGTGGAGGTTGGCTTTCCATGATCATGAGATTATTGCAATAGGACTTGCGGCTGAGAGCATCGGCCATAACATTAGCCTTGCCTGGAGTGTAAGAAATGGTGAGATCAAAGTCTTTAATCTTTTCAATCCATCTCCTTTGCCTGAGGTTTAGATCTGGTTGAGTGAATATATATTTCAGACTCTTATGATCGGAAAAGATTTCAGTGCGATTACCCAACAAGTATTGCCTCCATTTCTTGAGGGCAAACACAACTGCTGCAAGTTCAAGATCATGTGTGGGATAGTTTTGCTCATGTGCATTCAACTGACGTGAAGCATAAGCCACAACTTGACGTTCTTGCATAAGAACTGCACCTAGACCTTGGAGAGATGCATCGCAGAATATCTGGAAAGGTTTGGTAGTATCTGGGCCAACCAGAACTGGGGTAGAAGTGAGTTTAGTCTTCAGGAGATTGAAACTTTCCTCACATTGTGGAGACCAAACGAACTTCTTGTCCTTCTTTGTGAGATCAGTGAGAGGTTTGGCAATCTTGGAAAAGTTTTGAACGAAACGACGGCAATAGCTAGCCAAGCCTAGAAAGCTTCTAACTTGCTTTACCGTCTTAGGAGGTTTCCAATCAACAATTGCTTTAACCTTTTCTGGATCAATGGCTATGCCCTTGGCTGATATGACATGACCAAGGTAAGCAACTTCTGGAATCCAGAACTCACATTTGGAGAATTTGGCATACAGACGATGCTCGCGAAGTTTCATGAGAGTGAGACGAAGATGTTCTCCATGCTCTTCCTCAGATTTGGAGTAGACTAGAATGTCATCGAGATATACCACAACGAACTTGTCGAGGTATTCATGGAAGACAGAATTCATGAGTCTTGAGAATGTCGCCGGTGCATTGGTGAGACCAAAAGACATGACGATGTATTCATATAGACCGTAACGAGTGGTGAAAGCTGTTTTTGGAATATCTTCCTTTCTGATCTTTATTTGATGGTAACCCATCCTCAAGTCCAACTTTGAGAATATTGAGGCTCCAGCAAGTTGATCAAAAAGATCATCGATACGAGGAATTGGATACTTGTTTTTGATGGTTTTCTCGTTGAGAGGACGATAGTCAACCACGAGTCTTTTTGTTTGATCCTTCTTGGCAACGAACAGAGTTGGGCAACCCCAAGCCGAAGAACTAGGCTGAATATAACCATTCTCCATGTACATATCGATTTGCTCCTTTAACAATTTCAGTTCAGGAGGAGCTATCTTGTATGGATGCTTAGAGATTGGAGCAGTACCTGGTTCAAGCTCGATCACGAACTCAACTGCTCTGTCCGGAGGCATCCTTGGCAACTCTTCTGGAAAGACGTCAGGGAATTCACAAACCACCGGAACATTTTCAAGTAGAGGTAGAGGTTTAGCATCGAGAGTGTACAGCTGAACAGAACTTGATTCATTTGGAGAATAGACTATCTGGCCAGAAGGGTGGAACAGAGTTATTGACTTCTGAGCACAATCAATCGTAGCTTTATTGGCCTTCAACCAATCCATGCCAAGAATGACATCAATGTCAGAATTGCCAAGCAGAATAAGGGAAGCAAGGAATACGTGACCTCCAATTAGAATCTGATTCTCATGACTGATCTTGGAAGTTTGCATAGTTGCTCCAGGGGAGTTTACTACTAGCGGGGAACCCAAACCAACAAAAGGTAGTTTAACTGCTGTCGCAAAGATCTTTGACACTAAAGAATGCGATGCTCCGGTATCAAACAACACTTTAGCTGGGTTAGAGTTTACGGGGAATGTACCGAGAACGACGTCAGCAGCTTCCTCAGCTTTGTCGACCTTGACATGATTCACCCTCGCGGTCCTCCCGACAGGCCTGTTGTTGGAGTTGAAGGCTTTAGCCGGAGGAGCACGCACCATTGCCTGGTTGGTGTTGGGGCGAGGAGGTGGTGGAGGTAGCTGCCTCTGAGTGCACTTGTCAGCATAGTGCCCTGTCTGCTTGCATTTGTAGCAAGTGACGACACGAGGTGCATCTGGCCTTGGCTGCCCCATTGAAAACCTCTGAGCCTGCATCTGAGATGGGTTGGGTGGGCGGGAAGCGAAGCCTGGAGAAGCTTGGGCATATGGAGCCCGAGTGACAGCACCATTTGGCACCCAGATGCGGCGCTTCTGCGGAGGGGTGGTCATGTTGGAGGAGGAACCACCCTCACGCGAGTGCTTGCGAGACTCCTCGAACGCCTTGCGCCCATTTTCCTCATTGAGCGCGGTGTTCACGAGCTCCTCGAAGTCTTTGCACTTGATGTTGGTGAGGGCGTACTTGAGTTACGGGTTAAAACCTCGGCGGAACCTTGCCATCTTCTTAGCCTCAGTGGACACCTCATCACCAGCGTAACGAGCGAGGCGATTGAACTCATTCTGATAGCCAATGACGTCCAGCTTGCCCTGCTTGAGAGAGCAAAACTCCTCACGCATCCTTTCCATGAGACCATCTGGGATGTGGTGCTTCAGGAAGGCATCCTTGAAACAGCCCCAGGTGATTGGGTATCCAGCTCTCATGGTATGGTAGTTCTCCCACCAGGTAGCTGCCTGACCCTTCAGTAGGTAGGTGGCATACTTGACTTTGTCTTCCTCAGCAACGTGAGCAATGTCCAGAGCCCTGGCCATCTCCCGGATCCAGTCATCAGCATCCAGAGGCTCGCGTGTTGCCACGAAATCCCTCGGCCCCAGACTCATGAACTCCTTGATACTGACTCGTGGAGCGTTCTGGTTGTTGTGCTGATTAGCCTGGAACTGGGCCATCTGCGTCACGACCTGAGTCATCTGAGTCAACAGCTCCGTGATTGGCGGTGGCTCAGGCGGGTTGTTCCTTGTTGGCGGCATCCTGAATAGACACGCATTTTAGCACCACAACAGAAACAGATAGACTTGGTAACCGAAAGAGAGATTATTCCGACGCATGAATAGATAACCAACAGGTACATCATCACGTGTTCAAATACATCAGAATATCCAACACACCATAAATGGTTCAAGTGCCACAGGATAACTAAACATAGCTAAGAATGGATACATTGGTACTCCCATGCTCATCACGCAGGACGGCGGTGAGTAGTACGACGAGGGGTACGGTGAGGAGGACGCCCACGAAAGTATGTAGAACGACGATCCACATAGATCTGACGTGGTCTGAGAGCGACTCTAGGTGTGGTGAAGTACATAGCGTCAGCTCCCTGTGCTCCAAAGCGTGGAATCCCAGTGTAACCAGCACCGAGGTTGAGGAGTGGACCTCTGATCGGCTCGTAACCTCCAGCATCTGGCAAACGACGACCAACTGGCTGATCGAAACGTGCAAAGCGCTCATCTCCAACAAAGTCTGTGGTGTACGTCGCCAGACGAGTCAAAGCAAGGTAGAGCTGCTCTCTGACTGAAGCCAACTCCTGAGAGAGTGTGGTGGCAACTGCGTCACTGTGCCTCACAAACTGAGCGGTGGTGTGCAGCCTGGTGTTATCATGCTCGTAGACATCCAGGTTGTCGTAGAGAGTGAAGTGAGCTCCCTCCGAAGTGATGTAACCACGGGGGATGTGGCGATAGATAGAATCGTCAAATCCCCAGTAGTCAGCACGAAGGACGGCGAGACTCACATAAGCTGCCTGCTGCACAGCCATATCCACTGTGGAACCTACTGCCTCGTAGCGGTGGACAACGCTCATGCCATCATCTGACAGAATGTAGACGATAGCCTGGTAGTAGGTCTGGTCAAACTCTCGCTGCTGCTCGTAGACCTGGTACTCTGGTGCCCAACGGAACCCCAGATAAGTGACCATGTCCCTCAGCATCTCCGGATAACCGGCAGTGCTCTCGCAACGAGTCATCCGAACCACCTGCGGGTAGAACCTGAGATCCATCTGCAGATGATCGGGGAAGTTTTGATTAGACGCCGGTAGAGGAAACTGAAGTGGAAAGCAACAACAAGGTTTCAACGGACGAAAAGGATGTTGAGAAGAACAGGATATCGAAGCAACAACGGGAAACACGAGACCAAAACTCCTGAGGTACTACGGAAAACCCATCCGGGCTTCTAAAGGATCAATATCTACTGCTTAAGGGATAGAGGATTTGCTTCCGGGGCTTACACGCCTCCGTTCTCAATCATGAGTAGGCAACATGATAAATCATGTCACAACCACCTCCATTCCTATGGTCTAGTAGATATAACTATCCTAGAGAAACCAGGATTCATGAAATCCTAACTTGAAAGTTTAGGTGAGAAGGAAAAAAAAACAACGTTGCACTTCCTTACCAGAAAAAGGGTGGGTGGGTGGGGAAAGAAGAAAAATGGCAGAATTCCTACTCTCACGTTTCATTTTTCCTATATAGCTACAAAATAGTTTCTAGACTCAACTGCGACCAGTAAAAGGGATCCTACAGGCAGACAGGCTCTGATACCATTTGTCGCACCCGGACTTCTAGAGGATACTCACCGTACGAACTGAACAGTAGTTGATTGGATTACGGGGCTTACCGGCACCCGCATCCCTTACGAGTAGGCCAACACTTATGTGTGACAACCAATCTCTACCATTCACCGTCGATGTAAACTATCCCATAGAAATCAGGATACTACCATTGACGTACTTCATACCATACACACATGGTACGTCAACGGCGTTTAACAGAACGATAACATAACATATCTCTAGGACACAAAAGATGGAAATAAGTTGCAAATAGCTCTCACTAGAGCAGAGATAGCAAATACAATCATCCAGAGGACACATGTCCCAACATAACATCATTACATCTCAGCGGAAGCATTCAAAGGGTCTGAGTACAAACAAATCCAAATAGGCTTAAGAAGCCGGGAATGAAAAGAAAACGGAGCCCATCCACGATGTCTCGGATCCTACCCGGGTCCGCTACCTACTCGTCAGCAACCTCGTCAAACTCCACGTAGTAGCCGTCACGGGGATCCTCGTACGCGTAGTCTGCGGAAACCACAGCCCCAAAGGGGTCAGTACATAAACGTACTGGCAAGCAAGACTCACAGTTCACCAAAGTGTAGCCCGTCAACACCAAGCACAGATGCCTTGGAATCAACGGAAGGAAGGGTATAAAAGATGCTGCAACTGGCTGCACTAACCAACTACAGAACATACTACAACTTCCGGCTATCAGAAAGGGGATAAGATAGCGTATCGTAACCAACTACAACTAACCACCACACAAACCCATCCTGGATCTCGCCCCTTATCCAAAGAAGCAATCCGAGGATAACTCACACAGTTGATTGATGATGGATCAAATTGTTGTGTCAATAAGACTATTACTAGTCAAGTTATCATTAGTTAGGTGTAAGTTGTTCTGAGTACTTGTTAGCCAGTACTTTCACCAAGTCAACCATAACCGCGGAAAACACGGCTTCTCGAGAAGATTTATCCCTGCAGGGGTGCACCAATTTGGCCGTACACGTAAGAATATCCCGCCAGGATGGAAATGCACTTCCACCAAGCGAGGCACTCTACACAACTCAACTCTTCTTCGCATCAAGCCCAAAGCACCACGTGCTATGCATGCGCGGCTAATCGAGCCCCACGAAGAAAAGGGGACCCTCATAGCACTGGAAGACCACGCCGCCCTAAATGCCGACTACAAAAGTTCCACCCTGGCCTCGGGTTCGTACCTGCATATGCGTGCATCAAATGGAAAGCCCGAACTAAGTGTGGTGATTTGGACGAGATGCGAATCGAATCAAATTGAGGGGGGCGCCCATACACGCTTCCCACATGCGGATAGTGCGCTCATCATGGATCAGTAGACAAGACCCTTTTCCTAGTTAGGGTCGACACTAGCAGGCCTCAAAACCACGCCGGGCCTCCTGCCGGTGCCTTATCAGCAAATTATTATTACCTCAAGATTAACAGGTTGTTGTTTAACATCGAGCCCCAGAATATAATCAAATATGATAACAGAAAGTAACTGATAACAGACTCGAGCAAAAACAACCCTAAGCAGGCTAGTAAGACACGGGCCCAAGCAACGGGGTTATAGGACTGGAGGTGAGGCAATATCAGGGTTCAGGGTATCATGTGATAGGTTCGTAACAGAAGCAACGATACATATGGCTAGCAGAAATAGACAACGGAAAGTATCGGTAACCAATGTTGAAAGGAACACAATGGTTCATGTGGGTGATAACTTGCCTGCAAACTCAGTAGCCTGGTACTGGGCTAGATCCTCAGAAGGGGTGTCGTAAGTATCATCTGTCTCAACGTCGTCGTCTATCCGGGAAGAAGCAAACAAACAATACAGAAAGATAAACAATCAATATCATGGCATAGTGCACAATCATGGGATGATGCATGTCAAGTTAATGGATGCACCAAAATAAACTAGTTGACATGGTAACACAATTTAAATGGACACATATGCAATTTTGAGTTGCATATGAAAAGCCCATGAATTTTAGGTTGAACAATTGTTTTCCAATTAACCAATAGGTGAAAGTGGATTAGTATGATGCATGGATGAGGAAAACAACAAAATAACAACAATAGAACCAATTTAAAATAGGGTTTACCAATTTAGAAATTTAGTTATTAAGTTAGGGAATTTTTGTTTCCTTAAAGGGATTACACAAATAGTTGTTGTTTTCACCAAGTTAAATTGTGCAAAATAAATAACAAAATTCATATTTGAAAAGAACACAAAATTTTAGTTGGATTACATGTTTCAAATATTGAAAAAGGAATTAGGATGAATTTATTATGAGTTAAACAAGTTTAAACAAGTTTTAAATGAATTTAAAACAAACATGAATAATAATTGAATTTTATTTGGTCCAATCTTAAATTCAAATTCATATTTGAAATGTTTATACTTTTCTAGGTTGAAAACATATTTTGCATGTTCAAAAATAATTTAATTTGAGCAAGTTATGATTTTATCAAATTTAAATGATTTAAACAAGGTTTAAATTATTTAAGCAATTTAAATTATCCAAAACATGAAACAAAATTTATATTTGAATAGGTGGTTTGAAATAGCATGGAAAACATATTTTATTTGCATTATTTGGATTTAGGATGAATTAGTTATGGATTTTAGCAAATTGCAATTGAATTATTTGAATTCAAATTTGAAATACATTTGGAAAATTCAAAACAGAAAACAAATGGTTTAGTTAGATAGATAATTTAATTTGGATCAACACACATATTTTACTTTTATTATTTGGAGTTATAATTTAAAAGTTATAAGCAATTTAAATTAGAGGACCATTCTGTAATTTTAAAGGGCTTTGATTTAAAACAGAAAAGTTGGAAAACTTTTGTTACCCCGCAGTTATCTACCCAGGGCACTGCCACTGGGCCCTGGGCCAGCGTGGACGCACGCGTGGCACCAGTGCCACAGACAGGTGGGGCCTGCCTGTCAGTGCCCCACGCAACAGGTTTGGATTAAATCCGCGGAGCCAAGGCTCGAACCCACGCCCTGCCTCGCTCGCGCTAGCACTGCAACCACTGCAGTACGCTTCAGTTTTTGACAGATACAGAGATGCAGAGAGGTTGTAGTTCAGCTGCGCGATAACTGAACTTTGCACGCGCGCGACTGAAACTGACAGAGGAACAACGACGGCGGCCGGCGATCACCGAGGGGTTGCTGCGCCGTGCTGCTGATGGGATCTGGTGGGTGCTGGTGTTGCGCTCGTGTGCGCGTGCTGGCGGAAGCAGAGGGAGAGATGGAGGCACGGTGGCTCACCGGCGTTGTCATCGAGCAGAGGCCCGAGGTAGTCTCCGGCGGCGACAGGTTGAGGACGGCGGCGACGGTGTGGTGGATCTCCGGGGTGGCTGTGGTGTCCAAACGGAAGAGGGAGGTGTGGTGGACTGGTTCCCGTAGCTAGGTGGGTGAAAGGCGCGTCGAGGCGGCGGTGCTCATCGGGGCTTCAGAGGGGCGCTTCTCCGGTGAGGTTGCAGAGGGAAGGGAGGCGCAGCGAGAGGGGAAAACGGCGGCGGGAGCTCGAGGGGATAGGGGCCTAGGGTTTAGGGCTACGACGCGGAGACCTAGGGCGGTTCTTATAGGGCTCCAGGAGCTCCCCTGGCCGTCTGCTCGCAGCAGTGCTGCCGTGGCATGGCCGGATGGGCGGCCGTACGCGAGGACGAAGGGGAAAAAGAGATCGAACCGGTACCGGGCTGGAGGGAAGGAGGAAAGGGCCGAGCTGCGCGCGGGAGAAGAAAAAAAATGGGCTGGGCGCAGCCCACTGCCCCCTGGCGCCAATTTTTATTTTTAAAATTTCTCTCCTCCTGTTTTTTTTGCAGAAAAAGGAAATGGAAGAAATAGATAGTTTTTAGGGCTAGGAAAATTTTGAAAAAATTATGGTTAGGTTAGTTTTCACCATAGCAACTGAATGCTAACTTTTATTTTCCAAAAAGTTCAAATTTTAAATACTGTTTGTGATTTAATCAAATTTGAATGGATTTTATTATTAAGTAAATATTATTGAAAACAAACCTTTTAATAGGGTGACCCTATTGTTTAAGTATAAACAATTGATTAGGATTGTTGTATAATTTGCATGAATTCAAATTGGTTGCTGTTTGATGCTTTGATTTGAATTTTGAATGGGATTTGAGATTTAATTGATTGATTAAAACCATCATTTTAATAGTTGAGCATTATGGAATAATTGGAAACAAATAAGGGTTTGATTTGACATTATTATTTGAAAAAGATTGTAACAGAGCAAGTATGAAAATAAATGCTTGCATAGTGTTTGAATTTGAATTGTGAAAATAGAAGCAACAAATGGAAAACAAGGTAAAACAGATGCAAACAAATAAATGAGCATGATGACATGATGCAAAACTTTAATTAAACAAGAAATCAAACATGCTAGGGGTGGTTTTTCATACTTGGGATGTTACATATGATATCAACGGGTTCACTTTCTACACGGAGGAGAAAGACAAAACTTCCGATTATCAAAACTCAGGGGTAACGATGGAATCCTACACCGGTGACAAAAAGTTAAGATACTACGGAAGGATCGAGGAGATATGGGAGCTTAACTACTATGGAGAGAAGGTGCCTATGTTCCGCGTAAGATGGGCTAGGATCTCGACCGTCAGAAAAGAAGACCAATACTTTACAACCGAATGTCACAGCGCAAATGTCACAACGCAAAATGAGCCATGGGTATTGGCTAAGCATGTGTCCCAATGCTTCTTCATCACAGACCCCGCAAGGCCTAGCCGTGTTGTCGTGAGGAGAGGGAAAAGAAATATCATCGGAATGGATGGAGTCGTTGACGAGGACGAGTTCGACACGTTCGGCGACCCAAATATTGAAGATGATCAAGAAGATGATGATGATAGTCATGCAACATACACAACAAGAAGAAGCAGAACAACGCTACCTAGGCACGGTCTTCCATTCAGAAGAAGAAGTCATGATGTGGGGTTAAATTATGCAACTGCGACCAAAAAAGACAAAAAGATCAAACGCTGAGAAACTATGTATATATCTGTATACCCATTGTATGCGACGAAACTATGTATTTGCATGGATCAACTGGTCTGATGTGCACTTATTATAAATTTAATGTATCTTGTTCTGTATTTCAAATGTGTGGACTAATATTATTTGAAACATAAAGGAAATAATGGAAAACAAAATAAAACAATAGAAAACATAAAGGAAACAACGGAAAACAATAGAACACATAAAGAAAAACAATAGAAAACATAAAGAGAACAAGAGAAAACATAAAGGAAACAAGTAGAAAAATGAAGGAAAATAATGGAAAACAACTAAAACCAAAATAATGAAAAGAGAAAACAAGAAGGAAATATTGGAAAAAAAAAATAAAACATGAAGAAAAACAATTGAAAACAATAGAACACATGAAGAAAACAATATAAAACATAAAGAGAACAACAGAAAACATAAAGGAAACAAATAGAAAACATGAAGGAAAATAATGGAAAACAACTAAAACCAAAATAATGAAAAAAGAAAACAAGAAAGAAAATATTGGAAAACAAAATAAAACATGAAGGAAAACAATAGAAAACATGAAGAAAATATTGGAAAACATATCTCCTAACCATAGAAAACAAATAAAACAAGAGAAAACATGAAGGACATATTAGAAAACATAAAGGAAAAAAATTAACAATAAAAAACAAAAAGAAAACAAGAAAAAACATGAAGGAAATAATGGAAAACAAAATATAACTATAATAAACAAAAATAAATCAATTCAAAAAAATAAAGAAAAAAAACAGGAATGTTTCTCAAAGAAAAACTAATAAAAAATAATACAGTAAATAAATTTAAAGAAAAATAAAATAAATAAATAAAAAAGGTAGCGCTGGCGAACATAGCTGCTGGTTCGCCAGCGCTATGTTACCGCTGGCGAACAAAGGTATGGGAATAGCGCTGGCGAACCAGCAGCGGTGTTCGCCAGCGGTATGGTACCCCCTCTCACTTACGCGTGGCCCCCCACCTCCTCCCTACAGAGACACACATGCGCTGGGACTTGGTCGTTTCGATCATCGACGCGCGCCCGACCCCCTGCTACTGATCACCGCACCGCCATCCCCGCGCCGCCAGTCTCCGGCGAGCCAGCCCCCGTGCCTCCCTTCCTCTCCTCGCCCGACCACTCCCTCTCCAGCCCTAGCCCACCCGAGCCACCCCCCCACCCACTGCCCCCTCCCTCTCCGGCCACTCCACTCCCTCTCCGGCCACTCCACTCCCTCTCCGGCCACTCCACTCCCTCTCCTCCCTCTCCGTGCCCTCCCTACCTCCTCGGCCTCCACTGCTGCGCCGAGAGGGGCCTGTCCCCCTTGCTCCTCTCCTGCTGACTCCTGCCTGCAACCTGCTTGCGGAATTTCCTGAAAGTGGTAATTTTTTTTGTCTATTTTGTGCTCTGTGTGCTTGATACTGTGTACTACCATACTCGAACACCACGGGAGAGAGAGTAGTGCACTAGTTGCCTCTGTTCCTTGCTAGCGAGGGTCAACTTTCTTCTTTGTTCCTTTCCTGCTTGCTTAACTACTAGTAAAATACAATCGTAAACTAAGGATAACTACGGTAAGAAATGTGCAAGGAAGCTTGCTTGTTAACTGCATTATTATTGGTAGAAATATTGATGCTCTTCTCTAGTACATAAGCAGCTAGCTACGTCATTGACTTGCAGGCCTTGCTTAAGTACCTAGTACTGAACTAGCAAAGCTCTAGTAGATAAATATAAGACTCATCCACATTAGTTCTGGAATAAAATCATTCTGCAATGCAGTAAAAATGGCATTGCGCAGGTTCACTCAGTTTGGTACAAAACTAATTTGATGGAGACACAAAGCAGCCCAACAGAGATAATATACATCAGATGGAACTCTATTTCATCAATCCAAGTGTCCAACCTAGATTCCAACTGACACAGCTGCAGCTGCAGGTTCTAATGATTCAGAGTTTTTAGGTTCCAATGATGCAGGTTCCAAGCATGATGATGTCTCTTTTGCACCGTGCCTCTTATTAGATGTAGTATATATATGGATCACCTGTTAGATTAAGATCTGCTGAAAGGAGACAACTGTTGTAATAAACCCAGTGTAGGTTCAGTTTCGTCAGTATCGCCTGCTAGGACTTAGTCTCTGTCAGATAAGTTCAGCTCCAGTATCGTTAGGATCTGGAGCGATTCTCATGCCTGCATGATTCGTTCGTGGGATGGCACGAACGCCACGGATCATGGATGCGTTTTTCCCGTTGTAGCTTGAATAAATAGTTGAGCAGTAAAACAGAAAAGTCACACGTTGTACGTGACACGAAAACTACTCTCGCCATTGTCGCTCTCTGTGAGTTCTACTCTTGGCCGATCGGCGATTGTAGGTGACAACAACTGCCCTCACAGTCACACATGGTTATTTAAAAGGTAAATTTGAAGACCCTGTTGCCTCTAGTGTTCAAATCTGGTAATCTTTCCGGACTCTATTTAGTATAACAACTCTATACAATAGTAGAGCTGTGGCCACACTGATACCAAATGATTTATTTAGTCCTATACAACCAATAATTTTTCTGTATAGAGAGCATTTCGGTGGGATCAATTTGTTTCTCACTAATAGCATTAAACCTGTCTGTTATTGTGAAATGTCAATCTCATACTTCATAGGAGTGGATATTTCCAATCCAATTGTACCTAGCTAATTCTAGAAAAGCCGCAGCTCTGTTACTGTAGTATGTGGCTACTTTGCCATTTAATTTGATCGCTTCCGTATATAAATTTACTGCCTTTTCCGTTGTTTCTCCTTAAATGCACCGTTACCCTGTCAAGTAGCAAGCAATAGGATAATTGCGAGTAATTAATTTGGTAGCTTTGGCTAGGATTATCTTATAGTTGTGACTGATTAATCTGATAGATGCTCATGTGATAACCTGATAATTATGACTAACTAAGTTGGTAGCTACTACTCGGATAACTCTCTTTTTTTGCATGTACTGATGTGTTCTTTTGTGTGCTGGGATAAGGATATTTTTGGGATGTTTACAAATATGTTCTGTTTTTGGTGGTTGGTGATGGTTGGTGTGATGGTTGGTGTGGATGGATGGTGGTGATGGATGGTGGTGATGGATGGCGTGGTGATATGGACGGTGGTGATGGATGGTGGAGATGGTGTGGTCGTGTGGATATGTGCCCACCTTCGTGTGGATGACGATGATAATATGAGGGGTCGGATTTTATGTGCAGGTACCCCACGTGAGGCCCTATTTGCCGGAATGTTGATTAATTCCGTTCCGGCAAATTTGGATACTCCATTTGTGATATTTTTAGCAAAGGTCATGCCTAAATTTTCTGTGAATTTTGGCATGATCTTTGCTAAAAATCTCACATATTAGAGTGCCCGAGAAATTTGGACTCATATGGGGTATACATCGTTTAAATTGCAGGATTTGTTGAACTAATTTCGGGTTTTCTCTCCTTAATTAGATATGGCTCACAACGACGAGGCGGGTGGTTCTGGGATCGGACGCGGGGACGATGATGCGTGGCTTTCTATGCTTAGCGCCGGAGGAGGACCCGTAGATCTGCAACCCGAGCTAGAGACGTAGGGCGATTGAGACGACGAGATGGACGAAACCATTCGTCAGGAGCTAGAGCCGCGCACCGATACATCGGGCGGAGAAGGTCAAACCGGTAGTGGCACCGGGGATGCAACCTCCGGTAGCGAGGCGTCGCGTAAGCGCAAAGAAAGACGACACAACATGCTCGCCACCATCCGGCAAGAGTTCACGGAAGTGGACCCCAAAAGCGGTGCTCCTATCGAGCCGGAGATTTACGCCAAGGGGTATGGAAACCAGATAGGCTGCATAGCTCGAGACTTTGTCAACGTTAATACGGGCCAGCTCAGAGATAAAGAAGACAAGCCTATGGCCGCCCTGCTAATTGAGAAGCTGCACACGAGGTACAAGTTCCCGGATCCTTACGACAACCAGGACTTGAAGAGCAATTTGGTCAACTCGTTAGCACTGGGAAAGTTCACCAAGACGTTTACGACTTGGAGATCCAGTTTGCGGGAGATGATTGCGAAGGGTAAGGGTTTCGATGAGATCCATAAAATGTGGCCCTCCATTTCCGATGAAGACTTGGCCCAATTCAAGCTCGACGAACTCAAACCGGAAAGGGTGGCGTTGAGTAAATGGGGATCCGATTTCTAAAAAAGAACATTGGCCCTCACAATCTCGGAAGCTGGGGTTACCTTGGGAAGCAGAAAGTTTGGGCTAAGGAGGATGTGCAGAGAGAAGGGCCGAACCCCTATGACAAGATCACCGACCCGCAGGTGAATTTTTTTGTCAGGGCCCATTATAGGGAAGATCCCAAAATGCCCGACGATCTTGTGTTGAACGAGAAGGTCAAAGAGCTCGAGAAGAAATATCTCGAGGAAGAAGAAAAAGAACGTCTATCTCAGTCTGACGGTGGGTCCTCGGCGACGATGAACAAGCACCCATATGACACCCCTTTTAAAAGGGCGCTTAACGCGATGAAGGGAGTGCACCTTGATAAGAAGCCGCATCGTGGCCATGTGCATGGCCTCGGAAAAGTTCATCGGCATGTGCACTACTACCCGGACACTAAGGAGAAGAGAAAGGAGCGGAACAAGGTGCCGTGGAAGACGGTCGACGGGCTTGTGAACGAGAGGCTCAACGCGCTCCTCCCTACCATCTGTGCGTCCGTCGCTCAGTCCTTAGCGCCATGGATGGCAGGTGGAGGACAAGAGCCGCTCCCCGAGATCAACATAGCCCCCATCGTGGCACCTGCTGCGCAGAACGTGGCCCCCATCGTGGCGCCGGCTGCGCAGAACGTGGCCCCCATCGTGGTGCCTGCTGCGCAGAACGAGGCGGCCCCCAAACCTGAGCCGCAAGGTCGCGAAGATCCGTCGCCGCCCCGCCACGTCTCTGCAATGCCGCCGCCGACACTTAGCGGTCCATCGCCCTTGTCCGAGCTCAATGCCCTCACGGTAATTCAGCGTCCACTGATTAATTATATATTATGACTTGATTCGTGACGGCCTTAGTCTCCAACGACGATCGCGCGACCTTTCGCAGGCCGACGAGATGGGATGCACATTGCTCCTACGTGTGAACGGCGAGTTAAAGGACGTGGCCAAAGGAAAAATCATAACTCCTCTCAATCGCGTGTCCCACGGCGTCTGTATGCCCGACGACGTGTTAAGGGTTACATTAAGTCGGGTGCTCCCTGGTTGCGGTGCTCTCGATCCTCCGAACCAACCCCCCGCAGCCGACAACGAGTTAAACCTGGAGCAGTGCTTGGTTAGGCCATTGACATGGCCAAAATCACTAATTCGTTTGGAAACTACTCCTTTCAACACTCCAATACCGGTCCAAGGGTCAGGGCACCCAAGCCAACACAAGGATTTCTCACCTGCAAAGTCTGTGCAACACGACGGCGACGATGCTGAAGATGACAACCCCAATGACTACCTCGTCGACGATCCTTACGAGGGGGACGGCCTGGATGATCTTGCCAGCGGAGGAAGCGGATAAATATCGATGCACAAAGCGTCTTTTCTCTTCTCAAGAACCGGCAGCCCCCGAGCAAGAAGTCATCAGCCAGGACGCCCTCAAAGAGGCGGTAGCAGATGTATTTCAGAATCAGCCTAAGAAGACGGCATGGAAAAGACCTAAGAAGAGTTCTGCCGTTGCATCGATGAGCCAACCGGTGGAGGGGACCAAGTCTAAGCCGCAGTAAGAACGGGTATTGGACAGGATACCCATACACGACTGGCATCAGATCCATGAGTTGGGCAAACCGATGCTTCCGCCGAGGTTGGCATCCTTGTTGATAGGTGATATGCTTAGCGTCCATGACGGTTTTCAATTTATGGAGACAATGCTCCTCAAAGAGAAAAATCCAACGCTGCCGGTTTTGATTGCAAAGGTGCCATCTACGGTGGGATTTGTCACTGAAGGCAACGCAAGCAAGATCATCGTGAGATTTGACGACATTTTTCGGATGTTCCACATGAAATACTTCCACTCATCAATCGTCCGTCTATTTACGCTCAGTTTGGCGCATCAAATATCCATAGAGAATACCAAAAGCATCGGGCTAGCAGACCCCTACTACATGCGCGACATGTACTTGAACAACCCCAAGGGTAGGGCAAAAGCGGCAAAGTACCTCGAACAAGTGTTGCTCAATAATTATATGAACAAGAGGATCACCCTTCTGCCTTACTTTCCCGAGTAAGTTATATTTCCCATCTTTACATAAGTTTGCGCATATACAATTAATAGTGGTTACAATTTTTGAGGATTATATATATGGACTCCTGTTTTGCGTAGAAACAAATACGTCACCCTCATCATGCTCTACCCGAGAGACGCGCACACCATATATCTCGACTCCGGGAGTAGGCTGAAGGAGAAGAACTACTCCCTCATCAAGTCTATTCTCAATGATGCTATGGACGGCTACATCAGGGGGGAAGGATTCTGCGACAGAATGAAACAAAGTCAAGGCAAATATGTGTTCAGACACAGAACAGAGTTCCCCTGCCCCAAGCAGGCGTGAGGCGGCCAAATGGAGGCATGGTACCTAATCCAACACATGATGGAGACCATGAAGGAGCAACAGAGTCTACAATTCATGTCTGCTATGGACAAATGGTCTCGCAGCATCGTCGAATGGTCTGATGCTGAATTCAGACAAAACTTTGGTCGCATCCAGCGCAAACTCTGATCCATCATCTATAGGGATGTAGTAACTAAAGACTCGGTCTTCCACTGGAACTCCCCACCATCTAACGATGAGTTGTGACAATATGTATTAGAGCAGGCTGACGAGAGACCATTCAACTCGTTAGAAGGTGTTCTTCCGTTCCCGCCGGTGAAGAAATAGAAGATCACAACGAGGAAGAAATGATCGACGGTATGTATTCGGTTCGGTACAAATTGCTCCTAATAAGAACTTGTGATTTTCTTTGCCGGCCTAATGCTTTTATCTTGGTCTACAGAGAGATGAAGAAGTGGACGACGCGCTGGCCCTTGCGAAAGATCGCAAGCGGAGGCGGACCGATATATATATATATATATATATATATATATATGTGTGTGTGTGTGTGTGTGTGTGTGTGTGTGTGTGTGTGTGTGTGTGTGTGTGTGTTGTTTGCGATTGATCTATATCGCGCGTTGTATGGATGTCATACTTTTGTAATTGTTAAACTAATTAGATGGCTATATTTTTTGTTCGAAATCTTCCGACATAAACATGTTATTGAGACCGATGTGTATTAATATTTATGAGAAGGATGTTATTGAGATCGATGTGTTATTTTCGTTATCGATGGATCTCGGTTTGTGTATTGCATATACATATATGCATATGTATCTAAGAGTGATTTGTATGTGTGAATTATAGAAATTACATAAATTACATGTATTTGCACCTGTATAGTATAATACCAGGAAAATACAAACTGTTATACGAAAATAACAAAAAAAATACAAACCTGGGAGCCATAGCGCTGGTGAACCTAGGAGCCTACCGCTGGCGAACATACCGCTGGCGAACCTGGGAGCCTACCGCTGGCGAACATACCACTGGCGAACACGCTGGTTCGCCAGCGGTAACATATACTACCGCTGGCAAAGCGCTGTTCGCCAGCGCTAGCTCGCCGCTGGCGAACAGCGCTTCGCCAGCACTAGCCCATATTTGTTCGTCACTGGTAGGTGTTTTCCTACTAGTGGTGGTGACGCTTTAGTGACGAAAATAGAGCGTCGTGTATCAACATATTTCTTGTAGTGTAAAAAATGATGGTTTCGAATGGGTGCTGGTATCGGTGTATGGGGGTGGCTCGAGATGATTTCAAGCCCCAGTTCTTAGCAGAGTTAGTCTGATTATGTGAAAATGAACCACTACCAATGCTGGTGGGTGGGGTATTTAATATAATATAGAAACATGAAGAGAAGAACAATGATATTTATAACCCGAGATGGTCAATTATGTTTAATGCTATCATCTAGAGTTTAGATTTGAAGAATTTTAAACTATCGGGTCGTCAATATACTTGGGCTAGTAGACGGGAAGCCCCTACATATCAAAAGTTAGACCGGGTGTTGGATTCAGTCGAGTGGAAACAGAAATACCCTCTGGTTACAGTATAGGCTTTAACCAGGATGGGATTAGATCATACCCCGCTCTTCGTGGATTCGAGGAATGATGCCCATTTGGGAAACAAAGCTCGATTCCTCTTTGGACTTTCATGGTTTCGGTTGGAAGGTTTTTATGAGATGGTTGCAGCTGAGTGGGCTGCCTTCACTAAAGGGGACACACCTATTGAGGTGTGGCAGAATAAGATAAGACACCTTCACTGGTTTCTTAAGGGTTGGATAAAGAATGAAAGCGGGGAATATAAGAATAAGGATGGCAATTTTAACCGTGGGTACGGGTATTCGCGGGTATTCGACCCGTATGGGCAGGGTATGGGTACACTTTTATACCCATGGGTAGTACCCATACCCTACCCGGTAAGTCATGGGTAGGTCATGGGTATCATGTTGTACCCATGGGTATACCCGTACCCTACCCATTTATACTAACATGTGGGCCACTTTGGTCATATGTATCTCAGCAGGAAGTAGCCCACAAGGCCATGAATCCAGGGTCCAGGCGATGAGGCAAAGGGTCGATCAAAGCGTCCATGTAATCCCCACGTCTCTCAAATCTCCTCAAACTACAATCACTACTTAATCCTCTCATCTTCCAAATACTCAAATTAAAGAGATTAATTCCCAGCGATGAGGCATACAATTGATCGAACTGATATTTTTGTCAAGTGTGTTATCAATGCATATACTAACTTGTGTACCCACTGGGTATCCAATGGGTATGGGTATCCGCCGGGTATGGGTATGAGTAGAGTTTCATACCCATGGGTACGGGTATGGGTAGAGTTTTCCACCCGTTAACTATACGGGTATGAGTATGGTATTGCTCTACCCGCTCCATACCCTACCCATTGCCATGCTTATATAAGAAACAGAAAGAGTGGTTGCTAAAAATTATTGACGAACTCGACATCAAAGCCGAAAGTACCCCACTTACAGTGGCTGAGCGAGATACTTTAAGAGACGCAAATGACCGAATGTGTTGTCTCCGGCGAGATGCAGAGACTAAATGGCCATAAAGGGAAAAAGTTAAACACATTCAGGAGGGTGGAAGTAACACAAGATATTTTCATCTGATTGCTAATGAAAAGCATAGAAAAAAATAAGATTTTCCAGGTAGAGCAAGACGAAGGAACGGTTGCTGGGTAGGAGAATTTAGAAACATACATTATGGAATACTATAATAAACTCTTTGAGGATTCGGTGCCCTACGATATCACCTTGGATAAGCATATAATTCATGATATTCCACAAATTTCTCAAGAATAGAATGACATTCTTACGAATTATTTCTTAGTGAAAGAAGTGTATTAAGTGATTTCTTAAATGGAACTAAACAAGGCTCCGGGACCGGATGGGTTTCCTGCTGAGTTATATAAAACTTTTTGGGAGATTCGAGATGATTTAATGGCTATATTTGTTCAGTTAAAACCAGGGGCGGATCCAGGATTTGACCATGGCGGGAGCCAGACAAGATGAAAAAATATCAAGTATGACAAGTATCATTATGTATAGTAGGTTGTGTTGGAATCGTTATTTCCTTGGGTGGATTTGTATTTTTAGTCCAATAATTGGAGTTTGAACCAATGGGCTTGAAATAATTACTAATTAGGAGGGTCTTCCTCTTCATAGCAAGCAGCTATACTATTTTTTTTAATAAACCATTATAACTAGCTAAACAAATTATCAAGGATCAGATATATAGTACCTAGGTTGGGGCTTGGGCGATCATCGGATCAGATCTGAGAAGAAAATTGATATTGGGGCCGTCGCGCATGGGACGGTGGAAACACTAGGTCGCCGTCATAAATTGAGTTTCCTTGATATTTCGTTTCGAATCGGTAGACATGTCAAGGTGTTTAATGATAAAAATTGTTCTCTTATGCCAATTATCTTCAGGACTACAACTATACTCCGTACTTGGGTACCGCTGCAGTGTGTGGAGCACCAGGATCTATTTATGGAGGTGTGTACCGCACCGGAGGATACAACGAGGGAGTTTTTATCCCGGCATGGATGGCCGCATGATTTGCGTATCGGCCCTCCAATCCTGATGACCCACATGTATAGGGGATCGCAACAGTCTTCGAGGGAAGTAAAACCCAAATTTGTTGATTCGACACAAGGAGTCAAAGAATATTTGTGAGCCTTAACAAGCGAGTTGTCAATTCACCTGCACCTGAAAGTACTTTTGTTCGCAGTGGTTTATCAGTAGTAACAGTTTTATAGTAGCAGCAGTAGTGAAATAATAGCAGCAGTGGAATAAAAACAGCAGCAGCAGTAGTGTTTGAAATAAACAGCTGGATTAAATACTGTAGGTATAGGGATGGATGGACGGGCATCGCATGGATAAGATAGTTCAAATAATGATCAAGTCATGGGCATTGCAGATAAATATGATAAAGCATCCAAGCACTAAGTAACCATAGGCATGTGTTCCGTAAATAGTTGTACGTGCTCGCAATGAGAACTTGCACAACATCTTTTGTCCTACCAGCCCATTTTCAGCGGGGCCTCAAGGGAACTACTGGTAATTAAGGTGTTCCTTTTAATAGAATACCGGAGCAAATCATTAACACTCCGTGAACACATGTGATCCTCACATCGCAGCCATCCCCTCCGGTTGTCCTAATTTCTGTCACTTCGGGGCCTCGGGTTCCGGACAACAATGTGTGTAAACAACTTTCAGGTATGATCAAGATACAATAGTTATCATCATGATTCAATAACATATTCAGATCTGAGATCATGGCACTCGGGCCCAAAGTGGCAAGCATTAAGCATAACAAGTTGCAACAATGTCAATAGCACTAATAGAGGATACTAGGCACTATGCCCTCACAATCACGGCATTATTACATGAACGATCTCATCCAATCCCTACCACCCCCTTCATCCTACAACGGGGAATTACTCACACATGGATGGGGGAAACATGGATGGTCGATGGAGAGGCATTGGTGATGACAATGGCGATGATCTCCTCCACTTCCCGTCCCGGCAGGGCGCCAGAACAGGAACTTGTGATCCCCGAGTCGAGGTTCGATATGGCGGCGACGCTCTGTTGTGTTTCTATGGAATATGACGAACCCCCCTCGGGTTTTAGGGTTGGAGGCTACTTGTAGTCAAAAGGGGAGTCTGAGGGGGGCTCTGGGGTCCCTACACCCTATGCTGGAGCGACCTAGGGGGGACCCGCGCCAGGGGGTGTGGCCATCCTGTGGCTCCTCTCCTGGCCCCCTTCTGGCTCTCGGGGTCTTCCATGGTGAAAACATCAATGGGGTCTTTTCTGGGCAATTTCCCAAAAGTTGATTTTTCTGCATTAAAACAAGACACCAAAGTAATTCGGCTGAAAACAGCGTTAGTCCGTGTTATTGTTTTCCTCTAAACTTGTGTGTTTTGAATACAACTAACACGGAATAAGTTGTTTTCAGCATAATTACTTTGGTGTCTCATTTTTATGCAGAAAAATCAACTTTCGAAAAAATGCCCAGAATAGAGCCTATTGATGTTTTCACCCCGGAAGACCCCGGGAGCCAGAAGGGGTCCAGGAGAGGGGCCAGAGGGTGGCCACACCCCCTGGCGCGGGTCCCCCTGGCCGCGCCAGCATAGGGTGTGGGCCCCCCAGGACCCCCCTCGGACTCCCCTTTCGACTACAAGTAGCCTCCAACCCTAAAACCCGAGGGGGTACGTCATATTCCACACAAACACAACAGAGCGCCGCCGCCATCCCGAACCTCAATTCGGGGATCAGAAGTTCCTGTTCTGTCACCCTGCCAAGACGGGGAAGTGGAGGAGATCATCGCCATCGTCATCACCAACACCTCTCCATTGACCATCCATCTTTCTCCCATCCATGTGTGAGTAATTCACCATTGTAGGCTGAAGGGGATGGTAGGGATTGGATGAGATCGTTCATGTAATAATGTCGTGATTGTTAGGGCATAGTGTCTAGTGTCCTCTATTAGTGCTATTGACATTGTTGCAACTTGTTATGCTTAATGCTTGCCACTTTGGGCCATGTCGGATATATACCGATTAGGGGTATATCCGGCATTGTCCTAAGAGCCGGATTAGCAGGGTGGCCTGTTGGTAATGGATCACAGTCCATTAGGCGGCCCAGTAAGCTGACACGCAGAAGCCTGATTCTAGAAGAGCCCGAACCACGAACCAAAGTGGTGCGGGTTGGAGTAGAAGGCGGACTCTTGCCTTCCAAGTTAGATACTTTCCGTAGTCTTCTAGGTTTCCTTTCTGTAAGCCCTAACCCGGCTATTTATATAAAGCCGGCAGGGAGAGAAGAACACAGACAATTAGCTAGAAGCCAAGTCGCCGAGAAGTTGATCCTCGCCGAGTTAGAGAAACCCTACTCACATTGTACTTTGTATACTTCAGGCTTCAGCCCTGATTTAGTGAGATTGCAGTAGTAGGAACGTCGCCTAGCTGTGCTGTACCGAACCTGGGTAAATTTGGTGTTCCTGGTTGTCGTACTACCATGTCCCCCCACGTCTCTACCCATAGACTCATGGCACCCCCGTCTATGAACTCTACTACGATGTCTCGACAGTTGGCGCACACCGTGGGGCCAGCGACGTCAAGCGTTATGTTTCGATCGGGGATACTCGGCGGAATCGGCAGTACCATAACTGTCGGAAGCTTGGAATTCGACAACGACGTTGGGAGTTTCCTCGACAATGGATCGTACATGCCAGCACGGAATCATCTGGTAAGTGCCTGCGTTTTACCGATTAGATCTGCAAACATCTTTATCGGATTAATGGAAGAAGCAATGGGATTCTATGGTGGAAGCAACTTTACCCCACCCGCCCTATACCCATTTGAAGAAAACTGTGATATCGGATTTTGCTCAGATCGCCAAAACCCTGAATTTGCTGCCTCTTCGGAGATGCCTGCAATCAGATCTCTCTTCATTGTCATAGTGCAATCCGAGGTCGCTGAAAACACAGAAGTAAGCAATCCCGTGGAAGAAGCAGAAAACAACAATACCACAGATCAAGTGGAAGATCTGACACCCGCCAATCAAACGGTGATCTCGGAAGCCGACTCCGTACTAGCTGCCATAGATGGAAGATTGGAGTCGGAACCTGGATCTGAAGACATAGATTCAGAAGATGAAGATGAAGACGCTTTCAAAAGAAAAGTTAAATCTATGCAGGGGGCTTCCATGAAGTACTTATGGCAAAACTGATTTATAACTCGGATCCTAAAGAGGATGAAGATGCCAAAACACCTCCACCAGACGAGGAAAGAGAGGACGGTGAAACCAGTCCTATCTAGCCTGGTGTCAAGGAATTGACAGAAGAAGAACCTGGCAAAAAGCCTCCCTATTCCAAGAAGAAAAAAAAGACTGCCAAGAAACTCCAGTATAAACTCCAGAAGAAAAAGTTGGCAAATAATGCTAACCAAAACCTGGAAGCAGGAGGAGCAAGCGGAGTCACACCTGTGGAGAAGAAAAAGAAATAAATCCCTGTTCCTGAATTGTCGGAACAAGACGAGATCAATTTGATCAAAACCCCGGTTGGACCATACGAGCCACCGGAAGTGCTGGGAGCCAGAAAGCAAGCCATTATGCGGCAGAAGCAACAACTATTCTGATCGCAAGAAAATCTCCTCAAAGCCCAAGCTACTGTTAAAGCAAAACAGGAGGAATTCGAAGAATTCGAAAGACGGAATATGTCCGGGATAAAACCCACGAGATTACCCGGAATCCCAAGGCCGGATGTACTGCCAGCAAAAGAACGGTTGGAAAACCCTTCCTGGCAACGACAGGTGGACGGCGTAAACGCTAAGGGCGAACACATCTGTAAGACCGCAACCGAAAACGCGGAAGCCACGTTCGCCATCCTTAATGACGATCTGTATTCCAAAGACGAAAAGCTCCAAGGAGTGTATGCTTTCCTGGGTAAAGCACTACAACAGCAACATCGAGGTCAAGGAAGATCAGGGAAGTTGCATCACGACTTGGCCCTATGCAAAACTGCCATTTGCGCCGCTGGAGCACCTGGACCTGGAGAACCTGGAGATTGAGTCGATTCTAAGGACAAGAAGGGAGATCCTAAGAAGGACAAGAAAATCCCGGACAATAGGGATGAAGTGTCCATAACGGGATCCCATATGCCAAAAGGCGGAAATATACCCCGTTATCATAATTATCGGGATAACCAAAACCGAGAAGACGAAAAATAATGCCGCCTCCGAGACGCCCAGCTGAAAAATCCGGAAGACATGAAAATCCTCATAGACGTTAGAGATCCCGTACTCCTCCTAGGAATAAAGAAAGGCCAAGGAGTAGAACTCTGCCTCATTCCAAAGGATACGGTAACGGACGAAATAGGGACAATCCAGGAAGAGTGCATTCGTGCAACAATGGGCCAGAAAGGAGCAGATCTCCTTCTGTCCATTCAGCCGGCAGATATTCCGCACACGTCGATGAGGCGGAAAGGGATGATCTATACTTTGGACCGAATTGTTTCATTGACAGGATCCGAAGAATAACCCTACATTCGGGCTTTGCCAAGGTTGTCCAATTTACCAAAAGTACACCGGAAGTACAAACCCGGATACTTGGCTTTCAGATTACTATATTGCCGTCCAGGTCAACAAAGGGACAGACTTGGAAGCATTAAAATTTATCCCCCTAATGTTGCTGGATGGAGCCAAAGATTGGATTAACGGGCTTCCGTCAAGAACAGTGGATAGCTGGGATGATATGGCTAGAGTATTCACTCAGCACTTCCGGGGTACGTACAAAAGACCTAAGAGCATCAACCAGCTAAATCGCTGCGTCCAATTTGAAGACGAGTCGTATGTCGACTTTATATCAAGTTCGACAACAATGAAAAACAGCTGCTCTGGAGTAAGTGATGTACAAGCAATGCATGCTTTCATCGATGGACTAAAACCCGGCCTCGTACCGTTCATGGTTAGTTCAAAGGAGCACAAAGACCTCGAATCTATGCTTACCACCGCCAATGAGCACGCAGCGGCCGAAGACGATATCAGAGCGAGAGGTGGAAATATTGATGCTTTGGTCTAGGCCAAAAAGACGCCTCGTTATGAAAAGAAGACTACTCCAGAAATGCAAACAAAGCCCAGAGAAGTAAATTTAACCTTTGGAAAGGATACTGGCGGCAAATGGAAAGGAAGAAGCATAGAACGTACCTCCTACCCTAAAGAAGAATGAGAAAAGATTAAATCGGAAAACTGTGTCCACCATTCGCATTTTGGGAAGACTATCCATACAAATGTGAAGTGTCGCCTCAACAAGCATATGAAGGGCACTGCAGGATCCGGGAATAAAGGAAAGAACTCCAAAAGGAAATTCTCCAAGCAAAAGCCAGAAGCTGAAAAAGAAGACAGTGATGAACACTGAAGAAAAAAATCCAAGAACAACAGCGAAAAGGCGAGCCAAAATTCCCGAGAGTTGATGGAGAATGCAAACTAACTTTCCTGGAAACTCCCTGAGCAAAAAAGGCAAAGCGAACACTTCGAGAAATAAACGCGGTTGTCCCACCAACACCTAAATTCTTGAAGTATTCCAATACGCCAATTACCTGGGATCAGTCAGATCATCCCGAAAATATCCCAGAACCCGACACACAAGCTCTAATTGTAAGTCCTATTATTCAAAACACTAGGCTAAAGAGAGTGCTGATGGATGGAGGATCCAGTATCAATATTTTGTACCTGGATACACTGAAGCATCTGCGAATCTCCGAGACCCAGCTCAATTACAGCAACATACGTTTCCACGGCATAGTTCCTGGCAGACAAGCACATTCCCTCGGAGAAGAGAAAGAGAACACATCCGACAGGAAAAAATCTCGTTCGAGGTGGTGCCGTTCAAAAGTGTATACCATGCAATACTCGAACATCCAGCTTTCGCCAAATTCATGGCAAGATCATGTTATATCTATAACAAGCTGAAGATTGTAGGACCAAAGGGAGGAGTAATCACCATATCGGGAGACTTAAAGTTGGCAAACGAGCTAGAAAAAGGAAACACCCTTTGCGCCGAAAAAGTAATAGCAAAGGAAGAATTGAAAGAGCTGGCAGAGGAAGTATCGTCGATGGAAATGCCGGCAGGAAAAGAAAGCCGGAATCCAGCAGATAGCTTCAAAGATTCCGAGAATACAAGACAGGTTATCCTAGACCCCAAAGATCCGACAAAATTTGTCGTGGTGGGGACAGGGATGACCGACAAATAGGAAAGCACGCTCATCGAGTTCCTCCGTGAGAACTGGGATATTTTTTCCTGGTGTCCTGCGGACATGCCGGGAGTACTCAGGGAACTTGTTGAGCATCAATTGAAGGTAATTCCAGGTTCAAAACCCATCAAACAGGGTCTCCGTCATTTTGACGGAAGATGACGGAAGGCTATAGGCAAGGAAATTATCCGGCTTTTAGCAGCTTATTTTATCTGGGAAGTTATACATACTGATTGGTCTGTGGACTCAGTATTAGTCCCGAAGAAAGACAGTATTGTTCTTAGGATGTATACATATTACACCGGCTTGAACAAGTTGTGTCCAAAAGACAAGTTCGTGCTAGCGCGAATCGATCAAATAATAGATGCCACTGCTGGCTCTGAGCTTTTATGCTTTTTGGATGCTTATTCCGGGTACCATCAAATACGTATGAAGGAGGAAGATCAAGTCAAAACTTCCTTCATAACCCCGTATGGAACATACTATTACATAACCATGCCTTTTGGCCTGAAGAACGCGGGTGCTACATACCAGCGTTGCATGCAACGTTGCTTGTATAGTCAAATCGGCAAAAATGTCCATGTTTACGTGGATGACATTACCGTAGTTTCCAAGGAAAAAGATACACTCCTTGAAGATCTACGAGAAACCTTCGAAAATTTACGCACTTACGAAATGAAGTTCAATCCATTACAGTGTGTATTCGGGGTTCCCTCAGGAAAGCTTCTGGGTTTTATCGTTTCTCATAGAGGAATAGAAGTAAACCCGGAAAAGATCAAGGCAATCTTGAATATCACAAATCCTAAGTGTTTAAAAGATGTACAAAGATTGATGGGTTCTGCAGCCGTAGTCAGCAGGTTTATAAGCCGTCTAGGAGATAAAGCTCTACCATTATACAAATTGTTGAAGAAATCCAACAAATTTGAATCGACAGAAGAGGCGGACAAAGCATTAACCCGTCTGAAAGAAACCTTGATGAAAGCACTGATTTTGGCATCCCCAAAAGACGAAGAACCTATGTTACTGTATCTTACAGCAACAGACAGAGCGCTGTGATAATTGTGGAAAGGCAGAAGAAGAACAAAGTATACCGGATCAGCATCCAGTATACTATGTTAGCGAAGTTTTCTCCGAGTCAAAGCAAAGGTACCCACATTATCAAAAGCTGGCATATGGCGTTTTTTCGCGTCTAGAAAACTCCGCCACTATTTCCAAGGACATTCCATAACAGTGGTAAGCAAATGGCCACTAGGGGATATCATTAACAATGCGGATGCAACATGCCAAATAGCCAAAAGGTCGACATTAAGTACCAACCCAGGACGACAATAAAATCCCAGGTGTTGGCAGATTTCATCGCTGACTGGACAGAAGCGATGGAAAATACACCAATGCCGGAGTCAGAATACTAGGTTATGCATTTTGATGGATCCAGGATGAAGGAAGGCGTTGGAGCTGGTGTAGTCCTAACACCCCCTAAGTGAGATACAATGGAGTATGTATTACAAATACACTTCAACGCCAGCAATAATGTGGCAGAATACGAAGCTGTGCTTCATGGCTTGCATATTGCAAAAGAAATAGGTGTCAAACGCATCCTATGCTATGGTGACTCAGACTTGGTACAGCATCAGCTCAACCAAACATGAGACGCCAAAAGCCCCATCATGGCCGAATATCGGAGAACGGTGGACGAGTTTGCAATTTGCTTCCTGGGATTTGAAGTACTTCACGTCAAAAGGGAGGAAAATTGGAACGCGGACGCATTAGCCCGCATGGGCTCGGAAAGAGTGAAAACCCTACCACCAGGTGTGTTTGTCCATCATTTGCACAAACTATCCATAAAAGGTGGATATGTCGACTATCCTCTAGCTTCCGAGTCAACCGAAGTTCTGCTCGTTAACCCGGATTGGACAATTCCATATTTAAACTTCTTAGTAGACCAGAAGTACCCGGATGGAGCAGACGAGGTCTTGCAAAGACAAATAAAACGTCGATGCAAAGGATACACAATAATCAATGGCTGCCTGTATAAACGCAGTACTACCGGAATTTTTCTGCGATGTATTTCGCCAGAAGAAGGCCGAGAAATTCTGCAAGAAATCCATGCTGGAGATTGTGGACATCATGCTCAATCAAAAAGCATAGTTAAAAAAACATTCTGAGCAGGATTTTTCTGGCTAACAGCCAAGCCAGACGCCGAACACATAGTCAATACATGTGCCAAATGTCAGTATTACGCCAAGCAGACGAATATGCCAGCCCAAGCACTCAAAAACATCCTTATTACATGGCCGTTTGCGGTCTGGGGGCTAGATATGATGGGACCATTCAAAACTGCAAGAGGCGGACTTACACATATACTGGTTGCAGTGGATAAGTATAGCAAGTGGGTGGAGGCAAAACCCATTAAAAAGCTTGACGGTGTAACTGCCAGAAATTTCATCATTGACATAGTCATGAGATACGGCGTTCCACACAGCATAATAACCGACAACGGGACAAATTTCTCTACTGGAGAGTTGGCAAAATATTGCCGACAAACGGGAATACGCCTAGATCTTGCATCTGTGGCACACCCACAATCCAATGGACAGGTTGAAAGAATGAACAGTTCAATCCTGCAAGGAATATGCCCAAGACTCGAATCTCCTCTTCATAGAGCAGCTGGAGCATGGGTGGAAGAATTACCCTCTGTGCTTTGGAGTATTCGAACGACGCCAAACAAGTCAACAGGGCAAATCCCGTTTTTCCTAGTTTACGGCGCGGAAGCAGTCCTTCCAACGGACATGATCCATGATAGCCCAAGAGTGCAGGCTTTCGATGACTCAGATGCCGAAAGTGCACGACAGGATGCCGTCAATCTCCTAGAGGAAGAACGAGAACTTGTGCTTCAAAGATCTGCCATTTATCAGCAAGGTTTACGACGTTACCATAGTCGGAAAATCAGGCATCGTTCTTTTAAAGAAGGTGATCTACTGCTAAGATTGGTACAACAAAGAAAGCACAAATTGGCCCCAGTTTGGGAAGGACCATTCGTCATCAGCAAAGCTATGAAAAATGGATCATACTATCTTGTAGATATTCGAGACACAGAAGATGATCCCGAAAAGGCGAATCGCAAAAGAAAGAGAAAGATAGGTGACGAACTAGGGGAGACCAAAAGACCCTGGAGCATCCAGCAGTTACGTCCCTTCTATACTTAGTTCAATTTCTATGTAAACATCCTTTAGATCATGAAATAAAGTTGTCGTAATTCATACATCTATGTTTTTACATGTTTATTATAGTATAAAACATAATTCCGTCTTATCTATTTCCCAATGATCTTTCAAAATACTCAATGTTAACCCGAATTGTGCATGCGTGCTCGGCGTTAAAAAACTGAATGATTTTCAGCCTAAAAATGGCTTAAGGAAACCCAGATTGTGCCTGCATGCCTGAGTTTCATTCAAAAAATTCCTTGCTTTTCTCTAAGTATTATCTGATTGTTTTTATGCTGGGTCGCTGGAGCTAGTAAGTAAAAATGCCTTTAGTATGATCCATGTTTCCGAGTTTCGACTGATTGGTTATACCTAGTCACTTGGCATGAAGATTAAAATACTATCGAGCCATTTCAAACACTAAGGACAGTTAAAGCATATAAACCAAAGAGCTTAGAAGATAAAGGAATAAAAACCCGGAAAACTTGCAAGGACTTAATAAATATTGCTGCAAAAGCGGAGTACTTGTTTATACAAAAGAATAGAAAGCATTACAATAAGTTTACATTGTAAGTTCAGTAATGCTTCTATTTCCTATCTTCTACCCAGGACAAGGCATTTCCCTTCAGGCATCCGAGTCGTCTTCACTGTTGGATTCCTCGGGAATATCCGGAATGGTTTCCTCCGGGCAGAAGATGGAGACATTAACCATGGTGGCGATCTTGGTGGTGTGGCCTTTGATGCCTTCAAAGATGCTGGCCCGCTGCGCCTCCGTGTATCCTTGCGGAATGCCGGATGCCACGCGCCAAGATTTGGCGTCAGGGTAGTGCATGCGCATGAGCCCTAGAGCCATGAGCGCACCACCACGCGGCGCGGAGCGTAAGATGGACTCCCTGGACTCCGCCACCTCAACCATAGCTTCCAAAATATTTGCAACTTCCGAGAACTCCCCAGACCTGGAAGGAAGGCATTTGTTGACCAGCAACATCCCCGCAGCCTTGATTGCGGTGAATACCTTCCCAAAAGCTCGGATTTTCTCAATCCGAGTAAGCTGGGGGGGCTATCTCCTGTTTCAGTAAAGCACAAAAAGTGTTAGCAAAAACAGCGAAAGATGTAAACATGGGAAATCCGGTAAAAGGTAAAGTACTTGCCGAGAATTTTGTCCATCTCGGCGCCCTCTTCCAAGCGTTGGTTCAAGGCATTCTCCAAATCTCGGATGGTGTCCTTGTCCTTGGCTGCTTGGCTGGAGGCATTGGACTTGGCAATGCCAACGGCCAATTGGCTGGCCTCCAGGTCCTGCTGCAACTTCACAGTGAGTTTGTGAAGTTCCATGTTTTCTCGGCGGAGGTTTTCGGCATTGCCGGCATCCTCAGCAATTCGTTTGGCTTTCGCCAAAGAAGCTGAAAAGCAAGTAAAAGAGATGAGTTAGAGAACTCGGAAAAATTACTTAGGAAAATTTACAACTGGAAGAAGAGAAAATATCTTACCTGCTGATTCCTTCAGCTGCTGCTGAGTGGATACCAGTTCTGCCTCCTTACCCTCAAGAATCGAAACAAGGGATTTCACCTCCTTGTTCTTGATGGTAAGTTTGTTGAAAACTTCCATGTTGATGTTCTCAGTGGTTTGCTGAAACACGGAAAAGAGACAAAAAAAATGCTTAAGTTAAAAACAAGCATAAAAGCGAAAAAGCATTAAGGCAAAAGCATGCATTTGACTTGTTGCTTGGGGGCTAGAGATATTACCTGGCTCATCTGCTGCAAACCTGACCAGGTTTCGTTGAACTCTTTTGCAAACTCTGCAAAAAGAGTCCCGACATTGCTAAGGCCCTCATGAATGACCTTCAAATCCTTATCAATAGTGGGAATGGGATCCTCCTCAGCTGGCTGAGAAGGACCTCCCATTTCGGGGCCGCCCTTTCCCGCGTGTCCATTTCCGGCACAATGGGATGGCTGGTCTGTTGGGTTTCTTCATTTGAAGCAGCAGCATGATCTTCTGTAGCAGCAACTGGAGTATCTGGGGGAGTTGCAGGAGAAGGGTGTGGACCTCTCTTGGCCACAGACTTATGCCTTTTTAGCTTTTTGGGCTTCAAGGTTGTGGAAGCCAGGCTAAAAAGAGAATTACAGGAGAATTAAAAATCTGAGACAAAGGAAATAAATTCCGACAAAAAACAGCAAAACCCGGATGTCAAACCTGGAGGTAGCGACGAGAATTCCGTCAAGATCGATTATTTCCTGGGGGACGGAAATCTTCTTGCATTTCCGTACACCCGTGAAGTTGGCACGCAATGCGTCCAACTCGGCATCAGTTGCAAGATCCGACTTAGGAAGATCGAAGATCTTTCAAAAAAGACAAAGTCCGGGTTAAGACAATTATCCGAGAAAGGAAAGAACGTGAAACCCAAGATGTAAAAGACGTACCTTTGGAGCCGGGTTAGCCGCCGTGTACATCGGCCAACTTTCCTCGTATTGGTCGCGTGCTGCGACCAACTGATTCACGCGCTTCCGCAAATCCTTCGCCGTCAAGGATTTGTCCGTCGTCCGCATATCGTCTGCAGTTCCCGTGTAGTCGCATAAGAGCCGGGGGCCCGTGGTCAGCCAAAGGCTGAATTTGCCTCTCTAAACAGCATAGAACTGCATCCATGTCGGTCAGAGGTGGATCGAGAGTGACGAGTTTGGCGATGCGCCGCTTAATCTTAAGAAGATCTGGCGGCAGGGTTTACACTGCTTCAGTTGCCCAGTTTTCCTGGGAGTGGCGGTAGTGTTGGCGAAAGGTGGAATCCCTATTGTCTTTCCGGGAAACGGGACATCTGGATGGTAGAAGAAGGAACCCGTCCAGAATTTGACAGATTCCGAAGTTCTGATCTTGGGGAACCAATCTTCCCTGAATCTACGCAGGGTGAAAGAAATGGTTCCGCAAGTCGGGAGTGCGCCCTCTGAGGGGTTTCGCTTAACCCCGAAACAATACGTCCAGAAATCTAACCTAGGGGCTAAACCTAGATACCCTTCGAAGAGGGCCTGGAACCCGGCTAAGTAGAGAATGGAATTAGGTGGCAAGTTATGAGGCTGGACGTTGTAATGATTGAGTACCTGGAGGAAGAAGGCGGATGGCGGAAATCCCATACCTCGTGAGATATGAGAAGTAAGAAGAACCCGCTCTCCGGCCCTAGGTAAAGGCTCAGACTCTTCATCCTCGCACCGCCATTTCCCTTTCTCTATCAACCCCTCCTTCTCCATTGTCGGAAGAAGGGAGGAGGGAATGCTGCTCCGGCTCCAGTTGCTGGCAGTTTCGCCTTCGTCCTCAGCTCCGGCGGTGTCGGCCGCGGCGGCGAGCTCCTCTCCGGTGAGAGTGATTTTTTCCTCCGCCGTTTCAGGAGCGAGAGGCGGAGGCGGCGCCGAGGAAGACGCGGACAGATTATCAGCCGCGAGATGCAGATCCTCGCGGGCCTGTTCGCCGGAAGATTTGTCCGGCACGTCGATGGTGGCGCGGCTCGGCGAAACCACCGACGGTTCCATCGTATTGATGATGTCGTCGATGTCCGCAGCAATGGAGTGCTCCTGAGACGCGCGTGGTGAGTCCATTTTTCAGCGGTGTGACAAGGACCTCGAACTCCCGACAAGAATTCCGGGAACGGTGCTGCGTGAGCACGGGCTCTGTTTTGTTCTCACTGGACTGATGCTCGGGGGCTATGGCACTTGAGCTGGAAGGTGAGAGGAGAGTGGAAGGATTGCCGGAGGGGATGAAGTGGGCTATTTATAGCCGGAAATCCTTTACGATGCGCGCTAATGGAACTTTGTACCGTTGGATGCTCAACGCGTGTCACTCGCCGGAAAATCCGGGAAATGAATCGACATGTGATTATTACTATCTCCTCGTTTCCCGTGAGAATCTGTCAGAGATACGTTTCAGGGTTTCACACTCGAAACCCAAACGTCCCTGACGTCAGCATGATTTTATTGCTGACGTAGGAAGATCCTTCTCCATCAAGGCTCGTGGAAGAAAAAGACGGATTTTCCAGAAATCCAAGTTTCGCGTTATAGCATGATTTGAAGGAAAAGAAGAATCAAGACGAAAAGCCAACATTTCTCGGAAATAATGCAAATTTGACGAAATACGGCGAATTGAAGTCTTAATCCTTCTTGGGGGCTACTGTCGGATATATACCAATTAGGGGTATATCAGATGGTGTCCTAAAGTGTCGGATTACCAGGGTGGCCTGAATGGTAATGGGCTACGATCCATTAGGCGGCCCAGTAAGTTGACGCGCGGAAGCCGGATTGTAGAAGAACCCGGACCACGGCCCACGTGGTACGGCTTGGAGTAGAAGGCGGATTCTTGACTTCCAAGTTAGAACTTACCGTAGTCTTCTAGGTTTCCTATTCTGTAAGCCCTAACCCGACTATTATATAAAGCCGGGCGGGAAGTACGAGAAAGAGATAGACAATAAGCTAGAGGCTAACTCGCCGAGAGGTTGATCCTTGTCAAGTAGCTAAACCTAACTCACATTGTACTTTGTATACTTCACGCTTCAGCCCCGATTTAGGGAGATTGCAGGAGTAGGAACGCCGCTTAGTTGTGACGTACCGAACCTAGGTAAAACCCTGGTGTCATTGTTCGTCATACGACCACGTCCCCCCACAATCTCTATCGGTAGTCTCATGGCACCCCCGTCTATGAATTCTACTACGATGTCTCGACACTCGTGGAAGAAAAAGCCGGATTTTGAGAAAATTCGAGTTATGCATTATAAAGCTTTGGGAAAAAGAAGAATCGAGATAAAGTGCCAACATTTCTCGAAACAGATTGACGAAAGGTGGCATAATGAAGTCTCAATCCTTCTTGGGGCTACGGTCGGATATATACCGATTAGGGGTATATCCGGCATTGTCCTAAGAGCCGAATTACCAGGGTGGCCTGTTGGTAATGGATCACAGTCCATTAGGCGGCCCAGTAAGCTGACGTGCAGAAGCCGGATTTTAGAAGAACCCGGACCACGACCCAAAGTGGTGCGGGTTGGAGTAGAAGGCGGACTCTTGCCTTCCAAGTTAGATACTTTCCGTAATCTTCTAGGTTTCCTTTCTGTAAGCCCTAACCCGACTATTTTTATAAAGCCGGACGGGAGAGAAGAACACAGACAATTAGCTAGAAGCCAACTCGCCGAGAAGTTGATCCTCGCCGAGTTAGCGAAACCCTACTCACATTGTACTTTGTATACTTCAGGCTTCAACCCTGATTTAGTGAAATTGCAGGAGTAGGAACAGTCTCCTAGTTGCGTCGTACCGAAGCTGGGTAATTTGGTGTTCCTGGTTGTCGTACTACCACGTCCCCCACGTCTCTACCCGTAGAATCATGGCACCCCCGTCTATGAACTCTACTACGATGTCTCAACAGTTGGCGCCCACCGTGGGGCCAGCGACGTCAGGTGTTATGTTTCGACCAGGGATACTCGGCGGAATCGGCAGTACCATAACTGTCGGAAGCTTGGAATTCGACAACGACGTTGGGCGTTTCCTCGACAATGGATCGTACATGCCAGCACAGAATCATCTGGTAAGTGCCTGCGTTTTACCGATTGGATTTGCAAACATCTTTATCGGATTAATGGCAGAAGCAATGGGATTCTATGGTGGAAGCAACTTTACCCACCCGCCCTATACCCAGTTGAAGGAAACTGTGATACCGGATTTTGCTCAGATTGCCAAAACCCTGAATTTGCTGCCTCTTCAGAGATGCCTGCAATCAGATCTCACTTCATTGGCATGGTGCAATCCGAGGTCGCTGAAAACACGGAAGTAAGCAATCCCGTGGAAGAAGAAGAAAACAACAACCCCACAGATCAAGTGGAAGATCCGACACCCGCCAAACGGTGAGCTCGGAAGCCAACTCCGTACTGGATTGGAGTCGGAATCTGGATTGGAAGACATAGATTCAGAAGATGAAGATGAAGACGCTTTCGAAAGAAAAGTTAAATCTATGCAGGGGCTTCCATGAAGTACTTATGGCAAAACAGACTGATAACTCGGATGCTGAAGAGGATGAAGACACCAAAACACCTCCACCAGATGAGGAAAGAGAGGACGGCGAAACCAGTCCCATCTATCCTGATGTCAAGGAATTGACAGAAGAAGAACCTGGCAAAAAGTCGCCCTCTTCCAAGAAGAAAAAGAAGACTGCCAACAAACTCCAGTACAAACTCCAGAAGAAAACGTTGGCAGATAATGCTAACCAAAACCTCGAAGCAGGAGGAGCAAGCGGAGTCACACCTGTGGAGAAGAAAAAGAAAGAAATCCCTGTTCCTGAATTGTCGGAACAGGATGAGATCGATTTGATCAAAACCCCGGTTGGACCATACGAGCCACCGGAAGTGCTGGAAGCCAGAAACCAAGCCATTATGCGGCAGCAGCAACAACTATTCCGATCGCAAGAAAATCTCCTCAAAGCCCAAGCTACTGTTAAAGCAAAACATGAGGAAATCGAAGAATTCGAAAGACGGAATATGTCTGGGATAAAACCCACGAGATTACCCGGAATCGCAAGGCCGGATGTACTGCCAGCAAAAGAACGGTTGGAAAACCCTTCCTGGCAACAACAGGTGGACGACGTAAACGCTAAGGGCGAGCGCATCTATAAGACCGCAACCGATAACGTGGAAGCCGCGTTCGCCATCCTTAATGACGATCTGTATTCCAAAGACAAAAAGCTCCAAGGAATATATGCTTTCCTAGGTAAAGCACTACAACAGCAACAGCGAGGTCAGGCATGATCAGGGAAGTTGCATGACGACTCGGCCCTATGCAAAACTGCCATTTGCGCCGCTGGAGCACTTGGACCTGGAGAACCTAGAGATTCAGGCGATTCTAAGGACAAGAAGGGAGATCCTAAGAAGGACAAGAAAATCCCGGACAATAGATATGAAGCGTCCAGAACGGGATCCCATATGCCAAAAAGAGAAAATATACGCCGTGATCATAAAGATCGGGATAAACAAAACCGGAAAGACGAAAAATAATGCCGCCTCCGAGACGCCCAGCTGAAAAAAGCCGGAAGACATGAAAATCCTCATAGACGTGAGAGATCCCGTACTCCACCTAGGAATAAAGAAAGGCCAAGGATTAGAACTCCGCCTCATTCCAAAGGACACGATAACGGACGAAATAGGGATAATCCCGGAAGAGCGCATTCGCGCAACAATTGGGCATAAAGGAGCAGATCCCCTTCTGTCCATTCAGCCGACAGATATTCCACACACGTTGATAAGGCGGAAAGAGATGATCTATACTTTGGACCGAAGTGTTTCACTGACATGATCCGAAGAATAACCCTACATTCGGGCTTTGCCAAGGTTGGTCCAACTTACCAAAAGTACACCAGAAGTACAAATCCGGATACTTGGCTTTCAGATTACTATACTGTCGTCCAGATCAACAAAGGGACAGACCTGGAAGCAGTAAAATTTCTCCCCTAATGTTGATGGATGGAGCCAAAGATTGGATTAACGGACTTCCGTCAAGAACAGTGGATAGCTGGGATGATATGGCTAGAGTATTCGCTCAACACTTCCGGGGTACGTACAAACGCCCTAAGAGTATCAACCAGCTAAATCGCTGTGTCCAATTTGAAGACGAGTCGTATGTCGACTTTATATCAAGATGGACAACAATGAGAAACAGCAGCTCTGGAGTAAGTGATGTACAAGCAATGCATGCTTTCATCAATGGACTAAAACCCGGCCTCGTACCGTTCATGGTTGGTTCAAAGGAGCACAAAGATCTTGGATCTATGCTTACCACCGCCAATGAGCACGCATCGGCCGAAGATGATATCAGAGCGAGAGGCGGAAACATTGATGCTTTGGTCCAGGCCACTTCTCCTATTTATATCAGGGATAAGGATTATGATTTCTCTCTTGGTTTATCTTATATATCTATTGTTGAGAAAGAACCTTTTTGTGGAACTGAAAATGAAAGTGCTATGAAACATATGAATGATCTCTCCTCTTTGAGTACTTTATTCTCTGATGATCTTAAGAAACGTAGCTACTTTGTTGCTAAAATATTCCCTTTCTCATTAAAGGATAGTCCTATTGGTTTGGTTAATGCTTTCTTTCAGAAATATTTTCCTGCTAGTGCTCAACATGCTGCTTTACAAAATATATTTAATTTTAAGCAATTGGAAGAAGAGAAATTGCCTGTATCTTGGGCAAGGTTCTGTTCTTTAGTTAGAGCTACATGTCGATACATCATAGTAGAGTTCATAGACGGGGGTGTCACGAGCCTACGGGTAGAGACGTGGGGGGCACGTGGTAGCACAACAACCAGGAACACCAAATTACCCAGGTTCGGAACGTCACAACTAGGAGGCGTTCCTACTCCTGCAATCTCACTAAATCAAGGCTGAACCCTGAAGTATACAATGTACAATGTGAGGATCAACTTCCCGGCGAGTTGGCTTCTAGCTATTTTTTTATATATATGTCTTCTTCTCTCCCGTACGACTTTATATAAATAGTCGGGTTAGGGCTTACAGAAAGGAAACCTAGAAGACTACGGAAAGTATCTAACTTGGAAAGCAAGAAACCACCTTCTACTCCAAGCGGTACCACTTTGGGCTATGGTACGGGTTCTTCTAGAATCCTTCTTCTGCGCATCAGCTTACTGGGCCGCCTAATGGACTGTGATCCATTACCAATCAGGCCACCCTAGTAATCCGGCTCTTTGGGACAATGCCGGATATACCCCTATTCAGTATATATCCGACAGTAGCCCCCAAGAAGGATTGAGACTTGATTCTGCTACCTTTCGTCAATCTGATAAATGCTGGCGCTTTGTCTCGATTCTTCTTTTCCACTCCTTGATATGTAACACAAAACTCGGATTTACCAGAATCCGGCTTTTCTTCCACGAGCCTTCGTGGAGAAGGAACTTCATGACGTCAGCGAAAATGCGTGCTGACATCACGGATGTTTGGGTTCAGTCAAATCCCGAAACGTATCTTTGACAGATTCTCGCGAGAAACGAGGAGATAGCACTTATCACCCCGCCTCCTCATTTCCCGGGTTTTCTGATGCGTGACGCATGTTGAAGATCTAACGGTCAAAAGAGCCGTTGCGCGCATCTCAACATTTTTCCGGCTATAAATAGCCGCCCTCGGGTCCTGTGGTTTCTCTTCCGCCTCTCTCCATCTTTCAGCCGTAAGCACCATTGCTCCCGAGCTAAATCTTGCAGCGTGAGCAGAGCCCGTGCATCCCGCACCGTCCCCGGAAAATCATCATCGGAGGTTCCGGATCTTCACCACGCCGCCCGAAAATGGTCACTGGCGATTCTCCGCGTTCCACGGAAGAAAGCTCCATTGAGCACGACATCGACAACATAATCAACGACATCGACCCTCAGCTAGATTCTCTCGGCCGCGCTGCCGCGAGCGCACCGGAGGAAAACACCGGTAACCTGGCTCGCGAGGGTCCTTCTCTCGCGGCCGAAAACGCGCCTTCATCGTCCACTGTGCCATCTCCGCCTTTCACCACCGAGCCCGTGGAGGAAAAGCTCTCCCTCGGCGACGAGGAGCTTGCTGCCGTGGCCGCCGCCAGAGGGGAAGAAGACGGAGAAATCTCCGGGAATTGGAGTCACTACAACGTGGCTCCATCCCTTCTCCCGTCTATGGAGAAGGAAGGATACATTCTCAAGGGGAAATGGCGGTACGAGGAGGACGACTCCAAGCCACTGCCGAAAACCCGGAGAAAGGGTTCTCCTTGCCTCTCATATAAATAGAGGTATGGGTTTCCCACCTTCTTCCTTTTTCCTCCAGGTCCTTGACCATTACAACATCCAACCGCGTAACCTTCCACCCAATTCTATTCTCTATCTCGCCGGGTTCCAAGCCCTTTTCGAAGGCTACTTAGGAATAGAACCTAGGCTAGATTTCTGGCAATACTTCTTTGGGGTTAAGAGAAACCCTTCTGAAGGCACACTCCCAACTTGCAGAACCATTTACTTCACCCTCCATAGGTTTAGGGAGGATTGGTTCCCCAAGATCAAAACCTCGGAATCCGTCAAATTTTGGACGGGTTCCTTCTTTTATCACGAAGATGTCCCGTTTCCTGGAAAGGAGACGGGCATTCCACCTTTCAAGAATTCCCTCGCCACCCCCCAAGATAGTTGGGCCGTGGACGCGGTCCAGACTCTGCCAGCAGATTTGATGAGGATCAAGCGGCGCATAGCCAAGCTTGTATCTGCCTCTCCTCCTCTCACCGGCACAGAGACAGTTTTGTGCTGGCTCGGACGGCGTATTCAGCCATTAGCCCATCGTGGAACTCGGCTAATATGCACCTACTCCGGCCCTGACGATAAAATGAGGACGACGGACAAAGGTTTCTTGAAGAAGGACTTCAAGAAACGGCTGAATCAATTGATCTCTACTCGAGATCAATATGAGAAAGCCGAGAAATGTATCACGCTGGGAATCCAGCTCCAAAGGTAAATTTTTTCTTCTTTAGGCAAGTTTCTCGCTTTTCTCTTTTCTCGGATGTTTTGGTCTTACCCAGATCTTTGTCTTTTTTGACAGATTACAACCCTTCCTGATTCTGAGCTCGCGACCGATGCTGAATTGGACGCTCTGCGTGCCAAATTTGCTGGTGGGCGGAAACGTAAGAAGTCTGCCACCACTCAGGAAGTGGTTGAACTTGACAGAATTCCCGTCGCTACTTCCAGGTAAATCATCCGGGTTTCTTTTTTCTCTGCTTTTTGTCGCAGGAGTTCTTTTCTTTTCTTGGAATTCTAACTTCTCGGTTTTTCTCTTTCTAGCCTGGCTCCAACAACACCGAAGCCAAAAGTCCGGAAGAAAATTAAGTGTGTGGCCCGGAGAGGGACACAACCTTCTCCTGCTGTTGCTCCCGACACTCCGGTCGCAGCTGCAGAGGAAAACATGGCTGCCAGGGAGGAGGAAACCCAGCAGACCAGCTAGCCCATTGCGCCAGAAATGGACGCGAGGGAAAGGGTGGTGCCTGAGGTGGGAGGCCCTTCTCAAGTTCCAGAGGCGGAGCCAATCTCGACATTCGACAAGGAGTTCAAGGTAAAGGAAGAGCCTTTTAATGAACACGGATTTATGAAACCGTGGGCGACAAAACACTTCACTCCTGCTCCTTTAATCCATCCTTGGCCGCAAGGCGGGCTTATTGTAAGGAATACCTTCGTATTTTCACCTCGGCAGGTCATCCAGGACGGCCTTTGCAACGTTGGGATTCTTTTGTAGAGTATGCAAAAGAATACAACGAAAACTTGTCGGGTTTGGAATGGATGAGCCAGGTAATATCTCTAGCCCCCAAGCATTTTGTCAAAAGTTTACTTTTTTGACTTGATGCTTTTTCATTACCTTGCTTGATTTTTTGACTTTAGCGATTTTTCTTTTTCAGTGTTTCAGCAAACTGCCGAAACCATTAACATGGAGATTTTCAACAAGCTCAGCATCAAGAATAAGGAGGTGAAAACACTTCTTAATATTCTTGAAGATATAGAATCTGAGTTGGCCCCCGTTCAGCAAAAGCTGGATGAATCAATAGGTAAGTTTTTCACTGCTTTTGCTTGGAAATTTCCTAAGTATTTTTCCGAGTTTCTAACTCTTCTTTTTTACTTGCTTTTCAGCTTCTTTGGTGAAAGCCAAACAAATTGCCGAAGATGCCGGCAATGCGGAGAACCTCCGCAAGGAAAACATGGAACTTCACAAAATTACTGTGAAGCTCCAGAAAGACCTAGAGGCCAGCCAACTAGCTGTCGGCATTGCCGAGTCCAAGGCTTCCAACTAGGCCGAGAAGGACAAAACCACCATCAGGGACCTGGAGAACGCCCTGAACCAGCGCCTGGAGGAAGGCACGGAAATGGACCGCATCCTCGGTAAGTATTTTGACTTTTACCAGATTTTTTTCTTTTCCCTTCTTCTGCTTTCCTTAACTTTATTTTGTTGATTGCAACAGAAGGTAGCCCCCCAGCTAACCCGGATCGAAAGAATCCGGGCTTTCGAGGAGGTCTTCACCGCGCTCAAAGCTACGGGGATGTTACTTATTAATAAGTACATTCCCGACAAATTACGGGAGTTCTCGAAAGTTAGCAAACTTCCGGAAGTGATCGTGGAGGTGGCGAACCGCAAGGAGTCTTGGTTCCGCTCCGCGGCTCGCGGTGGTGCACGCATGACCCTTGGGCTCATGCGTATGCACTATACCACCACCAAGTCTTGGCGCGTGGCATCCCGCATTCCTCAGGGATACACGGATGCTCAGCGGGCCAGCATCTTTGATGAAATCAAAGTCCACACCACCAAGATTGCCAATATGGTGAACATCTCCACCTTCTACCCCGAAGAAGAGATTCCGACAACTCCAGAGGAATCCAGCAGCAAAGACGAAGACTCAGATGCTGAAGAAGCTTCTTGAATTCCTGGGTAGAAGATAGGAAAATAGAAGCATTACTGCTCCTACAATGTAATACTTATTGTAATGCTATCTATTCTTTTGTATAAACAAGTACTCCGCCTTTGTAGTTAAATTATTAAATATTTGCAAGTTTTCCGGGTTTTTAATTCCTTTACCTTCTAAGTTCTCTGATTTGTATGTCTTAACTGTCCTTAGTGTTTGAAATGGCTCGATAATACATAATCTTCATGCCGAGTGACTGGGTATAACCAATCAGTCAGAACTCGGAAAGATGGATCGTACTAAAGGCATTTTTACTTACTAATTCCAGTGACTCAACACATAAACAATCAGATAATACTTAGAGAAAGTTAGGAATTTTGAAAAAAGTATGAAACTCAGGCACGCAGGCACAATCTGGGTTTCCTTAAGCCTCCTTAGGCTGAGTGGCATTCAGTTTTATAACTCCGAGCATGCAGGCACAATTCGGGTTAATATTGAGTATTTTGAAAGATCATTGGGAAATAGATAAGGCGGACTTATGCTTTGTATGAAAATAGATAAAACAGTAATGCATGAATTCCAACAAATTTATTTCATGATCTCAAAGATGTTTACATAGAAATTGAACTAAGTGTAGAAGGGACGTAACTGCTGGATGCTCCAAGGCCTTTTTGCGATTCGGACGTTTGGGATCATCTTCCCTGTCTCGAATATCTACAAGATAATAAGATCCATTTTTCATAATTTTGCTGATGACAAATGGTCCCTCCCAGACTGGGGCTAACTTGTGCTCCCTTTCTTGTACCAATCTTAGCACTAGGTCACCTTCTTTGAAAGATCAATGCCTGATTTTCCGACTATGGTACCGTCTCAATCCTTGCTGATAAATGGAAGATCTTTGAAGCACAAGGTCTCGTTCTTCTTCTAAAAGATCGTCGGCATCCTGTCGTGCGCATTCGGCATCCGAGTCATCGTAAGCCTGCACTCTTGGGCTATCATGGAGCATGTCCGTTGGAAGCATTGCTTCGGCGCCATAAACCAAGAAGAACGGAGTTTGCCCTGTTGATCTATTTGGCGTTGTTCGAACACTCCAAAGCACGGAAGGTAATTCTTCTACCCATGCTCCAGCTTCTCTATGAAGAGGAGATTCGAGTCTTGGGCGTATTCCTTTCTAAATTGAGCTATTCATTCTTTCAACCTGCCCATTGGATTGTGGGTGAGCCACAGATGCAAGATCTAGGCGTATTCCCGTTTGTCGGTAATATTTTGCCAAGTCTCCAATAGAGAAATTTGTCCCGTCGTCGGTGATTATACTGTGTGGAACGCCGTATCTCATGACTACATCAATGATAAAGTTTCTGGCAGTCACACCGTCAAGTTTCTTGATGGGTTTCGCCTCCACCCACTTGGTGTACTTATCCACTGCAATGAGTAGATGTGTAAGTCCGCCTCTTGCAGTTTTGAATGCTCCCATCATATCTCGCCACTAGACCGCGAACGGCCATGTTATAGGGATAGTTTTGAGTGCTTGAGCTGGCCTATTCGTCTGCTTGGCGTAATACTGGCATCCAGCACATGTGTTTACTATGTGTTCGGTATCTGTCTTGGCTGTGAGTCAGAAAAACCCTGCACAGAATGCTTTTTTTGACTATGCTTTTTGATTGAGCATGATGTCCGCAATCTCCTGCATGGATTTCCTGGAAAATTTCTCGTCCTTCCTCTGGCGAAATACATCGCTGAAAAATTCCGATAGTGCTGCGTTTATACAGGCAACCATTAATTACCGTGTATCCTTTGCATCGGCGTTGTATCTGCCTTTGCAATACCTCGTCTGCTCCATCCGGGAACTTCTGATCAACTAATAAGTTTAAATATGGAATTGTCCAATCCGGTTTAACGAGCAGAACTTCAATTGACTCGGAAACTAGAGGATAATCAACATCTCCACCTTTGATCGATGGTTCGTGCAAGTGTTGGACAAACACACTAGGTGGTAGGGTTCTCACTCTTTCTGACCCCATGCGGGTTAATGCATCCGCATTCCAATTTTCTTCCCTTTTGATGTGAAGTAATTCAATTCCAAGAAAACAAATGGCAAACTCGTCCACCGTTCTTCGATATTCGGCCATGATGGGGCTTTTGGCGTCCCATGTTTGGTTTAGCTGATGTTGTACCAAATCTGAGTCATCATAGCATAGTATGCGTTTGACGCCTATGTCTTTTGCAATATGCAAGCCATGAAACAATGCTTCGTATTCTGCCACGTTATTACAGGCGTTGAAGTGTATCTGCAATACATTCTCCATAATGTCACCTTTTGGAGATTTCAGCACTACACCAGCTCCATCACCTTCTTTCATCTTGGATCCATCAAAGTGCATGATCCAGTATTCCGACTCCGGCATTGGTCTGTTCTCCATTGCTTATGTCCAATCAGTGACAAAATCTGCCAACACCTGGGATTTAATTGCCGTCCGGGGTTGGTACTTAATGTCGAACGCAGCTAGCTCAATGCCTCATTTGGCTACTCGGCCTGTTGCATCCGCATTGTTAATGATATCCCCTAGTGGTGCTTTGCTTACCACTGTTATGGAATGTCCTAGGAAATAATGGCGGGGTTTTCTAGATGCGAAAACACGCCATATGCAGGCTTTTGATAATGTGGATACCTTTGCTTTGACTCGGAGAAAACTTCGCTAACATTGTCGGGGGGATACCCCCGAGTAGGGTAAAGGCAGGTGCTAAAGGGCAAGATCAGAAGAGACACTTGGCAGAGTAGCGGCTACCCGGTACTCGCTACCTGGTCGTCCGCTATTCGGCCGTACACACCGAAGGCCAGGAGGAAGAATCAGGGAAGTTGTTCTCCTCCGGGTAGAGGAAGTGGACCGAGTAGAAATGGCGGTCTCCTACTCGGGCCAGAAGTCAAAGGAGCCGTTCTGACACAGGATCCCGCGTACCCCGGGTCTGTACTTTGGCACTGTTCATGGCACTGTTCATCTGCGGAGCGCGTGCCTGACCGTGACAGTGTGTCAGCAGGGCGTCGCAGGATAGGGGGGGACCTACTCTGTGTTCGTGGCAGTGATAACAGATCAGCTCCTCGGTTCTGCGGAACGACTTTGCACATGAAGACAATCCAGGAAGCCAAAAGGTGTAAAGGTGTCAGCGGGAACCCGGAAGTACACAGTGTGCACATAGTGTCGACACCTTGGCTGTATCCGGCTGGGCACCAGTATATAAGGTGCCCTGCCCCCTCCTGCGCGAGGGATCCCAGAACCGGTTCACATTCTTGACCTAGTTCTTCACGTAGAGAGAAGAGTGGCTACTCGGTAGTCAGAAACACTTGAACTGTGGCTACTCGGTGAGACCCGAATATAAAGAGAGAAAGGCAGGAGTAGGGGTTTTACCTCCACACGAGGGCCCTGAACCTAGGTAGATCTTGTTGTTTGAAGTGCTAGCTTCACACTCACGCGGCTACTCGCTGCGCGATCCCTCCCCGAGCGCCTCCAACGTCCATCGTCCCCACAACTTTAGCCATCCTATGGCATCTGCCGTGACACCACCACGACAGTTGGCGCCCACCGTGGGGCAACCAGCGGCGCTGGCTGGAGTTTCCGTTCGGACGGGATCGGTTTCCGCTACCGGAGAGCGCGTGGTCTGTGGCCTCGTCCACAGATTCGGCTCCTTCAACTTCGTCACCGACAACGCCGGCAATTTCGGCGGCAGGGCCATGCCGGAGGGCGGCTCGGTGCTTTCTTTCGGCGCGCACCTCGTCTACGTAGCCACCGTCATCGACCACGAGTACCCTAAGCTGGTGCATGTCGCGGAAGATCCACCTGCTGTCATCACCGCACGCGGGAGGCCGTTGGGCCGCTCTGCGGACGTCGCGGAGGTGATGATGACCGGCCCTGCTGCTGACACCGGGAAGGGCGCGGCTGCTGCCGCTGCGGGCGTCATCGAGGATCTCGCTGGCCCGAGTGCTGGCGGGAAGACGCACAAGCCTTACGAGAAGGACTGCAATCTTGCTCCCTCCACCACTCCGACAATACCCGCGTCCGCCGTGCGGACGGGTATGCCGCCTCCCACTGATCTTGAGCTCTTGTCCATGAAGGCCCAGCTCGACCGGCAGCGCCAGGAGCTGCTCGCTGAGCAGGCGGAGTTGGAGAAGATTAGGCTAGAGCTTAGTCTAGATCAGATCGAGTACAACAAGGCTCGCGGTTTTACACCAGTTGTTGGGAGAGCTAGCAAGGTAGATGCTACGCGTCGCAACTTAGGAGCCTAGATGGCAACGGTTGTAGAGGCTCCCAGTCAGTCCGCCACCTCAAACACCTCCACTAGACCCAGATACAGTACCCCCGCCAAAACCCTTAGAGCTACTGAGGCTGTAGCCGCAGAGTTGCCGCATCTCGACGGCGACGCGCGCGCTAGGCAGCAGGAGAGGCTCAATGAGCTGGTGCTAGAGGCTGCTAGGCAGAACGAGGAGTTCCGGAAGGCCAACCCGGGTGCTGGAGCTTCTCAGGTGGTGCACTCGCATGCGGCTAGATCTAACGATCAGGCTTCATCTCCGCATCCTAGTCGCGAGAGGGACCGAAGCGGGCACTCCAGCAGAGACAGGCAGATGCAGGTGTACGACCCGGCTGTCGCCGCGAAACAGCTTGCTGTGCCGCAGCAGTCCGGCCAAAAACACAACACTGCAGGAGCAGGCTATCAAGCCCAAAAAGCTCACAGCCAGCCGCGGGATGGAGAGCGCCCAGGACCTTCTCGGCATCAAGCTGCTCAGCCTACTCGGCAGAGGCCACAGCCGCTCGCAGTCGCGCCAGCCGCCAACCCGGTGGAGCAGCCTGCAGTCGTGCAGGTGGACAGATATGATGATGGCTACTCGGCCATGGGGTTGGCTGGCTATGACATCCTGGATCGTGTGGGTGAGCGCATGCTGGAGCCCAGTGACGCAAGGCACAAGCTGGACCGGATTTCTCTATCCGCGCAACTCGAGAGCAAGGGGCCGCCTGGCCCAGAGTGCTTTGGTCCCCGCATCATGACGGAGCCATCCGTGAAGCAGTTCCAGCTCGCAAGGGGGACCAAGTGCTATGACGGCAGCACCAAACCGGAAGATTGGCTTAATGACTATGTCACAGCCGTGCACATTGCTGGCGGCAACCGGAGGTGGGCTGTGCGATACATCCCGCAGATGCTCGAGGGACCGGCAAGAACCTGGCTCAACAACTTGCCCAAGCACAGTATCAACTGCTGGCTTGACTTTGCGGAGGCATTCGTCAGCAACTTCAACAGCACCTACCGGAGGCCGAATAGGCTGCAGCAGCTATCCGCTTGCAGGCAGCGGGAAGAGGAGACAGACCGCGAGTATCTTACTCGGTGGAGCACTCTGAGGAACACCTGTGAGGGTGTGAATGAGGCCCAGGCAATCACTTGGTTTGCGCAGGGTTGCAGACATGGCAGCATGTTGTGGCAAAGGCTCCAGAGGGAGATGCCGAGTTCTCTTGCTGAGACCATCCGGATTGCGGATCAGTACGCACTCGGCGACCCGACGCAGCCCCTTCTTGATGCTCCTGAGCCGAGAAGGAACTACAACATCAACAGCAGCAAGCGCAATGAGTTCTGCAACAAGCGCAGAGTTGACCGGATCGACACCCGGTATGACCCAGAGGAGGTGAATGCAGTGACTACCGGAGCTGGGAGTAGCCAGAGGCCGAAAACTGCTAGAGCTCCATACGGGCAGAACCAGAATCAGGGCCAAGGCAACAAGAAGCAGGGTAGCGGCAGCTCGGGTCCTGCTCCAAACTTCGTGTTCAAGGACATGAAGGATGGCCCGTGCAGTTTCCACACTCGGCATCCCGCAAGACCCGCCAACCACACTACGCGGCAGTGCAGTTGGTGGGAAGAGATCAAGAATGAGGGCCTGCCTCCTCCTCCTCCACTGCCAGCTGCGAATGCCGCTGTACAGCTTGCCCGCGCACCTGCTGCTCGGCCTCCAGCCTTCCCGAGAAGAGAGAATGTGAACCAGGTGGCTTTAGGAGCCAACCGCTACTTCAACAATGATGGCTACCGCAACAACAACAACAACTACTACTACACCCGCAACAACAACAGAGGCAACAACAACAACAACAACAACAACCAGGGTAACAACAACAATGGCAACAATGGTGGAGGAGACCGCAATCGGTACCAGGAGCACCACAAGAGCTACATGATCTTCACCTCTGAGCCTGTCGACAAGAAATCCCAGCACAGGCGTGCCATGGAGGTCAATGCTGTGATCCCTGCTGTTCCTCAATATATGCATTGGTGCAACCAAGAGATCACGTGGTCCCGAGTAGATCATCCCAAGGTGATGCCCAACCCGGGTAGCTACGCCTTGGTGCTGGATCCTACCTTCTTGGGTCCCGAGAAGAATGTGAGGTTCAGCAAGGTACTGATCGACAACGGCAGCAGCATCAACATTGTGTACAGAGACACACTCGAGAAGCTTGGTCTGGCCGAGAACATGCTGCTACCTAGCAAGAACACTTTCCATGGCATTGTGCCGGGAGTCTCGTGCAACCCGATTGGCCGAGTATGGATAGATGTGCTATTCGGCACCAGGGAGAACTGCCGCACAGAGAGCCTGCAGTTCGAGGTGGTTGATCACCAGAGCCCCTACCATGCCCTACTTGGCAGGCCTGCTCTGAGCAAGTTCATGGCTTCTACCCACACGGCATATCTGAAGATGAAGATCCCAGGTCCCAATGGCGTGATTACCATCGCTGGTGATTACAAGAAGTCCATGGAGTGTGCCTCTGCTGGTTCTCAGTTGGCGGAGTCCATGGTGATTGCTGCCGAGAAGAAAAAGATGTACGAGGTGGTGGCTATGGCGCAATCCGCTCAAGCTGGTGCACAGGGTGTGCCGAGTTCCCAGCACGGAACCGCGTTCCAGGCATCTCAGGTGACAAAGAAGATCCAGGTTGATCCTGAGTTCCCCGATCGTGTGGCCATCATTGGCTCCGGATTGGGAGAGAAATAGGAAAGCGAGCTCATCCACTTCCTCCGTGAGAATCGGGACGTGTTCGCCTGGTCCAATGAGGATTTACCAGGTGTCCCGAGGGAGTTGGTTGAGCACTCGCTACATGTGCGTCCTGACGCCAAACCAGTGAAACAGGCTATGCGCCGTTTCGGAGATGAGAGAAGGAAGGCTATAGGTGACCAGATCACCAAGTTGCTGATAAGCAATTTCATCATGGAGGTGCTGCATCCGGATTGGCTAGCCAACCCGGTCATGGTCGAGAAGAAGAAGGAGGATCCCAAGGCTGCTACCGCATGGCGTATGTGCGTCGACTACACCGACTTGAACAAGGCATGCCCCAAGGATCCTTTTCCGCTACCTCGCATTGATCAGGTGATCGATTCCACTGCTGGTTGTGAACTGCTGTCTTTCATAGATGCCTACTCTGGTTTTCACCAGATAGCTCTCATTCCTGTTGATCAAATAAAGACTGCTTTCATTACCCCGTACGGGGCTTATTGCTATCGTGTCATGTGTTTCGGGTTGCGGAATGCGGGTGCCACCTATCAGAGATGCATGCAGAAATGCTTGCATGATCAACTCGGCAAAAATGTGCAGGTGTACGTAGATGACATTGTCATCAAAACGAATAAAACACATAATCTGCTTAGTGACATTGAGGAAACTTTCGCTAACTTGCGCAAGTACAAGATGAAGCTCAACCCGAGTAAATGCACCTTTGGCGTCCCGGCTGGCAAGCTACTCGGCTTCTTGGTATCCAGTCGGGGCATTGAGGCCAATCCTTCAAAGATAAAAGCTATCGAGAGCATGTCTTTGCCGAGATCCCTGAAGGATGTGCAAAAATTCACTGGGTGCTTGGCATCTCTAAGCCGCTTTCTGGGCAGAATGGGCGAGAAGGCCCTGCCTTTGTATCAATTGATGAAGAAAAGCGATAAGTTCGTCTGGACACCGCAAGCGGATGTGGCATTCAAAGAGCTAAAGGCAATGCTGGGTAGCGCTCCCATCTTGGCTAGTCCGCTACCCAAGGAGCCAATGCTGCTATATATTGCTGCTACTAACCGGGTAGTGAGTGTGGTGATTGTGGTAGAGCGAGAAGAGGAAGGCAAAAGTGTGCAACGGCCAGTATATTATCTTAGTGAGGTGCTGTCCAGCTCAAAACAGAACTACTCTCACTACCAGAAGATGACGTACGGTGTGTACCTGGGCGCCAAGAAGCTGAAGCATTACTTCCAGGAACACCCCATCACGGTGGTGAGCTCAGCTCCCATCTCGGATATCATGGGTAACAAGGAAGCAAGTGGCAGAGTAGCCAAGTGGGCAATCGAGCTAGCCGCGTACGCTCCCGCGTATGCGAGAAGAGAAGCCATCAAGTCTCAGATCCTGGCAGAATTCCTGGTGGATTGGGCTGAGGTACAATATGAGCCTCCTACTCCGGTATCCAACTACTGGAAAATGCACTTTGATGGCTCCAAAATGAAAGAAGGCCTTGGTGCTGGCGTGGTGCTTACGTCACCCAAGCGAGATCAGCTCAAGTACGTGCTGCAAATCCACTTCAAGGCATCCAACAATGTTGCAGAGTACGAGGCCGTGGTACACGGATTGAAGGTAGCAAAGGAAGTTGGCGTGCAGCGTATCATATGCTATGGCGACTCAGATCTAGTTGTGCAGCAAGTCTCTGGCACTTGGGACGCTCTGGATGCCAACATGGCGTCATACCGCTTCCTGGTTCAAACCATGACAAGATTCTTTGAAGGTTGCGAGTTCCAGCACATCCACCGAGCAGAGAATGAAGCAGCTGATGAGCTGTCCAAGTTAGGGTCTTCTCGGCAGCACATCCCGGCTGGGATTGCCTTGGAGCATTTGAGAAAGCCATCCATCAAGCCATCCCCCAACTCGGAGTCCATCTTCGTTCCTTCTCTGCCTGATGAGGAAACGGTTACAATGGAGATTGACTGGGAAGGTGCAAAAGGAGACCCGGGGACTGCCGTCTCCAACCCGGGGACTGGTGCCTGCAACCCGGGGACTGCCCCTCTCTACTCGGGGACTGCTCCTCCGTACTCGGGGACTGCTCCTCCTTACTCGGGGACTGCCCCTCTCAGCTTGGGGACTGCCGCATTCCTTGAAGAAGTCCTGGCAAACCGTTCGGGGCTGCAGAGAGTAAACCCGAACGCAGAAAAAGATGCAACAGTGCCTGTTCCAATGGAAGTGGATGAACCAGTGTTTCCCGCGCGGGAGACGCCGAGTTGGGCCATGCCCATATTATCCTTTCTAAGGGACGGTACCTTGCCAGAAGATGAGGTGACTGCCAGACAGATTCAGAGAAGATCCAAGGGCTACACCATATTCAGAGATGTGCTGCACAAGAGAAGTGCTACTGGCGTGCTGCAACGCAGTGTGGACCCAGAAGAAGGAGAGGAAATTCTGGTGGAGATACACCAAGGAGAATGTGGGCATCACGCCTCTTCTCGGGCCCTTGTCAAGAAGGCTTTTCGGCATGGTTTCTACTGGCTCACCGCTCTGCAGCAAGCTGAAGACATCGTGAGAAAGTGCAACAGTTGCCAGAGATTCACAAGTAAGATCCACATGCCTGCTTCCGAGTTGAAAACCATTCCCATCACTTGGCCGTTTGCTGTTTGGTGTTTGGATATGGTTGGCCCCTTCAAGCCAGCTAGAGGCAACGTGACGCACATCTTAGTCATGGTGGACAAGTTCACCAAGTGGATTGAAGTGAAGCCTATTCGGAAGTGCGATGGAGCTACAGCCGTGAAATTCTTAAAGGATGTGATCCTGAGATACGGCTACCCGCACAGCATCATCACGGATAACGACACCAACTTTGCTGAGGGAGCCATGGTGAGATTCTGCAGACATAAGCACATCCGGCTAGATGTCGCGTCTGTTGTGCATCCCGCGTCCAATGGACAGGTGGAAAGAGCAAATGGCATGCTGCTCGCAGGCATAAAGCCAAGGCTGATTGAGCCGCTGCTGAAAACACCAGGGTGTTGGCTAGACGAGTTGCCAGCGGTGTTGTGGAGTCTAACGACTACCCCTAACCGGTCAACCGGCTACACACCATTCTTCTTGGTTTACGGGGCTGAAGCCGTGTTGCCAATCGACCTAGAGCATGACTCCCCCCGAGTAACCCTCTACACTGAGGCGGAGGCGAGAGAAGCTCGAGAAGACGACGTTGACCTACTAGAAGAAGCAAGAGAGCTTACTCTGTCACGTTCGGCTGTTTACCAGCAAAACTTGAGGCGTTATCACAGCCGAAAGGTGAACCCAAGGGTTTTCCGAGAAGGAGACATGGTCCTGAGGCTTGTGCAACGCACAACCGGGATGCACAAGCTGTCCCCTCCATGGGAAGTGCCGTTCATTGTGAGCAAGGCTTTGCACAATGATGCCTATTACCTTGTCGACGTGCGTCCATCACAGGAGAACAGGGCGGATAAAGCTGGAGAGGAGTCTAAGCGCCCCTAGAATGTGGCTCTACTTTGTCGCTTTCATTCATGAGCAAAAGTGTGTATGTACTCTCTTATCTGAGTAAAAGCTCCTACTCTACAATCTGAAATTGAACTCGGGGACTTCCCTCGTCCAAAATTGCTCTAAGTGTTTCTACTCTGTTGTTTCTTTGTCTATTCGGTTGCTACGCTTAGAATTTCAAAAGCACACGAAGTAGTGTGTTCATACTCACCGGACACTCTGCGACTCTGCTGCTGTCCGCAAACCGGCTTCATGGCAAGCCAGAGAACAAGCCAAAGAGTCAATGAACACATGAAAAATTGCAAAGGGAAGGAAGCGTGTGGCAACCGAGTAGAGTGTTTTTTGCTGTCTGTTGTTGTCCTTTTCGGCTATGTGGTGGGTAGCGTTACTATGACTGTTTCCTAAGTGGCTAAGTATTTGAAACCTCAACTTTGAACTCTTGTGACTCGAATACCAAAAAAGCAACAAGTTGCAGGTAAGAGCTGAGATGAAAAGGAAAGGTGGATGAAAAATGCAACTCGGGGACTCGCATGATAGCGCAACCCGGCATCAAGCCAAAGCTGCTCAAATTACTAAGTATAAAAACTTCAAATGAGATAAAACTGAGTAGCAACGGGAAGGTAAATTGTTTAGTACATCTGCACCCGGCATGCCGGGGATCTGATAAAGGTTTCAAGCATAAGTGTGGCAGGACATGATCAAGTGGAAGTAGTAGCGCTTTCGGTGTTGGCCTTGGCAGCGTCAACGTCGTTGGTGGCCTTGGTAGCATCAGCTTCCGAGTTGGCGGCATCAGTCTTTGCAGCATCTGCTTCGGGATTGGTGGCAGCCTGGTCAGAGGTGGCCGTGGCCACCGAGATGGGGTCCGTCGCCGAAGTGGAGGCAGCCGATTGAGCGCGGAGTCGCGCCGTGTCGTCAAGGGCTGCGCCTGACGAAGTGCCGAACTCAAGGGCCGCGGTGTCGATGGTCATCTCCTCGCTTTCGGCTTCCTCGTCGCTATCCTCGACGACCGTGCCCTTGCCCTTCCCGGACTTCTCATCGGTGCTGGCAAAGAAGCTCAGCCCGTCTGACGCCGTGGCCTCCTCGTCATCATCTCCATCCTCGTCGTCGCCCTTGCCTTCCACATCCGTGTCGGGCTCGGGGAGGCCTTCGATGTAGTGCGCGGTATCCGCGTAGGAGGCGATCTCCCACGCGACTGCCTGACGGCGAGCCACGCACTCGGGTTCCTTCTCCCACTTGGAATCGCGGCGCATCTCGAGAATAGTATTGAGATTAAGGTTCTCATACCAGCTGCAGATGAAGAGGAGCAGCATATCCGCGCCTGCCCGAGCTCCGGATGCTCGCCACTTCTTCAGCTCGGCCTTGACGCCATTCAGCTTCTCGGCGAGCCCGCGGATGGTTGCTGGCGCAGAATCGCGGGGCCAAAACAAGTCGTGGAGCTTGAAGGCAGTGCGCACCAAATCGGTGCCCACGCCCCTCAGACGCTGGAGCTGCCCCTGCATGTTGGTGAGGCTGTCCTCGATCGAGGCTTTGGTGTCCATGGGCTCGCCCTTCTCGGTCCGAGCAGCTTGGGCCTTCGACAGAGCAGGTTTGCACGCCGAGCTGAGGTCGGGGAAAATTTATGAAAAAGCTATCAAGAAGATTAGAGACAGAGGCAGAGAAGAGAAGCGAATCAAGCAGCAGAGAAGCAAAAGGAGACAACAAAGTGCAGAGAAGCGGGTACTTACTGTTCAGCTCGCAAAGTAGCGACTGCAGCCTCTTCTCCCATGACTCCTCATCAGCTACATGCCTTTCTTCCACCCTCCGGAACTGGGCCAGCTGGAGCATGAGATCTGAGTTGCTCTTCCTCAGCGTATCGCACTCCAGCTCAAGAGCCCTTTTCTCAGCTTTGGCAGCCGCTTCAATCTTTTTCTTCGCGGCTGCTATCTTGTTCTTCTCGGCAGCTATGTCAACGTCATTTTGGAGGGCGGTTCGCAGCTGGAGTTGGAGAGGTTCCATCTCGGTGGTGTGCTCTTTCTTCAGCTCCACAGCCTGGCTCGCCAATCGCTGCTGCACCTCGGCGGGTTTGAGGCAGTCGAGATGCTCCTCGACAAACTTCTTGTGATTTTCTGCGGAGGGAAGAACAAGGTTAGAAGAGTAGCGAAGAAAAAAGGAGAAAGATAAGCCGAGAAGACGGCAACTCACCTTCCATTTTCTTGATGGTGGTCTCAGCGTTGTCAACAAACACATGGCAGTGTTGGTGCTCATCTTCCAGTTTCTTAAACTTGCCTGCAGGGTAAAATCAGTTAAAGCAGAAAGCATAAGCGGGCGTAAACACGAAACGCACGGACCGCGTAGCTAAAAGCTTACTTTCGATTTCGGAAATCTTGAGAGTGCGGTCCACGGCCTCCTTCTCTGTCGCAGCATCGCTTTTGCGTTCTGCTTCTAGGGCCTCAAGGCGCCTTCTTGCAATGCTGTGATTCCAGAGCAGCGACCGGTATAGATTTGTTCTCTTCAAGAGGCTATTCTGAGAGGCAGAAAGAAAAGGAATCAGACAACGTTTTTAAGATTCAACCCGAGAAGACGGCAACTCGGTTGAGTATCCGCCTACTCGGCCCGAATCTCGGGGACTGGGTGCTGGATAAGAGGAAGGAGAAGAGTAGAAGAGAAGAAAAAAGCAACTCGGAACAGACAAGCAAAACTTACCGCGTAGGTTTGCTCGAGGTCTTCTGCATTCTTGCGGTGGACGAACAGCTTCGCGGCAAGCGTACTGGTGGAGGACGAGATGGTCATGGGATTGTAGCCCATGTCCGCCTTGTTCCAATCAGTGCGCCAGTGGTCCAGCTTGCCCAAGGCAAGGCCGTGCCAGGCCTTGTTGCCAAGGACGTCGCTATTCCAGTCAGCTTCAATGAAGCCTACCCGGTCGATCATCTGCTCAAGCCTTGTGGACGTCACCTCGGTCTCCTGGACCTCGCGCGAGGAAATTGAAAGGGCCCTGTCCTTGTTCTTGGCTGGCGGCTTGGAGTCCACAGCCTGGACCTGCTTGCCTCTGGTAATAGCAAGTTTCTTCTCGGCCGCGCTTAGCGGGATGCTGTATTGCTTGCTCGTCTGCAACAGGTAAGATGGGTAGGAAGGCGGATCACGAAGGCTTGATCCAGCAGGAATGCCTTCATCGCTGCCAGAAGCACCAATAGTGAGCTGCATACTCTTCACGGCAGGCTTCGCCTTTGGTTTGGGTGGCGGCATCGCGGCAGAATCTTGCGCAGCGCCACGAGGAGGATTCCTGCGGACAGCGGCATCTGGCTGAGCAGCTGGCTTCTCGGCGATTTTCTTCTCGGTGGCCTTTTTCTCGGCAGCTGGCTTCTCGACAGCCTTCTTCTCAGCAGCCTTCTTCTCGGCAGCATCTTTCTTAGCTGGAGAGCTAGCTCCAATCTTGGTCTTCTTCACCGGCGGGGAGCTCGGTGCGGTGGATGAGGTGCCCTGCTGGGTAGGTGGCACCAAGGGCCCGCTACCCGGCGCAGCGTCCGGCTGCGCGTGGCTCTGCAGGTCCCGCTCCATATCAACTGTCTCAACCTGCTGCTCGGCAGCAGGATCTGGTTGTGCCTCTTCCTGTCCTTCTACCCGCGGCTGGGCCGCGGGGTCGTCCTGGGCAGCAGCGTCAGTATCTTGCTGCTTCTGGTTTTCTTCCTGCCGCTCAAGGGCGGCATGATCTTGTTGCTCGGGGCCTTGCTCTGCGTCCTCCCCGGCTGCGGCAGCTGGGGGAGAAAGTGGTCTATCATCGTGAGCAGCATCCTGCGCTTCCTGCTCTGCGCGGGCCTGCTGCTCCTGGTTGGCATCATGGGCGCCAGTATCCATGTCCTGGGCGTCGTCCTCGTCTTCTCCTTTCACAGGAGAGGGCGCGCGCACCCTGTCCCGTGCAGCGCCCTCGTCCTCTTCAGAGAGATCGATGAGTGCATCTACATCGATGGCGGATCTCTTCTTGGACTTGGACTTGATGGGTGCGGCAGCAGCATTAGCATCCAAGGGGGCGCTGAAGAGAAGAAAGAAGTTCATAAGAAGAGTGTGGGAAACAGAAGAAATCGAGAAGCAGTAGCAGAATAAGGAGTTCCGAGAAAGCAGCAACAGCAAATGGCAACTTGGAAGAAAATCGCTTACCCGGCACGAGAAGGGGGTAGCCGTCTCCCCTGCTTGACCTTCTTCACGGCTTGCTTGGGCTTCTTGCTGGGAGGCTCTTGAGCACGGCTACCCGCCCTCTTGCGAGTAGCGGGAGCAGCAACCGCAAGCGGATCGGCGTCAAGGGCCTCCTCGTCCTCGTCCTCGCCCTCCTCTTCGGCACCGGTATCAGCATCAGCATCGTCTGTAAAGTTGAGAAGAAGAAAACAGTTAGGAAACAGGAGGAAATTGGGTTGCGCTACCCGCGACCGTAAAGGCGAACTCAATCACCTTCGTCGTCGTCTTCGGACCAATCCTGAACGGACGCGTCGACATGATGCTTATCAGTCTGGGCGGAATGAGGGATATTGAGTGTGTCCGCGGTGTCGTAGGAGACCTCGTCGTCCTCTGTCCGATCTGCGTGCCAATTGGCCTCGAAGCGCTCCTCGCTCTCAGCAAGCTGGCGAGAAAGGCGCTGAAAATATAAGCAGGCAACACGAATCAGATGAGCAGCATAAGGGATCCTACCCGGAGCGGGATGCTAACAGAAAGCATAATACTGTTAAGTGTCCTACTCGGTATGGCGTGCAAACATAAAGCACATGAAGCCTAAGCAATACTGCTAAGTGTCCTACTCGGCGCGGCGTGCAAACATAAAGCACATGAAGCCTAAGCAATACGGCTAAGTGTCCTACTCGGCACAGAGTGCGGGTACTAAGCACCCCAAGCTAACAAAGCTATCTACTCGGAATCTGTATGCAGGAAACAGGGAGAAGAGTACTAACCCGCTTGATCGGCTTCGTGCGGCTGTACGGTACAAAGCCGTACTGCCAGTTGTCCCTGAGGCCGGTGCTCATGATGGAGCGCACCCAGACGGCCACATCAGCGTTGCTAAGCTCGAATATGGTCGTCCGAGTGCAGTCTCGGTTGCCGCCCATGTAGCACATGAGGTGTGCGCGGCGCTGTAGCGGGAGCACTCGCCTGGAGATCCAGCAGGCGATGGGGTCGTCATCCTTGAGCCCTCTCTCCTTCAGCTTGGCGAGGCGCGCGTTGATCTGCTTGATGTCGCCATCTAGCGGGGGCTTGAATCCCCAATTCTGCCCGGTAGGAGGAGAATTGGTCCACCGTGGAAGGTTGATCTGGTCGACCACGAGCTCGTCCTTCTTGACGGGGATGTTCTTCACATAGAAGAACGTCCTCTGCCACTTGCGCACGGAATCAAGACCCTTGATGCGCGGGTGATTGGTCCCGCTGCGCTGCACCATCATGGCGCTGCCAGTCTCAGTCACGCCGCGACTGCTCTCCACGCTACCCGGCTTGGCCTTGCTCTGCTTCCTGAAGAAGAAGAAGCGCACCCAAGTCATCGGCGTGGGGCGCACGCCCAGAAATGCCTCGCACACCACGGCGTGGTATGCGAGCATCACCACCGCATTCGGCGGCAGGTGGTGCGGCAGGATCCCGAAGTGGTCGAGGAAGCCGCGGAAGAAATCCGATGCCGGGAGCCCGAATCCCCGCGCGAAGTGTGCGAGGAAGACCACGTGCTCGTCTTCCTCCGGAGCAGGGACGAGCTCGCCAGCGGGAGGCCGGCAGCGGACGCCGGCAGGAACTCGCCGCGTGTTCACGAACCACTGGCACTCCTTTGCAGTGACGGTGGATCCAGACCACCCAGCGCGGGCGCCATCGTCACGAGCCATCAAGCAGGGGAGGAGATCTGGAGGAGATTTGGTGGAACTCGGTGGAAAGGATCAGCCTTTCGGCGCTACGAGTGGCACGGCGGCGAAGAGCTCGACGGCGGCGGATAAACGAAGAGGCGAGGGGAAAGTGAGGGTAGGAAGAGAAGAAGAGAGTTACCGAGGGGGTATTTATACCTCCCCGCGGGTTGCCGTTACGACTGGAATTAGTGCGATCAGTTATGCCCGGAGATCGTGCGGCGTGGGGTGTGTGGGCCGGTTAGAAACGCACACAGCGCGGAACGCGCGCGTAACGGCCACAGTTGATCCCACGACGCGATCGTGGGTAATAACTGCGCTTGATGAGACATAACGGGCTAGTGGGCCCAGGCCGTGAAAACTGGGCGCGTGGCCTGTCAGATCCCGGGCACGGAGGCGTCGGGAGTACGGGAACGTGACACGTGCCCAGTTGCGCTGCCGAAAGCCGGATTTCGCTCTGCCGCGCAGAGATTCTGATTGGAAATCTCACCAAGTCATTTTACTCGGCGACAGGGAAGAGAAATGGCCCTATTCGAAAAACAAGAAACTTGAGACAGAATAAAGAGCTACTCGGAGGTTCTACTCAGCAACCTAGGGCTCAAAGGCAAGATTGGTTTTTAAGCTGGCAGAGCCCAGTGAACAAGTTCGCAGGACTCTACCAGCTTCGGGGACTAATGTCGGGGGGATACCCCCGAGTAGGGTAAAGGCAGGTGCTAAAGGGCAAGATCAGAAGAGACACTTGGCAGAGTAGCGGCTACCCGGTACTCGCTACCTGGTCGTCCGCTATTCGGCCGTACACACCGAAGGCCAGGAGGAAGAATCAGGGAAGTTGTTCTCCTCCGGGTAGAGGAAGTGGACCGAGTAGAAATGGCGGTCTCCTACTCGGGCCAGAAGTCAAAGGAGCCGTTCTGACACAGGATCCCGCGTATCCCGGGTCCGTACTTTGGCACTGTTCACGGCACTGTTCATCTGGGGAGCGCGTGCCTGACCATGACAGTGTGTCAGCAGGGCGTCGCAGGATAGGGGGGACCTACTCTGTGTTCGTGGCAGTGATAACAGATCAGCTCCTCGGTTCTGCGGAACGACTTTGCACATGAAGACAATCCAGGAAGCCAAAAGGTGTAAAGGTGTCAGCGGGAACCCGAAAGTACACAGTGTGCACATAGTGTCGACACCTTGGCTGTATCTAGCTGGGCACCAGTATATAAGGTGCCCTGCCCCCTCCTGCGCGAGGGATCCCAGAACCGGTTCACATTCTTGACCTAGTTCTTCACGTAGAGAGAAGAGTGGCTACTCGGTAGTCAGAAACACTTGAACTGTGGCTACTCGGTGAGACCCGAATATAAAGAGAGAAAGGCAGGAGTAGGGGTTTTACCTCCACACGAGGGCCCTGAACCTGGGTAGATCTTGTTGTTTGCAGTGCTAGCTTCACACTCACGCGGCTACTCGCTGCGTGATCCCTCCCCGAGCGCCTCCAGCGTCCATCGTCCCCACAACTTTAGCCATCCTATGGCATCTGCCGTGACACCACCACGACAAACATAGTATACTGGATGCTGATCCGGTATGCTTTGTTCTTCTTTCCGCCTTTCCACAATTATCACAGCGCTAATAACCCTGTTTGTTGCTGTTAGATACAACAACATAGGTTCTTCATCTTTTGGCGATGCCAAAATTGGTGCTTTCATCAAGGTTTCTTTCAGCTGGGTTAATGCTTTGTCCGCCTCTTCTATCCACTCAAATTTGTCAGATTTCTTCAACAATTTGTATAATGTCAGAGCTTTATCTCCTAGCCGGCTTATAAACCTGCTGATTGCGACTGCAGAACCCATCAATCATTGTACATCCTTTAAAAATGTAGGCTTTGTGATGTTCAAGATTGCCTTGATCTTTTCCGGGTTTACTTCTATTCTTCCGTGAGAAACGATAAAACCCAGAAGCTTTCGAGAGGGAACCCCGAATACGCACTTTAATGGATTCAACCTCATTTTGTAAGTGCGCAAATTTTCGAAGGTTTCTCGTAGATCTTCAAGGAGTGTGTCCTTTTCCTTGGAAACTACGACAATATTGTCCACGTGAACGTGAACAGTTTTGACAATCTGACTATGCAAGCAACGTTGCATGCAACGCTCGTATGTAGCACATTCGTTTTTCAGGCCAAAAGGCATGGTTATGTAATAGTATGTTCCATACGGGGTTATGAAGGAAGTTTTGATTTGATCTTCCTCCTTCATACATATTTGATGATACCTAGAGTAAGCATCCAAAAAGCATAAAAGCTCAGAGCCAGCAGTGGCATCTATTATTTAATCGATTCGCGGTAATGGGAACCTATCTTTTGGACACAATTTGTTCAATACGGTGTAATCTATACACATCCTAAGAACAATACTATCTTTCTTCAGGACTAATACTGGGTTCGCAGACCAGTCTGTATGTATAACTTCCCGGATAAAGTCAGCTGCTAAAAGCCGGATAATTTCCTTGCCTATAGACTTCCGTCTTCTTCCATCAAAACGACGGAGACCTTTTTTGACCGGTTTTGAGCCTGGAATTACCTTCAATTGATGCTCAGCAAGTTCCCTGGGTACTCCCGGCATGTCCGCAGGACACCAGGAAAAAATATCCCAGTTCTCACGGAGGAACTCGATGAGTACGCTTTCCTATTTGTCGGTCATCCCTGTCCCCACTACGACAAATTTTGTCGGATCTTTGGGGTCTAGGATAACCTTTCTTGTATTCTCGGAAGCTTTCAAGCTATCTGCTGGCTTCCGGCTTTCTTTTCCTGCCGGCTTCCATCGGCGATACTTCCTTTGCAAACTCTTTCAATTCTTCTTTTGCTATTACCTTTTCGGCGCAAAGGGCGTTTCCTTTTTCCAGCTCGTTCGCCAATTTGAAGTCTCCCGATATTGTGATTACTCCTCCTTTTGGCCCTGGCATCTTCAGCTTTTATAAATATAACAGGATCTTTCCATGAATTTGGCGAAAGCTGGACGTACGAGTATTGCATGGTATACACTTTCGAACGTCACTACCTCGAATGAGATTTTTCCCGTCGGAAATGTTCTATTTCTCCGAAGGTTACATCTAGGGAAATTTCCCCTAGGGAATGTGCTTGCCTGCCAGGGACGATGCCGTGGAAACGTATGTTGCTATGTTTGAGCTGGGTCTCAGAAATTCGCAGATGTTTCAGTGTATCCAGGTACATAATATTGATACTGGATCCTCCATCCATCAGCACTCTTTTTAGCCTAGTGTTTTGAACAATAGGGCTTACAATTAGAGCTTGCGTGCCGGGTTCTGGGATATTTCCGGGATGATCTGACTGATCCCAGGTAGTTGGCATATTGGAATATTTCAAGAATTTGGGCGTTGGTGGGACAACCACGTTTAGTTCTAGAAGTGTTCGCTTTTCCTGCTTAGCTGAGGGAGTTGCCAGGAAAGTTAAATTGCATTCTCTATCAACTCTCTGGAATTTTGGTTCGCCTTTTCGCTGCTGTTCCTAGATTTTTTCATCAGTGTCCGATTCACTGTCTTCTTTTTCAGCTTCGGGCTTTTGCTTGGAGAATTTCCTCTTGGAGTTCTTTCCTTTATTCTCGGATCCTGTAGTGCCCTTCATATGCTTATTGAGACGACACTGCGCATTTGTATGGGAAGGCTTCCCAAATTGCGAATGGTGGACATAGTTTTCCGACTTAATTTTTTCCCACTCTTCCTTAGAATAGGAGATAGATTCTCTGCTTCTTCCTTTCCATTTGCCGCCAGTATCCTTTCCAAAGGTTAAATTTACTTCTTTGGGTTTTGGCTATGCTTATGGAGTAGTCTTGTATTCAGAACGAGGCGTCTTTTTGGCCAGAACCAAAGAATCAATATTTCCACCCCTCGTTATGATTTCATCTTCGGCCGCTGCGTGCTCATTGGCGGTAGTAAGCATAGATCCGAGATCCTTGTGCTCCTTTGAACCAACCATGAACGGTACGAGGCCGGGTTTTAGTCCATTGATGAAAGCATGCATTGCTTGTACATCACTTACTCCCGAGCAGTTGTTTTTCATTGCTGTCCATCTTGATATAAAGTCAACATACGACTCGTATTCAAATTGAACGCAGCGATTTAGCTGGTTGATGCTCTTAGGGCGTTTGTACGTACCCCGGAAGTGCCGAGCGAATACTCTAGCCATATCATCCCAACTATCCACTGTTCTTGACGGAAGCCCGTTAATCCAATCTCTGGCTCCATCCAGCAACATTAGGGGGAGGAATTTTACTGCTTCCAGGCCTGTCCCCTTGTTGATCTGAACGGCATTATAGTAATCTGAAAGCCATGTATCCGGGTTTGTGCTTCTGGTATACTTTTGGTAAGTTGGACCAACCTTGGCAAAGCCAGAATGTAGAGTTATTCTTCGGATCCTGTCAGCGAAACACTTAGGTCCAAAGTATAGATCATCTCTTTCCGCCTTATCGGCGTGTGCGTAATATCTACCGGCTGAATGGACAGAGGGGGATCTGCTACTTTCTGGCCCATTGTTGCACGAGTGCGCTCTTCCGTGATTATCCCTGTTTCGTCCGTTATCGTGTCCTTTGGAATAAGGCGGAGTTCTGCTCCTTGGCCTTTCTTTATTCCTAGGAGGAGTACGACACATCTCACGTCTGTGAGGATTTTCGTGTCTTCCGGATTTTTCAGCTGGGCGTCTCGGATGCGGCATCATTTTTCCGTATTTTCGGTTTTGGCAATCTGAGAAAAATCTGGTATCATAGTTTTCTTCAACTGGGTATAGGGCGGGTGGGATAAATCAAATCCCATTGCTTCCGCAGTTAGTCTGATAAAGATATTTGCAGATCCAATCGGTAAAACGCATGCACTTACCAGATGATTCCGTGCTGGCATGTACGATCCATTGTCGAGGAAGCGCCCGACGTCGTTGTCAAATTCCAAGCTTACGACAGTTATGGTACTACCGATTCCGCCGAGTATTCCCGGTCTGTCGGGGGGTTACCCCCGAATAGGGGTAAGGCAAGTGCTAAAGGCAAGGTCAAAGGTGCTGTTTGACCGGGTAGATGGCTACCCGGTACTCGCTACCCGGTAGGTTTCTATCCGGGCGTACCCACCAATGACCAAGAGGAGAAATCAAGCAAGTTATGTTCGTCCGAGTAAATAAGTTGGTCCGAGTAGAGGGAGTGAGTTGCTACTCGGGCCAGAAGTCAATGAAGCCGTTCTGACAAGGGATCCCGCGTATTCTGCGTCCGTACCGGCGTGCGGTTCAACTTACGGAGCGCGTGATTATCCGCGCTACGGCGTGGCTACAGTGCGGTAGGCGCCTGTCAAGTCCTGTCACTTACAGAGGGGACAGGTGTAACACCCGGGCGATTTTCTTTCCCTAATAGAATTTGTTGCTTGTTTTTCCTTTTTTGCATCACATGGCATAACTCATAATCATGCATGTAAAACGTGCAAACTAATTAATTGACATTCATCAACTCTTGTTTTTTTAAAATTTCTATAAATTATTTGATGCCTAAATCTATTTCTATTAGCACTCCAAATCTTTTTTTTCATTTCTGAAAAATTATTAAAGCTCAAAAAAAAAATGTTTTGTGGGGGGGGGGGGGGGGGAGGCAGCCGAACTGGGCCTAGCTAAGGCCCAGCCGGCCACCCCACACCCCAAACCCTAACACACCCTAGCCCAACCGCAACACACACCTAGCCCACACACGCACACAACGCACACAGCACCACACAGACCCAACTCACGCACGCACGCACACACCAGAACACCACGCACACGCACGCACGGGAGGAGGGGATCGATCCCCATCCTCATCCTCCTCCCGAGCGCTCGCTCGTTTCCTCTGTCGCAGATGCGCCGTCGCCCTCACGCCTCCTCGTCCCTTCCTCGCTCCCTGCCGGCAACCGGCCGAGCCAGCCTCCCGTCGCCTCTCCATCCCCTGCCCGCCTCCGGCCCGAGCTCTCCCCCGCCGGCCCGTGGTTTCCCTCCGCCCCTCCTCCAGTCGGCCATGGCCGCCGCCGGCCGTGGTTCTCCTCCCGCCGTCGCCTCCCTCCTCTCCGGCCACGGCCCGGATTCACCTCCGCCCTCGCCACGAGCTCCTCCACCTCGCCCCAAGCGTCATCCTCCTCCCCAACTCGCAGCGCCCCCGGCCCCGAGCAGCCACTGCCTCCATGTTTGCGTGCTCCGGCCAGCGAGCCTCCTTGGAGCGCCGCATCCTCGACCTCCAGTGTCTCTCTGCGTCCGGGCGTGCTCCTCCCCGACAAGGTCATCCTAGAGGACCTCCACCTCGCCATGCACCCCCTTCCCGTCGTCTTCCATGGCCCTCCTCGCTCTGTCCGTGACGCACAGTAGGTGTTCGACAAAAGTCCCGCGAGACCTTGGACTCCTCGTGGGCACTCATCCGTGATCATGCTTCGTTTGGTGTGGTCGAGAGCTTCCTGTCTCGTGCCCGTGAACCCGGCAAGATTTTGGGCGCGTCTAGGTGACCCCGACAAAAATTCCCGGCGACAAGATCGACCCCGACCCGTACCTCGTCGCCAAGTCCGAGCACCGGAACTGCCAAGATTCCTACCCGATGCGACAAGCACCTCGACACGACTACTCCCTCGACGAACCGTGAACGACTACATCGCCTTCGACGTGTCCGTTTTGCGTTGGCCACCTTCGTGCGCGCCCGAAGACCGGGACCGTCAGGTTCGCCTCCGACCCCGAAGACGATGTTGCTACGGTTCGGCCACGACTACGATGACCACTTCGACGATGACACGAGAACAATTATCTCCTCGACGCCCCGAAGACGATGATGCGGTGGTGCAATTACGACTACTTCCTCGACGTCGACTACTTCCCCTACTTTCTCGACATCGACTACTTCCTCCACATACCGAAGTTTCCGGCGTTGACCCCGGCAATCCTCTCCACACGTGTGCACCCCAAACCCTAGATCCCCTATACCTATATGCCCTATTTTCTACAACATGCAATCTATTTTATAAATATCATATCATCATGTTGCATTGCATCTTTTGGGTTGTGGGTAATTAGCTATCACCTAACAATTAATATGGAATGAGTTGGGATAATTAAATATTGTCCCGGTTCCATTTAAATTGCATAGCTCATCTTTATATTATCTCGCCATGTTAAACAACATTTAATATTGATGGGTAAATAAATAATGTGAACCTCCTAAATTAAATGTTGGGCTTCCGGCTCAATTTAAATTGATTTAATTGCATAATTCATAACTAATTCATTTTAATTCCAAATCAAACAAATAAAATATGTTTTCCAATCAGATCCATGTCTTTAACATGTTCATGCCATTCATATCTCTGTTTGCATCTTATCTTGTGCATTTTAGGTTTTGTTATGCTTGTTCATCTATATGACAACATATGGAATGTGTGGGCTAATTAATTCCAACTGTTGCCCCATTCCATTTAAATTGCCTAAACTCATCTACTTTATTGTTTGCCATGCTAAATAACAATTAAATTGATGGTTAGCTAAACAACTTGAACCAATTTCTATTTCTCCGGACTCCGGTTCCGATTAAACTGCTTAAGTTGTTTCCCCTGTTGCATCTTGCCATGCCATGCATATAAAATAAGATCATGCTGGATCTTTTGCCGTAGTAGTAATTGTTGCATCGGGTGTTTTTGTTAGCTCTTTGCTTCTTCGCGGATAGGACGTTGAGATGATGTGAGCAACGACAAGTTCTTCGGATGTACCTCTACTTGCTGGATCTCAGGCAAGTATACTCACTTGCTGCCAAATGGCTGCCTTTCATCACTTGTTACCGATACTTTCCGTTGTTCTTATTCTAGCCTGTTGATTCGATGCTTGTGTCTCGATCCTATCGTATGTTTACCTTGCAGCCATGATATAGCCTTTCCTTCCACTTCCTATTAACTGTTGATTGTTTACCTTTTTGGCCCTCGTGTCGTAGTTGCATGCTTAGGTTTGTTTGCGCTCTAGTCCTGTTTCCCTTTGTTCAATCACCTGTTAGTTGATAGTTGGGTTTCAATTCAATCAACAACATGTTCATGTTTTGGGTAATAATAATATGATGTTAAGGCACCGGCAGGAGGCCCGGGTTAGGGTTTTGGAGCCGGCTGGTGTCGAAACTAGGAAAAGGGTCTTGTCTACTGATCCATGATGAGCGTGCTCACCGCATCCGGGAGGTAGTATGGGACCCCCCTCGACTTAGACCTGATCTGCAGCTTGTCCGAAGAGCCACACTTAGTTTGGGTGTTCCATTTGCTCCTTTGCATAATGGGTTGGCCCCCCTTGGTTACTGATGATGATGATGATGATGCATATAGGGTGAGGCCTGTAGTGCCGGGGTGTTGTGTCCTGCGGGAGTTTTGCACACCTGCGCTGAGTATTCGGCTGCGTGGCTGGGACCTTATAGCTCCGTGGCTCCTAGGATGGGTTGTAGAGATGGTTTGGGTCGTGTCAAGCCAACCTGAGTTTTAGTTGGTGGCTTGAGTGTGTACGGGTACTGGAGCACACCCTGCAGGGATGAATCTTCTCGAGAAGCCGTGTTTTCCGCGGTTATGGATTACTTGGTGAAAGTACTGGCTAACAAGTACTCAGACAACATACACCTAATTAATAACAACTTGACTAGTAATAGGCATATTGTCACAATAACTTGAACTTCACCTTAATCAACAGTGTGAGTTATCCTTGGGTTGCTTCCTTAGTAGGGGGTGACATTGGATGGGTATTGTTTGGTGGTTAGTTGTAGTTGGTTACGATACGCTATCTTATCCCCCTCTTTTAGCCGGATGTTGTAGTGAGTCTCCGTAGTTGGTTAGTGCAGCCCGCTGCCGCTTATTTGCAATAATCCCTTCCTTTCCGTTGAACCCAAAGTATTTGTATCTTGTGATGACTGGTTACGCCGGTATCTTGTGAGTATGGTTTATCCACTTGCCAGTACTTAACCGTACTGACCCACGAATCTCTTTCGTGGCTGCATATTCAACATTGCAGTCAACAGATTTGAAGTCTGACGACGTTAGCTTGGGAATCCCTCCGGCTTGGCCTGGGCAGGGATTGGACGCTCTCGGTTATCTTCAGGACTCTTAGTCCAATTTGTATCTTGTCCGTAGACGGACGATATGTTGTTTCTTCCGCTGTTATTTGGATCTTTGTATTGTATCAGTTGTATCCTTGGCTCGTTTGAGTCCTCTTGTATATATCTGTGCTGTTGTTGTTGTGGATTATTCGTGAACTGTTGTAATGTTATCAGACGTGGCAACCTGGAATCGGTTATTATGTGGATTTTGGTGGGAATGCTGAAATCTGCATAGTGCCCGATCCCGGGGGCGTCACAACAGGACAGGGCTAGGGGCCTACCCTATCTCACTAACAAGGGTGGACAGGTCCCATCTCCGAACGGCGCGACGACTTACGGCGCCCGCGTCAGCGAGAAGCCGGAAGCGTGCTCTGTTTTGCAGTGCTCTTGTCACATCAGTTGTACCTTTTAGTCTTATTCTATTCGGCTGGGCACCAGTATATAAGGTGCCCTGCCCCCTCCTGTGAGAGGTTCGCTACACATTCCAGAGGTAACACTAGAGACAGCACTAGAGAGAACTTGAGAGCTAGAGTGGCTACTCGGCTGAAGGCCTGTTTTGTACTGTGGCTACTCGGTAACACACATAAAGAGAGAAAGGCAGGAGTAGGGGTGTTACCTCCACACGAGGGCCCTGAACCTGGGTAAGATTTTGTTGTTTGCAGTGCTTGAGACATCCCACACGCGGCTACTCGCCGTGTGATCCCTCCCCGAGCACCTCCAGTGTCCATCGGCCCCAAACTTTAGCCATCCCATGGCATCTGCCGTGATACCACCACGACAGTTGGCGCCCACCGTGGGGCTACCAGCGGCGCTGGCTGGAGTCCATGTTCGGACGGGACTCATTTCTGCTACTGGGGAGCGCGTGGTCTGTGGCCTTGTCCACAGATTCAGCTCCTTCGACTTCGTCACCGACAACGCCGGAGATTTCGGCGGTAGGCCCATGCCGGCAGGCGGCTCGGTGCTCTCCTTCGGCTCGCACCTCGTCTACGTCGCCAGCACCGTCATCCGCGAGTTCCCAGAGGTGGTGCTGGTCGCGGAAGATCCTCCTGCTGTGCTCGCTGCCCGCGGAAGTCCAACTGGCTGCTCTACGGACAGCGTGGAGGTGATGGTGACCGGCCCGGCTATCGATGCCGGGAAGGGTACGGCTGCTGCCGCAGGAGTCATCGAGGAACCTGCTGGCCCAAGTGCTGGCCAGAGGGTCCACAAGCCCTACGAGAAGGACTCGAACATGCCTCTTTCCACAACACCGACGATACCGGCATCCGCCGTGCGGATGGGCATGCCGCCTCCCACCGAGCTCGAGCTCATGACCATGAGGGCGCAGCTCGACCAGCAGCGCCAGGCGCTGCTCGCTGAGCACCTGGAGCTGGAGAAGGTTAGTCTTGAGCTTAGCCTAGACCAAAATGAGTACAACAAGGCCCACGGCTTTACTCCTGTTGTTAGGAAGCCTAGCAAAGTAGGCGCTACTCGTCGCAACTTAGGCGCCGAGATGGCAGTAGTTGGTGAGGCTCCTAGCCAGTCTGCCACCGTAAACACCGCTACTAGGCCCAGATACAGTACCCCGGCCAAAACACTTAGAGCTGTAGAGGCTGTAGCTGCTGAGTTGCCAAACCTTGCCGGCGACGCGCGCGCTAGGTAGCAGGAGAGGCTCAATGAGTTAGTGCTAGAAGCTGCTAGGCAGAATGAGGAGTTCCGGAAAGCCAATCCGGGTGCCGGTGCTTCTCAGATTGTGCACTCGCGTGCAGCGGGATCTCATGACCAGACGTCATCACCGCTTCCCAACCGCGAGAGGGACCAGAGTGTGCACTCTGGGAAGAGTAGACAAATGCAGGTGTACGACCCGGCTCTCGCCGCAAAACAGCACGCTGTGCCGCGAGAGTCCGGTCAGAAACACAACTCTGCAGGAGCAGGCTATCAAGCACATAAAGCTCACAGTAAGAGGCAAGATGGAGATTGTGCAGGCCCTTCTCGGCACCCTGCTGCTCAGCCTACTCGACAGAGGACGCAACAGCCAGCAGCAGCATAGCCGCGTGCGGCTGCGCCAGCAGCCAACCCGGTGGTGCAGCCCGCTGTTGTGCAGGAGAACAGATATGATGATGGCTACTCGGCGATGGGGCTAGCCGGCTATGCCGACCCAAGAAATGTTGCTGACCGTCTGGGTGACCGCATGTTGGAGCCCAGTGATGCAAGGTACAAGCTGGACCGGATTAATCTGTCCGCGCACCTCGAGAACAAGGGGCCGCCTGGCCCAGAATGCTTTGGCCCTCGTATCATGAATGAGCCATCCGTGACCACTTTCAGCTGGCCAGGGGGACCAAGTGCTACAATGGCAGCACCAAGCCAGAAGATTGGTTGAGTGACTATGTCACAGCCATGCACATCGCAGGCGGCAACCGGAGATGGGCTGTGCGGTATGTTCCGCAGATGCTTGAGGGTCCAGCTCGGACTTGGCTCAACAACCTTCCCAAGGACAGTATCAATTGCTGGCTGGACTTCTCGGAGGCCTTCATCAGCAACTTCACCAGCACCTACAAGAGGCCGAATAGGCCGCAGGAATTGTCTGCGTGCAAGCAGCGGGAAGATGAGACCGACCGCGAGTATCTTACTCGGTGGAGCACCTTGAGGAACACCTGTGAAGGTGTGAATGAGGCCCAGGCCATTACTTGGTTTGCTCAGGGCTGCAGGCACGGCAGCATGTTGTGGCAGAACCTGCAGCGCGAGATGCCGAGTACTCTCGCTGAGACCATCAAGATCGCAGATATGTATGCACTCGGCGACCCAACTCAGCCTCTGATGGACTCTCCTGAGCCAAGAAGGAACTACAACAGCAACAAGCGCAATGATTTCCGCAACAAGCGCAGAGGTGACCGGACTGATACTCGGTATGATCCTGAGGAGGTGAATGCTGTGACTACGGCTGCTGGGAGTAGTCAAAGGCAAAAAACTACTGGAGCCCAGTACGGGCAAAACCAGAATCAGGGCCAAGGCATCAAGACGCCGTGTAATGCTCCCCAGCAGGGTAGCGGCAACTCGGATCCTGCTCCGAACTTTGTCTTTGGGAGCATGAGGGATGGGCCATGCAGCTTCCATACTCGGCATCTGGCTAGGCCAGCCAACCACACTACTCGGCAGTGCAGCTGGTGGGAACAGACCAAGAATGAGGGCCTGCCCCCTCCTCCTCGTCTGCCAGCTGCGAATGCCAATGTGCAGCCTATTCGGGCAGCTGCTCTCAGGCCTGCAGTGTTCCCGAGAAGAGAGAATGTGAACCAGGTGGCTTTAGGAGCTAACCGCAACTTCAACAACAACGGCAACCGCAACTACAACTACAACAACAACGACCGCAACCGCAACTTCTACACCCACAACAACAACAGGAACAACAACAACAACAACCAAGGTAACAACAACAACGACAACAATGGTGGTGGAGACCGCAACCAGTACCAAGAGCACCATGAGAGCTACATGATCTTCACCTTCGAGCCCGCCGACAAGCAGTCTCTGCACAGGCGTGCGATGGAGGTCAATGCTGTGATCCCTGCTGTGCCTCATTACCTGCACTGGTGCAACCAAGAGATCACGTGGTCCAGAGTTGATCATCCTAGGGTGATGCCCAACCCGGGTAGCTATGCTTTGGTGGTGGATCCCACCTTCTTGGGTACTCAGAAGAATGTCAGGTTCAGCAAGGTCCTGATCGACAACGGCAGCAGCATCAACATTGTGTACAGGGACACACTCGAGAAGCTCGGAATGGCCGAGAACATGTTGCTACCCAGCCAGACCACTTTCCATGGCATTGTGCCGGGAGTGTCTTGCTCTCCAATCGGCCGCGTCTGGATAGACGTCCTATTCGGTACCAGGGAGAACTGCCGCACTGAGAGCTTGTCATTCGAGGTAGTTGATCATCAGAGCCCCTACCACGCCCTACTCGGTAGGCCTGCTCTCAGCAAGTTCATGGCTTCAACCCATGCTGCATACTTGAAGATGAAGATCCCTGGTCCAATGGAGTCATCACCATCTCGGGTGATTACAAGAGGTCTTTGGAGTGTGCCTCTGCTGGTTCCCAGCTGGCGGAATCCATGGTCATTACGGCCGAGAAGAAGAAGATGTATGAGGTGGTGGCTATGGCGCAAGCAGCGCAAGGTGGTGCGCCTGGCATGCCGAGTTCCCAGTACGGGACTACGTTCCAGGCGTCCCAGGAGACAAAGAAGGTCCAGGTTGATCCTGAGTTCCCAGACCGTGTTGCCATCATTGGCGCCGGCTTGGGAGAGAAATAGGAAAGCGAGCTCATCCACTTCCTCCGTGAGAATCGGTACGTCTTTGCCTGGTCCAATGAGGATTTGTCGGGTGTCCCGAGGGAGTTGGTTGAGCACTCGCTACATGTGCGGCATGATGCCAAGCCAGTTAAGCAGGCTATGCACCGCTTTGGTGATGAGAGGAGGAAAGCTATCGGTGATCAGATCACCAAGTTGCTGATAAGCAACTTTATCATGGAGGTGTTGCATCCGGACTTGCTAGCCAACCCGGTTATGGTTGAGAAGAAGAAGGAGGACCCCAAGGCCGATACCACATGGCGTATGTGCATGGACTACACTGACCTGAACAAGGCCTGCCCCAAGGATCCCTTTCCGCTACCCCGCATAGATCAGGTGATCGATTCCACTGCCGGTTGTGAGCTTTTGTCTTTCATAGATGCCTACTCTGGTTTTCATCAGATAGCTCTCAACCCTGCTGATCAAATAAAGACTGCCTTTATTACCCCGTACGGGGCTTATTGCTATCATGTCATGTGCTTTGGGTTGTGGAATGCTGGGGCTACCTATCAGAGATGCATGCAGAAATGCTTGCATGATCAAATTGGCAAAAATGTGCAGGTGTACGTAGATGACATTGTCATCAAAACGAATAAAACACATACTTTGCTTAGTGACATTGAGGAAACATTTGCCAACTTGCGCAAGTACAAAATGAAGCTGAATCCGACTAAATGCACCTTTGGCGTCCCGGCTGGCAAGCTACTCGGCTTCTTGGTATCCAGTCAGGGCATTGAGGCCAATCCTTCAAAGATAAAAGCTATAGAGAGCATGTCTTTGCCGAGATCACTGAAGGATGTGCAGAAATTCACTGGGTGCTTGGCTTCTCTGAGCCGCTTCCTGGGCAGAATGGGCGAGAAGGCCCTGCCTCTGTATCAGTTGATGAAGAAGAGTGACAAGTTTGTATGGACACCGCAAGCTGATGTAGCATTCAAGGAGTTGAAAGCCATGCTAGGTAGCGCTCCCATCTTGGCTAGTCCGCTACCCAAAGAGCCAACGCTGCTGTACATTGCTGCGACTAACCGAGTAGTCATTGTTGTGATTGTGGTGGAGAGAGAAGAGGAAGGCAAGACTGTGCAGCGGCCAGTATACTATCTCAGTGAGGTGCTGTCCAGCTACAAGCAGAACTACCCGCATTACCAGAAGATGACTTACGACGTGTACCTGGGCGCCAAGAAGCTGAAGCATTATTTCCAAGAGCATCCCATTACCGTGGTGAGTTCTGCTCCTATCTCGGACATCATGGGCAACAAGGAGGCAAGTGGCAGAGTAGCCAAGTGGGCGATTGAGCTGGCCACGTACGCTCCTTCGTACGCAAGACGAGAAGCCATCAAGTCTCAGATCCTAGCAGATTTTCTGGTGGATTGGGCTGAGGTGCAGTATGAGCCTCCTTCTCCGGTAGCCAACTACTGGAAGATGCATTTTGATGGCTCCAAAGTGAAGGAAGGCCTTGGTGCTGGCGTGGTGCTCACGTCCCCCAAGCGAGATCAACTCAAGTATGTGTTGCAGATCCATTTCAAGGCATCCAACAATGTAGAAGAGTACGAAGCCGTGGTACACGGCTTGAAGGTGGCCAAGGAGGTTGGCGCATAGCGCATCATATGCTATGGTGACTCGGATCTGGTGGTGCAGCAAGTTTCAGGCACCTGGGATGCTCTGGATGCCAACATGGCGTCATATCGGTTTCTGGTGCAAACCATGACTGGTTTCTTTGAAGGGTGCGAGTTCAAACACATACACCGAGCAGAGAATGAGGAAGCTGATGAGCTGTCCAAGTTGGGGTCTTCTCGGCAGTACATCCCGGCTGGGATTGCCTTGGGTTCAAACTCAGAAGAAGAAGTGGTGGCTGATCCAATGGAACTGGACGAACCAGTGTTTCCCATCCGGGAGACACCGAGTTGGGCTCTACCCATATTATCCTTTCTAAAGGACGGCACCTTGCCGAGTGATGAAGTTACCGCGAGGCAAATTCAGAGAAGATCCAAGGGCTATACAATCTTCAGAGAAGTCCTACTGGTGTGCTGCAGCGCTGTGTAGAGCCAGAGGAAGGAGAGGAAATTCTGTTGGAGATACATCAAGGAGAATGCGGGCATCATGCCTCTTCTCGGGCTCTGGTCAACAAGGCTTTTCGGCATGGCTTCTTTTGGCTCACTGCCCTGAAGCAAGCTGAAGATATCGTGAGAAAGTGCAATGGCTGCCAAAGATTTGCAAGTAAGATTCATATGCCAGCTTCCGAGTTGAAGACCATTCCCATTACTTGGCCATTTGCTGTTTGGTGTTTGGATATGGTGGATCCTTTCAAGCCGGCTAGAGGAAACATGACTCACATCTTGGTCATGGTTGACAAGTTCACAAAGTGGATTGAGGTGAAGCCTATTCGGAAGTGCGATGGAGCCACTGCTGTGAGTTTCCTAAAGGATGTGATCCTGAGATATTGCTACCCGCACAGCATTATCACTGATAATGGCACAAACTTTGCTGAGGGTGCTTTTGCAAGGTTCTACAGAGATAAGCGCATTCGGCTAGATGTTGAATCTGTTGCGCATCCCGCCTCCAATGGGCAAGTTGAAAGAGCAAATGGCATGGTGCTATCCGGCATAAAGCCAAGGCTGATTGATCCACTGCTGAAAACACCTGGGTGTTGGCTAGAAGAGTTACCAGCGGTGTTGTGGAGTCTAAGGACTACCCCTAACCGGTCAACCGGCTACACACCATTCTTCCTGGTATATGGAGCTGAGGCCGTGTTGCCCACTGACCTAGAGCATGACTCGCCCCGTGTAACCCTCTACACTGAGGTAGAGGCTAGAGAAGCTCGAGAAAATGACGTTGACCTGCTAGAAGAAGCAAGAGAGCTAACTCTGTCACGTTCAGCTGTTTACCAGTAAAACTTGAGGCGTTATCATAGCCGGAAAGTGAACCCAAAGGTTTTTCGAGAAGGAGACATGGTGCTTAGGCTCGTGCAGCGCACGGCCGGGATGCACAAGCTTTCCCCTCCGTGGGACGGGCCTTTCATTGTGAGCAAGGCTTTGCACAATGATGCCTACTATCTGGTTGACGCACAGCCACCCCAGAAGAACAGGCCGGATAGGGCTGGAGAGGAATCCAAGCGCCCTTGGAATGTAGCTCTACTTCGACGTTTTCACTCATGAGCAAACTGTGTATGTATCTTCTTATCCGAGTTAAACTCCTATTAGACAATATGAAATTGAACTCGGGGACTGCCCTCGTCCAAATTGTTCCTTGTATTTACTTTGTTTTACTTTGTCTATTCGGTTGAACCACTTAGAATTTCAAAAGCATACAAAGTAGTGTGTTTAAACCCACCGGACACTCTGCGACTCTGCTGTTGTCCACAACCCGGCTTCATGGCAAGCCAGAGAACAAGCCAAAGGGTCAATGAACACATGAAAAATTGCAAACGAAAGAAAGAGTGTGGCAACCGAATAGAGTGTTTTTTTACTGTTTTTTCTTTTCGGCTAAGTGGTGGGCAGTGTTACTATGATTTTTCTAAGTGGCTAAGTATTTGAAACTCCAACTTTGAACTCTTGTGACTCGAGTACCAAAAAAGCAACAAGTTGCAGGTAAGAGCTGAGATAAAAAGGAAGAGTGGATAAAAAATGCAACTCGGGGACTTGCATATTAACGCAACCCGGCATTGAGCCATAGTTGCTAAGAACTTCAACTAAGATAAAACTGAGTAGCAACAAAGACTTAATAGTTGGATACATTTGCACCCAACATCCCGGGGATCTGATAAAAGCTCTAGAAAATGAGTTTTTCAGGATTCACTTGGAGGTAGCATCGGTGTTGTCCGCAGCAGTGTTGTCAGCTTCAGCTTTCTCGGCATCAACATCAGCCTTGGCGCTGTCAGCATCAGCTTCAGTGTTGGCGTTGGCAGCTGGTTCTGAGGTTGCAGTGGCAACAAAGATGGGATCCGTGGCCGAGGTCGATGCAGCAGACTAAAAGCTGGGCATCGGGAAGACGCCAGTTGCGCCTAGCTCGGGAGCCGCCTGGTTGATCACCATCTCGGTGGTGATGGTGGCCTCCTTGGTGTTGGGTTGCGGCTTCTCGGCTTCATCGACAACCTTGGCCTTCCCCTTCTCGGCGGATCCATCGGTGCCATCTTCTTCAAACACGCTCAAGCCCTCCGACTCGGCGTCACCGTCATCGTCCCCTTCATCTTCGTCCTCGTCCTCAGGCTCGATGTCTGGTTCGGGGAGGCCGTCTATGTAGTTGGCAGTGTCAGCATAGGACGCTATGTCGTAGGCCACTGCCTTCCGGCGAGCGACGTAGTCGGGATCCTTGGTCCACTTGGAGTATTCGCGCCTCTCGAGGATCCTGTCAAGGTTGAGGTTCTAGTACTAGCTTGTGATGAAATGGGGCAGCTCGTCAGCTCCTGCCCGAGCTGCAGAGGCGTGCCACTTCTTCAACTCGGCCTTCACGCCGTCCAGCTTCTCGGCGAGCGCGCTGAAGCTGTCTAGCGCAGATTGATCCGGCCAGAACAGATCATGGAGCTTATATGCGGTGGACACCATGGAGGTGCCCAATCCCTTGAGTTGGCGGAGTTGAGTTTTGATGCTCAGAAGTTATAATTGACGCTGGACTTGGTGTTGATGGGCATCCCAGAGGCAGCTCGGAGTTGCTTGGCTTTCTCCAGAGCAGGCGTGCTAGCGGCGCGAAGATCAGGGAAGATATCTGAAAGAAAAACCAGCAAGAGTTAGAAATGGAGGCAGAGAAGAGGAGAAACAGCCAGGTGCAGAGAAGGGAAGACTTACGTTTGAGATCCACCAGCAGCGCATCCAGCTTTATCTTCCAGTCCTCCTCGTCGGCAATATGCCTATCTTCAATGCTGCGTGCGTTGGAGATTTGGAGGACGAGTTGCGCGTTGTGCTTCTTCAGCACCGAGATCTCCATCTCAAGCGCCTGCTCTTTGGCCTTGGCAGTTGCCTTGACCTTGTCCTTCTCGGCAGCCTGGTCGAGAGCGTCCTGAAGAGCAGACTTCAACTTGACCTGCATTGCTTCAAACTCATCTTTTTCAGCGTCGCGCTCCTTCTGGATCTCGGCATCTCGGGAATCAAGCTGTTGCCGCACTTCGGCGGGCATGAGGCAGTTAAGGTGCTCTTCCCGGAATTTCTTGTATTCTTCTGCGAGGAGAACAACAGTGTCAGCAGTGTAACAGAGAAAAAAGAGGCAGTCGTGCAGAGAAGAGAGAAAAGGGCTCACCTTCCAGAGTGGCAATTTTGCTCTGGGCTGAGGCAGCGAAGACCTCGCAGTCGCGATTCTTCTCCATTAGTTCCTTGAGTTTGCCTGCAGAGTAACCAAGTTAAAGCAAAAAGCAAACAAATGGGCGTAAACACAAAACGCACAAACCGAAATGCTAGGATCTTACCTTCCACTTCAGAGATCTGGAGGGTCTTGTCCAAGGCCGCCTGCTCCATCGCCTCACCCATCTTCTTCTCGGCTTCAAGAGCCTCGAGTTTGTCCTTGGCAATGCTATGCTTCCAGAGTAGCCGGCAGAACACCTTTGTCCTCTTGAGGAGGCTATTCTATGGAAGAGAAGAGAAAAGAGTCTAAGTATTTTTGGAAGATTTGCCCCGAGTAGACGGCAACTCGGTCGAGTTTTTGCCTACTCGGCCCGAATCTCGGGGATTGGGGGAATGGCTAAGGGGTTAAGAGGCAGAAAGGAAAGAAAGAAGAAGAGAAGAGAGGAGAACAGAGAAGTGGCAACTCGGAAAAAGCAAGAAAAGAAAAAAAATACTTACAACATAGGATTGCTTGGCGTCCTCGGCGGCTTTGCGGAGGCAGAACAGCTTCCCGGCCAGAGTGCAGGTGGGGGAAGCGATGGTCATTGGAACAGCGCCGATGTCGGCCTTGTTCCAGTCGACACGGTAGTGGTTGACGGCACCCAGCGTCAGGCCGTCCCACTTTGGGACGCCGTGGGCATCGCTTTCCCAGACCTTGTCCACGAAGGCTACCCGGTCCAGGATCGCGGGCAGGCCCTTTGACTCGATCTCATCCTCCTCGGCTTCACGCGAGTGGAGCTTGGGGACTGGTCGTGGGTCCTTGCCCTTGGACTTCTTCATGAAGCTCCTAAGGATGTGTTGATGGAGCGAATTCAACCGCTTTGTCCTGGCCTCCCTTCAAGGCAGAGAGTTTCTTCTCGCCTTTGGCCAGCGGAATGTCATGTTGCTTGGACACCTCAAGCAGATATTGTGGCCAACTGGTCTGTGTGAGGACAGCACCTCCGGTACTCGGCCCTTCGCCAGGGCCGGCAGATCCAACAGCAACCGCTTTGCTGCTAGAGGTGGGCCCACCGATGGTGAGTTGTGTGCTCTTCATTGGCTTCCCGGCTGGCGCAAGCGGTGGCTTGGGTGGTGGCATCTGGTTCCCGGCCTGTGCAGCTTGGCGCGATGGATTCTTCCTGGTGGGCGCAACTTCAAGCTTGACAGTCTTCTTGGGGCTCGGAGCAGTGCCCACCCGAGAAGCGGACGAGGCGCTTGGCGTGAAGTAGATGGAGGCATTTGATGGGAAGTGGTCTTGGAGGTACTCTGCTTTGGTGGAGGGCTTGGCGCAGTCGGTGGAGTCGCCTGCTGGGTAGGCGGCACAGGGGGCCGGCTACCCTGCGCAGCGTCTGGCTGCGCTTGGCTTTGGAGAACTGGCTCCACCACAGTCTTCTCTACCCGCTGCTCGGCATCGGGATCAGGCTGGAGATCTGTTACTTCTTCTACCCGCGGCCTAGCCGCGGGATCGTCTTGAGCTGCAGCTTGTGTATCCTGCTGCTCGGTGGTGTCGTCTTGCCGCTCCAGCGTGGCACTGTCTTGTTGCTGCTGGAGGTCTTCTTCAGTGTCCCCCCCAGTCGTTGCGGCTGGGGGAGACGGTGGCATCTCGTCGTGTGCAGCGTCTTGATGCTGCTCCAAGTTCTCATCTTCAATATCTTCACCAGCGCCCGCGTTCTCGGCGCTGGTATCTTCTTCCAACTTGATGGGAGAGGACGCGCGTGTCCTGTCCTGTTGAGTTGGCCCATCGTCCTCTTCTGAGAGATCGACGAGCTTCTCGAGGTCCATGACGGCTTTCCTCTTGGAGCGAGTGGGAGCTACTGCAGCATCAGCGTCCAAAGGGTCGCTGGAAGAAAGAAATGGTTCAGAAATGGAGAAGGAGAAAAGCAGAGAGGGGAACATCAACAAAGTGGTACTCGGATGGAGTGACTTACCCTTTGGCGGTGGGAGGTTTTCTTCTGGCAGTGGTGGTCTTCTTCTTCTCCGTCTTCTTGGTCTTCTTGGTAGCAGGTTCTTGGGCACCACTGCCCGTCCTCTTCCGAGTTGTGGGAGCAGCCACAGATAGAGGCTGGACATCGATGGGCTCCTCGTCATCATCGTTCAGCTCAGGATCCTCTGCAGAGTAGAAGAGAAAAGGAATTGAGAAATAGAAAAGGAAGTCAGAATGCGCTACTCGCGATCGGAGAGGTGAACTGTCACCTTCGTCATCCTCGGACCAGTCCCGGATAGACGCGTCAACTTGGTGCTTACCAGGCCGATGGGCGTGAGGGATGCATAGTGTGTCCTGGGTGTCGTAGGCGGTCTCATCATCCTCTTCTCGGTCATCCGACCAGTTTCCCTCAAAGACTTCAACGTCTTCCTCCCTGGCGATCGATGTGCTGCAGAGGAAAACGGATGGCACAAGTAAGTTGAGTTCTCAGCTAAGGTGTCCTACTCGGAATAGCATGCAAACACAAAGCATATTAAGCTAAGGGGTTCTACTCGGAATAGCATGCAAACACAAAGCATATTAAGCTAAGGGGTTCTACTCGGAATAGCATGCAAACACAAAGCATATTAAGCTAAGGGGTTCTACTCGGAATAGCATGCAAACACTAAGCATATTCAGCTAAGGATTTCTATTCGGCATGGCGTGCAAACACAAAGCATATAAAGCCAACAAGATATTTGTGATACTCTACTCGGTGCAGCATGCAAAGACTAAGCATATAAAGCTGGGAAGCCATTTACTCGGTATCAGAGTGCAGAAATATAGCACAGAAGGCTAACCTGTTCGATTCGCTTGAGGCGGCTATACGGCTCAAAGCCATTCAGCCAGGTGTCGGAGAGCGTTGTCTGCATGACGGATCTCGCCCAAATGGCCACCTCGGCTTTGCTGAGCTCGAAGGTGGTTGTCCTCGTGCAGTCCCGGCTTCCTCCCATGTAGCACATCTTGTGGGAGCGACGCTGGAGCGGGAGCACTCGGCGTGAGATCCAGCACGCGATGGGATCATCTCGGCAGAATCCCTCGTCCCGCAACTCGGCCAGGCGCCGCTCGATCTGGACAACATCCTCGATGTTGCTCTTGGGATTGTAGCCCCAGTTCTGTTGGGTTGGCCTGGCGTTCTTCCACTTTGGAAGCCCTATCCGGTCCTGGATCGGCTTCCCTTCTTCGGTGGCGACGTTCTTCACGTAGAGGAAACTGCGCTGCCACTTGCGCACAGTTTCCAGTCCCTTCACGCGCGGGTGATGGCCAGTGGTGCGTTGCAGCATCATGGCGCATCCCGTCTGCGTCATCGCGCGGGCGCTCTCAGTGTGCCCAGGATTGGGGATGCTCTGCTTCCGGAAGAAGAAATAGCGAGCCCAACTGTGGATAGTTCGGTAGACGCCAAGAAAAGCTTCACAGACCACGGCATGGATGGAAAGCATGACCATGGCGTTGGGGGGGGGAGATGATGTGGCTGGAGGCCAAAGTTCTTGAGGAACTCGGAGAAAAACTCAGAAATTGGAAGGCCGAAGCCGCGCTTGAAGTGCGCAAGGAAGACTACGAACTCATCCTTCTCGGACGTGGGGATGATTTCGTTACCTGGCTGCCTGCACCTCACGCCGGGAGGGACGCGACGGGTGTTGACGAGCCACTGGCAGTCCTCCGCCGTGACCTCCGATCCCTCCCAACCGGCGCGGGCGGCGGCATCGTCTTCTTCGCGAGCCATGGAAGCGAAATATTTGTGAGAGATTGGAAGTGGAAACAGGGGGAGGAGTCGCTCTCTGTCTCTCCGGCGGCGCGTGGAGCAGCGGCGCAACAAGGATTTGCGGTGGCGGCGTGCTCGACGGCGGCGGAGAGGCGAGGGGGCGCGAGATTGGAAATGGCTGGAAAGAGGAGAAGAGGGCGTTGAGGGGGTATTTATCTCTCCCCCTCGAGTTGCCGTTACCAGCGGATTATTCGCGGATTGATCGTGCACTGAGATCGTGTGGCGTGGGTTGCGCAACCGTTAGAAACGCACACAGCGCATATCGCGCGCGTAACGGGCGTAGTTAATCCCACGTCGAGATCGTGGGCATTTTAGTGCGGTTGAAGTGACTTAATAGGCTAGTGGGCCGGGGTGCAGTTATTGGCGCGTGGCCTGCTGTACTCCAGGCACCGAGGCGTCGGGGGCACAGGGGTGTGACACGTGCCCCGTAGCGACACGCAGAGGTGGATTCGCACCGTTTGAGCGGGATTGTGTTCGAGATTTCGCTAAGTCATTTTACTCGGCGTCACAGAGGAAGAATACTGCTATTCGGAGAAGCAGAGATGCAAGAAAGAATTGAAAGGCCGTGTGGAGGTGCTACTCGGCCCCTTTCAGTTATGAAGAGAAGGGTTGTTTTAAGCTGGCAGGGCCCAGCGAACAAGTTCGCAGGACTCTACCAGCTTCAGGGACTAATGTCGGGGGGTTACCCCCGAGTAGGGGTAAGGCAAGTGCTAAAGGCAAGGTCAAAGGTGCTGTTTGACCGGGTAGATGGCTACCCGGTACTCGCTACCCGGTAGGTTTCTATCCGGGCGTACCCACCAATGACCAAGAGGAGAAATCAAGCAAGTTATGTTCGTCCGAGTAAAGAAGTTGGTCCGAGTAGAGGGAGTGAGTTGCTACTCGGGCCAGAAGTCAATGAAGCCGTTCTGACAAGGGATCCCGCGTATCCTGCGTCCGTACCGGCGTGCGGTTCAACTTACGGAGCGCGTGATTATCCGCGCTACGGCGTGGCTACAGTGCGGTAGGCGTCTGTCAAGTCCTGTCACTGACAGAGGGGACAGGACAGGGCTAGGGGCCTACCCTATCTCACTAACAAGGGTGAACAGGTCCCATCTCCGAACGGCGCGACGACTTACGGCGCCCGCGTCAGCGAGAAGCCGGAAGCGTGCTCTGTTCTGCAGTGCTCCTGTCACATCAGTTGTACCTTTTAGTCTTATTCTATTCGGCTGGGCACCAGTATATAAGGTGCGCTGACCCCTCCTGTGAGAGGTTCGCTACACATTCCAGACGTAACACTAGAGGCAGCACTAGAGAGAACTTGAGAGCTAGAGTGGCTACTCGGCTGAAGGCCTGTTTTGTACTGTGGCTACTCGGTAACACACATAAAGAGAGAAAGGCAGGAGTAGGGGTGTTACCTCCACACGAGGGCCCTGAACCTGAGTAAGATCTTGATGTTTGCAGTGCTTGAGACATCCCACACGCGGCTACTCGCCGTGTGATCCCTCCCCGAGCACCTCCAGCGTCCATCGGCCCCAATCTTTAGCCATCCCATGGCATCTGCAGTGATACCACCACGACACGGTCAAAACTTAACGCCTGACGTCGCCTGCCCCACGGTGGGCGCCAACTGTCGAGACATCGTAGTAGAGTTCATAGACGGGGGTGTCACGAGCCTACGGGTAGAGACGTGGGGGAACGTGGTAGCACAACAACCAGGAACACCAAATTTACCCAGGTTCGGAACGTCGCAACTAGGCGGTGTTCCTACTCCTGCAATCTCACTAAATCAGGGCTGAAGCCTGAAGTATACAAAGTACAATGTGAGTAGGGTTTCGATTATTCGGCGAGGATCAACTTCCCAGCGAGTTAGCTTCTAGCTAATTTTTTATATATATCTCGTTTTCTCTCCCGTCCGGCTTTATATAAATAGCCGGGTTAGGGCTTACAGAAAGGAAACCTAGAAGACTACAGAAAGTATCTAACTTGGAAAGCAAGAATCTGCCTTCTACTCCAAGCCGTACCACTTTGGGCCGTGGTCCGGGTTCTTCTAGAATCCGGCTTCTGCGTGTCGGCTTACTGGGCCGCCTAATGGACTGTGATCCATTACCAATCAGCCCCCCTGGCAATCCGGCTCTTTAGGACAATGCCGGATATACCCCTATTCAGTATATATCCAACACTACACCTGGGAAAAAGCTAGAAGATAATAAGCTTCTTGATATATTTTATAATGGACTAACTGTTGAATCTAGGACATACATGGATAGTTGTGCTAGTTGTGTTTTCAGGCAAAGAACTCTAGAAGAAGCTGAGGAATTAATGGCTGAAATAAGCCAAAATCAGGATGATTGGACTATGGTTGAGCCTGAGCCGACCCCTACTCCAGTAGCTACACCAACACCAACACCCAAGAAAAGGAGAATGATTGAATTAAATGATGAAGTGATGAGAGAAGCCAAGAAATATCTTAAATAGAGGGTTATTAAATCTGGAGATGTGAAGAATCTTCCACCTATAGAAGAATTATGTAAGCCGATCCCTCACTCACCATCCATTGAGGTACACTCTCTCCAATATTTTGATAGTAGAGATATTCCCTATAGAGAACCTCCTGATCAATGCTTAGATGAATTTGAAAATTATGTCATTAAGCAAGATAATTTTAATATGAGAGTGCAGAACCACCTTATGGAAAACTCTAAAGCTATTAATGATTTGCATGGTATTATAGAAAGAACCTCTAATGATGTAAAAAATGCTTGTTAAACATTTTCAAATGGTTCAAACTCAAATTGATCAACTTGATAAAGTGCAAAAAGATTTGCTAGTTAATGCTTCTAAAGAAAAACATGCTTATGAAATAAGAATTAGAAGTGGTATTGCTACACAAGATCCTTTATATCCCGAGGGACACCCTAAAAGTATTGAACAAGATTCTCAGCAAACTAATAATGATGTTATTCATACTAAGAAGAAAAAGAAGAAACATAAAACTGCTGTTGAATCCTCTGAACCTGCTAAAGATCCTAATAGTATATCTATCTCTGATGCTGAAACTGAAAGTGGTAATGAAAAGAATGATGCTTCTGATAAAGAAGAACCTGTAGCTGAACCTGAAAAGCAAACTAAAACTGCAAAGTATACTAAGGAAGATTTCATTGCTAATAAACATGGTAATGAGATAGAACCTTGGGTACAAAAACCAATGTCTTTCAATGGTAAGAACCACAAATTTAAGGAAGAAGAACATTATAACAAGTTTTGTGAATGGATGAAACCTTTGTTCTTGCAAATTCCTTTAACTGATGCTATTAAATTGCCTCCTTATGCAAAATATATGAAATATATGGTCTCTAACAAAAGGAAGATTGCTAATGAGGAAATATCCACTATGCTTGCTTATTACTCTTTGGCAAGGTTCCTGAGAAGCTTGGAGATCCTGGTATACCAACTATTTCCTGTTCTATTAAAAATAATTATGTTAGAACTACTTTGTGTGATCTGGGAGCTGGAGTTAGTGTCATGCCTTTTACTCTCTATAAAAGACTCCTCCTAGAAAAATTGATACCAACTGATATATCTTTGCAAATGGCTGATAAGTCTACTGCTATTCCTGTGATTATATGTGAGAATGTTCCTGTTCAAGTTGCTAATAATTGTCTGATATTAACTAACTTTGTTGTGTTGGAAATGCCTGAAGATGATAATATGTCTATTATTCTTGGAAGACCTTTTTTTAATACTGCAGGGCCTGTTATTGATTGCAATCAAGGCAAAGTTACTTTTGATGTTAATGATAAAGAGCACACTGTTTATTTTCCCAAGAAGATTGATAGAAAATATGGTCTAAATTCCATTGAAAATGTTGAGACCATCAAGATTGGAGAATTTATTGTCCTATTCCAAAGCCACCAAAAGAATATGAAATTATTATGATTGGGACTATGTCTATCAAGGTTGAGGTAACATAATTATTTAGTGAGAAACAAAGTTATGTTTCATATAAAATTATTTTGGTAGCAAGACTTGATCACCCTTGTTAACAAAATGATTTTAAATGAAATGGACAATGTTTTCACTATGTTTTCACCTTCCCCATTATTGTTTTCACCATGTTTACTTCTGTTATTACATAAATAATTGAGTGCAATCATGTTTTCCACCATCCTTATGCATGTTTTCCTGATGTTTTCACCCTGATTACTGAAGTTATGCATGTTTTCACCACTCATACTTTTTTTTCACCACTACCACCTTTGTTTTCTTTGGTTATTCTTTCATTGGAGTGTCATAGAACCTCTGTAGTTCTGGTTTTGGTTTTGTTTTCCATGTTTTCACTTTCGTTTTCCCGGTTTTTATTAATTATTAAATATTTGGAAATACCTCAAAAATAAAGTTTCTCGAAAAATTCAAGAAAAATTATGATAATTTTTTACGTCAAAAATGAGGCAAAAAGCCACCTGGGAGACCCCAGGGGGACCCAACAGGCAGGCACACCATAGGGTGGCGTGGCCTGCCCCTTGGTGGTGCCAGCCCATGCTGTGGGGCCCCTGGCCCTCCACTTAATCTCTCCACTGCCAAAGTCTTCTCTCTCACCCCTAAAGCTGAAAACATTTCCTGGATCCCGTGTTCTTGGTGTTCTTCCTCTGGATTTTCGATCTCCTTCTTCAGCCCACCATTTTTGCTGATTTTTGGTGTGTTTGATCTCCGGTATGTGACTCCTCCGATGATCGAAGTAGAATTTTGTTTAGTGAAGTATTTCTTGAGTATTTTGGTACTGTAGGTGACAGCTTATGTGAGTTTGCATGCTTGATTTGAGTAGAAATAATATAGTTTTGATGTATGTTTAGCTTTCATATAAGTCCCTATGGTGGTCTCCGCCTTATAGTTGCTTGAAATTAATTTTTGTGATGATTGTTGAAAAATTTCAGAGATGGATAGTTACAACTTTGGTGAGATATTTAGGAGTGATGCTCCTAGAAGGACAAGGCCATCACGCTCGTTTACTTCAGCAAGGCCCTCATATAATGAAGACGTTATGGCGTCAACTATTAATGACGCAGAAGATGACGGTATCATTTACCCATCTAGCTTTCCTTGTCTTTAGATGATTTTCTTATGCTTGTTGAGAGAGTTGGTCTCACAAACTTTATGGAGGATGAAAGCCCTCAGTATACCACGCTCACAAAAGCTTTTGTTAAGAGCTTTAAATTTGAGAACACTCAATATGGTCCAACTGTTGCATTTAAATTATATAGTAGTTCTGTGTCTTTGTCCTCGGTGGAATTTTGTGCTATTATAGGTATGAACGCCACCAGGACGACAAGTAGGATTCAAGATAGACCAGCAGACCTCCAGGGGATCTACCGAGAGATCACCAACGATGTCGGTCGCTCATCCCAGCGTGGGAAGATAAGGAACATTCAACTCCCTCCTCTTAGATACTTTACTTACTATATTGGTACTAGTATTCTTGGTAGGGAGAACACTAGCAATGTTTCTAGTTATCACCTTGCTTTCATTGATGCTGCACTGAACCGTAGCACAAAGTAAAACCTTGGTGCACTTGTTGCACGCCGCCTTGCCGCTGTTGGGCCTATTTTTGGTGGCATTATTGCTACACATGTTGCAACCGCTTTGCATGTTTCCATTGATCCTAATGATGAAATTATTGCTACACATGTCACGGCCGCTTTGCATGGTTCTTGCTGCTATGAAATCCCATCAGTTTGTCACTTCTAACTCTATTAATGAACGCTTAATATATAGAGTTTTGTATATGGATGGAGAAGAGCGGAAAGTTACTTTGCCGCGGCCTGTGTTATTTAAGATTGAGATGTCACCATGTTCGCTCTCTAAGGAGCAAGTAGATGAGCATCTGAGCACCATGGAGTTTCACCGGCAGCAGGAGAGGCGAGACGCGCCTCCCGAGGACCACAACACGCAGTACACCGGCGCATCCTCGAGCACACATCAGGAGGAGGCTTCCTCCTCGGCGTATTATGGGGGCAGCACCTCTTGGGACCCTTGGTGATTGATCTCCACTTAGGCCAAAAGCCTAAGCTTGGGGGGAGGTATAACGACATCACACTCATTTATATATCATGTTCGGTCGGTTCTTTGTATATCCATGTTTATCGTTTCTTTTGATTGTTTTCGTTTCTTTCGCTTCTTTTGTTTTTATTGTTTTGTTTTCGCTTTCCAAAACACAAAAAGACTAAAAAGATTTCTGTTGTTTCTCCTTGCTTGCCTCTTTAGTTTCTTTATTTGGTTTTCTTTATCTTTTAGTTGCAGTTTAATATTCAAAAACCCAAAAATATTTTCTTTTGTTTTCTGTTTGCTTTCTTTTGTTCTTGTCTCATTTTCAAAACCCAAAACGATTTTTGCTTCATTTGCTTGCTCTCTTTCTGTTCATGCTTTAATTGAAAACCCCAAAAATATTTGTTGTTCTTCTTTGGTTTTGTAAAGTTTGTTGCAAAGTTGAACACTCGTCCGTGATTCCATTGGAGCTTGGTTTTCATTATATATTATTCGAGCCACAAGTGAAGAGCAATAATGACGATATACGAAAATTCAAGTTGTGGTGAGAGGCTGGTATGAATTCTATTTGCTTTCATTTTTGTACATATATCCATCTATGTGAGCATGCTTAGTTTGTTCGTATAAGATATATGTGACTTAATGGATGCTTAATAATTCATTCTCTCTCATGTTTTGTTCCAATATATTGATAGTAAATGACTTGTCATATAAATATTTGTTCACATTGTTTTATTCATAGAAGGGTATGATATTGTGGTAGCCTCCTCTGACTGTTTCATTTGAATCGACTTGGCACATGCTCACGCATGCTAAGACTGAAAACAAAAAGTCAATAAGCCTCGATGATTTATTTTGCCTCAGAGTTCTAGTATCAATTTTATGCCTCAGTTAATTTTACTTTGTCGCAAACATGATCATGATAGCTGTTGCTCTCTTGATTGTCGCTCCCTGTCTATTTGCTACCTTCACCTATACTAAGTATGAGCTCTACTCGTGCATCGAAATCCCTGAAAACCAAAGTTTGCCAAATGTGTCCACCATACCTACCTATATGTGGTATTTAACCGCCACTCCAAGTAAATTTCTCATGTGCTACCTTTAAAACCTGCTAAAAATTATTCCTGTTTTGCGCTCTTATTTTAGCTCATGAGGACGTAAATAGAGAATCTTTATCTCACTTGTTGATTGGATTTCACACCCTGGACTAGTGGCTTCATCCGCTTATACAAATGATAGAAGAGCTGGCAGCGGGGTGCCCAGCCCGAAATTAATACACACAAATTCTCTTCACTCTTTTTGCCCCTGCTTTATCAGTCAAAGCATAATTGTGTAAACAAAAGAGAAAGATGGATGACCTTCTACACCAATTGCGTCCTTCACCATGGGAGCCGCTCTTGTGAATCCAGTTAATTTGTGACGTGCTGTATTGACCGTTTACCATTCGTTGACATAAGCATACACCTCTCTCAAAATGTTTTCAATACCTCTGTTTAATAAAATAAAAAGCTCTACCACATGAGTGATCCATGCTTCCCTCTGCGAAGGGCCTTTCTTCTACTTTTATGTTGAGTTTCCGCCATATTCTTTTAGCACTCTCTTGACAACATAGTTATCATTCTTAGTGAAATGTGTTTGTCCCAAAGTATGGTTCATTGTGGTATAATTTTGATACCTGCATCTTTCATATCTTTACTTCTAGTCTTCCCTTGAACTTCAGAGGTGCCCTGGCATTTATATTTTGCCCCACATTTAAGGGCAAGCGGGATACCACTTTGTCAGATCCTATTATGAATATTTCAGTCCTGCAAATAGTTATGCTTCATGTTGTTTATTATTAATATGTTGTTATCTCTTCATGGTTTGCATATCTATTAAATGTCAGTATCTTGCATGTATCTTACCATGAGCATAATTAAGTATTTGATCACATAGTGAGTATATTTACATCATATGAAACAAATGTGTTCGTAAAAGTCTTTTATCGCACTCAGTTGTCACTGAATTTCCTGAGGACAAGCAATAAGCTAAGCTTTGGGGGGAGTTGATACGTCAAAAACGTATCTCCTTTTCCGAACACTTTTCTTATTGTTTTCCTCTAAACTTGTGTGTTTTGGATACAACTAACACGGACTAACGTTGTTTTCAGCAGAATTACTTTAGTGTCTCGTTTTTATGCAAAAAAATAAACTTTCGGGAAAATGCCCAGAAAAGAGCCCAATGATGTTTTCACCCCGGAAGAACCCGGGAGCCAGAATGGGGCCAGGAGACGGGCCAGAGGGTGGCCACACCCCCCTGGCGCGGGTCCCCCTGGCTGCGCCAGCATAGGGTGTGCGCCCCCACGACCCTCTCGGATTCCCCTTTCGACTACAAGTAGGCTCCAACCCTAAAACCCGAGGGGGTACGTCATATTCCACAGAAACACAACAGAGCGTCGCGGCCGTCCCGAACCTCGATTCGGGGATCAGAAGTTCTTGTTATGGCGCCCTGCCGGGATGGGAAGTGGAGGAGATCCTCGCCATCGTCATCACCAACGCCTCTCCATTGACCATCCATGTTTCCCCCATCCATGTGTGAGTCATTCCCCGCTGTAGTCTGAAGAGGATGGTAGGGATTGGATGAGATCGTTCATGTAATAATGCCGTGATTGTTAGGGCATAGTGCCTAGTGTCCTTTATTAGTGCTATTGACACTGTTGCAACTTGTTATGCTTAATGCTTGCCACTTTGGGCCCGAGTGCCATGATCTCATATCTAAACATGTTATTGAATAACAATGATAATTATTGTTTCTTGATCATACATGCAAGTTGTTTACACATATTGTTATCTCGAACCCGAGGCCCCGAAGTGACAGAAATTGGGACAACCGAAGGAGATGGCTGCGATGTGAGGATCACATGTGTTCACGGAGTGTTAATGCTTTGCTCCGGTGTTCTATTAAAAGGAACACCTTAGTTACTAGTAGTTCCCTTGAGGCCCCGCTGAAAACGGGCTGGTAGGACAAAAGATATTGTGCAAGTTTCTCATTGCGAGCACGTACGACTATTTATGGAACACATGCCTATGGTTACTTAGTGCTTGGATGCTTTATCATATTTATCTGCAATGCCCCTGACATGATCATTATTAGAACTTTCTTATCCATGCAACGCCCATTCATCCATCCCTATGCCTACAGTATTTAATCCGTTGTTTACTTCAAACACTATTGATGCTGCTGTTTTCATTCCACTGCTGCTATTATTTCACTATTGTTGTTACTATAAAACTGTTACTACTGATAAACCACTGCGAACAAAAGTACTTTTAGGTGCAGGTTAATTGACAACTCACTTGTTAAGGCTCACAAATATTCTTTGGCTCCCCTTGTGTCGAATCAATAAATTTGGGTTTTACTTCCCTCGAAGACTGTTGCGATCCCCTATACTTGTGGGTCATCACTCTTCTCCATCCATATATAAAACTCTATATACTAAACGTTCATTAGTAGAGTTAGAAGTGACAAACTGATGGGATTTCATAGCAGCAAGGTTAAGCATATGTGGAGCAATTATTTCATCATTAGGATCAATGGAAACATGCAAAGCAGCTCCTACATGTGTAGCAATAATGCCACCAAAAATAGGCCCAGAAGCAGCAAGGTGGCGTGCAACAAGTGCACCAAGGTTATACTTCGTGCTACGGTTCAACGCAGCATCAATGAAAGCAAGGTGGTAACTAGAAATGTTGCTAGTGTTCTCCCTACCAAGAATACTAGTGCCAATATAGTAAGTAAAGTATCTAAGAGCAGAAAGTTGAATGTTCCTTATCTTCCCACGCTGGGATGAGCGACCGTCATCGTTGGTGATCTCTCGGTAGATCCCCTGGAGGTATGCTGGTCTATCTTGAATCCTGCTTGCCATCCCAGTGGCGTTGATACCTATAATAGTACAAAAATCCACCAAGGACAAAGACATAGGACTACTATATAACTTGAATGCAACAATTGGACCATATTGAGTCTTCTGAAATTTAAAGCTCTTAACAAAAGCTTTTGTGAGCGTGGCATACTGAGGGCTTTCATCCTCCATAAATTTGGCGAGACCAACTCTCTCAATAAGCATAAGAAAGTCATCTAAAAGACCTGCACTTCTTAAAAAAGTACGACAAGGAAAACTAGATGGGTGAATGATACCGTCATCTTTCGCATCATCAATAGTTGACGCAATAACGTCTTCATTATATGATGGCCTCACTGATGTAGACGAGCGTGATGGCCTTGTCCTTCTAGGCACATCACTCCTAAATATCTGTCTAAAATTATAACTATCCATCTCTGAAATTTTTCAACAATTATCATAAAAATTAATTTCAAGCAACTATAAGGTGGATACTACCATAGGGATGTAACATCCCAAGTATGAAAAAACTACCAACTTAGAATGTTTGTTTCTTGTTTTTGTTTCAAATTCATCATGTCATCATATCCACACATGTGTTGAATTTGAATTTAAAATCAAATGACAAATCATTATGTTTCACACTTGGTCTGTTACAACTTTTTCAAATAAAACATTCAAATCAAACCATTTATTTGTTTCCAATAAACTTGAATTTCCAAATAATTAACTTGCTAAATTTTCAATATTTTCAATTATTGCAAAATTCACCTAAATTCAATTAAAATTCAAACCTCAAAAAATATTTAATTTTTTTGAAAACAAAACATCATGCAACTGGGCATTTACAGTGCTTAATCAATAGAAATTAATTTCATGAATTTTGAAACCCAAAAACTCTTTCAAATTCATTCCTTTGCCTTCTCTACAAAAAAAACAGGAAAAGAAATAAATAAAAAGGAAACCAGTGGGGGGAGGCAGGCCAGCCCAATTGGGCTGAGCCCACCTCAACCCCAAGGCCCAAGCGCCCCACGTGCGGTCATCTTCCTCCTCTGTACGGAGACAGAGGAGGGGAGGGAGCCCCCACGATGCAGAGCTCCACCTGCTCCCCCCTCCTCCTTAAAAACTCCCCTCTCCCCTCCAAACCCTACTCTCCCTCTTCCTCCTCCACAGCCGCCGCCACCCCTTCTCTTCTTCCTCCCTGGATCCCCTTCGTTCCCTGTACTTCTCTGTACCCAAAAACTCCCATTTTTCTGGCCGAAAGTTAGAGGTGATGGTGAGGTGGTTGTGATCGTCGACGGGGGTTCTTCCTCGCGGGAATGGAATCGCCGCGGTTACACCTCCATTTTTGCTGAAGGAGGCGCGGCCGGAGACGGCCCCAGGCGATCGCGCCGTCCACGTTTTCCGCCGTCGACGTCGCTGCGACCATCTCCATCCGCGTCCGCCTCCCGCTCGCCAGGCCATCGAGGTGAGCGCCCATGTCCGCTCTCTCTCACTCCCCTCTGCTCCGCGAGCAGCCACCGCCCCCGTGCCCCGCACGGCACGGCGCGCCCACGCCGGCAGCGCCTCGCCGGGCCGCTCGCCGTTCGTCGATCGCTTCCTCGACGTTCAGTTAACTGAACGTGGTTCAGTTTCCGTCCATCCGCAAACCCCACCTCAAAAACCCGCGCGCCCTCTACCCATCACAAACCGATCAGCAGCCCAATGTCTTGGGACCTCCCAGCGCGCACCCGAGACCCGAGTTCGAGTCCCCCTGGAAGCAAAAAGCCACCCTTTTTTCGATCTTTTTCTTTTTTTGCCCGAAATCCAGAAAAACAGATCTGAGGCTTTATTTGTAAAATCCATAAGAAATTGAAACTTGCTCCAATTTCAATGATTCAAGTTTCTGTGGATTCAGAATCTTGTGCTCTTTCTATTAGTCACAAAGTTGCAACATGTTTTTGTAATAAATTTTGCACTAAATAATTAAATACAGAAAATGCAATAAAAATTGGAAACTTTGGGAATTCATAACTTGAGTTTGGTTCACCCAAATTGAGCAAACTTGGGCTCTAAAAATTTGTCTTAACAAACTCTACACAGTGGTATTTTATTTGGTCACAATTGAATTAAAGTTGAACATGTTTCCTTCTGTTTACTAAAAAGGGCATAATAAAAATGGTTATGAAAAAATGCATAATAAATTCAATAATGCTCCAAAAATTATGTTCAATAGCTCAAAATGTTCATTGAAACATTTTATACATGTTTTCAACCTTTTCAATAAAATTTGTTCACTGTTTTTCCTAATTAAAATTGGAGGAATAATTCCATACTTTAATTACACCTTTTAAATTGCAAAATTCATAACTTGGGCATAGAATTTCCAAATTCAACAAACCAAATATGTTTTCCATTCCATTTTTCATGAACTTTGCAAATATCAACTTTGTGTTCTGTTTTAAATAAATTAAATTGCTGAAGACAACTGTTTCTTAATTAAGGCATTTAAAATTGTCAAATTAATAACTTGCTCATTTTAAATCCATTTTCAACAAATGAAATATGTTTTCCATCTAAAATTTTGTGTTCTTTCCAAATATGAATTTTGTTATCTGTTTTGAACCTTTAAAATTGGTGAAAACAACAAATGCTTGTGTAACTCACTTAATAAGCCAAATTTCATAACTTAATAAATAAAATTCCAAACTTGGTAAACAACATTTCAAATTGAAGCTAATGTTGTTTTCTTATTGTTTTCATCATCCATGCATCATTCTAATCAACTTTCACATGATGATTATTTGTAGATCACTTAATTCAACCTTAATTCTTGGGCCTTTCTATATGCAACCCAAAGTGCATATGGGCCCAGTTAAATATGGTTACCATGTCAACTAGCTTATCTTTGATGCATCAATGAAATTGTCATGCATCATCCCATGTTTGTGCATTATGCCATGTTATTGATTGTTGTCTATCTTTGTTGTTTGTTTGCTACTTCTCGAATAGAAGACGACGTTGAGACAGACGAGGTTTACGATACTACTTCAGAGGAGTTAGCCCAGTACCAGGCTACTGAGTTTGCAGGAAAGTATTCACTCACATGAACCATTGTGTCCTTTCCACACTTGATACCGATACTTTCCGTTGTCTAATCTGCTAGCCTTATGATTTGTTGCTTGTGTTCCGATCCTATCACATGTCATCCTGCAGCCATGAATATAGCCTCACCCCCACACCTACAACCATGTTGTTTGTTAGCCTGTGTCGTAGTATCATACTTAGGTTTGTTGTGCTCGAGTCTTGCTGTCATTTATCTTATCACCTGTTTAGTTTGATAGATGGGCTTGTTATAATCAATATCATGTTAATGTTTGGGGTAATAATAATTTGATGATAAGGCACCGGCAGGAGGCCCGGGTTAGGGTTTTGAAGCCTGCTAGTGTCGACCCTAAGTAGGAAAAGGGTCTTGTACTCTGATCCATGATGATCGTGCTCACCGCATCCGGGTGGTCGTATGGAACCCCCCTCGACTTTGACCTGATCCGCAGTTTGTCCGAAGAGCCACACTTAGTTTGGGTGTTCCATTTGCGCATACGCATGAATGGGTCGCGCCCATGGTTGATGATTATGATGATGATGATGCATATAGGGCGAGGCCTGTGGTGCCGAGGGGTGTGGTTTTCACCCTTGCGCTTAGGTTAGGTCGGACTGGCCGGGACCTTATAGCTCCGTGGCTCCTAGGATAGGTTGTAGAGATGGTTCGAGTCATGTTGAGTCCACCTGAGTTTTAGTTGGTGGCTCGAGTGTGTACGGGTACTGGAGCACACCCTGCAGGGATGAATCTTCTCGAGAAGCCGTGTTGTCCGCGGTTATGTGACGACTTGGTGAAAGTGCTGGCTAACAAGTACTCAGACAACTTACACCTAATTAATAATAATTTGACTAGTAATATGTTTATTGACACAATAACCTGAACCTTCATTAATCCAACTGTGTGAGTTATCCTCGGATGGCTTCTTTGGATAAGGGGCGAGGTCCAGGATGGGTTTGTTTCAGGTTAGTGGTAGTTGGTTCCGTTCGCTATCTTATCCCTTTCTTTTAGCCGGATGTTGTAGCGTGTTTCTGTAGTTGGTTAGCGCAGCCCGCTGCCGCTTCTTTGTATCACCTATCTTCCGTTGAACCCAAAGCATCTGTACTTGGTGTTGTCGGGTACACTTTGGTATCTTGTGCGTCTTGCTTGCCAGTACTCGTCTGTACTGACCCCTTTGGGGCTGCGTGTTCTGCAGACTACGTTTCCGAGGATCCCCATGCTGGCTACTACGTGGAATATGACGAGGCTGCTGACGAGTAGATAGCGGACCCGGGCAGGATCCGAGACTTCGTGGATGGGCTCCGTTCTTTTCGTTTCCGGCCTCTTAGGCCTATTTGGATCTTGTCTGTACTCAGACACTTTGTTGCCTCCGCTGTGATGTAATGATGACTTGTTGGGACATGTGTCCTCTGCATGACTGTATTTGCTATCTCTGCTCTAGTGAGAGCTTTTGCCACTTATTTCTATTTCTTTGTGTCTTAGAGATTTGTTGTGATATCACTTGTTCAAACGCCGTTGACGTACCATGTGTGTATGTTATGAAGTACGTCAATGGAAGTATTCGGATTTCTATTGGATGGTTTCACAGACGATGAATAGTAGAGGATGGTTGTCACACGTTTACGTGTTGGCCTACTCATATTGAGATGCGGGTGCAGGTAGGCCCCGTAAGCCATTTATCTACTGTTTAGCGGGCTGTGAGTATCCTCTAAAAGTCCGGGTGCGACAAGGGACTTATATAAGAGCTAAACATACATCAAAACTATAATATTTATACTCAAATCAAGCATGCAAACTCACATAAGCTGTAACCTACTGTGGCAAAATACTCAAGAAATACTTCACTAAACAAAATTATACTTGGATCATCGGAGGAGTCACATACAAGAGATCAAACACACCAAAAAATCAACACAAATGATGGGCTGAAGAAGGAGATCGAAAATCCAGAGGAAGAACACCAAGAACACGGGATCCAGGAAATGTTCTCAGTTTGGTAGGTGAGAGAGGAGACTTGGGCAGTGGAGAGAGTAGGTGGAGGGCCAGGGGGCCCCACACCATGTGTTGGCGCCACCAGGGGGCTGGTCGCGCCACCCTGGGGTGTGCCTTCCTGGTGGGTCCCCCTGGGGTCTCCCAGGTGGCTTTCTGCCTCATTTTTGACGTAAAAATTTATTGTATTTTTTCTAGAATTTTTCGAGAAACTTTATTTTTGAGGTATTTCCAGAATTTTAATAATTAATAAAAACCGGGAAAACTTAAGTGAAAACATGGAAAACAAAACAAAAACCAGAACTACAGAGGTTCTATGACACTCCAATGAAAGAATGTCCAAAGAAAACAAAGTTGGTAGTGGTGAAAACAAAAGTATGGGTGGTGAAAACATGCATAACCTCAGTAATCTGGGTGAAAACATCAGTAAAACATGTATAAGGACGGTGGAAAACATGATTGTACTCAAGTAATAATGTGATAACAGAAGTAAACATGGTGAAAACAATAATGGGAAGGTGAAAACATAGTGAAAACATTGCCCATTTCATTTAAAATCATTTTGTTAACAAGGGTGATCAAGTCTTGCTGCCAAAATAATTTTATATGAAACAAAACTTTGTTTCTCACTAAATACTCATGTTACCTCAACCTTGATAGACATAGTCCCAATCATAATAATTTCATATTCTTTTGGTGGCTTTGGAATATGACAATAAAATTCTCCAATCTTTGATGGTCTCAATATTTTCAATGGAGTTCAGACCATATTTTCTATCAATATTCTTGGGAAAATAAATAGTGTGATCTTTATCATTGACATTAAAAGTAACTTTTCCTTGATTGCAATCAATAACAGCCCTGCAGTATTAAGAAAAGGCCACCCAAGAATAATAGACATATTTTTATCTTCAGGCATTTCCAACACACCAAAGTAAGTTAATATCAGACAATTATTAACAACTTGAACAGGAACATCCTCACATATACCCACAGGAATAGCAGTAGACTTATTGTCCATTTGCAAATATATATCAACTGGTATCAATTTTTCTAGGAGGAGTCTTTTAAAGAGAGTAAAAGGCATGACACTAACTCTAGCTCCCAAATCACACAAACAGTTATAACATAATTATTTTTAATAGAACAGGTAATAGTAGGTATACCAGGATCTCCAAGCTTCTCAGGAACCTTGCCATTAAAAGAGTAATTAGCAAGCATAGTGGACATTTCCTCATTAGGAATCTTCCTTTTGTTAGAGACAATATCTTTCATATATTTTGCATAAGGAGGCAATTTAATAGCATCAGTTAAAGGAATTTGCCAGAACAAAGGTTTCATCCATTCACAAAACTTGTTATAGTGTTCTTCTTCCTTAGATTTGTGTTTCTTATTAAGAAAAGGCATTGGTTTTTGTACCCAAGGTTCTCTCTCATTACAATGTTGATTGGCACTGAAATCTTCCTTGGTATACTTTGCAGTTTTAGTTTGCTTTTTAGGTTCATCTATAGGTTCTTCTTTATCAGAAGCATCATTCTTTTCATTACCACTTTCAGTTTCAGCATCAGAGATAGATGTACTATTAGGATCTTTAGCAAGTTTAGAGGATTCTACAACAGTTTTGTGTTTCTTCTTCTTTTTCTTCTTAGTATGAATAACCTTATCATTAGTTTGCTGAGAATCTTGTTCAATTATTTTAGGATGTCCCTCAGGGTATAAAGGATCTTGTGTAGCAATACCACTTCTAGTTCTTATTTCATAAGCATGTTTTTCTTTAGAAGCATTAACTAGCAAATCTTTTTGTACTTTAGCAAGTTGATCAATTTGAGTTTGAACCATTTGAAAATATTTAACAAGCATTTTAACATCATTACAGGTTCTTTCTATAATACCATGCAAATTATCAATAGCTCTAGAGTTTTCCATTAGTTGATTTTGCACTCTCTTATTAAAATTATCTTGCTTGATAACATAATTATCAAATTCATCTAAACATTGATCAGGAGGTTTGTTATAGGGAATATCTCTACTATAAAAATATTGGACAGAGTGTACCTCAATAGTGGGTGAGTGAGGGATTGGCTTACATAATTCTTCTATAGGTGGAAGATTCTTCACATCTTCAGATTTAATACCCCTCTCTTTAAGAGATTTCTTGGCTTCTCTAATCACTTCATCATTTAATTCAATCATTCTCCTCTTCTTGGGTGTTGGTGTTGGTACTGGAGTAGGGGTCGGCTGAGGCTCAACCATAGTCCAATCATCATGATTTTGGATTATTTTAGACATTAATTCCTCAGCTTCTTCTAGAGTTCTTTGCCCGAAAACACAACCAGCACAACTATCCAGGTATATCCTAGATTCAACAGTTAGTCCATTATAGAATATATCAAGAAGTTTATTATCTTCTAGCTTATGCCCAGGTGTAGCTCTGACTAAAGAAGAGAACCTTGCCCAAGATACAGGCAATTTCTCTCCTTCCGATTGCTTAAAATTAAATATATTTTGTAAAGCGGCATGTTGAGCACTAGTAGGAAAATATTTCTAAAATAAAGCATTAACCAAACCAATAGGACAATCAATAGATCCAGGAGACAAATTGTTAAACCAAGTTTTAGCTTCATCCTTCAATGAGAAAGGGAATATTTTAGTAACAAAGTAGCTACGTTTCTTAATATCATCAGAGAACAAACTACTCAAAGAGGAGGGCTCATTCATATGTCTCATAGCACTTTCATTTTCAGTACCACAAAAAGGTTCTTTCTCAACGATAGATTTATAAGATAAATCAAGAGAGAAACCATAATCCTTATCCCTAATATTAATGGGAGAAGTGGCAAACTTAGCATAAGGAGATAATTTATATTTAACAACACGACTTTCAATAAGTCTCATAACAACATAATTATCCTTCATAGTATATATTTCATCAATAAGATCATCATTAAGATCAACATAGGCATCATCTAAATCATCACTAGGATTCTCTATAAGCTCAGGTGAAACAACAAGAGTAACAGGATTTTTATCAGGAGTTTCAGTGTTTGCAATATTTTTAGCTTTAGCAATAGTAGAATCTAAGAAAGGACCGAGAGAACCACTCTCATCAAGCACAGTAGAAGCATCATCAAAAGTATCAGAAGTATTTTCAGATTCAGCAGAAGTAGCATGTATAGCATGTGATGGTGTAAGCAGCTTACTCATAACAGACGGTGAATCAAGAGAAACAGAGGTGTTCAGAGTTGTATCTCTTTTTATTGTGGATGCTAATATAGGAAACTTTCCATCACGAGTCTTACCCATGATGAATGATGGCAGTAGATAATAATACTCTCCGGTGAGCTTGCAAATAAAGCTATGCTCCCGGGCAATGGCGCCAGAAAATAGTCTTGCTGACCCACAAGTATAGGGGATCGCAACAGTCTTCGAGGGAAGTAAAACCCAAATTTATCGACTCGACACAAGGGCAGCCAAAGAATATTTGTGAGCCTTAACAAGTGAGTTGTCAATGCACCTGCACCTGAAAGTACTTTTGTTCAAAGTGGTTTATCAGTAGTAACAGTTTATAGTAGCAACAGTAGTGAAATAATAGCAGCAGTGGAATAAAAACAACAGCAACAGTAGTGTTTGAAATAAACAGCGGGATTAAATATTGTAGGCATAAGAATGGATGAACGGGCATTGCATGGATACGATAGTTAAAATAATGATCAGGTCATGGGCATTGCAGAAAAATATGATAAAGCATCCAAGCACTAAGTAACCATAGGCATGTGTTCCGTAAATAGTTGTACGTGCTCGCAATGAGAACTTGCACAACATATTTTGTCCTACCAGCCCGTTTTTAGCAGGTCTCAAGAGAACTACTGGTAATAAAGGTGTTCCTTTTAATAGAACACCGGAGCAAAGCATTAACACTCCGTGAACACATGTGATCCTCACATCGCAGCCATCCCCTCCGGTTGTCCCAATTTCTGTCACTTCGGGGCCTCGGGTTCAGGACAACAATGTGTGTAAATAACTTGCAGGTATGATCAAGAAACAATAATTATCATCGTGATTCAATAACATTTTCAGATCTGAGATCATGGCACTCGGGCCAAAAGTGGCAAGCATTAAGCATAACAAGTTGCAACAATGTCAATAGCACTAATAGAGGATACTAGGCACTATGCCCTAACAATCACGACATTATTACATGAATGATCTCATCCAATCCCTACCATCCCCTTCAGCCTACAGCGGGGAATTACTCACACATGGATAGGGGAAGCATGGATGGTCGATGGAGAGGCGTTGGTGATGACGATGGCGATGATCTCCTCCACTTCCCGTCTCGGCAAGGCGCTAGAACAAGAACTTCTGATCCCCGAATCGGGGTTCGGGATGGCGGCAGTGCTCTGTTGTGTTTCTGTGGAATATGACGAACCCCCCTCGAGTTTTAGGGTTGGAGGCTACTTCTAGTCGAAAGGGGGGTCCGAGGGGGGCTCTAGGGGCCCACACCCTATGCTGGCGTGACCAAGGGGGGACCCGCGCCAGGGGGTGTGTGGCCACCATGTGGCTCCTCTCCTGGCCCCTTCTGGCTCTCGGGGTCTTCCGGGGTGAAAACGTCAATGGGGTCTTTTCTGGGCAATTTCCCGAAAGTTGATTTTTCTGCATAAAAACAAGACACCAAAGTAATTCTGCTGAAAACATCGTTAGTCCGTGTTAGTTGTATTCAAAACACACAAGTTTAGAGGAAAACAATAAGAAAAGTGTTCGGAAAAGGAGATACGTTTTCGACGTATCAAATCCCTTAGGCGGCTTTCACCTGCTTTGTAATTCGCTTTTTTATTTTCCTTTTTTCGGCCGTGTCCATTTTACTGATGCATAGGTTGGGTGTAATACTTACATTACATAATATAGAAGCTCCCATTAGCGAAAAATGGTCTTGCGGCGACGGCGGCAGCGTCGCTGAATAGAATTCGGCAGACGGAGAATATGGATTATGCGGTCATCGCTGCCTCATTGCGTGCACGCGGTGCAGTCCACAGGTATGATACACGTATGTGCCATTATGGCCTTAGGCCTTAGGGCCTCGACTAGATGCATTAGTTTTGGCCCAAACAAATTAGCATGCGGCCACGGTGGACTGAGAGTATTAGAATTAGCCTAATTACCAGATTATATTAGCTTTCCAACAAAAACAGATTATATTAGCTGATACGTATATCTTACCTACTGGCTCCTGCTACTTATGATTAGGTGTGGCCGAATCATGGGGCTGGCTTGGCCACCCCTCGCCCCTCCCTGGATCCGCCTCTAGTTAAAACAAGGTCTATCGTTGTTCAAATTGAATTTTGGAGTCATAACTCTGATACCCAAAAAAAGAGAATGTGGTCCAGATTCAACAGTTTAGAGAGATATGCCTCCTCGATGTCAGTTTTAAAATTTTCAAAAAAAATAGGTACTAATCTATTACCCAAATTGTGCAAAAGATCATAAGGCCGACCCAATCAGCATTCATGCCTGGGAGACACATTTAAGAGGGTGTGGTTATCCTCCATGAGACCATCCATGAATTACAGAGGAATAAAATGGATGGGCATTTTTAAAATTGACTTTGAGAAAGCACATGGCAAAGTACAATGGACCTTTGTTCAGCAAAAGTTGCGGGTGAAAGGATTTGCATAACAATGGTCCAACTAGATTCTACAGTTTCTTCCGGGAGGGAGTGTCGGTATTCGGGTAAATGATGATATCGATCATTATTTCCAAACAAAGAAACAATTGCGTTAGGGAGACCCTTTGTCTCCTATTTTGTTTCATATAGTAGCGAATATGTTAGCCATCCTTATTTCTAGGGCGAAGGAAGATGGTCAGATAGGTGGTCTTATTCCTCATCTAGTTGAAGGAGGATTATCTATTTTACAATACCCTGATGAAACTATATTATTTATGAAGCATGATCTTGAAAAACCGGTAAATATGAAACTAATTCTCTCTATTTCCGAACAATTATTGGGGTTGAAAATTAATTTTCACAAGAGTGAAATCTTCTATTTTGGGAAGGAAAAAGAGATGGAGGATCAATACAAGGAAAGTTTTGGTTGTGAGTCTGGTTCTCTACCTTTCAAATACCTTGGGGTACCGATTCATCGTAGGAAATTGCGGAATGCTGAATGGTACCCAGTTGAGAGTCGTTTCGAGGGCAAATTGGGGTACTGGAAGGGCAAGATGATGTCCTATGGGGATCACCTTATGCTAGTTAATTCAATTTTAACTAGCCTTCCGATGTTTATGTTGTCCTCTCTAATAATACCTAAATGGGTAAGAAAAAGACTAGACTTCTGTCGATCTCACTTTTTTTTTGGCGGAGCGATGAGAACAAACGAAAATACATGTTAACTAAATGGAGCATTATATGTTGCCCAAAGGACCAGGGTGGGTTGGGGGTTGAGGTGCTGGAGTTGAAAAAGAAATATTTTCCATGGAACATACAGAGAGGCGCCGTCACCTTGAAAGTCCAATCTAAGGCTTATGTATATCTGTTCCGGCAACCTGCCGGAGAGGGGAATCGTCATCAGAGGGCTCTACACCGCTGTGATCGCCTCCGAACATATGCGTGATTAGTCATCTCGGTACTAAGGGTCCATAGCAGTAGCTAGATGGTTGTTCTATTCCCTATGCCTCCATTTTAGGGTCTCGTGACATTCCTCACATGATCGAGACCACCGCTATCTAATTGGGCATGTTTTGTTTGCTGGGATCCGATGATCCATGAGATTATGATTATTTTGTTCATGTCAATCTGAGATGCTGCACTTATATTCGTAGAGAATGTTAATATTGTCTTGCAGTGCTCTCCGGTGTTTATGATTACCTTGTCCACTTAGTTGTTTTCACCTCCAAGAGAGGGTTTATATGCTAGATAGTTGATTCATGCCTGCTTGTTGCCTGCGCTCGAGTGACAGAAACGTGCATGGGGTGGGTGGGGAGGATGTGATGTTGCCACTAGGGAGAAAAGAGTGTTGCTCTTGTGTATGGATGGGAACCACTGCTTACATTACGTATTGATCTTAATGCATTTGTCTGTTGCACACATAGCAATCACTTTGTTGCTGCAACTTAATACCAAGGGATCTACTGGATAACTTTCTTGAAGTGGATATTTAGATATGGATGCATGTTGGATAGCGGTCCATATACCTTGACGTAATTCCTACAATGTTAGAACCCGCGAACTTTATCTCGTCATAATAGTATTTTTATAATTTATGATTTGTCAATTGCCCAGCTGTAATTCGTTCACCCAGCATGTTTGCTTTCTTTGGAGAGATACCACTAGTGCACCTATGGACCTTGGTCTTGTTTTTCTCATATTTGCAACCTTATTTTAAGCACTTTCATAATTGTTTCATTGCTGTTACGTTCTTACATTTTTTACTTTTCAAGACTATATACGTTTAATTCTCTCGTTTTCAGCAATACCGGAAGATTGATAACCTTTCGGAAAGTTGGGGAAAGAGAGCGTTTGTGTTTGTGTGCAGGTTCCATGCTTGTTGACACGCCAGACAACAAGCAACCTTCTCCAAGACTACGAAGTCCTACTGTTTCGATAAACCCTGGTTCCTTAACTGGGGGAAAACTTCCGCTAGACCACATCATACCTTCCGCTTGGGGTGTCCCAACGAGCGCGTGATCACGTCAGCATTGTGAGTCTGGTTCTCTTCCTTTCAAATACCTATTCATCGTAGGAAGTTGCGGAATGCTGAATGTTACCCTGTTTAGAGTCGTTTCGAGGGCAAATTGGGGTGCTGGAAGGGCAAGATGATGTCCTATGGGGATCGCCTTGTGCTAGTTAATTCGGTTTGAACTAGGCTTCCGATGTTTATGTTGTCCTTTCTAAAAATACCCAAAGCGGTAAGAAAAAGACTGGACTTCTGTCGATCTCGCTACTTTTTACAGAGCGATGAGAACAAACGAAAATACATGTTAACTAAATGGAACATTATATGTTGCCCAAAGGACGAGGGTGGGTTGGGGGTTGAGGTGCTGGAGTTGAAAAAGAAATGTTTGTTCATCTTGTGGTTGTTTAAACTTTTGAATGAGGAAGGGATGAGGCATGAAATTTTACAAGATAAATACCTTTATAGTAAGACTTTAGCTCAAGGGGAAGCACAACCGGCCGATTCTCTCCGTTTTGGAAGGGTCTCATGAGAGTAAAAGATGAGTTCTTCCATAGAGGTTCTTTTAAAACTGGGAATGAGGAAACTACGAGGTTTTGGGAAGACAACTGGTTGAGTAATTCTCCTATGAAAAATCAATATCCATTTTTATATAACATAATGCAAGACACACAAAAATGGGTGAAGGATGTGTTTCACAATGCGCCACCTATAAACATCGGTTTTAGGAGGGCACTTGTTGGGAATAAATGGGATATGTGGTCTGATTTATGCCTCAGATTAATGGATGTTATGTTAACTGATGTAGCTGATGTTTTTTACTCGGGGTTTGAATCAGAGCTATTAGTTTACTGTAAAATCTATGTATGAGGATTTAATGAATGGACACACTAGGTTTATAAAAACATACTTATGGAAACTAAAAATACCGCATAAAATAATAGTTTTCATATGGTTCCTGTATAGAAAAGTCTTGCTTACAAAATATAACCTTGCGAAGAGAAATTGGCATGGTGATACACATTTCTCCTTTTGTGGGAATAGTGAAACAATTGATCATATGTTTATCTTTTGCCCTTTTGCACAACTGGTTCGGCGTGTAGTTTTTTGTACCTATAATATTTCACCACCCACCAACGTTAGTAATATGTTTGGGAATTGGTTGAATGAGTTGGATAAAAAGATCAAGAGTAGGATTCAGATTGGTGTCTCTTCTATTTGTTGGTCTATTTGGAAGTGCGGTAATAATCTTTTTTTAACGGGAAAGAAAATTTTAATGTCTTACATGTTATTCATACTAGTAATATACCCCGCGCGTTGCAGCGGGAATTCCTTTAGAAAAATATTGTATAAAAACAGGGCATAAAGGGTAGATACATTTTATTGTCTAAAAAATATGCAACATTTAATTGGTCATAGTCATGATACTAAAATTTATAGACATGTAATGAGTATGTATTATAAATTATTAATGTGAACAATTAGATGGTTTAATGAATGGATGATGTGTAGCATGCAAGGAGAGATTAATAAATAATAGTTGAGATGACATGGACAATTCATTGGTTAAGAGAGCGAATGATGTGGACAGTTTGAATGTTGAGATAGAAAAATCATAAATGCATCTTAGTGGGGTTTTGTCTTATAAGAAGTATAGATAGATGGCGGTAAACTGCATCCAGCTATGAGATTTCCTGCTACCTTGGGACTAGCGGGATCTTATGGTGGCTGGATACAAGCGACTCCTGGGAGTGGCAGGTGGTAACATATTAGCTGTCTTCTTGCCGGTTTGAGATGTAAAACTTAAATAATACTTGCAAATTGATCAATAAAAGTTGTGTGCATCATTCGATGCAGAGACTAGGGTCATCCCCATTTCGAAAAAACATCCGCGTGGAGAAGTAGAGTGCCTGCGCAATCTTCACCCTATTCTATGCATAGAGATCTTCTTCCCGACGTCAATGGTGGTGTTGGCAGATTAAATTTGTCTAGGTATGTTTATTTAGCTAGATTGATTTTTGGATATTTTCTCATGGTTGTCGTGAGGATAATTGTTCTCGTAATATCTATCCTCGCTGCTACGTCTTCAACAATGGTGATTCATATATTTTGCTCCCAGCAACGTCGACAAGGTTGTTCGGTTGCTTTTTTCTGAAATACTGGCGTTGTTACTCTTGCTGATGTTGGATGCGTGCGTGTACATAGCCTTGTCATTGCGGTTCAAAAATATTATGAGAGAACCCTCCTTAGTATTTATAGGTATGTGTTTTGGTATCATTGTTATTTTTTTACGGCTGCATTCAGAAAAACACAAGATTGCGTTATGAAAAAAAAGGCTGAAGATGCTTAAGATTTGCTCTTTTCATTCAAAATTTATTTTTGTAATGGCTGCAGTCAGCTTTATGTATGTCTACTATGTACACTATTTGCTACTATAAATATAAATATATGTGATATAGATTATTAAAAAACTTGTGGGTGAAGATCAATCTTCACCGTATCAATCTTGTAATTGTATATTCAATATAAATTGGGTACACGTTCCTGGCAAGGGATGTCTGGTGGTCAATCACCCATCATCAATCGATAAATAAAAGTTGCAGAACACGTCTCAATTTTCATTTCTTAAGTGAGGTCAACACGTATCCACGCCCAAATGATTTGTATACTGTATATATATACATATAGAGAGAGTACTAATGGTAAATCACATCCAGTTGGAAATGGCAAATGATTCGCGTGTCCGCGTCACGCGCCGGAGCATCGTCAAGGCGTCCGGCTTCGCGGCATCCCCACGCGTCCTCGCCGTCTCCAACCTCGATCTCCTACCTCAGAGCGTCCCGGTCTCGCTCTTCTGCGCCTAACGCGAGCCCTCCGCCGGAGGCTTCCGCGACGTGGTGGAAGCTTTCGAAGCAAAGCTGCCTTCCCTGCTGGACTACTTCTTCCCCCTGGCTGGCCGCATTGTCATCGACCCGCGGTCGGGGCGCCCGGAGGTGCATTGTGACAACCAGGGTGCCGAGCTCGTCATCGGCGAGGTCCGCGTGCCTCTCGCGAGCCTGGACTACGGCCATCTGCGCACGTCCCTGGCGCGCAACGGTATATATCCCGTCCATTACGGCCCCGAGGTTGCGCTGTCGGTGCAGCTGGTGTCGTTCGCCGTGGCATGGGGCAGCAACCACCGCACACCGCCGCACTAAAAGTTTTATCGTGCACACCGCCGCACGCTATATGAAATAGTAGGCCTGCAACATAAACTAATTAGATAACTCTTTTTTATAGGATATAATGGGAGAACATATATTATTTCATACATTATGACTGGATGGTTGTGAAACTTTTTTTCTAACCTAGCTGCCGTTAGGAGCAAGGCGACTAGGGAGGCGAAGCTTCTGCCCTCGATCTTCACCGGTCAGGGCGCTGGTCCACTCTTCCCCCCGTCTTCTGCTCCGATAGAGGGGGTATCAGTTATATTATGGATTTAGTACTGGCGGGTCAAATGTTTCCACGCCGGTGCTATGTTTTGTTTCTTGTCCCGGGGTATCACCGGCATGGATTTGCATGACCCTGTCACTAGTAAGGTTTCAGCTATAAGTCTTTTCCTTTTAGTGATCACAGTAAAACCCTATAAATAGGGCCTATCGGTCAACCAAGACATCATCACAACATCACAGGAGCAGTAGATCCCACACCCACACCAACAAGTTCCTGTGCAGAACTTGGAACTAGGTCAAGCAGTTCGGAGGACCAGACTAGCCACAAGAAGCAGGTTGATCAGAATCCAGAAAACCAAGCTACACTGCATACAACAGGTTAATTCTGTCAATTTAGTGCTGGGTGAGTATGCATATGCCAGGTTACTGTCAATATGTCATCATTGGTTGATAGCCATCCTTGGCATTGGCATAGATATAAGAGAGGATTTTGGGGAATTATTTGGCATCGGAATTATTGAGGGGCCATGCTAATGCCATTGGTTTTAGGTGTCGGTAGCATCCGTTCTTATCTTATCTGATACTAAGCTAGCTACCAGGATAGGGTATGGTCATAGCTAGGCTTAGAGAGTAAACATGAGCACATGAAAGCATTCAAAGAGGGACACATGCATGTGTACACTCCACGTGAAGTTTATCATGCATGTCTCCTAAATTAAAATGTTCCTATACTCACTAGAAATTCACAAAAGGCATGTGACACGAGAGAGTGAGAATTTTATTGCTAAAACCTTCACAAGGAAGCAGCACACATGGATATAGTCACCTAGAAGCAGAGAAGGGAAGCCCTAGCACATTCACTAGAAAGCAAAGGAAATCATACAAAATTTTCTAAGCTAGGACACTTCTAGGCATTCCATTGTAATGCAGAACAGCCAAATCTACACAACATGATATAGATCACAAGATCTACACCATTCACCTGCACTTTTGACTAAAGAGGTGCACAAAACACCTCAATAGCAACATGGTTCAAAGGAAAAAAGGAATACACTAGTTGCAGTACAGAAAAGTCCAGTTAACTGACTGACAAAAGATTTAGTAAAGGACTAGTTGAGCTGCACAGAGTTTTGTGCATAAGAATCTATTCTAAATCATTCACAGAGGCTAGGAGACACTAATCATAGCTAAAGAACTACAAGGAGTAGTGCCAACATGAAATTCTTCAGAAATTTTAGAGTAGGGGACTTAGAAAATTTCTCCACAGCAACAATCGAGGGGGATTGTTCGTCTACACCTAAACCTAGATTTCTAGAAGCGATTTCTCTAAGCTAGAGTAGATTGACTCCAATGCCAATGAGAACCAGGGGAAATCCTAGGTCCAAGAGGGAGGCATAGAGAGAAGATCTAGAGGAAGAGAGGGCAGAGAGGAAGGTGTACCCGTGATCTCGATGAAGACGAAGACGATGAAGTGGCGAGGCGATGCAGAGCCCCATGGCTATCCATAGCCATTGTGGCACCCATCGCGGCCTCGAGAGATACCAGCCATAGCCAGTACCACAGCGCAACGTCGGTGCCAAGGACGTACCAATAGCATCAGAAGAGACCCATGAAGGAGCCAACACGGCCGCTCCATGAATCGCGTCGAGTCACTGAAAGCATAGGTGGGGAATCGATGATGCGCAAGATCGATTCCGGGGAAGAAACCCAGATTGGCGTGGATAGGAGTGTAGAGTAGAGAGACAGAGCGTTTGAGCCCTACATCGGTGGCCAGGGAGGCTGGAGGACAACGGTGGCGGCGATTTCAGTCATGAGAGAGAAGGGGATCAAGATCGAGACCGAAAGAGAGAGAGGGTGAAGTGAGACTGGTAGGTGGGGCTAGGGTCTTTGACCCGTTGTTTCACTTATGTGCTTGGACCGACGTGTCAGAGGGGCATTTGGTAATTACCAGATTTTTATAGATTAGTCCCTAAAACTTAAAAATCATTTGAGGGATTTCTGTTCACCCAAAAATAAAAATAAAATATTCCACACACTAATGAAAATATGAGAAATTTGATTCTGAATTTTATTTGATTTTGAAGAATATTTTCCTTGAGTGCAAAAATCAAAGATTCTTAAGTGGAAATGATTTGAAGATTTTTTAAAATAAATTTAAAAAAATTCTTAAATGGACATGATTTAAAATTAAAATTATTTTCTAATATCTTAAAATGGGAAAATAGTTATAAAATTTCAATTATATGAACTGCTCCAATTTCAAATAACTCATAAATATTCCTCAATATAAATCTTTGTGAAATTAAATAATACCCATTAAATTGGCCATTGTGATCAAAATGATTTCAAAAGAAAAGGGGTTTGTCAGGGATTATCATTTCTGCATAATAGCATGAAATTGGTTTTCAAACATTGTCTTATCAGACAATGATGCTGATTTTAAGAATCCGGAGTTCTCCAATCACCCGAAGCTTTAGACTGCACTATCTTAGTCTCCGGGCAAGTTCATTATTGCATGTCCAATTTATTAATTTCCAAAAGTTTACAAATATTATTCGTATCTAGTGCATTAAATAAAATGCTTTTATGAATGATTGGTTGGCGGTGGAACCACAGACTGATTGTCATGGTGTAGGTTTGATGACCCACAAGTATAGGGGATCGCAACAGTCTTCGAGGGAAGTAAAACCCAAATTTATTGATTCGACACAAGAGGAGCCAAAGAATATTTATTAGCCTTAACAACTGAGTTGTCAATTCAGCTGTACCTGAAAGTAGACTTGCTCGCAACAATTTATCAGTGGTAACATTTTTATAGCAGCAGTAGAAATACAATAAAACAATAGTAAAATAGTAACAACAGTAGCAATCGTGGAAAACAACAGTATGGGAAGTACCGTAGGTATAGAAGAAATGAATGGACGAACGTTGCATGGATAACATAGGTCATGTAATAATCTAACATGGGCATTGCAGATAATAATAATAAAGCATCAAACATGGAGGCAACCATAGGCATGTGTTCCAATATAGTCATACGTGCTCGCAATGAGAAACTTGCACACCATCTTTTGACCTACCAGCCCGTGGCAGCGGGGCTGACACGTCATAAACGTATCCTTAATTTCTGATTTTCCATGTTGTTTTCTTATTATTTCCCACATGTTTGCCATACACTTTATGCCTTTTTTATCGATTTTTTGGACTAATCTATTGACAAGATGCCACACAACCAGTTCCCTGTTTTCCGCTGTTTTTAGTTTCAGAAAAGTTGTTCTAGAAATATTCTCGGAATTGGGAAATTCGAAGCCCGGAAGTCTTAGAATTCCCGAAGGTTCCACGGAGTCTCGAAGAGACCCAGAGGGGGCCTCAGGGGGCCCACACCATAGGGCGGCGCGCCCCCCCTTGGCCGCGCCGGAGGGTGGTGTGGCCCCCCAGGCCTCCACAGCCTCTACCCTTTCGCCTATTTAATCCCCCAAGACATAAACCCTAAATAGATCCCACTTTTCCCGAGAAACACCCAAGGCCACCGTCGCCGTCATCCCGAGATCGGGAGGGTTCTGGAGCTCTCCCCGTCACCCTGCTGAGGGGGAAATCATCATCGGAGGGGTCTACACCACCATGCCCTCCTCCGAAGTGATGCATGAGTAGTTCATCCCTGGACTACGGGTCCATATCAGTAGCTAGATGGTTGTTTTCGCCACTGTGTACCTCATGTTTAGATCTTGTGAGCTTCCTATCATGATCAAGATCATCTTTATGTAATGCTACAAGTTGTGTTTGCCGGGATCTGATGAATGTTGAATGCTATGTCTTCTGATTATCAATCTATCATGTTATCTTCATGCTTATGTTATTTATGATTTTGCATGCTCTCCGTTATTAGTAGATGCTCTCGCCAAGTAAATGCTAGTAACTCCAAGAGGGAGTATTTATGCGTGATAGTAGGTTCATGCCTTCTTTGCATCTGTGCTCGAGTGACAGAAACGTGACGGATGGAGGATGTGTTGTTGCCATTAGGGAGAAAACAACGGTGTTTACCTAGTTTACATTGTTTACATTACACACTTTGCTTACGGCGATAATCTGTTGCTTGCAGCTAAATACCCAACGTTTGTTCGAATGATATTCGGAGGGTGGATTATTAGTCACAGATGCAGGTGGATAACGGTCTATGTATTTTGTTGTAATGCCCGCATGAATCACATAGTAATCTTTATGTCTTGCATATGCACTACGATGCAGCCTTCATTTCCGTCAATTGCGCAGCTGTAATTTGTTCACCACACATGTTATTTATCTTTCACGGAGAGACACCACTAGTGAACTATGGACCCGGTCCTTCACTACAAGAAATGTGTTGATACATGACGTTCTCACAATGACGCAAAATGAAATCGTCATAGATTTATGACGATTTAGAAGAAGATCGTCGCAGACCATTTAAGGGGATAAAACCTCTGTAAACTAACGACGATTTGGTTCAAAAACGTCGTAGACAGATAAAATGAAATCGTCATTGATTGGAGTATGTGTACTGTGGGCTTATTTTTGGCCGTTCATGACGAATACTAATCGTCTTAATTCGTACCCGCCGATCTAGTGGTTAGAAATGCGGTGCCACGTAGGAAATTCGTGGGTCCTGGGACAGCTGCCACGTGGGACATGTACGAAAAATAATTGGATAAAGTCGCAAAAATAGGTTCCTGAGGGCTCGAACCTTGCCCCTCACGATCCCCATGTAGTGCCCAAACCAACAGGCCACCAAACCTTTTTTTGTTACATGTCAGTGTTCGCTACTTTTAATGCCACGTGGGACATGTACTCCGCGGAAAATAGCTGGATAAGTTCGCAAAAATAGGATACCCGAGGGCTCGAACCTTGACCCTAACAATCCACACGTAATGCCCAAACCAACAGGCCACCGAAACTTTTCTGATGTACATAAGTGTTCGCTACTTTTAAGGCTGCATGTAACATGTATGCGCGGAAAATAGTTGCATAAGTTCCCAAAAATAGGTTCCCCGAGGGCTCGAACCTTGGCCCTCTTGATCCCCACGTTCTGCTCTAACCATCAGGCCACTAAATCATCTTGTAACGTATATAGGTCCGCTTATTTTAAGGCTAGTCGGAGAAATTTGGGCCAAGGCCCAACGAGGCCACTAAATTTATTAGGGAGGGGGATTTCGGCATGGGCCGAATTCGGGAGTGAAGCAGCTGTGGGCTGGTAGCTGGTGCGGGTGAGGTGGCGTCTGGGTTGGGCTGGGTCGAGTTTTTTTTGTATTTTTTTTCCTGTTTTCATTCTATACTTTGAATTTCACCTCCAAATTGACCGTAACCAATTTTCGAAAAATTGTAAAATTATTTGTAGTAAGTATAGACCAACTGAAACCATTTTTTAAACACAATACAATAAAATTCCCATGAGCATATATTTCTTAAGACTTTAGGGGATTTTGAATTACGGTTTTGGAGTCAAAATGGCGGGCATGATTATTCTTATCTAATTGTGAAATTTGTCAAACTCTTGGTGTATCTCTGTTGAAATAGGTACTTGTGTACCTAAAAATGATTTTTACAAAAAATCATGAGCAAACTACGAGGCACCTATAGTTCAAATTTGGCCCGATTTCAGCGGAATCGGCAGAAATTTGTCTTTTTCGAAAGAGGTGTATTTTGAGATATTGAGAGGTAGTAAGTTTGTTATTTGTAGATAAAATATGACATAATATATTTAGAATTTTACTTTGTACATTTTTGCAACATATTTCGTGTATGTGCTTCACAAAAAAACCCAGTTTTGACACTCCGGAGATGGAAAATGGTATTTTTATTCAACGAAAAATAAATGTTTCTTCATGAACATTGTTAGTTGTACCAATATGCACCTTTGTGTGGAATATGGTCACATTTAAGCAAACTATGCCATGGATGTGGCCAAAACATCCGTCATTTCGCCCGAAAGCCATGAATCTTCGTACGAGATAGCTCATTTCTGTGAACACATTTTCCACCAAATTGTCGTATTCAAAGTTTATTATTTTTGGTGGATACTAGGACATATATAACAACACCACGCGAAGATCTTGCATCGTTTCGAGTTTTTTTGAATTTACTGGAATTTTCAAAGCCGGTTTCGGAAAACGGTCAGAACGGGGGACATGACCGTTCGTACCTAGGTGTTGAATATTGATGAAATATTGGTACATCTCTATTGAAATAGGTAGTTGTGTATCTAAAAATGATTTTTACAAAAAATCATGAGCAACATACGAGGCACCTGTAGTTCAAATTTGGCCCGGTTTCACCGGAATCGGCAGAAATTTGTCTTTTTCGGAAGAGGTGTATTTTGAGATATTTAGAGGTAGTAAGTTTGTTATTTGTAGATAAAATATGACATAATATATTTAGAATTTTACTTTGTACATTTTTGCAACATATTTCGTGTATGTGCTTCACAAAAAAACCCAGTTTTGACACTCCGGAGATGGAAAATGGTATTTTTATTCAACAAAAAATAAAACTTTCTTCGTGAACATTGTTAGTTGTACCAATATGCACCTTTGTGTGGAATATGGTCACATTTAAGCAAACTATGCCATGGATGTGGCCAAAACATCCGTCATTTCGCCCGAAACCCAAGAATCTTCGTACGAGATAGCTCATTTCTGTGAACACATTTTCCACCAAATTGTCGTATTCAAAGTTTATTATTTTTGGTTGATACTAGGACATATATAACAACACCACGCGAAGATCTTGCATCGTTTCGAGTTTTTTTGAATTTTCTGGAATTTTCAAAGCCGGTTTCGGAAAACGGTCAAAACGGGGGACATGACCGTTTGTAGCTAGGTGTTTAATATTGATGAACTCTTGGTATATCTCTATTGAAATAGGTATTTGTGTACCTAAAAATGATTTTTACAAAAAATCATGAGCAACATATGAGGTACCTGTAGTTCAAATTTGGCTCGGTTTCAGCGGAATCGGCAGAAATTTGTCTTTTTCAAAAGAGGTGTATTTAAAGCTATTGAGAGGTAGTACGTTTGTTATTTGTAGATAAAATATGACATAATATATTTAGAATTTTACTTTGTACACTTTTGTAACATATTTTTGGTAGGTGCTTCACAAAAAAACCCAGTTTTGACACTCCGGAGATGGAAAATGGTATTTTTATTCAACGAAAAATAAAACTTTCTTCGTGAACATTGTTAGTTGCACCAATATGCATCTTTGTGTGGAATATGGGCACATTTCAACAAACTATACCATGGATGTGGCCAAAACATCCGTCATTTGGCCCGAAACCCAAGAATCTTCGTACGAGATAGCTCATTTTTGTGAACACATTTTCCACCAAATTGTCTTATTCTAAGTTTATTATTTTTGGTGGATACTAGGACATATATAACAACACCACGCGAAGATCTTGCATCGTTTCGAGTTTTTTTGAATTTTCTGGAATTTTCAAAGCCGGTTTCGGAAAACGGTCAGAACGGGGGACATGACCGTTCGTAGCTAGGTGTTGAATATTGATGAACTCTTGGTATATCTCTATTGAAATAGGTATTTGTGTACCTAAAAATGATTTTTACAAAAAATCATGAGCAACATATGAGGGACCTGTAGTTCAAATTTGGCTCGGTTTCAGCGGAATCGGCAGAAATTTGTCTTTTTCAAAAGAGGTGTATTTAGAGCTATTTAGAGGTAGTAAGTTTGTTATTTGTAGATAAAATATGACATAATATATTTAGAATTTTACTTTGTACACTTTTGTAACATATTTTTGGTAGGTGCTTCACAAAAAAACCCAGTTTTGACACTCCGGAGATGGAAAATGGTATTTTTATTCAACGAAAAATAAAACTTTCTTCGTGAACATTGTTAGTTGTACCAATATGCACCTTTGTGTGGAATATGGTCACATTTAAGCAAACTATGCCATGGATGTGGCCAAAACATCCGTCATTTCGCCCGAAACCCAAGAATCTTCGTACGAGATAGCTCATTTCTGTGAACACATTTTCCACCAAATTGTCATATTCAAAGTTTATTATTTTTGGTGGATACTAGGACATATATAACAACACCACGCGAAGATCTTGCATCGTTTCGAGTTTTTTTGAATTTTCTGGAATTTTCAAAGCCGGTTTCGGAAAACGGTCAAAACGGGGGACATGACCGTTCGTAGCTAGGTGTTGAATATTGATGAACTCTTGGTATATCTCTATTGAAATAGGTATTTGTGTACCTAAAAATGATTTTTACAAAAAATCATGAGCAACATATGAGGTACCTGTAGTTCAAATTTGGCTCGGTTTCACCGGAATCGGCAGAAATTTGTCTTTTTCAAAAGAGGTGTATTTAGAGCTATTGAGAGGTAGTACGTTTGTTATTTGTAGATAAAATATGACATAATATATTTAGAATTTTACTTTGTACACTTTTGTAACATATTTTTGGTAGGTGCTTCACAAAAAAACCCAGTTTTGACACTCCGGAGATGGAAAATGGTATTTTTATTCAACGAAAAATAAAACTTTCTTCGTGAACATTGTTAGTTGTACCAATATGCACCTTTGTGTGGAATATGGTCACATTTAAGCAAACTATGCCATGGATGTGGCCAAAACATCCGTCATTTCGCCCGAAACCCAAGAATCTTCGTACGAGATAGCTCATTTATGTGAACACATTTTCCACCAAATTGTCGTATTCAAAGTTTATTATTTTTGGTGGATACTAGGACATATATAACAACACCACGCGAAGATCTTGCATCGTTTCGAGTTTTTTTGAATTTTCTGGAATTTTCAAAGCCGGTTTCGGAAAACGGTCAAAACGGGGGACATGACCGTTCGTAGCTAGGTGTTGAATATTGATGAACTCTTGGTATATCTCTATTGAAATAGGTATTTGTGTACCTAAAAATGATTTTTACAAAAAATCATGAGCAACATATGAGGTACCTGTAGTTCAAATTTGGCTCGGTTTCAGCGGAATCGGCAGAAATTTGTCTTTTTCAAAAGAGGTGTATTTAGAGCTATTGAGAGGTAGTACGTTTGTTATTTGTAGATAAAATATGACATAATATATTTAGAATTTTACTTTGTACACTTTTGTAACATATTTTTGGTAGGTGCTTCACAAAAAAACCCAGTTTTGACACTCCGGAGATGGAAAATGGTATTTTTATTCAACGAAAAATAAAACTTTCTTCTTGAACATTGTTAGTTGCACCAATATGCATCTTTGTGTGGAATATGGGCACATTTCAACAAACTATGCCATGAATGTGGTCATAACAACCGTCATTTGGCCCAAATCCCAAGAATCTTCGGAGGAGATAGCTCATTTTTATGAACGGCTTTTAAACCCAATTGTCGTATTCCAAGTTTTATTATTTTTGGTGGATACTAGGACATATATACTTGTCCGGTCTTTTTTGTGGCCCGTTTGATACGTCGGACAAGTTGCGGAAGGAAACCATCGTATGACTAACAGGGTGAACATCTTACTTCAAAATACTCTCTAGATATTTTATATTTTGGGTTACTATATGTTTTCGTTGGACTTAAATTATGTTATGTGAATTTTATTTTTTCTGGTTAAAATATGCATATAGAATTAATAGAAAAACTTAGTCCAGTAGTAAAATTCAACATATGCTTATAAAAAAGATTAAGACTTAGTTAATGATATTATATTTTGCCATGAAATTATTAATTAACTATATATTTTAAAGTGTTTTGCCATTCAATAGAGCAAAAGAACTATTTTAACAAATATGGTATCACTTGAACTAGTTATCTTACCACGAAACGACCTAACTAGTCACCGTGTGGTGGGGCCATGAGGAGACAGGTCCCAGTTGCAGTCACTAGGTGGAGCAAGTGCCTCAAGTATGAAAGAGGGGCGCGAAAATTTTGGAAATAAAGCGGGGTGTGAAATTTTTAGGAAACCGGCAGAAAACCTAACCCCTCCCCTCCTTCTCGCACTCAGATCCCATCTTGCTGCTTCGCCTCCGCATCCAGTTCCCATCTCTCGAGCCGCCGCCAGCCCCTCCCTCCCCCTAACGAGCCCAAGCCAAGCTCCTCCGGCCTCTCCCCGACACACCCCGCAGCCACGGCGTCTCCCAGCAGCTCCGCCCGCTTGCATCGGCAACGCCATCTCTTCCCCGCGCCCGTCGCCCACTACTGGATCTCCGCGCCACCATCCGCCTAAAGGTTGCCTCCATGGAGAAGATCCACCACCTAATCGGTCAGTCCACCCCCCTCCTCCTCTTCCTTCCTCTATGCAGCTTCCTTCCACAGCTCACGCCCTTGCTGCTGCTTTAATTCGGACGCTAAGTTCCTTAACGACCTGGACGGCCACGGGGAGGAGACGACCTCCCTGTACATGTCCACGGGGAGGAGACACCACGAGGACATGGATCCGCCCCGACTGGTGCTCTGCTAGCAAGGCCGCCACCGGTAGATGCTCATGGTGCTGCTACACAAAGGGATCCATACGCTTCGACGACCAAGGAAGGCGCGCGCTTCTGCAGTGGCGCCTTACGATTCCGACCATCCCGGCAGCCATCCCGCTGCTAGCTGCTCCGCCATGGAAGACACACCCTCGCACTGGCCGTCATCACCGGCGTTAGGTAATCTCCATGCCCTGGTTCTTTGGTCTGCTGTAGATGCTCATCCATCTGTGTGCACCGTGTATGTATGTGTGTCCCCAAATTACAATAGGCAGGTGCTAGAAAATACAATAGGTCGATTGATTCATGCAGATAGGGTTTAGCTCAGCCTTTTGGCATGCAATTAATTTCCTTTGTTCCTCTCTGCCAAAGTCTATTGTCACTAGTTAGGTGGAAAATTCATGCAAGAATTTCTGTTGTATAAGTGAGCTACTTGTGATGTCCCCTGAACACCTCAGATTCTCTATTCAGTTCTGTAACTACATTGTATCTGTAATGATACTTGAAAACTGCAGGTTTTTTGTGCCTCTGAAGAATGTGAGCTCTTCTTTTGTCCTTCTGTTGGTTTGTCCCGCTGAACGGCTTGTAATTAATCAAGAACCCAACCCTTTAAAATGTTGCTGCATGATTTGATACATGTATCTTTTTCTTACAAATGGTTGGTTGCACAAATTGTGATGGGTCCTCGTCCGTAAGCTAGACACTTTGGATCTGGAATTGTTCCTTGTGTTATATAGAAATAACAAGCCAATGATACTTGACCTTTGATAACTAAATATATTTCATTTATAGATATGATGTGTATAACTAGGGATAACAGAGTGTGTATAACTTGATAAACTTAAGTTATTCTTCCTTCACACAAGGGTTTTCATGAAATGTGTGTACTTCAGAATGTAGCCTCTATTTGTATGCACAGTAAAATTAAACTACTACTCTTGACGGTGAGTGATTTTTAAAGTTGATGATGATGAACCAATATAATCAGTCACCAGTCGCTTGTGTGCACTGCCAAGTAGCTGGCTCTGTTAACTTATTCTTTTGTAGCCTCTATTTGTATGCAGATATGATTTCTTGAAGTGTAGCTGGCTCTGTTAACTTATTCTTATGTATATATATGTGTTGGTCTGCCTTATGAACCTGAGTAGGTGGTTTGGATAAGTTTGCTGCATTCTTATGACTGACAAAGTTCTGTTCAGGTTGCAGTGTGCGTAGTGCTGCTGGATTATCAATGCGGGGCCAGGACTGAAGATGGACACGTTCCTGGAACAAGGGTGGCCTTGACACTTGCATTAGGTGATTTTGTCCGCATTACTTGCAGATGTACAACACTCTCTGCCTGTCATTTACTACCATTGGCACTCTATGACAGTGAGTGTGCAGTTCGCAATCTGCTATTGATTTACATCCTCTATTTGTTAACAAATCTAAAACTATTGCTTTGTTGCAAATCATCTCTGAATAAACATGTTACTGACTTTGATTAAGTTATATAGCCAGTACTACAATAAGTAATATTAGCTACCTATGAGCTATTAATGTCAAACCAGCTTTGCAGTATATAATTGTTCAATCTCCTTATTGTCAGCCATGATTCGACATATAGCTAGTCCATTTTAATGGTTAGCCTTGGAGCACTTATTAGAATTTAGAAGCAATAATCTTGCTTTCTGTACGAGATTTTATTATGTGTGGCACTGTGGCCTAAAAATTAATGTCTATTTTCTCCTTGTTTTAGGCTGTCAAAGGAGAATGCAGGAGTAGTAACGCTAGTGATGTACACCAGGTAAGTGTTAGAACAATCCCATCCCTCTTCTAGTTTAGTTTCATGTGATGTACAAGTTCAATGAAGTGGCACTTCTTCTCTGTCTTAGTTAATTGTTTGGCTTACTATTCAATGCAAATATCCATTAAATCTGACTTGTGAAATACAGTTAAATTCAGTTTTCTTCTTTGCTAAATGCATTATTGAGTATGCATACGTTGCAGCTTGAGAACATTGTTCTGTTTCAGTCTTGGAAACCTAATGAAATCTGACATGTGCAAATATAGAAACATGATATTTTTTGTTCTGTTCTACCTGTATCTTTTGCTGCTCTTTTACTTAACCTTTGCTGTTTGAATTTGCAGCAGAAGGCTTGTCGATGGCCAAGTTAAGTTTGGGGGTGAATGCAGCGTGTCAAAGATGTTGCTGCCTGGCAAGTCCGAAGAAGTGACCTTAGAACATAGAAAGTACTACCAACGTGTCATGTAATGTGGTTTGATGGTTGTGAGTTTGACTTCTGTTGTTGTAAATTATTTGAAATATTGCTAGGCTGGCTTGAATTGAAAATGGGTGAAATTTGCCTTATTACTAACAGAAATGGTGTGTTAATTATTTCTTATAAAAGGATTTATGCAAATGCACAGTATAGCCGCTGGATCTGAATAAGGCCATGGACCAAAGTATATATGGCCTGTTAAAAGGCCGAGGCCGAATTAATTCATTATAAATTCTTTAGAAAAAATGGTTAAAAAAAAAGAATTCGCTCATTAAAAAGGCCAGGGCCCAAGAATGAAAAAGGCTGTAAATAGGCTAAACCCCCCCCCCAAAAAATAGAACAGTAATAGCCAAGGACAAGAAAAAAGGCCAGAATAATTGGGCTAGGCCCACGTAGATCACAGAAATGGACTGGGCTGTATTTGATCCACAACGTTTCCAAATCGTCATGATTTTGCCACGTAGGACTAGCCACGTCGGAGCTGATGTGTCCTGTCTGAAATGCTCACGACGATTTTGGATCGTCATAGATTCATGACGTTCCTAAATCGTCGTGGATATCCATGACGATTCCAAAAAAACGTCGTCGTGGTTAATTACTGACGCTCGGTTTTCAACGATTTGTTTTTCGTCATAGGATCGTCATGGATGAAATATGATGACGATTTGGTGACGAAAATAGAGCGTCATGTATCAACATATTTCTTGTAGTGCTTTTTCCTCATACTGATAAAACACCTACTGTTTTCATACTGCTGCTACTGCTTTCACACTGTTTCCACACCATACGTTTAAGCTCTTTGTGTTGAGCAAAACCAGTGAGATTGACAACCTCACTGCTTCATTGGGGAAAAGTGATTTGATTGTGTTGTGTAGGTTCCATGTTGCTTCTGAACCAGTAGTGCGCCCTGCCATCTCAACTGCTTCAACCTTCTGAAGTTACTCCTTCCTCTTACTAGTCGATTAAACCTTGGTTTCTTACTGAGGGAAAACTGCTGCTATGCTCATCATACCTTCCTCTTGGGGTCTCCCAACGAGTGCAAGACATGCACCATCAGGGGCCTCTAGGGAAACTATTGATAATTAAGGTGCTCCTTTTAATAAAGCACCGGAGCAAAGCATTAACACTCCGTGAACACACATGATCCTCAAATCACAACCATCCCCTTCGGTTGTCCCAATTTCTATCACTATGGGGCCTCAGGTTCCGGACAATGACATGTGTAAAACAACTTGCAAATAAGATCAAGAAACAACATTATACTCATGAAACAATAACATGTTCAGATCTGAAATCATGGTACTCGGGCCCTAGTGACAAGCATTAAGCATAACAAGTTGCAACAACGGTAGAAAGCACTAACAATGGATACTAGGCACTATGCCCTAACAATCTGGCATTATTACATGATCAATCTCATCCAATCCCTTCCATCCCTCTCAGCCTACAGCGGTGTTTACTCACACATGGACGGGGGAATCATGGATGGTTGATGGAGAAGAGGTGGCAGTGTCGATGGCGATGATCTTTGAATCCCTGTCCCGGCAGGGCGCCAGAACAGGAACTTCTGATCCCCGAATCGAGGTTCGGGGTGGCGGCGGCGCTCTGTTGTGTATCTTTGGAATATGACGAACCCTCTCGCGTTTCAGGTTTATGGGGCATATGTAGTCGAAAGGGGAGTCCGAGGGGGTGTGAGTAATTTAACATATAATAAATTCTATAGATAATTTTGATATGTTTCCTTTAGAAAACTTGCTCCAAATGGCAACCTTTGACCATAGAGACAAGGGCCCAATTTTTTTACGTGCTTTTAGTTCATAAACATGTGAAATTAAATTTATAATCATTAGTTATGAATTAAGTAATACTACCTTAATTATTAAATATAATAAATGTCCTTTTGTCCAAAATCAAATTTTGAACATTTTATAATAGAGATCAAACATAAGACTCTTCGGCTAATTTAACAAGGTTTGATCATTTGGTCCCAAGTTTGACAAGTTTCCCCAAGAAACCCTAGTTTCGACACTTTTCCTGGGGTGACCCTATAATTACCGTCCACTTAGTAAAATCCTATACATGATCCAAAATATGATATGAAAGTCATATTTGAATTTATCTCATAATTCCAATCGATTTAGACATATTATTTATCAAATATCGATTTACGGATTTGTAGATATGAATTATTCAATATTAAATGAAAAAAAGCAAAAAAATATTATTATTTAAATTCAAGATTATTTGAATTCAAAATTAATATTACATTTTTAACTAAACAATTGTTTTTATTCACAAAATAAAAATGTGTGACATCATAGTTCAAGGGTTAACATGATTGACAGTATACTATTGTCAGTAAAACATTATTTGTTTCTTGGAAGCTGAGATGGAAGGAACTAAGAAGTTAAGCGTGCTGAGAGTGGAGCAGTCTGAGAATGAGCGACCGACCGGAAAGTGTCACTACAATGATTAGAGTTAAAAATAATTGAGACTAAAGAAGAAGAATTAGAGCTAAAAATAATTGAGACTAAAATAAAAGCTAAACCTAAACCTCAAACCCCTAAATGGGAAACATAAATCCTAAACTCCAAAATGAAAAAAATGGAAAAAATCACAAAATCTTTAGTCCCGGTCCTCAAGCCTGTCGCGCTGAGTGCGACCACATGGAGGGACTTTAGTACCGGTTCGTGGCAAACCGGGACTAAAGGGGGAGGACCTCTTGCCCCGATTGGCTAGTCCCGAATGGAAAACCCGGACTAAAGCCAATTGCAACCTGGGACTAGAGGCTCATCTTCTACTAGTGATGGTTTGTAGAACCAAATCCCTGCGATTTCTCGTAGCTAGCCGAGTTTTACTGTTTCTTAATACGTAGATATGTATCGTTGAGGTCTTGAGGTGGAGGACTCGGTAGAGCAATCTCCCAACCTTAACTTTTTTTGCGAGGGTTTTGGCCAAAAACTTACAGTATTTGACTTACTGAAAAATATTGTCCAAATATGTTAGGTTCCGTGACGGTAATACTCGAAGACCTTTTGTCATGGGTTGGTAATCACTCCCAGGCCCGAGCCAGTGTAAAAGATCATTCCATACCTTCCTAGCAGAGTAAACCCAACTTTAGTACACCAACTTGTCGAAAATCTGCGCTTTGGTCACCAAGTTGCAAAACGTGAAACTCATGTCACGGAGTTGCCACACGCGAGCGTTTTGGTCACTCCGCCGACGGATGATTTTCTCCATCCCGAGCATTCGGATCGATTCTGTCGCTGGAAGCTGTTCATCACGCCCGCCTTTCCAGCGCCACCATAGAATCGTCGCTCCTCCGAGCACGAGCATCATAGTGCGTCGACCGCTGCTCCCCATCAGAGCCTGGCTCGGATGATGGTCGGACGATGCGACGAGCGTCGACCTGCAGTGCTTCCATGGGAGGATGCGACGAGCGTCGGCCTGCGGTGCTGCCATGGGAGCGTCGGCCGGGACGCCGTCGTCCCTATCGCACTCACGGCCAGCAGCAGCTGGTGGTCACCGTCAACTCCACCTCCACGTCTGTCGGGGCAGCGGCGATGGTGCTTCCGGGCCCGGCGGTCGTGTTCCCATGGGACTAATGGAGTGCTCCAGAGCGCCGGAAGCGGTGCTCCAAATGGGTCGGTGGCGGTGTTTCAAAAATTACAGCGACGGCGAAAATTTTGGTACGCACTGTTTTTTTTTTTTTTGCTATTTTTGTATGATTTTTTTGCTACTAGAACTCGGACGATATCTCCGGCGAGGTTGGATTTTTTCTATAATAGAATATATTTTTTCTATAATTAGTCTATATTTTTTCTATATCGGTATAATTTTTTTGCTATGTGATTTTCCAGCGAGCGAGATTTTTCCGGCATGTCTCCGACGAAAATCGACTTTTGCTACTGTAGCAATTTTTTTCCTACGGGTCTCTGGCGAGATTTCTCTTTTTTTTTTTGTTTTCTAAGACGAAACGTTTTTTTTGCTACATAGAAGCAAAAGCGGTCTTTTTCTTTTGCTACCGGAGGAAAATCGGGTATTTGGCAAAAAAAAGTGACAAGGGGAATAAACTAATAATGAAGGTCGAATGCATCATTAGGATGTAGCGACGGGGTCTCAACTTTTTTTAATATGAAAAAAATCAAGACCAATATGTTGATATTAGTTAAATAATCCTAATAATTTAGTTTATATTGGAGACAAAATCAGTGCATCAAAGACCAGTTAAAAAAGACCGAGTAAAATATCTTGATGACCACTTTTGTATCAAAGACTAAATTATTTTAATGGAATAATTTAAATATTTGTAAAAAAATATTGACTAGGGACTCAAATAATTTAGTTTATACGAATACACATCTGTATCTTAGTGGGAAGTACTCTATGATGGTCCAACCCTTGTTGTTTTCCTTGCATGATACATATTTTCAAGTTTGAAACTTTTGTACCTAAAGTTTTGAATATTTTCCTGCATCTCTCCTATTTTTTCAATCTTGTCTACACACCTCGCAAAGGTCCAAATCAGTCGTAGTGACTTTTAGGGTTTCTTTGATTCATAGGACAGGCAAAGTAAAGGAATAGGAAACTTGTAGGATTAGGATGTCATATCTTATTGAATCGTACGGGAAAAGCAATACTCTTTGATTGTGCCAAAAGATTTTTCCATGAGGTTGGACCTCATGTTAGTTTTTCTATAAAATTTATACTAGAAAATTCCTATAGGATATGATCCTATGAATCAAACAACATGTATAGGAACGTTTCCTATAGAATCCATTTCTTAAAATATCCTTTGTAATTCCTTTGAATCAAGGGGGCCCTTACCATTTTAGCCTATGAAGACTCTAGCCATGGTGCGGAGCCCGTGAAAAAGTTATAGCTGGCTATTTAAAACTTTAGCGGTACCTGACTAGCAATTTTGTTCTTGCTAAATAGTACTTCATAAGCTCGCGGCGTAAGTATATAGTTTCTCTTTGAATTTTTTTAACTCGGTGTTCCACAATTGCTTATAAGATGGAGCCACTTGCATGGTAAGTATAATTAGAATATCGAATCTTGATGACCACTTTTGTACTTGGAAGAAATCAAATCTCTAACCCAGATTATGAAATGATAATTAATTACCTAGAATACCCTTGCAATCAACGGTGGAGGATCTCCCCGCCATCCAGCCCCTTGTTGTCGCCGGGATAGAGGGTGTCCGACAACGAAAGAAAAAACAGCGCGCTATAGGAAAATAGACGCCAACCTTAAAATACACTATTAGCACGATATATCACGCTATAGCATGCTATTGATGAGATATTTTACACGAATTGATTTAGCGAGACAATTCTTAGCACGCTATAATGCTATTTTTTATGCCGACATGGTGGAGGGGAGTCCCATTTTGGGCTCCTCCGACAGCAGATAGGGCGCTTTCTGCATATATATTTATATGCTTATCATCCGATCGAGTGTGCACTCTACGCTCTTGGATGTTACAGTTCTCTAGCAACAAAGGTACTACATAGGTCACACTTTTCTGAGTAGTGGGATCAATAATTTTGATGGCAGGAGTGATCGATCGGTCAATCTGTACAGGAGAGTTGGTGGTTTACACCTTCAACCATGATGCACGGTCGCCAATGGCGGGCACCGCAAAAAATATCATGTACATGTACTGATACGTCTACCACCTCAAGGCCTGTTCAGTCCATGCAAATCCCCCTTGTACATGCGCAACTCCTGATTGAGTCGACCCATAAAATTTCAGCTAACAATTCGAAAGGTGTAAGCAAAAGAAAATAATATGCTTTATAATACAAATATAAAAATCCAAAAAATCATTTTATGGAGGACTAAAATGCTATTGTGTTAAAAAAATCAAACAATAAAGTGTGGCACCCCCGGCAGTCAAATCCGAGATCACTTTTCTGAGTGGAATCAATAATTTGTATGGTTGGAGGTGGTTGCATGCATGGTGGCCGATGGCGTGTTTCTATTTGCAGCGCAAAATATCATGTAAATCCTCCTCAAGGCCGGTTCACTCCATGCAAATCCCCCTTTTACATGCACAAATCATAGTTTTAAATAGCGGGCTATGACATTTAGCGGCGACCTACTTGAAATGTTATAGCGTTTTCTGCACTGTGACAATAATTGCATTAGCGCGCTAAATGTGCTAGAACCCTTAAATAGCACGCTATAGCGACGAGCTATAGCGCGCTATTTAAAAGTTTGGCACAAATCCAAAAGAATTGAGTGGAGGTGGGGTTTGAAGGGATTGGGTGAAGGTGGACCCAAACCCTATGGGGATTATCCCCACTAATCCCCTCAAAACCTCTAGCACCAAACAAGCCCTGATGTCTTGTTTGGCACAACTGTATATTTGGGGATTGGTGGGATAATCCCCACAGGGCTTGGGTGAAACCCCCTTCTCCACTCAATCTCATAAAATCCCCCTCCACTAATCCACGAGCTGGAGGGAGTGGATTTGATATATAGAAAAATAAACTAAAATGGAGGGGATTTTTGGCGAAGAGTGGGGATAATCCCTACTAATACACTTGAACCAAATGAGTTTTTGTGATATTTGGGGATTTGGAGTTAGACCCGGATAATCCCCTCCAATCGGTAAATATACACTTGTACCAAACAAACCCTGAGTGGATCGACCCATAATTTTTTAGCTTAGTGTATGCAGCCGAAAAGAATTGGATGGAATTTGGGGAGATCAGTCACACAGAATGTACACTAGGAGTTAGGACACCGGTAGCTAGGACATTTGCCCAACACAAAGACAGTATATATTATGTATGTGACTCAAAGAAACGTGTGGGATCCCTCCGAAGATCCGGCGTGGTCTCGTGGTTCTCCTCCTGGCCGCGGAGCTCTGTTGGTTGGAGCCATATGTGGTGAGGTGGGGAGCTCCGAAAATCTCCATTAATAAGGTCGTCGGCGGAAGGGATTCAGATCTGGGAGCCCTGGGTGGTTGCTGGCCATTGACCGGAGTGGTCTTGTTGCTGGTTTGGGTTGCCCATCGAGGTGGTGGGGCTCAGATCTCATCCTCTCTCAGTGAGATGCTTGGTGGAGTTCGCTCAGTGGTTGGTGAAGAGACAGGCCGAGCTGAGCCAGTTGATTTATTCGCTCTTCTTCTTGGTGGCAGTGGTGTCGTCAGGTATTTGCTTGCTGAGCGCCTCTGTGTCAAGTTGTTACAGTCTGAATGATCGATTTTCCTTGCTGGGTTTGGAGGAAGATGAGCCAAGGACGGAGATGTCCAAGTCTTGGATCCGTGCGGCGAAGGAGCTCTCCCTGTTAGTTGCAGTCATGTGCTCTACAGGAGGTAATTCTTGCAGCACGATGAACATCTCGAGAGGTTCTTGTGGGATGCATCTGCTTCTTCAAAAAATTTGTTTGTGGCATCCAATTTTATCCTGCGAGCTACAACTTCATATGCCTACTTGCCATGCATCGAAATTATTGTCAACTATTGGGCATGCCAATTATGCCTCCTTGCTGTTTGGGACATGCCGGAGGCGGGTGAGATTGTCTCTGCTGCGGTTTCCCAGATTCAACGGCAAGGAACCCCCTGATCTGAGCTCGGTGTCGCATCCTCGAGATTTACAGCTCAACTCCAAACCTCAGAGGCCCCTACCAACGCGATTGCTGGTTGAGCCGCTGGTTCTACGGTTGGTGAGGGTGCAAGAGGCCCTTGAAAAGTACAACGGCAGGTGTGTTGTCTCCGTGTTCTCAGCGGACCCCCTGATAGGCTCTTGTTGTGCTTTTCGGCATAGTTGTTATCTTTTGCCCTTAGCTCATCTGATATGTATCTGTTTGTATAACCTAGTTTTTCAGGATGACTTTTGTAATTACAATGATGTACTCTGTTCTTATCTAATAAAGTGACTGCAGCCCTTTGGGGGCACCCTTTGTTCAAAAAAAAGAAACGAAGGCGTGACAAACAAGATGATTTCATCTCAACACGGCGAAGTACACACATACCAATGATAACGGCCGGCCGGCAACCAACATGTTATTCCCATCAAACGTAAAACATAAGCTACGCAGAGCAAACGATGCATGCGTTAGTTAAGGACGGGCGGCCACCGGACTGACGTAGACATAGGCGTCCAGCTCGAGGACGGCGTTCCCGCCGCGCCAGCTCGCAGTCTTCCAGAGCACGTACCCGGTCGCCATCCTGAAAACCCCGGTCCCGCCGACCACCGCCAGCTCCCTCAGCGGCGCCGCGACGTTGTTGCGGCCAATCACGGTCAGCGAGCTCCCGTTATAGGGCCCGTCGCCGAGCAGCACGTTCATGGCGAGGAGCATCCCGGGGTCGCCCTGGGACGCCGTCACGTAGAACCCCTGGGCGCGCCCGACCACTCTGGAGGCCAGCGTAGGGCCCTCGGTGAGGCGGTCGTCCATGACCATGGTGTCGCCGAAGCGGGCGAGGCCGCCGGAGCCCTTGAGCGGCTGGCCGGTCCCGTTGATGAGTCGGACGGTGGTCGGTTTGGGGCCATTGTCGGCATCGTGCATGTAGAAGTGGATGTGTTTGGGGCCATCCTCACCGTAGACGGCTGAGGCAGAAAAGACGGTGGCCATGCTCATGGCCGTGAGTAGCGTAGCTAGGGATGCAGAGCTGATCAGATGGGAAGCCATGTTGAGCATGAGAAGTGGCAAGTGTGTTGCTGTTCTTAAATAGCCCAAGCCACCAAGTAAAGGACCAATATTTAACACGAGGGAAGGACCTACATAAATCAAATCAATTGGGTGAGGTCTGTTGGAATCATCCTCTGTGCGTCAAAGAGACCTCATCCTCTCCTCATGTGAATGTCGGTATCAACCATAGTCGGCAGTTGCCACTAGGTGTACTCCGAGTCGACCGAGATTTGGTGCAGCAGGACACAATTGCTCCAGCCTATTTAGAAAATCGGAAAAGTATATTTAAAAGTCTTTAAAAAGTTCTGGGGACAATCCAGATGTAACTATCGGTATATCCGACAAATATGCATATTTTCATATTCAAATTCAAAATATCACGGGCTACACAAAAATGACAAATGTGTGGATATGGTTATGCACTTATGCCTATACTCAAATCTCTAGATTTTATCATTTTTTCATCTTTCTGTAATTAATCCATACTCAGGGCCGGTCCATACATTTACGGGGCCCAGGGGCAGGACGACAATTAGGGGCCCTTACAAGTAGATAAAAAAATAGTGTCTTTATACAAAAAAAATACAGCATGAAACCACTACATGATATAGATTATCTATGCACTCTAAAATTGGAAACACAAACTGTTTATTTGTATCAATCCATTAAATGAATAGAGGAACGCTTAGAAAGATTTTTGAGCCATGGTAGCCAAAGAGGGTAAGTATTTATAGCCAGGAATGTGAAGGATGAACACAACATCTCTCCAATGCCTAGTTTTGGCGGGGAGTGAGCCGAAAATCGATGATGGAAGGAGAGCTTATTAGGGGTGATCCGGGTGCGTTGTTGATCTCTATTAGTTGCTTCCATGGCATTGGAACTGGACACGATGTGAGCGAAGCCGCTATTACCAGAGGAGGCGATTTGGAAATTTTATGTGAAATAGTCCGCACTCATATGTACATGTACTCGCTCCGTCTTAAATTAACTGTCACAAAGATGAACAAAAGTGAATGTGTCTAGGCATGATTTAGTGTTTAGATATATTCAATTTTATCCATATTTGTGACAGTTAATTTGAGACGAAGTGAGTATAAAGATATGGAGGAACTTTTGTTTTCTATACATGTACATTGTGCCTCGTGAGAGTGCAGCACGGTGACCTAGTGGTTTGGTCTTGCATTGTTTGACTTAGTCCTCCTAATTTTGTACTGTTTTTAAATTTTACACTAAAAACTTAGGCTAACGCATGAATTACACTAATTCTATTATAGAAGCAGTACCTAGGATGGGCCCCCTGCCTTTCGGGGGGCCAGGGCGGGCGCCCCGTTTGCCCACCCATATGGGCCGGCCCTGTCCATACTTACTTGTATTTGGTAATGAGATTGTGCACTTTCGTGGGGTACGCCGGTTAGGGCGTGTACAGCGTGAGAATAACTAGACTCACGTTAAGAAATCCGTTAGACTTAAGTCTAAGAAAACAAAATATGCTCCAGTGTCTAGCATACACATGGATCCCACCAAACAGAATACAAAGTAACAATAAAAAATGTTTGTCGTACACTCATAAGTGGAGCCATATGCCATTTGATTTTCTTAGACATATGTCTAGTACTAGACTCAGTGTGTAAGAAAACTTCGCTAGACTCACCTCCTCCGGTGTTTAGACATATGTCTAACACAAAAAGATTCTCTTAACTATCCCTAAAAACATCACGCTACATCAGGATGTTTATTTAAGATTTTTTACAAATTTTTTAAATAGACAGGAACACTCGTATACAAGAGCCAATAACACTTTCTGATAGTCTCCACACTAAACAACGAGTTAAATAGCACCCAGTGGAAGGGGCTATTGGACCCTTCAACCATCACTAGGCGAGCCGACGCGCATCCTCCGGTGCTAACTCAGTGTAAGTACAGTTGTCGGGAACAAAAAAGTCAGTATAACTGGGTCGGGCCCAGGAACTATCTTTTCCATGTTTTTTTTTAAGTTTTGGGAAGCATCTAGAAGCTTTCGCCTAGACGCCTAGGGTTTTTTTAGAGCTTTTTTGCTCTTTTTCCTGTTTTTATTTTGTGCTTTATTTTTCCGTTTCGTTTTCTTTAGTTTTTGTATTTTTTGAAAATGTAAAAATATAAAAAGTGTTTGGATTTTGAAAACTTTCAAATTTGGAATTGTTAACATTTTGAAAAAAAATATTTGAAAAATGATCAGATTTCAAAAATATTCAGATGTTGAAAATTGTTCAACCTGTATTTTAAAAAAATGTGAACTTTTTTTAAAAATATCGGACCACTTTATAATTCGGGGAACATTTTTATTTCACAATATTTCACTCGACTAAATAAAAACCAGACGTTTTTCGGTAGCAGCGCCACCCCCAGCAAGTCGAGTCCACAAACGACGCTGCTGTGGTCGCTGGGTCGTCGTCTTTGGTGTGGTGTGCCCGGACGCACGCTCTCGGACGTGCTTGACCACATCGAGGTCGGCAACAACCCGCAGAAGGAGTACCCTTGGCGTCCACCTCTCGCCGCCGCGGGGCGGCCTGGCTGCCAAGGCAGTTCTCGGGGTCTTCTTCGTCGTCCGCTGCCATGTCTTCGCGGTCATACGGCTCGCCGTCGCAGGCCCCCCTTTTCCCGGTTATGCCAGAGCCCGAGTCGTCGCTAGAGATGCCGCTTCTCCGGCGCTCTCGTCGTCGCGCATCCCCCTCGTTATAAATGAGGGTGGTCGCCACGAGCCCTCGCCTCTAAGCCGTGTCCCCTGTGCCACCTCGGTTGCTCGCCAAGCCCCCAACCTGGTGGTGCCAAAGCAGGAGCCCGTGAGTGGGCGCCGGACGACGTCGAGGTCGGCATGGCCTTGTCCCGCCACATGTATGTCGCCGAGGAGATGGAGCGCCAGCGCCACGCTCTCGAGGAAATCGCTGCTCGCGGCCATGACCGCGAAGAAGACAACATCATCGTGCTGGAGGATAGCGACGAGGAGGTGGCCGGGCCGGCGAAGAGGAGGTTCAACAATGCCAGAGAGGGCTGCAGCTACACCCCGCCCCCACCCTAGGACGAGCCGCCGAGCGACAACGACGGCGATGGAGACTACATGCAGATATTCCGCATCTTCAGTGTCAACTAGCCGTTGGTTTTCTGTTTTTAGTTTGACGCGTCTGGGCGAACGACTAGCGATATTTTCGACCGTAAAAACGGCCTGGGGGGCCGAACGAGTGGAGATGATCTAAGAGCCGTATCCTAGTTTACATACAGTTTCCTTCTCTTTCCTCAATAAATACCGAAAAAATCGCCGCCTAGGGGTGCCGAACGAGTAGAGATGCTCTAAGAGCATCTCCACTGGTACCCATCAAATTCATGTCCGACACCCTCCAATTGAACCCCCTTTGGGGGGCGCCGAACCGGTTTCCGCGATTTTGGTGGGCGGGTGCCATAGCGGCGTCCTCCAACCGTCGATCATTTTTTCCACGTAATAGACACAAATACCTTGTGCACGCCCGATTAAAATTCGCAATTTCATTCAAATTTAGAAATATTTTACATAATTTGAATAAAATTGCAAATGCACCGCCGAATACCTAACCCTAACCCTAGGCTACTCGTTGTTGCCCCAGTCGAAGTCGTCGTCGTTGTCGCTGGCATCGGGCACAACGACTTTCCCCTTGGAGGAGGCGCCAACGTGGCTGGAGGAGGGGCCGGCGTTGCTGGAGGAGGGGGTGTTGCGAGCGTTGTGGGTGCTGGAGGTGGCCGTGGCCACGCTGCTGCAACCGCCGCGGCTTCCGGATGCATCCACCGCGATGGACTGTATTGTCTACAGGCAATCCGGCGACTCTTGCTCCTGTGTGGCCACCGATATGTCTGTGGCAGCGAGGAGACCGTGGCAGTCGTCGTGCACCGGGTCGCGCAACATGGACGGGAGGCTGTACACCGCCTCGTCGAACTACGGCTCCTCCTTGACCCGCGGCTCCTCCTTGACGGCGGCGCGCAGCTGCGGCTCCGGTCAACATTGGCGGAGGAAAAGTCGTTCCCGAGGTGGAGAGCGCCGGCGGAGAGGGGTGGGACGGCGTGAACCGTCGCGGATGCTGATGCCTAGGGCTTCCCGCCTCTGCTCGAAGGGGGTGCGCCGCGGCGGCGGCAACAGCCGGAGCGGGAGGACGTTCCCCGTCGCGGCGTGCTGCCTCACGGCTTTGATCGCGCTGGCCACGGTGTGGCCAGTCCGATCCCACCAGCGGCGGCGCCCGATGGCGTTCCACCACGACATGAGGAAGTCTGGGCCGTCGACGATGTTGATGAAGGCATGCCGCTCTTCCTCGAAGCGGTCGATCTAGCGTCCCCAGTTGTGCTGGCTGTCGTTGTTCTGGGGAGGCGGCGCTCTGCCGGCGTCATCCAGCTGTGACGCTTGGCGATGTAGCGGCGGACTTTCTCCGCCGTTCGGGAGACCGGTGGGACGATGAGGCCGCCATCGAAGATGTGCCACTCCTTCGGGATGCGGCAGTCCGGAGGGGCAAGGAGCCCATACCGGTAGAGCTCCCACGCGCCCTCCGTGTTGATGGTGCGTCCGCTCGTTAGGTTGGTGCCGGAGACCTCCCATGTGTTGGCCATGACGCTGGCTGATACTCATAAACGTATCCTTAATATGTGATGTTCCATGTTGTTTCCTACATGTTTGCTATACACTTTATGTCATTTTTATCGATTTTCCGGACTAACCTATTGACAAGATGCCACGGAGCCAGTTCCATGTTTTATGCTATTTTTAATTTCAGAAAAGTTGTTCTGGAAATATTCTCTTAATTGGAAAATTCAAAGCCCAGAAGTCTTAGAATTCCCGAAGTATCCATGGAGTCCCGAAGAGGCCTGGAGGAGGGCCACACCATAGGGAGGCGCGCCCCTTGGCCGCGCCTGGAGGTGGTGTGGGCCCCTCGAGCGCCCACCGCCATTGCCCTTATTCCTATTTATACCCTCGATACGTTAACCCTAAAAATATACCACTTCGTCCTGATAAACACCCGAGGCTCCCGTTATCGTCATCCTGAGATCGGGAGGGTTCTAGAGCTCTGCCCGGCACCCTGACGGGAGGGGAATTCATCACCGGAGGGGTCTACACCACCATGCCCTCCTCCAAAGTGATGCGTGACTAGTTCATCCCTGGACTACGGCTCCATATCAGTAGCTAGATGGTTGTCTTCTCCACTTTGTACCTCATTTAGATCTCGTGAGCTGCCCTACATGATCGAGATCATATTTATGTAATGTTACATGTTGTGTTTGTTGGGATCTGATGAATGTTTAATGTTATGTCTTCTGATTATCAATCTATCATGTTATCTTCATGCATATGTTATTTATGATCTTGCATGTTCTCCGCTATTAGTAGATGCTGTTGCCAAGTAGATGCTAGTAACTCCAAGAGGGAGTATTTATGCTCGATAGTGGGTTCATGTCTCCTTTGCATCTGTGCTCGAGTGACAGAAACGTGACGGATGGAGGATGTGTTGTTTCCATTAGGGAGAAATCAACGGTGTTTTCTTAGTTTAGATTGTTTACATTACACACTTTCCTTATTGCGATAATCGGTTGCTTGCAACTTAATACCCAATGTTTGTTCAGATGATATTTGGAAGGTGGATTATTAGTCATAGATGCAGTTGGATCACGGTCTATGTATTTTGTTGTAATGCCCGCATGAATAACATAGTAATCTTTATGTCTTGCATATGCACTATGGTGCAACCTTCATTTTTGTGAATTCCACACCTGTAATTTGTTCACCACACATGTTATTTATCTTTCATGGAGAGACACCTCTAGTGAATTGTGGACCCGGTCCATTTTCTCATTCTGATAATACACACACTGCTTACACTGCTTTCATACTGCTGCTACTACTTTCATATTGTTCTCATACTGTTTTCCACACCATATGTTTAACCTCTTTGTGTTCAGCAAAACCAGTGAGATTGACAACCTCACTGCTTCGTTGGGGCAAAGTGATTTCATTGTGTTGTGTAGGTTCCACGTTATTGCTGAACCGGTAGTGCGCCCTGCCACCTCAGCTGCATCAACCTTCCGAGATTGTTTGTCCTCCTACTGGTCGATTCAACCTTGGTTTCTTTTCTGAGGGGAAACTTGTTGCTGCACTCTTCACACCTTGCGCTTGGGGTCTCCCAACGAGCGTGTGTCACACTCCATCAAGCTTTTCTGGCGCCGTTGCCGGGGAGGAAGAGAATTTTTGCAAGGGGAGTCTCTCACTTCCATTCTCTTTACTTTGTTTTAATTTTGCTAAGTTTATTTTTCTTGTTTGCTTCTCTTTATCAAAAACACAAAAAAATAGTTCTTATTCTAGCTGTAGTTTTATTCCTGAGAACACTAAGTTGTGTGACTTTACTAGCACAAACAACAATGATTTTATTAGCACACCTATTGCTCTGCCTGCTCCTACTGCTGATTTTTATGAGATAAAGTCTGCCCTGTTAAACCTTGTTATGAGAGAGCAATTTTCTGGTGTTAGTACTGATGATGCAGCTGCCCATCTTTATAATTTTGTTGAACTATGTGAGATGAAAAAAATATAAAGATGTTGATGGAGATACTATTAAACTGAAATTGTTTCCTTTCTCTTTGAGAGGAAGAGCTACAGAATGGTTGCTATCTTTGCCTAGAAATAGTATTGATTCTTGGACTAAGTGTAAAGATGCTTTCATTGGAAAATATTATCCTCTTGCTAAGATTATATCTTTAAAAAGTAGCATTATGAATTTTAAGCAACTTGATAACGAGCATGTTGCTAAAGCTTGGGAAAGAATGAAATCTTTAGTAAAGAATTGTCCCACTCATGGACTGACTAGTTGGATGATCATCCAAACCTTCTATGCATGTCTGAATTTTTCTTTAAGAAACATTCTGGATTCAACTGCTGGAGGAACCTTTATGTCCATTACCTTGGGGTCAGCAACAAAGCTTCTTGATGATATGCTGGTAAATTATTCTGAATGGCACACTGGGAGATCTAAAACTGGTAAGAAGGTAAATTCTATTGAAGAAACCTACTCTTTGAGTGATAGACTTGATGCTATTATGTCTATGCTTGTGAATGACCATGCTCCCATTGATCCAAATAATGTTCCTTTAGCCTGTTTGGTTGCTCAAAAAGAGCATGTTGATGTGAAGTTCATTAAAAATAATAATTTCAACACCAATGCTTATAGGAATAATTTTGGTAGCAACAATTATAGGCCCTATCCTTCCAATAATAGTAATGCTTATGGTAATTCTTATGGTAATTCCTATAACAAAAATAAAAGTGTACCCTCTGATCTTGAGAACATGCTTAAGAATTTTATTAGTACACAAAGTGCTTTCAATAAATCTGTTGTGGAAAAATTTGGCAAAATTGATGTTCTTGCTTCTAAAGTTGATAGTCTTGCTCTTGATGTTGATTTTATGAAACTAAAGGTTATGCCTCATGATGTTAAATAATCAAAACTTTTAATGCTATCCAAATTCAAATTGATGATAATGTTAGGATGTTAGCTGAATTGCATGGTAGATGGGAAAGAGAAAATGAAATAGCTAGAAAGAATAATATAGCTAATGTTTGCACCATTACCACCACTAGTAAAACTGAATCCTCTCATGCTAGTAAACTTTCTACTATCAATGGTAAAGTAATTGGTGTTGGAAATACTCCCACTTCTGCTATTAAAAATGCAAAACTGACTGAAACTGCTAAAAATGTTCCTGATAAAAGTGATAATTTTTTTAGAAACATGGGAGACAATGGTCCCATTACCTTTGATAAAAATGATCTTGACTTTGATGATTGAAACATAACTGAAGTGATTAAGTTCCTACAAAATCTTGCTAGTTGTTCTAATGCTAGTACTATGAATATGGCTTTCACAAAACATATTACCAATGCTCTCATGCAAATTAGAGAGGATGAATTAAGATGTGAAGCCTCTATTCCTAGGAAGCTAGATGATGGATGGGAACCTATTATTGAAACGAAAGTGATTGATTTTTATTGCAATGCTCTAGTATCACTATTATGCTCAAGAAACTTGATCATATTCTTGATTTACCACCATTGGAACCATGTTATTTGGATGTTCGTCTTATTGATAATGTTAGAAAGAAACCCTTGGGGAGATTTGATGATGTTCTTATCATGGTTAATAATAATCTTGTCCCCGTTGATTTTGTTGTTTTGAATATTGAATGCAATGCTTCTTGTCCAATTGTTTTGGGAAGACCTTTCCTTAGAACTGTTGGTGTTGTTATTGATATGAAAGAGGGGAATATTAAATTTTAGTTCCCACTCAAGAACGGCATGTAATACTTTACTAGAAAAAGAATGAAGTTGTATTTTGATTCTATTATTCGAAGAAATTACGATTTGGATGCTTCTTCACTTGAAAACACCTGATTCCACTTTTCTGGGCCTACCTAAAAGGCGTTAAGATAAGCACTTCTTGGGAGATAACCCATGGTTTTATGTATGCATTGTTTTTCTCTGTTTTCTTTGATTCGAGGGGTTGTATACTTCTATAGCAACTCCTTTGTATCTTTATTTTCATGTTTTAGTTGTGCCAAGGAAAGTTTCTGCCGAAAGTTGGAGTTGGTTTTGGATTTCTGCGCAGAAAACAGATTTTTGCTGACCACCGTAAAACATCGTATAATTCACAGGAAAATCAGAGTGACCTGAAATTGTTTGCGCATATTATCCAGCTAATTCTGCAACTTTTTTGTTCATTAAGTTTTTTGATCTGAGCAACGTAAGTGCCCCCGAAAAAATTCGTATTTACAGACTGTTCTGGTTTTGATAAATTTTGTCATTTTTCTTGCATTTTCTCTTTTACGATTTCCAGTGGATTTCTTTGCTTCACAAAACATCACTGGTTGTAGATAATGTTTAAAAGTATCAATAGCACTTGTGCCCATATAGAAACCATGGATTTTTTTTGTTGCACTAACCCTCTAATGCAAATTAATCTTTGAGTGTGGTGTGAAGGACGTTTCAAGGGTCAAGAGAAGAGGGTGATATATGTGATCAAGAAGAGTGCAAGGTCAAAGCTTGGGGATTCTCTCTTGGTTCATCCCAGTAAATTCTAAGAAGACTCAACCATCTAATCTTGGGGATGCCCAAGGCATCCCCTTCTTCATCAACAATCTATCATGTCACTTCTAGTGAAACTATATTTTTATTCGGTCACATCGTATAAAGTTTACTTGGAGTGTTTGTTTGTTTTTCTTTTGTTTTCTCTTGTTTTATTTTGTTTTCCTTGCTGAAATAATATAGTTGGACCCTATCATTACTTGTTTGGGAGAGAGACACGCCCCGCTTTTTTGTTTGAATACTCGTTATGCTCGTATTCTTAGTTTTTCTTTTAGCTTCTCCAAAAATTCCTGTTTACCTCTTGTTTCCTTTGCATCTCTTATTTAGATCTTTTAGTTTTAGTAGTGTTATGTGATTACTCTCATGTTTTCTTGTTTTATCATTTAGAGAGTTTTTGTTAAAACATATTTTATTTGGTGCTTGTTGGGAAAAGAAACTGCTGCTTGTAGTAGAATTTATAAGGGTGCAAGTAGAAGCTTGTATAGACTGTGGATAGAATTTTTCATATCATGCTAGATGTTATTTTAATTCTAAGGCCTAGTGGTTTTTTAGTAGCATGATTAGTTTCAAATAGCTGAGAGTGTTTAATGTTTCATTGAAAGAATCATGCACTAGTAGGAAACAGGCTATAGACACTAGCTTACCGCTGGGAAACAAGTATTTGCGTTCGCCAGTGCTATTACCGTTGGGCAACACGAATCCGTTTTCACCAGTGCTACCCAGCTTACCGCTGGCGAACATGCCATTTTGTTCGCCAGCGGTAACAGTGGGCGTGGGGGTGCGCGCGGCCATACGTACCCATGGCGAACGGGGGAGGGGGGCTGGTTCGCCAGCGCTACCTACCTTAGTGCTGGCGAACAGGGGGTGAAGGGTACGTTGCATAGAAAACAAAAAATTTCCTACGCGAGAGATACCCGAAGAGCCAAGATCTAATCTAGGAGATGAAGTGCAACGGTGAGAAAGAGAGTCTTAAGAAAACATACCCTCGCAGATTCTAAGCATTACGATATCGAATCTCGTTGTTAGCGTAGTCGTACTCACACTGATCCTGAGAGCGAGAAGATGTGCACCGCAATCCGGTGGTGCCTCCGTGATCGGTCACACGTACAACTTGATGCCGACCTCCGTTTCCTCGATCCAGCGAGACGTCGAAAGTAGAGGATCCCTCGGAACTCCAGCAGCACGACAGCGTGGCCGTGGTGAAGAAACCCACGGTCACGGCTTCGCCAAGCCGGAGACCGTGGAATGGAGCAGCGGGAGGAGGGAGGTGGAGATGACACCAAGTGTATGGAGGAGGGAGAACTCTCACCCTCCTTTTACAGGGGAGGGTGGAGGCAGCCCAAGGGCGGTGCGGCCAGCCCATGGTGGTGCCCCCAGCTCTTCCCTCTTCATGTGAGTGGACACTCCACTCACACCAACTCATCCCCCACTTAATCTCCACTAAAAAATCCCAAATGTTTTTATTTAATAAATAAATAAAACATTTTTTTATTTCAGAATTTGTTAATTCTATTAAAAAACATTTTCATATAGCACCTCGAATCATTTGTTAATTCTATTAACAACCATTCGATGAAAAACCCCTTGAACTATTTCAAATTTACCCGAAACGATTTTGGTGATGTCCGAACTTTTCTCCGATATTCCGTATCCTCTCAAATGCGTCATCAAACCTTAAGTGTGTCACCCTACGGTTCAGGAATAACATAGACATGATCGAGACACCTCTCCGATCAATAATCAACATCGGGATATGGAGATCCGTGATGACTCCTATATATTCAACGATGACTCTCGTGATCGTGTGAACCATCAACGTCGTAACTATTCCCTTTGTCTCGCGATATTTTACTTGTCCAAGATCCGATCATTGGTATCAACCATACCTAGTTCGATCTCGTTACCGACAAGTACTCTTTTACTCGTGTCGTGATATGACATCCTTGTGATCTAGTCACGTGCTTGCAAGCGGTGTCAATGTGATAACACCGAGAGGGCCCAGAGTATACCTCTCCGTCATTTGTATGGACAAATCCCACTCTTGATCCATGAGCCTCAACTAACACTTTCCGAATACCCAACGGCACCTTTATAGTCACCCTGTCACGGAGTGACGTTTGATGACATCAAAGCACCCTTCTGGTATTAGTGATTGACATGATATCATGGTCTAAAGAATGAGGTTACTTCGTATGTAAGACATAACAACATAAACTAAATGACTTGATCGTATTGTTATACTTAGTTTGGGTTTATGTTCATCACATCATTCTCCTAATGACATGACCTCGTTATTAACAACATTCAATGTTCATGATCAGGAAACCTTGATCATCTATTAATCAACGAGATAGTTAAAAGAGAGGCTTTCCTAGGAACCATTGTTTGTTTATTAAACACACATGTATCAACGTTTCCGGTTAATACAATTCTAGCATGAGAAATAAACATTTATCATAAACAAGGAATAAGATAATAACCGCTTTATTATTACCTCTCGGGCATATTCCCTTTAGTCTCCCACTTGCGCTAGAGTCAATAATCTAGTCTGTAAGCACTTAACACATATGGCGTTCCAGTGTTATTACCATGCTTTGCATGTGGTAAACATCATCAAAAGATCTGAACTGTTCAGGTCCTATTGTATTTGCATGTATTTGCGTCTATACGCATCACCCATTCTCTAATGAGATGGTTTTGTATATATTTGGTCAACCGGTGAGACCTTAATTCCTCAGCTTAAACCAATGTTACTAATATTGTCAAAATGTAGCTTCATAGTGTCAGCATTCTTGGAAATTCACCAAGTTCAATAAATAACTCCTTGACACAAAATAATTCAATTATTTGTTGTCAAAACAACGATATACTTAGCCTTTGTTGTAGTATCCATCTCAATACTTTAATTTTGAAACTCATTCAAATCCAGCATGGAACTTTCTTCCAGCCTATTATGCTACCTTTCATCACATGTTTTAACTGCGACAAAATTATTTGAATAGATGACAAGACTATTAGTGTAAGATATTACTACGAATATTTTGTCATTACTATATAGGAAAACATATCCTTTAGCATTTCTAGAAAATGGCATAAGGATCTCTCCCACTGTTGTCTAATCATCATATGAATTATCCTTCTATAACATTTTATAGCACATGATTCACCTGGTTGTGTACATAGCATGGAACACATGACTTAGAAATCTCAATTTCAAATATGCTCATCATGTGTCAAAACACTTGAATATTGCTCAATTCTTTTCCATGTGGAAAGAACTCCTTCTTGTCATTTCGATATTGACTTACTTCAATATTTCATCTATGTAATTTGGCTCAACCATATCAGGCGCTTCAATCCATCTCTTATAGATATCGATGCCCAATATCTCCTAAGCCTTTCATCAATATGAAAATTTTAACCGTGTTAATTTAAAATACATATTTTCCAATTAACCATATGTCATCTACATAAAGCATTGGAAATATGTCTTAGCGCTCCCACTTAATTTCTTGTAACTCTACAAACATATTTATCATTCATGATGGAATCAAACTCTTTTGATAACTTCATTAAGGTAAAGATTCAACTTCGTTATGCTCACTTCAACCATTGAAGTGTGCATACCTTTCCAGCAACCTTTTGAATTTTACAAATCTCTCAGACTGTGTCAAGTACACATCCTCGATCAAACTTCCTTGAGAGGAAAGTTGGTTTTTTTATTCAACTGCCAAATCATAATATGTAAATTTTTGCTAGAACTATCCGCAAAGACTAAAGCATCACTACTGAAAATCAGAATCTTGCAGTAGTCAACTCTTTGAACTTCGTCGAAAACATATTTTCGACAAGTTCAACTTTCAAAGGATGTAAATATCCATTTATTTGTTTCTATATAGACCCGTTTGCTATCGTTAGGCACCATGTTTATCGAAAGGACTACCAAGTCACATACTTGATATTCATGCAGGGATACTATCGCGGATATAATGACTCATAGCCAATTTAACGAAGTCAAGGCCCATAATTTTCTTCCTTTATAAGTTCTAGGTACTTTGTTGTCAAAACAACACTTTACTCTTAAACCACAATTTGGTCTAATTACAAATTTTTAGGACTTTTGTGGTTCAGTTCGCAAACTCATTCGAAGTATCTAAAACGCATGTAGTGTCTTCTACTTTGTCAAAATAGGAAACCCCGGAACAACTTCCAGTGCTGCGCTACTCTTGACATGGTAATGAAGATTCTCTAATCTCGTTGAGCTTGTACTGTCGTCCCACTCACTTGTTTTGCTAGAACTACTTTCTCTGGTTTGGTGATAGGATAAATACCCAATGTATTCTTTGGGATAACCTTATAAACATATATTTACCCTATTTTGGTTGTAAACATTTTACACATGCTATGCATACCAAAACAAAAGAACAAGACAATTTAGGGTCACTACCCAAGACACAACTTATATGGTGTCAATTTCAACGGATCATGATGGCGCTCCTTTTAGTGTAAAAGCGGTTGTCTCTAATGTATAAACTACAAAATTATAATGGAAATTTTATTAATCTTACCATGTCCAACAATGTTTGATTTTTATCTCTTGAATACTCCAAAATAATGTGGGGTATTCGAGAAGTATAAGTTGTAGAACAATTCTGCAACCCCTCAGATGTTTTGCTAAACTTGTAACTCAAACTTTATCCTTTATGATCCAATCATAAATACTTGATTATCTTGTTACAATGATTTTTTACTTCATACCGATACGTCTCCAACGTATCTATAATTTCTGATGCTCCATGATCATATTATGTCAATTGCTACTTGTCTTCTCCCTTATTTATAGTATTTTTATACGTTTTTTGGGACTAACCTATTAACAATATGCCAAGTGCCAGTTCCCTGTTTTCTACTGTTTTTAGTTTCAGAAAAGTTGTTCTGGAAACATTCTCGGAATTGGACCCCACAAAGCCCGGAGTGCCTATTTCCCCGGAAGCATCCAGAACACGGAAGAAGAGTCGAAGACGGGCAGCAGGGGGGCCACACCATAGGGTGGCGCGCCCCCTGGCCGCGCCAGCTATGGGTGTGGGGCCCCTGGAGCTCCACCACCTTTGCCCTTTCACCTATTTAATCCTCCCGGATGGAAAACCCTAAACACCTGATAAAAAATCCCCAAAAAGTTCTGCAGCCGCCGTCACCGTGAACCCTAGATCGGGGGGGTTCTGAAGCTGTTTCCGGCATCCTGCCGGAGAGGAGATCATCACCGAAGACTCCTACATCACCATCCCTGCCTTCGGAGTGATGTGTGAGTAGTTCATCCTTGGACTACGGGTTCGTAGTTGTAGCTAGATGGTTGTCTTCTCCTCATATGCCTCCATGTTTAGATCTCGTGAGCTGCCTATCATGATCGAGATTGATCTTATGTAATTCTATATGTTGTGTTTCCTAGGATCCGATGAATATTGAACTTATGCCAAGTTGATTATAGTCTTTATTTGCATATGATATTTGTGATCTTGCATGCTTTCCGTTGCTAGTGGTTGCTCTGTCCAAGCAGTTGCTAGTGACTCCAAGAGGGAGTATTTATGCTTGATAGTGGGTTCATGCCTCCTCACCACCTTGCTCGACTGACAGAAACATGAAGGGGGAGGATGTGTTGTTTCCATTAGGGAGAAAACATCGGTGAGAGTGCCCGCATGCATAATCATTGCTTACATTACCCACTTTGTTTAATGCAGTTATCTGTTGCTTGCAACTTAATACCTAAAGGGGTTCAGATGATAACCTGAGGGTGGATTATTAGTCATAGATGCAGATGGATTTCGGTCTATGTATATTGTTGTAATGCCCGCACTAATTATCATAGTAGTCTTCATGTCATATATGCGCACTATGGTGCAACCTCTATTTGTCAATTGCCCAGCTGTAATTTGTTCACCCAGCATGCTATCTTTTATGGAGAGACACCACTAGTGAACCTATGAAGCCCGGTCCATTTTCCACACCGTTAAACAAACCACAACTATTTCCTACTTTCTTTACTTACTGCAAGCATAGATCATTTTCCACACTATACGTCTAATCTTTGTTTTTAGCAAGACCGGTGAGATTGACAACCTCACTGTACTGTTGGAACAAAGTATTTTGGTTGTGTTGTGTGCAGGTTCCATGTTGTTGCTGACACCGGTGAAGCGCCAGCACCTTGGTCAGTGGCATCAACCTTCCTGAGATCCTCTTCCTCCTACCGGATTGATAACCTTGGTTCTTAACTGAGGGAAATTCTTGCCGCTTGCTCATCACACCCTCTTCTTGGGGTTTCCAACACACTATCAAAGACCATCAAGAATTTCTGGCGCCGTTGCCGGGGAGGAAGAAGTCTTCTGGCAAGGGGAGTCTCTCACTCTCAACCTCTTTATTTTGTTTATTGTCTTGTTTTTATTTCTGTCTTGTTTTTCTTTTCTATATTAAAAACACAAAAAAATAGTTTACTTCATAGGTGTTATTTATGTCCTTGCTTTTATGTCTAGTTTTGTTCCTGTCAGTATGTCACCAGAAGAAACAGTCTTTACTTTCAAACAAGGGAATGATGAGAACTTCAAAGAAGCTTGGTCTAGAGCTTTTGATTCCTATTTCAAAATTGAACCTAAAATGACTCTAAGTCTGTTTCTTCGTAGCTTTTACTTTGGTCTTGTTCTTTGATATAGATATGATTTGGATATTGTGGCAGGAGGTGATTTCCTTAATTGTGATAAAGATCAAGCTTTCAATGCTATAAGAAAATTAATTGCAACCTACAACTTACCCTGTAGTTCTGATAAAGCCTTTGCAAATATTTATGATAGATTAAATACTCTTGAGTCACATATTTCTATCTTAAAAGAGGGATATAGCCAAATTCGTGAACATCTTGATCATGTCCCAATAAATTTTTAATCCTCAAATATGATCCCTTTGGTTAAAGTTGTTATAAATGGTGAAACATTTCATGCTCGTTGTGATATCATGTCTGAATCTTGTCTTATGCCTAAGGAAATTTATGAATCTTTGTACCTTTGGGGGCTAGCTGATGGAGGAGAACAAATTCCTCTCATTAATAACACCATTATATTTCCCATTGGGATAGCTGAGGGAGTGTTTACAAAACTCCTAGGAAAAATAGTCTCCATTGATTATCTTGTTATAGAATGTGCAGAAGGAGGACAAATTACCCTTGGAAGATCTCCGCTGAAGCTCTTAGGAGCAACTATTGATATGGGAAAAGGTACCATGACTTTCATCTCCAAATCATGCTTGGACCATCAGTTCCCTAAAAGAATAAGGGTAAGAAAGGTAAACGCAAGCTTCGTAACAATGTTGCTGCTTCTTCACTTGAAAATACTTGAGTTGCCCTTTTATGCCTAGCTGAAAGGCGTTAAAGAAAAGCGCTACCGGGAGACAACCCATTTTATTTCGCTGTTTTCAACCCGTTTTCTTTCGTTTTCTTTGGTGTGCTTTGAACCTGGGTGTTGTCTATTTCCTTAGCAACCCCTCTGTATCTTTTTTTGTGTGTTTTTGTTGAGAGAAGTAAAGCCTCTAGTGGAAAGTTAAGGCTATATTTCGGATTTCTGCGCAGGAAATAGATTTCTGTTGTCCACTGTTAATTCCGTAAAAAATCACAGAAAATTCAAAATGAACTGAGTTTTTTGTGCGTAATCCTGAGTTATATACGCAATTTTTTTACTTGACCACTTTTTGATTTGAGCAACGGAAGATGTTTGAAAAAATCGATCTTTACCTGTTGTTCTGTTTTGACAGATTTCTGCCATTTATTGCACTTGCATCTTAATCTCCTTCTTTTGTTGTTCTTTTGAGAAAAAGAGTTTTAAAAGAAGTTGTGATAGTAGCTAATGTGTTTTTGAGTGTTAGACTTGTGTTGAAACTGAACCATGTGAATTTATTATTTCGATTGCACTAACGTTGCTAATGAAGATTGTGAAAAGTTTGGTGTGACGGAAGTTTTCAAGGGTCAAGAGAAGAGGATGATATGATGTGATCAAGAAGAGTGAAAAGACTAAGCTTGGGGATGCCCCGGTGGTACATCCCAGCAAATTCCAAGAAGACTCAAGCGTCTAAGCTTGGGGATGCCCAAGGCATCCCCTTCTTCATCAACAAATTATCAGGTCACCTCTAGTGAAACTATATTTTTATTCGGTCGCATCTTATGTGCTTTACTTGGATCGTCTTTTATTTTTGTTTTCAGTTTGTTTTTGTTTTTTCTTTTAGTTTTTTTTTACTTTTTAAATAAGCTTGGTTGGACCCCAGCATTCTTTTATTGGAGAGTGACACGCTCCGCTATTTCATGAGAATACATTGTATTCTTAATCTCTATCTGGCTGCTGCATTTGTTTAGCTCATATTTTGCATGCATCTCTTATTAGAGCTGTCAGTTTTAGTAGTGTTATGTGAGTACTCTCATGTTTTCTTGCTGTATCATAAAGAGTATTTTTTTAAAGCATGTTTTGTATGGTGCTTGTTGGGAGAAGAAAATTGTTGGTTGATATAGAATTTATAACAGTACTAGTAGAAGCTTGTATAGACTGTGGCTAGAACTTTTTCTTGCCATGCTCAATGTTAGTTTAGTTTTAAAGCCTTGTGGTTATTCAGTAGAATGAATAGCCTTAAATAGCTGAGAGTTTTTAATATGTCTTGAAAGATTCATGAGTTGTTCTTGTCATAGTAAAGCATCAATATATGGTATTCTCTTTCGAATGTTTTATTTGGTTAACTCGGTGCATGCTCACACCATGTTTATGACTACAAACCAGTCACCAATAGCATCCATGACCACTTAGTTTTTGAACTTGTGATACTGCTTATCTTTTAATTAATGATGCTTATGTCCCTATGCATGATTATGGCTCTTATGCTCTCTTGATTTGTCGCTCCCAGTCTTTTGCTAGCCTCCACCTGTGCTGAGTATGAGCTCTACTCGTGCATCCAAACTCCCTACATGTGGTATTTAACTACCACTCCAAATAAATTTCTCATGTGTTACCTTTAAAACCTTCAAAATTACTCCTGCTTTATGTTCCTATTTTTGCTCATGAATACGTCAATAGAGAATTTTTATCTCACTTGTTGATTAGATTTCACACCCTGGACTAGTGGCTTCATCCTCTTATCCAAATGATAGAAGAGCTGGCAGCAGGGTTTCCAGCCCCAAATTAATACAAACAAATTCTCTTCACTATTTTTGCCCCTGATTTACCAGTCAAAGCATAATTGTGTAAACAAAGGAGAAAGAGGGATGACCTTCTACAACAGTTGCGTCCTTCACCATGGGAGCCCCTCTTGTGAATCCAGTTGGATTGTGACGTACTGTATTTTCTGTTTACCATTAGCATACATCTCCCAAAATATAGACACTCAGTGCCAAACTTTTAATACCTCCGCTTAATAAAATAAAAGCTCTAGCACATCAGCGATCCCTGCTGAGTATCCATCTTATATGTCCCATAAACATCAATAATTAATTCATAATGTGATATTATTTGTACTAGTCTTCCTCTTGAACTTTGAAGGTGTCCTGGCATTTATGTTTTGCCCACTCTTAAGGACTAGTGAAATATCACTTTGCCATGCTTTCTCTATACCTGAAACAAACGTCTACCTTTCTTTGCATTATTATTCATGATCCTTTCTTTGAGATACTCTTCGTGATGCAAAGTAATTGCTATGCTTTATTATTAAAGTTCTATTTATCATGTTTGTGTTTGAAGTTCTATGATCTCAGCGTGCATATGCTTTTGCATTAGATTGATCAAGTTTATGTTAGTAGCATGTCACCTCAGAAATTATTGTTTTATCGTTTACCTACTCGAGGATGAGTAGGAACTAAGCTTGGGGATGCTTGATACGTCTCCAACGTATCTATAATTTCTGATGCTCCATGATCATATTATGTCAACTGCTACTTCTTTTCTCCCTTATTTATAGCATTTTTATACGTTTTCCGGGAGTAACCTATTAACAAGATGCCAAGTGCCATTTCCCTGTTTTCTGTTGTTTTTTGTTTCAGAAAAGTTGTTCTGGCAACATTCTTGGAATTGGACCCCACAAAGCCCGGAGTGCCTATTTTCCCGGAAGCATCCAGAACACCGAAGAAGTGTCGAAGACGGGCACCAGGGGGCCACACCATAGGGTGGCGCGCCTCCTAGCCACGCCAGCTATGGGTGTGGGGCCCCTGGAGCTCCACCGTCTTTGCCCTTTCACCTATTTAATCCCCCCCGGATGGAAAACCCTAAACACCTGATAAAAAATCCCTGAAAAGTTCTGCAGCCGCCGTCACCGTCAACCCTAGATCAGGGGGGTTCTGAAGTTGTTTCCGGCATCCTGCCGGAGAGGAGATCATCACCGGAGTCTTCTACATCTCCATGCCTACCTCCAGAGTGATGCGTGAGTAGTTCATCCTTGGACTACGTGTTCGTAGTTGTAGCTAGATGGTTGTATTCTCCTCATATGCCTCCATGTTTAGATCTCGTGAGCTGCCTATCATGATCGAGATTGATCTTATGTAATTCTATATGTTGTGTTTGCTGGGATCCGATGAATATTAAACTTATGCCAAGTTGATTATAGTCTTTATTTGCATATGCTATTTATGATCTTGCATGCTTTCCGTTGCTAGTGGTTGCTCTGGCCAAGTAGTTGCTAGTGACTCCAAGAGGGAGTATTTATGCTTGATAGTGGGTTCATGCCTCCTCACCACCTTGCTCGAGTGACAGAAACGTGAAGGGGGACGATGTGTTGTTGCCATTAGGGAGAAAACAGCGGTGAGAGTGCTCGCGTGCACTTACACTACACACTTTGTTTAATGCAGTTATCTGTTTCTTGCAACTTAATACCTAAAGGGGTTCGGATGATAACCTGAGGGTGGATTATTAGTCATAGATGAAGATGGATTTCGGTCTATGTATATTGTTGTAATGCCCGCACTAAATATCATAGTAGTCTTCATGTCATATATGTGCACTATGGTGCAACCTGTATTTGTCAATTGCCAAGCTGTAATTTCTTCACCCAGCATGCTATCTTTTATGGAGAGACACCACTAGTGAACCTATGAACCCCGGACCATTTTCTACATTGTTAAACAAACCACAACTATTTCCTGCTTTCTTTACTTACTGCAAGCATACATCATTTTCCACACTATATGTATAATCTTTGTTTTCAGCGAGACCGGTGAGATTGACATCCTCACTGTACCGTTGGGACAAAGTATTTTGGTTGTGTTGTGTGGAGGTTCCACATTGTTGCTGACACGGGTGAAGCGCCAGCACCACCGTCAGTGTCATCAACCTTCCTGATATCCTCTTCCTCCTACTGGATTGATAACCTTGGTTCCTAACTGAGGGAAATTCTCGCCGCTTGCTCATCACACCCTCCTCTTGGGGTTTCCAACACACTATCAAAGAGCATCACATACTAACAATAATTTGAACCAATTCAAAAAATGTCAAACGCTGTTCTCTTTAAATATATATACTCATATATTTACTCAAATCATTGACGAAATTTTATGAAGGAAAAATTAATCCACCACACATGACTCAACATAATGGACTATATACATCAATATGTATAATCTCCACTAAATTAGTCGTCCATTCTACTTTGGCTATGAACGGAATTCTAGTCATCTTTTGGAAGAGGTCTCACAAGAGTCAATTTATTCAAAATAAAATGACTCTGGAAGTCCATTAACATGGAGTTCCTTCATGTTTTCCTTTCCGATATGAACTAAAATGGTGGTGTCACAATTTAAGTGAAATTCTTTTACGTCTTGCAACGTTTAGCATTTAGTCTTATAGATGTTTACTTTACCAACACGATTTATATTAACGCATCCATCAATTATGGAATATGGTCATAGTTTGAACAATCTCATTTGTTATCACAAAAGACCGGAACAAAATAATAACTTATTAAGTTCTTAAGATAAATCTTGAAATTTTGGTTCAATATGACGATGAACACAATAACACTTTATTTCTGTTCTTGTCATGATCGATTCCATATCTACTACTAGTTCATTTTAGGCCTTGTATTTCTTGCATTGTGTTGCTTTTTATGACAACTCATACCAACCAATCTGGTATCAAAATACCCCAAAAGATACTTTGTTAACTAGTAATACATCTATAACTTGTATATCAAGCATATACACCTGAGCTGGACCTTTCCAGTTATCTTCTTTTCTGCCATATATCATCTTGTAATTCTATTTTCAATATTCCCTTTTCTTTATAGGAAGAATCTTTCAACATCAAACAACGCTAGTCATACTAGCACATTTTCCTTGGCGTGTTAGTCATATAAGATCACCCATTGAGTCATACTTTGAGTTTGATTGTTCTACTAATATCACCATATTAATAGCATTCTTACAGATTCCACTCTTAGCAATCCTCAGGAAAGGTAAATGATTTTACCCATACTTTTAATCCATCCCATCATAACAATTTTGTGATTAAGCTACTATAGCTCGAAGGAAGGAATTTAGAGGATAATTTTTAGCGCAAAACTTTTGGAAGATTGAAATGCCTAGCATCTTAAATCATTGCATATATTCAACTAATATAAGCATACATTGTCACGCTAAATTATACTCAGTCATGTTGCTACAAATAAGTTTCTAGATATCAATATATCTTTCACTTGATTGTTTCTGAAAATAATTCTTTTCAGCTCCTAAATCATCTTGATCAAAAAAACATTATTTTGAAGATAAAGTAATATGGAAGCAATCATGACTCTGGATTCTAAATAGGAATTATTTGCTCTCTAGATCAATCAATCATTAACCATATGGAGCTAGGTAGGAAATACCAAAATCTACAATAGGACTCAATTTCAAATTGCAGTAATACGGTACCAATCTAAATGGTCTTACTAGATCATAACAGTTATATCTCAATTAACAATCTAAGTGTAAGGTAGTTTGTGGATGCTAATGAATACTACAATTTGTGCAAATTCACTTTGATTGGTTGTTCATGATAAAATAAGTTCAAGTTAATTCAAAATTACACGTGAACTCCCACTCAAAAACAACATACCTCTAGTCGTTTTAGTGATTACACAAACCAAATTCACTACATCAAAACCGAGCATCACGTGAGATGATATAGCTGCAAAGGAGAACATCGGCATGTTCATCATATCATCCATATGACTCATGCTTTACCTTTCGGTTACGTGTTCCGAGGCCATGTCTGTACATTCTAGGCTCACCAAGTAGAACCGTAGTATTGCGTGTGTTCCGAGGCCATGTCTGTACATGCTAGGCTCTTCAGCACCCATTGTATGCGAACGTTGAGTCTGTCACACCCGATCATCACGTGGTGTCTTGAAACGACGAACTTTCTTAACGGTGCATACTAAGGAAGAACACATTATTATCTTGATATTAAGTGAGAGGGATCATCTTTTAATGCTACCGTCGCGATCTAAGCAAAATAAGATGCATAAAAGGATTAACATCACATGCATGGATAATGTGATATGATATGGTCCATCTTGCACTTGATCTCCATGTTGTGCATCATGGTATGATCTCCATCATTCCACCGGCGTGGCACCAAGGTCCATGGCACCTCCATCTTGATTGTCCATCAAAATAACAACATACCACTTAGGATATGATATACATCACGCAGGCCATAAATAATAAGACAACCATATGGCTCCTGCCGGTATGTCAATAATTTACAAAAGAGATCATCTCATACATCAAATTTGTAACATTGACCATATCACATCACATGCCCTGCAAAAACAAGTTAGACGTCTCTAATTTATTTTTTAATATTTTACGTGGCTTGGGCTTACGAGGATAGAACCATTCATACCTACGAACATGAGCCACAACGTTGATAAAACATATTCTTAGCAACCCTTCGTAGATTAGATCTGAACTATAGTAGGAGAAACGAACACCCCCTTAGCCACAAGTGAGACAGGTCTCGCGTACAAAGTACACGTAAAGTTTGTCTAGGGCAGCTTCATCCTACTATGCCACTAAGAACATAAAATACTCAAGGAGGCAATACCATGATCATCAACGCCCACATACACCTATGTGTTCAACCCGTGCAAAACATCTACGCATAGATCCGGCTATGATACCACTGAAGGGTACGTTGCATAGAAAACAAAAATTTTCCAACGCGAGAGATACCCGAAGGGCCAAGATCTAATCTAGGAGATGAAGTGCAACGGGGAGAAAGAGAGTCTTAAGATTCTAAGCGTTCTGAGATTGAATCTTGTTGTTGGCATAGTCGTACTCACAACGATCCCGAGAGCGAGAAGATGTGCACCGCAATCTGGCGGTGCCTCCGTGATCGGTCACACGCACGGCTTGATTACTACCTCCGTTCCCTCGATCCAGTGGGGCAGCAGAAGTAGAGGATCCCTCGGAACTCCAGCAGCACAACGGCGTGGTGGTGGTGAAGAAACCCACGGTGAGGGCTTTCTAAGACGGAGACCATGGAATGGAGCAGCGGGAGGAGGGAGGTGAAGATGACACCAAGTGTGTGGAGGAGGGAGAGCTTTCACCCTCCTTTTATAGGGGAGGGGGGAGGTAGCCCAAGGGGGTGCGGCCAGCCCATGGTGGTGCCCCCACCTCTTCCCTCTTCATGTGAGTGGACACTCCACTCATACCCACTCATCCTCCACTTAATCTCCACTCAAAAATACCAAAGGTTTTTCTTTAATAAATAAATAAAACATTTTTATTTCTTTATTTCAACATTTGTTAATTCTATTAATAAACATTTGCATATAGTACCACGAATAATTTGTTAATTCTACTAACAACCATTCGATGAAAAACCCCTTGAACTATTTTAAATTTACCCGAAACCATTTCGGTGCTGTCCAAAGTTTTCTCCGATATTCCATATCCTCTCAAATGCGTCATCGAACATTAGGTGTGTCACCCTACGGTTCGCGAATAACATAGACATGATCGAGACACCTCTCCAATAAATAATAACCAGCGGGATCTGGAGATCCGTGATGACTCCTATATATTCAACGATGACTCTCGTGATCGTGTGAACCATCAACGTCATAACTATTCCCTTTGGCTCGCGATATTTTACTTGTACGAGATCCGATCATTGGTATCAACCATACCTAGTTCGTTCTCGTTACCGACAAGTTCTCTTTTACTCGTTCCTGATATGACATCCTTGTGACCTAGTCACGTGCTTGTAAGCGGTGTATGTAATGTCCCAGCGTTTAGGAACTCACGGGGGGTAGAATATAAATTTGTGCATCTGCATGCATGTGTTTGAAAAACCTGAATAATTTTTTCGCAAAGTTAAAACCCCGGAGTGAATAAGGTTCTACCCAGTAACTGATGCTTTGATAGAAGTTGTTACTGTTAGTAGGTGGAATTTTGACATGACCTCTGGGTATTATTTGAATTTGAGACACTAGTGTTTGAATTATTTGAATTTAGGACAATTTGAATTTGAGTTTGAATTATAATTAAATTTAAATCAAATTGAAAGGATAAGGTTACATCCTAAGTTTAAATCATTTGATCACAATTACTATATCAAATAAGGAAATATTCCTAAATACCAACAAGAATAACAAAAGAAAAACACTTATACTTTATTGATAATAATACAAATATTACAAAGTTTTTACAATGATTAAAAGGAAAGATAAATTACAATAGCTTTGCAATAAAGCTAATACAAGGAACTAAACTTAGAACTAAGCCTAGCTACTCCAGTGCATCTAAATTCTTCAAAACCTGCAAAATAAAACACTAAACCAAATTACAGAGTGTTAGGAGGGGATTAGTACCCTCAGGTTGTCAGTGAGATGCACTGATTAATCATCATATGGTTTAAAATGAATAGGTAGTATCTGTTCTGTTAATTTAGCCTCAGACCAGCATCATAGGCTTATACATGGAAATACAACTGGCAACACCAAATTATTACACCAGGCAAGGATAAGATCAATGAGTGTCCAGTGCACGGCAAGGATGAGACCAAATAGGTACTGGGAAATATCTCCTCACTAGGTAGCAGTTACCTAGCTTACTCCCGAAGCAACAAACAGCTTAGTCACAAACAAGCACACATCACACTCAGACACCACCTTTGGTGCTGTCAAAACTGGAGCTAGGGTATAAAATCCCCAACAATCGTATGAGGAACATACACACCTCATATTCCCCTGCGCAAGCACAATAGAACAGGAAAGAACACCACCAATCAATCACTTCACTGGATACTGGAGCAAAAGGTTGCAAACTCGCAACCAAGTCATCAAGGCCAAGGTACCAGGGAGCACAAGGAGGAAAGCAAGCATTCCACAAGCACAAAAATCCACCAACCAATTTGATCTATACCGAAGGTGAATTCCTGAGTACCCTCTAAGCCATTTTCTGGCTAAGTTGCACACAGGATGGGTTGGGGGGTGCTAGTACCCTCAGATAGGCATATAAATGCTATGCTAAACTCATCACTGGGGTTTAATTATCAAGCTAAGTATCTGTTCTTAGTTAAAGAAGGGCCTCAGGCTATGCATCATTGGCTTCGGGCAAAGGAAACAAGTGAAAGTATATGTTCTTAATTCATTAATACCAAAGAAGAAAAAGATATCATAAATAGTGCTCTGTTCTTATTAGCTGATACCAAAAAAATTAAGATAGAGAGGTATATAGCACAGGGATTTTGTGACAGAGTAATAACCAGAAGCACTGGTTTGTGCCACACACACACACACATGGTTGCTGGGCACCAGATCCAAGGATCTGATACCCCAGACCCAAGTGAATCATGAAATAAAAACAATATAATTGATGCAAGTGTTGAGGGCATATTCTCTGAATAAAATTCAGAGTAACACCTCTCAACCATTTAGCACACCCATAGAACACTAGGAATTATATACTTGGTAATAGGAATTGTTATCCAATAATCAGTAACAAGAATCCATCACAGGGAACAAACCCTAAGGGTATCAGTACACCGAAACAACTTGGAAAGTAATCCCAAAACGATTTTCCACTAGCAGTATCATCTCCTTCACCAGCATCATCTCACAGCACATAGCAACAGAGGATTAATTTAGGTGCACAATAAAAATTCCTCATCCATCACAGATCATGGCATGATTTTCATGTCTCACACATCAAGTAAATTAAGGGTGAATCCATTGCTGTCAATCAAGTACTAGGGCACAGAAAGCATCATAGAGAGGCGCAGCATGAGCTAGCTCGATGGCTAGACTCCAGAGCAAGGGGAAAGGAAGAATCCGTGAGAGAGAGAGAGATTGGAGGGCAGAGAGAGAGGAGATCAACTTACAGGTGGTCACCATCGTGGTGACCACATCCGGATGGAGAGAGGAGCACGGCGGCGAGCCGCGGTTGTCCGAAGACCGTCCCAGCGGCGACGTCCCCGGATACGAAGCCACAGAAGCGCCAGCATTAGCACCTCAACTCCTGGAGTCTCCAGGAGCCACGTCGAGGAGCCACGGCCACCGGAGAGGTGGAGGAGCACCCCGGGTACCTAACCCTAGGGTTAGGATTTGAAGATCCCCACGGGAGCCACACGGGGAGAGAAGCAGATCGAGGAGGAAGGCGTGGTAGCGGACAGAGAGGAGCAAGGGTGGCGCTAGGTCACGGGGGCGGTGGTGTACGGTGGAGGCCGGAGGAAATCGCCGGAGGCGCTGGATCGCGTCGCCCGCTGCGTCGCCTCACGCGGAGAGGGGAGGGGATAAGGACGTGGGGCGGGTGCGAGTGCAGCTGGTCTGGTCCAGCCCGACCAGACCAGGGGGTTAGGTCCAACCCTAACCCTAGGGACCACCTGTCAGCCCTAGGGGCAGACAGGTAATTTTTCTAAATTCTAATAAAAGAGCTAGAAAAATAAAATATAAACATATACAAATTTCAAATTAAAATATCCATCAAATCAGAACAAGTTTTTGTATAAACTATTTATTAAGCATAATAACCCTAAAATAATTATAGCCTTATCAATTAATTATTTGGAAATAATAAATTCATAATAAAAACTTGTTTGAATAAATAAACCAACTAAGGTTATACCATTTAAATTTCAATAGTTAGTCATTTCAAAAATAAGTCATAACTCCTGTCCCTGAGAAAAACAATAAGTAACCAACCAATTAATTAAATATAATATTAATAACAACATCAAAATTCATTAATTATGGAGAATAAAGTGGCCAAACAAAATAAGTTTTAATATATCAAATGAACCTTCAAAAATTGCATACATTCCATCATTATGCATAACAGCATCATTTGCTTCTTTAAACATTGTCTTCACCGGACAATGATGGTATTTTGTAGAACAAGGAAGTCAGGATCCACCTCAAGCTTCAGACTTCATTACCTATCCGTATCCAGGCAAGTTCATCACTTGCTCATGTCTCTTGAATTATTTCATAACAACTACTTTCGAAAACCCTATCGTATTACCACCTACTCCAAAAAGAATGCATGATCCTATTTTTATAATAATATGACTAATTGAATGACTACCCGAGAGGTAGTGTTCTGTTTGGTGGGCGGATGGAACCATGGTAAGATGAATAGGTCAAAGGAAGGTTCCATCTGCATGGGAAAATATTACCTAGGAATTAATCACAAATGCCGTCAGGATTCTTGCGCCGTAAATTCGCGTTGACCATGGATCTTCTATGGGGGGAGTAAGTCAGCCGTGATACTTTTCTCGTTCGCATGTCAACGGGCTGCCAGAGACGTACGCTGTACTCTCGCGTAGGTAGTGCGGGACTACATGCACATGGGTGGGATCCCTTAATTCCCACGGGCTCTGCGGGTCTATGATGGTCTGCCAGGGGCGCGTAGATATCCATCTTGAGGGGTGGAATCAGGCGTTCAACCTGCTGGCAGAAATGGGTGGGCATGTGTTGTGCGGAGAAGCACGGTTTGGCTTGGACCAACAACCGGGCCCCACACCTAAGTGGGAGTGGACAGGATTGCGCGCCTGGTTGTGCAACATGGTCTTGGTCGTCCATGGGTAAAGTAACGCACCTCTGCAGAGTGTAAAAGGATGTGGCATGTTACCCCTTGTTCCGGGAAGGAGCTGCGAACGCCGCAGGAAAGGCAACTCCATGAAGTTCTAGTCCTGTGAAGATCTGGCGGGCATAGTTTTCATTATTAAAAGCAATCTCTTGAAGAAAGATTTGACAAAACTTGCATCTGTCTAGACTCCTTAGAGTCAAAGACCATAGTTAGTGCATCCATTACTTCTGTACTTACAAGAACTTGCTGAGTAACGCTCGTTACTCATTCAATCCCGTTTGACCCCCTGCTTAGGTTATGAGAACCTAGAAGAAGCATCCTTCAACATCCTTGGAGGCCAGGAAGATATCTTCTACGAAGAACCGGACCTCTCCGGTGGAGTGGAAGGAGTTGACTATCTCATCCAGTACGGAGCAGACCCCAATGGGGATGAGTCTGACTAGGTTTAGCCTAGTCTAGATAACTACTTATTCACGGTTGAATCGAGCAGCCATAGACTCTCTTATTGGCTGTTGAGTTCCCGTGCTATCAACTGTTTACTTTTCAGTGAGCGTTCTAACTTCAATAATGGATGACCTCAATGTGAGCTCATTCTTTTGTCAGTACACTTTGTTTGTAATATATTTGGTGTATGTCAATCAGACCCGCAATGTTTCTGCTGTACCACCCTGAGGGATGTAATATTTGCGGAACGGTGTTCTGTGAGTGTTATATCAACGACTGGCGTACTACAACATGCGGTGGTATGCCGGGTCACCACAGCTGGTATCAGAGCAATTGCTTTGACCTTAGGTTGGAAACCTAGTAAAGGGATATACCCTGTCGGGTTTTAGAACGTACCAATAAAGAGTTCACTGGAGGTATGATAGGTATTCACTTGGGAATATTCTGGTCATATTTCCAGAATGTTGAATCTTTATGATGTAATATTATATAACATTTATGTTACTTGTGAACAGTGATCATGAACGGCGGGAGTTCCGGGAGAACTGAGTGGGTTAAGCATGAGAGGTTGGACCAATACAATGGGGAGTTGACCGAGCAACTGCGAGCCTTGCTTCGAGCGTTCGGGTTCGACACCAACATTAAAGTCAACACCTACACGTTCAAAGATGGGGAAGTGGTTTTGAAGTATAGGGTATTAATTTTAATACCTAGGGAGTTAACCCCACATATGACCACACCTAGTGGTGAAGGTAGGAGTCAGATGGCAGCTTACCAACAGGCTTTAGTACACGCCTTAGCCACCATCCGAGAGTTTAAGGCTAATCAGTTGTCAGGCACTAGTCTCACAGCTATACCGCACGACCGCTTAAGCACAGAGTTGGCACTTGACCATTCTGTGTTAATTAAAACCAAACCCAAGCTAGCCACAAGCCTTTTAGATCGCTACAGGAAATTGGTGGGATCCTTTTACAAGACACATCAGGTCATCGTTAATGACAAAGATGGAATGTTGAAGGATTTAACCAAAACCCCTACTCCTGAGAAAAAGGGGAAGCAGAAGGCTCAGGAGAGTAGTGAACCTTATTATACCCCAGGACCTGAGGCAGCTAGGAAATCACACCATGATCGGCAGTCCAGGTATTCTACCACACCAGAACCCATTCACTACCCTGTCATACCACATAGGGAGCCAGAACCCTATGATCCGTTTGATATATCGGATACACCCGGAGACATAAAACCAAATACTTTTGGTGGGGTCCCAGAATCAGATTCCTTCATGGAGAACTCTGATGGCTGGAGGTATGACTGGTATCCTGGCACTAGTCAGCATCCAATTCCATCTGACAACATGTCAGAGGATGAGGAGCATGATAGTGTGGAGATTGTGGCAGCCGAGGAGGCGGAGATAGTCGCCATAAATATCTCATCTGACGAGGAGGAGCCAGATGAAGTCCAGCCGATGCAGGAGGAACCGTTTGATCACAGTCACTGCACGAGTACCACCTGTTTTGCAGAAGGTGAAGCCTCGCAGTACACTAGTACTGAGGAGTTTGTGTCTTACTCTGATGATTATCTGGACATGGATTGGCTCTCTTTGAGCGATACCCCGTCCATGGATACTTCTGACACAGACTATGTGCCATCTGGGAGGCCGTTTTATCCTGAGGCGGTGCGCAGGACTCCACGTTACACCGGGTGGACTCCTGGTATGTACTCGGAGTAGTACAATGACGTTCAAGGAGAGGATGTAAGGGCTCGAATTACGTAGTAGTCTGGAGTTTCGAGCCGTGTAACTAAATAAGGGTCAGAGTGTCTGCGTGACCCAGTTGTGTTTTCTACTGTTGCACTTTCGTTAATCACTGCGGTGAAGGCTTGTAACAAACTTATAAGTATATGTATAATATGTGTAATATGTTGTTTGTATCTGGATTTGGATTTTATTTCTCTTGTGTGATTAGTGTTGCATGTGAAGTGAGGCTCAGAAAGCATGAGCATGATGTAATTATGAGTTTTTTCGCTTCACATTGCAGGACTAAGGGGTTACGGAGAGTGGCGAGCCCAGTGTGGCTGACGCTCAGCGTCAGGAGAGAGAGAACAAGGATAAAGCTGATGAGGATGCTGCAAGAGCCGAGTTGCCACCACCACCACCACTCAGGCCACTGGCGGAGCAAAATTTCATGGAGTACATGCGATTTGTACAGGAGAACCAAAACAAGTTCATGCAGGAAATGCTTAACCAGGTAGGACCTGGGAGAACAGCGGAACCTAGGACACTAACACTATCAGATTTCCTTAAGACCAAACCAGCACCGTTTGCCACGGCCAAGGATCCCATGGAAGCTGAAGACTGGTTAGTTGATACAGAAAGGAATCTTAAGGAAATCAAGGCTAGTGATGAAGAGAAGGTGCGCTTTGCTACACACCTTCTAAATGGCCCCGCAGCAGCATGGTGGGATAATCAGATTATTATGAAGCCACCGGGAAGGGAATGCACGTGGAATGAGTTCAAGGAGAAATTGAGGGAATATCATGTCCCTGACAGCGTTATGGAGATTATGAGGAGGCAATTTGAGGATCTTCAACAGGGGACACACCACATGTTATGGTATGTCAATGAGTTCAGCAGGCTCTCCAGATATGCTGCTGATGAAGTTGATACCGACAAGAAGAAAATTAAGAGGTTCTTGAGAGGGATGGATCCTTATGCAGCCATGCAATTAAGAACATCCAAACCAGCTAACTTCCAGGAGTTGATGAACTCCGCAGTTACCTGGGAGAACGATTACAAGTTGGTTCAGCAGAACCGACAGAAGAAGGCCAAGTTCGAGCCCAAAAAGTTTCAACCCAGTAGACCTACTACAAACTTGAGCTTCAGGCCAAGAATAAAGTCGGGAGGAGCCCCGGTTAATCGTGGACCATTCAACCCGAGGAATAAGGTCATCTGCCATAACTGTGGACTTCCGGGACACTTCAAGAATGAGTGTAAACAGCCTAGAGTTGTATGCTTTGGGTGCGGAAAAGAGGGACATATTAAGCCAGATTGCCCTAATCAGGCACCTAAAGGAGGGTTCAACAAGGGTGGAGCAAAGCCGGGAGGAGCCAGCGGATTCTCTGCTGGAAGTGGTAGCAGCGGGAAGAACAATAATGGCAAAAGAGCGAGACCCTTCGGAAAACTGAACTACACATCTCTGGAGGAGGCTGACAACTCAGATACCACCGTACTAGGTACGCTTAGTATTCTTACCCAATATGGCAAAGTTTTATTTGATACCGGTGCCACCACATCGTTCATCTCTAGTTATTTGTGGATAAGTATGGGGTAAGGTGTTCACGTTTAGAATGTCCTCTTACCGTTATGACGGCGGGAGGTACGCTCTTAGTTACACGTGCTAGGCCAGATCAAGTCATCATGATCTGTGGTTGCACATACTACGCGGATCTGTTTGTTATTCCTTTGAAGAACATTGATGCTGTTCTTGGAATGGACTGGATGACGGAGAATGGAGCTTTGATTGATTGTGAGGAGAAGACAGTTTCTCTTAGGAGACCTGGAGGAGGAAGAGTTACTTACCAAGCAGATAAGCATACTCATGTAGAGGCAGAACTCCAACTCAACTCACTCAATGAAGCTAAGTTAGAAGATATACCAGTAGTCAATGAGTTTCCGGATGTTTTTCCAGCAGAATTGCCAGGAATGCCACCAGATCGGGAGATCGAGTTTACCATTGACTTGATACCAGGTACATCACCCATTGCTCAGGCACCATACAAGATGGGTCCTAAGGAGTTAAAAGAACTTAAAGAACAGTTAGATGAACTGGAAAGTAAGGGATTCATCAGAGAAAGTGTTTCACCATGGGGATCGCCCGTAATATTTGTGGACAAGAGAGATGGAGGTAGAAGAATGTGTGGTGATTTTAGAAACCTGAACAATGTCACTATCAAAAACAAGTATCCATTACCTAGAATACAAGATCTGTTTGACCAAGTCTACGGAGCTGGAGTGTTCTCCAAGATTGATCTCAGATCAGGATACCATCAGATCAAGATTAAACCAGAAGATGTACCCAAGACAGCTTTTGTTTCAAGGTACGGACATCATGAATATTTGGTTGTTCCTTTTGGACTAACCAATGCACCCGCTATTTTCATGAATTTGATGAACAAGATCTTCATGCCATACTTGGATAAGTTCGTGATTGTGTTCATCATTGATATCTTGATATATTCAAAGAACAAAGAAGATCATGCCAAGCATTTAAGAATAGCATTACAAGTTCTGAGGGAACATCAACTTCATGCAAAATTCAGCAAGTGTGAGTTCTGGTTAGACCAAGTAGAATTTCTTGGACATGTTATCAGTAAAGAAGGTATTGCAGTAAATCCTGACAAAGTAGAGTCAGTTCTGGATTGGAAGGCACCAACCACTGTGAAGGAAGTTCGTGGATTCCTTGGAATGGCCGGGTATTATAGAAGATTCATTGAAGGATTCTCTAAAATAGCCGGGCCAATGACCAATTTGTTAAGAAAGAATACTCCTTTCATATGGTCAGATAAGTGTGAAGCCAGTTTTCAAGAGTTAAAGAAACGACTAACAACAGCTCCAATTTTAGCAGTACCAGAACCGGGCAAGGATTACATTGTTTATTGTGATGCATCCAAGAATGGATTGGGATGTGTTCTCATGCAAGATCGTAAGGTGATAGCTTATGGTTCAAGACAGCTCAAACCACATGAAGTTAATTACCCAACGCATGATTTAGAATTGGCAGCGGTAGTGTTTACTTTGAAGAGATGGAGGTCATTTCTTTATGGATCGAAGTGTGAGCTTTACACAGATCATAAGAGTCTCAAATATTTCTTCACTCAGAAAGAGTTAAATATGAGGCAGAGGAGATGGTTAGAATTGATCAAAGACTACGATCTTACTATCAATTATACACCAGGGAAAGCTAATGTGGTAGCTGATGCTTTAAGTCGGAAGAGTACTGACAGTCAACCAATTCAATATGAATTACCAAAAGAGCTGCAAAGAGAAATTGAACAAGCAGAGATTGAGATACTAGAGGTACAATCTTTGGGGGGTTTGTATACCATGCAGGTCATGGAAGAAAGAACAAGTGATCTTAAGAATGAGATAATTCGGCGGCAAGACGAAGATCCATTCATAAAAGAAGAAATCCAAAGAATTGGGGAAGGAAGACCTTCCGAATTCCACTTAGGAGAACATGGTTCATTATGGTTCAACAAAAGCCTTTGTGTACCTGATATTCCGGAGATCAAAAAGTTGATACTTCGGGAGGCACATGAGACACCATACTCTATTCATCCTGGTAGCACCAACATGTACATGGATCTCAGAGATATATTTTGGTGGAACAATATGAAGAGGGAGATTGCCAAGTATGTTTCTGAATGTCACACCTGCCAAAGAGTAAAAGCTGAACATCAAAGGCCAGCAGGGCCATTACAACTTTTGGAGATTCCTGAATGGAAGTGGGAGGAGATTGGCATGGATTTTATCACTGGTTTACCAATGACTAAGAATCAAAAGGATATGATTTGGGTTATTGTAGATAGATTGACCAAAAGTGCACATTTTCTACCAGTCAAACAGAAGGATAACGCTGAGAAGTTGGTGGATATTTATGTCAAGGAGATAGTCAGTAAACATGGAGTACCAAAAAGAATAGTTTCGGATCGCGGATCTGTGTTTACTTCGGTATTCTGGAGAAAACTTCAAGAAGCCTTAGGATCCCAACTAGATTTTAGTACTGCTTATCATCCTCAGACCGGAGGGAAAACTGAAAGAACTAATTAGATTCTTGAAGACATGCTTCGGGCATGTGTCCTTGATTTTGGAGGATCATGGGATGAACATTTACCATTAGCAGAATTCTCCTACAACAATAGTTTTCAAAGCAGTCTTAAGGCAGCACCCTTTGAAGTACTGTATGGGCGAAAGTGTAGATCACCTATTTGTTGGTTCGAGACCGGAGGCAAGTCTGAATTTGAACCAGATTACATCAAAGATCAACAACGGGTTGTTGATATCATCAGAGACCGTTTGAAAATAGCTCAAAGTCGTCAAAAGAGTTATGCAGATCAGAAGAGAAGAATATGGGAACCAGAGGTCGGAGATATGGTCTATCTCCGAGTTAGTCCAATGAAAGGGCTGATGAGATTCGGAGTTAAGGGGAAATTAAGTCCTCGGTATATAGGACCTTACAAGATCCTGGCTCAGAACAGGAATGTAGCTTATACCCTACAGCTACCTGATCGATTAAAACAAGTTCACAATGTTTTCCATGTATCCCAACTCCGAAAATGTTTGAAGGAGCCGGAAGATTCTGTTAATCAAGACGAGTTAGAATTGGAATCAGACCTTACATATGTGGAGGAACCAGAGAGTATTCTAGCCAAAGATTGGAAGAGACTACGAAATAGAGCAATAAAGTACTGTAAGGTACAGTGGAAACATCATCCTGAACGTGAAGCTACCTGGGAGAAGGAAGAGGAACTACGACAGAACTACCCCGAGCTATTCAGGTATTATTGTTACAACTTCGGGACGAAGTTCTCGTTAAGGAGGGAAGACTGTAATGTCCCAGCGTTTAGGAACTCACGGGGGGTAGAATATAAATTTGTGCATCTGCATGCATGTGTTTGAAAAACCTGAATAAATTTTTCGCAAAGTTAAAACCCCGGAGTGAATAAGGTTCTACCCAGTAACTGATGCTTTGATAGAAGTTGTTACTGTTAGTAGGTGGAATTTTGACATGACCTCTGGGTATTATTTGAATTTGAGACACTAGTGTTTGAATTATTTGAATTTAGGACAATTTGAATTTGAGTTTGAATTATAATTAAATTTAAATCAAATTGAAAGGATAAGGTTATATCCTAAGTTTAAATCATTTGATCACAATTACCATATCAAATAAGTAAATATTCCTAAATACCAACAAGAATAACAAAAGAAAAACACTTATACTTTATTGATAATAATACAAATATTACAAAGTTTTTACAATGATTAAAAGGAAAGATAAATTACAATAGCTTTGCAATAAAGCTAATACAAGGAACTAAACCTAGAACTAAGCCTAGCTACTCCAGTGCATCTAAATTCTTCAAAACCTGCAAAATAAAACACTAAACCAAAATACAGAGTGTTAGGAGGGGATTAGTACCCTCAGGTTGTCAGTGAGATGCACTGATTAATCATCACAGGGTTTAAAATGAATAGGTAGTATCTGTTCTGTTAATTTCACCAGCATCATAGGCTTATACATGGAAATACAACTGGCAACACCAAATTATTTCACCAGGCAAGGATAAGATCAATGAGTGTCCAGTGCACGGCAAGGATGAGACCAAATAGGTACTGGGAAATATCTCCTCACTAGGTAGCAGTTACCTAGCTTACTCCCGAAGCAGCAAACAGCTTAGTCACAAACAAGCACACAGCACACTCAGACACCACCTTTGGTGCTGTCAAAACTGGAGCTAGGGTATAAAATCCCCAACAATCGTATGAGGAACATACACACCTCATATTCCCCTGCGCAAGCACAATAGAACAGGAAAGAACACCACCAATCAATCACTTCACTGGATACTGGAGCAAAAGGTTGCAAACTCGCAACCAAGTCATCAAGGCCAAGGTACCAGGGAGCACAAGGAGGAAAGCAAGCATTCCACAAGCACCAAAATCCACCAACCAATTTGATCTATACCCAAGGTGAATTCCTGAGTACCCTCTAAGCCATTTTCTGGCTAAGTTGCACACAGGATGGGTTGGGGGGTGCTAGTACCCTCATATAGGCATAGAAATGCTATGCTAAACTCATCACTAGGGTTTAATTATCAAGCTAAGTATCTGTTCTTAGTTAAAGAAGGGCCTCAGGCTATGCATCATTGGCTTGGGGCAAAGTAAACAAGTGAAAGTATATGTTCTTAATTCATTAATACCAAAGAAGAAAAAGATATCATAAATAGTGCTCTGTTCTTATCAGCTGATACCAAAAAATTAAGATAGAGAGGTATATAGCACAGGGATTTTGTGACAGAGTAATAACTAGAAGCACTGGTTTGTGCCACACACACACACACACACACACGGTTGCTGGGCACCAGATCCAAGGATCTGATACCCCAGACCCAAGTGAATCATGAAATAAAAACAATATAATTGATGCAAGTGTTGAGGGCATATTCTCTGAATAAAATTCAGAGTAACACCTCTCAACCATTTAGCACACCCATAGAACACTAGGAATTATATACTTGGTAATAGGAATTGTTATCCAATAATCAGTAACAAGAATCCATCACAGGGAACAAACCCTAAGGGTATCAGTACACCGAAACAACTTGGAAAGTAATCCCAAAACGATTTTCCACTAGCAGTATCATCTCCTTCACCAGCATCATCTCACAGCACATAGCAACAGAGGATTAATTTAGGTGCACAATAAAAATTCCTCATCCATCACAGATCATGGCATGATTTCCATGTCTCACACATCAAGTAAATTAAGGGTGAATCCATTGCTGTCAATCAAGTACTAGGGCACAGAAAGCATCACAGAGAGGCGCAACATGAGCTAGCTCGATGGCTAGACTCCAGAGCAAGGGGAAAGGAAGAATCCGTGAGAGAGAGAGAGAGAGATTGGAGGGCAGAGAGAGAGGAGATCAACTTACAGGTGGTCACCATCGTGGTGACCACATCCGGATGGAGAGAGGAGCACGGCGGCGAGCCGCGGTTGTCCGAAGACCGTCCCGACAGCGACGTCCCCGGATACGAAGCCACAGAAGCGCCAGCATCAGCACCTCAACTCCTGGAGTCTCCAGGAGCCACGTCGAGGAGCCACGGCCACCGGAGAGGTGGAGGAGCACCCCGGGTACCTAACCCTAGGGTTAGGGTTTGAAGATCCCCACGGGAGCCACACGGGGAGAGAAGCAGATCGAGGAGGAAGGCGTGGTAGCGGACAGAGAGGAGCAAGGGTGGCGCTAGGTCACGGGGGCGGTGGTGTACGGTGGAGGCCGGAGGAAATCGCCGGAGGCGCTGGATCGCGTCGCCCGTTGCGTCGCCTCACGCGGAGAGGGGAGGGGATAAGGACGCGGGGCGGGTGCGAGTGCGGCTGGTCTGGTCCAGCCCGACCAGACCAGGGGGTTAGGTCCAACCCTAACCCCAGGGACCACCTGTCAGCCCTAGGGGCAGACAGGTAATTTTTCTAAATTCTAATAAAAGAGCTAGAAAAATAAAATATAAACATATACAAATTTCAAATTAAAATATCCATCAAATCAGAACAAGTTTTTGTATAAACTATTTATTAAGCATAATAACCCTAAAATAATTATAGCCTTAACAATTAATTATTTGGAAATAATAAATTCATGATAAAAACTTGTTTGAATAAATAAACCAACTAAGGTTATACCATTTAAATTTCAATAGTTAGTCATTTCAAAAATAAGTCATAACTCCTGTCCCTGAGAAAAACAATAAGTAACCAACCAATTAATTAAATATAATATTAATAACAACATCAAAATTCATTAATTATGGAGAATAAAGTGGCCAAACAAAATAAGTTTTAATATATCAAATGAACCTTCAAAAATTGCATACATTCCATCATTATGCATAACAGCATCATTTGCTTCTTTAAACATTGTCTTTACCGGACAATGATGGTATTTTGTAGAATAAGGAAGTCAGGATCCACCTCAAGCTTCAGACTTCATTACCTATCTGTATCCAGGCAAGTTCATCACTTGCTCGTGTCTCTTGAATTATTTCATAACAACTACTATCGAAAACCCTATCGTATTACCACCTACTCCAAAAAGAATGCATGATCCTATTTTTATAATAATATGACTAATTGAATGACTACCCGAGAGGTAGTGTTCTGTTTGGTGGGCGGATGGAACCATGGTAAGATGAATAGGTCAAAGGAAGGTTCCATCTGCATGGGAAAATATTACCTAGGAATTAATCACAAATGTCGTCAGGATTCTTGCGCCGTAAATTCGCGTTCACCATGGATCTTCTATGGGGGGAGTAAGTCAGCCGTGATACTTTTCTCGTTCGCATGTCAACAGGCTGCCAGAGACGTACGCTGTACTCTCGCGTAGGTAGTGCAGGACTATATGCACATGGCTGGGATCCCTTAATTCCCACGGACTCTGCGGGTCTATGATGGTCTGCCAGGAGCGCGTAGATATCCATCGTGAGGGGTGGAATCAGGCGTTCAACCTGCTGGCAGAAATGGGTGGGCATGTGTTGTGCGGAGAAGCACGGTTTGGCTTGGACCAACAACCGGGCCCCACACCTAAGTGGGAGTGGACAGGATTGCGCGCCTGGTTGTGCAACATGGTCTTGGTCGTCCATGGGTAAAGTAACGCACCTCTGCAGAGTGTAAAAGGATGTGGCATGTTACCCCTTGTTCCGGGAAGGAGCTGCGAACGCCGCAGGAAAGGCAACTCCATGAAGTTCTAGTCCTGTGAAGATCTGGCGGGCATAGTTTTCATTATTAAAAGCAATCTCTTGAAGAAAGATTTGACAAAACTTGCATCTGTCTAGACTCCTTAGAGTCAAAGACCGTAGTTAGTGCATCCATTACTTCTGTACTTACAAGAACTTGCTGTAACGCTCGTTACTCATTCAATCCCGTTTGACCCCCTGCTTAGGTTATGAGAACCTAGAAGAAGCATCCTTCAACATCCTTGGAGGCCAGGAAGATATCTTCTACGAAGAACCGGACCTCTCCGGTGGAGTGGAAGGAGTTGACTATCTCATCCAGTACGGAGCAGACCCCAATGGGGATGAGTCTGACTTGGTTTAGCCTAGTCTAGATAACTACTTATTCACGGTTGAATCGAGCAGCCATAGACTCTCTTATTGGCTGTTGAGTTCCCGTGCTATCAACTGTTTACTTTTCAGTGAGCGTTCTAACTTCAATAATGGATGACCTCAATGTGAGCTCATTCTTTTGTCAGTACACTTTGTTTGTAATATATTTGGTGTATGTCAATCAGACCTGCAATGTTTCTGCTGTACCACCCTGAGGGATGTAATATTTGCGGAACGGTGTTCTGTGAGTGTTATATCAACGACTGGCGTACTATAACATGCAGTGGTATGCCGGGTCACCACAGTGTCAATGTGATATCACCGAGAGAGCCCAGAGTATATCTCTCCGTCATTTGGATGGACAAATCCCACTCTTGATCCATGAGCCTCAACTAACACGTTCCGAATACCCAACTGCATCTTTATAGTCACCCTATCACGGCGTGACGCTTGATGACATGAAAGCACCCTTCCAGTATTAGTGATTGACATGATCTCATGGTCTAAGGAATAAGGTTACTTCGTATGTAAGGCATAACAACATAAACTAGATCACTTGATCGTATTGTTATACTTAGTTTGGATTTATGTTCATCACATCATTCTCCTAATGACATGACCTTGTTATTAACAACATCCAATGTTCATGATCAGGAAACCTTGATCATATATTAATCAACGAGCTAGTTAAAAGAGAGGCTTTACTAGGAACCATTGTTTGTTTATGAAACACACATGTATCAACGTTTCCGGTTAATACAATTCTAGCATGAGAAATAAACATTTATCATAAACAAGGAATAAGATAATAACCACTTTATTATTGCCTCTCGGGCATATTCCCTTGAGGGGGTTGGTTCGCCAACAGTATTATTACCGCTGGCCTACATAGAGGTTTGCCAGCGCTAAGTATACCGATGGCAAAGAAGTATTTTGGTTCGCCAACGGTAAATTTTGGATTTTATCACCCCATACACCCCCCCCCCCCGCGTGGAGCGCCTTTTTAGTTTTCTAAAACCTAAAAGAAAATGATTAAATGGTCAAAAAATAAAATCCTTTCATCAGTGGGTTGGGTGTAGTGTCTAGTTGGTATAGAAATTTTGAAATATTTATTTTGAACTTTTATGCAAAATTCAAAAATAAAACGTAAAACGGACATAACTTTTACATACGACGTCCAAAAAAGCGTTTAATATATCAAAAAAAATCGTGAGCAAATTTCCAATCCAACCTCACCCGGGTTTACCCGGTCATCTTTTCACAGATTTGTCAAATTCAAAAAGGAAAAAAAGTTATTTGAGATAGAAGAAATTTTCATATAAAATCAAATTAATGAAAAATAATTCAAAAAATAAAAAATACGTTTTTGAGAATAGTTAATAATGGATGTTATATTTGGATTCCTCTTATTTTTCTAATCAATTTAGACATATCATTTGTCGAATTCCGAATTACGGACTTGTAGATATGATTTATTCAATATTAAATGACAAAATTCAAAAAATATTAAAATTTATTCTATTGCTATTTGATTTCAAGATTATCACTACTTATTCATTTTTGTTTACTTAAATAATTTTTTCAATTCAAAAAGTGAATGCGTGTGACACTATGGTTCAATAGTTAAGAGGATTGATAATACTATATTAACAAGAAGGTATGAGTTGTTCCTAGGTAGCTCACAGTGAAGGAAATAAGAAGTTAAGCGTGCTGGGGCTAGAGTAGTGGGAGGATGGGTGTCCGAGCGGGAAGTGGACGACTAAAATTGAACTAAAGAAAATTAAAAGTAAAAAAAAATTCTACACTGTGATTAAAGCTTCCGCAATTCAAATGTTTCAAAATTTTGAAAAAAACTTATGGGAAAAAAATGATGTCGCAATTGTAAATATATCGAAACTTACCGCTGGTGAACGAGCTAAGGTGTTCACCAGCGGTAGCTACATAGCGCTGGCAAACAGGATGGTTCGCCAGCGGTAAACCGCTACCACTGGCGAACAGGTGTTCCCCAGTGATAGCGAAATTTCGTTCGTCAAACAGGTGTTCGCCAGCGGTAGTGAAATTTCGTTCGTCACTGGTAAGGCTTTTGCTACTAGTGATGAGTTGTTCTTGTCATATTGAAACATAAATTTGTAGTGTTCTCCTTTGATTGTTTTATTTGGTTGACTTGGCGCATGCTCACACCATGTTTATGACTCCGAACCAGTCACTTATAGCCTCTATGATCATTTAGTTTTTGAACTTGTGGTACCACTTATGCTTTGATTAATGATGGTTATGTCACTATGCATAATCGATTATATCTCTTATGCTCTCTTGATTTGTCCCTCCCAGTGTTTTGCTAGCCTCCACCTCTACTGAGTATGAGCTCTACTCGTGCATCCAACTCCAAAAAACCAAAGTATGCCAAATGTGTCCACTATACCTACCTACATGTGGTATTTAACCGCCACTCCAGAGTAAATTGCTCATGTGTTACCTTTAAAACTTTCAAAATTACTCATGTTTTGTGCTCCTGTCGATTGGAATTTCACACCCTGGACTAGTGGCTTCATCCGCTTATCCAATTAATAGAAGAGCTGGCAGCGGGGTGCCCAGCCCCAAATTAAGAGCAACAAATTCTCTTCACTATTTTTACCCCTGATTTATCAGTCAAAGCATAATTGTGTAAACAAAAGAGAAATATGGATGACCTTCTACTTAGATGCGTCCTTCTATGGGAGCCTCTCTTGTGAAGTTTAGTTGGCTTGTGACGTACTATATTTTCGGTTTACCATTCGTTGACACATAAGCATACACCTCTCTAAAGAAATAGACACTCCTCCACTGTATGTGATTGTTGGCAGGCACCCGAGGATTCGGTTAGCATGGTTTGTGTAAGATGGATGGGAGGAGTGTCAAACATTTTATACCTATGTTTAAAAAAATAAAATCTCTAGCACATGAGTGATCCATACTTCCCTCTGCGAAGGGTATTTCTTTTACTTTTATGTTGACTCTCCATCTTCTAACTTTATGCATAGCTGAGAGAGCATAGTTGCCATTCTGAGTTTAATGTGCATTTGTCCCAGAAACATTATTAGTTTATTCATGATGTCTTATTGTTTGTTCTCTAATTATTTGTTCTAGTCTTCCTCATGAACTTTGAAGGTTTCCTGGCTTTTATGTTTTTCCCCACTCTTAGGGACTAGCGAATTATCACTTTGCCATGTTATCTCTATGCTTGATACAAACGTATAACTTTTGATGCATTGTTATTCATGATCTTTTATTTGTGTTACTTCTCATGATGCGAGGTGATTGCTATGCTTTATTGTTAAAATTTTATTGATCATTCTTGTGTTGAAGTTCTATGATCTCAGCTTACATATGCTTTTACATTATTGTTGATCAAGTTTATGTTGGTACCATGTCACCTCAGAAATTATGTGTTTTATCGTTTACCTACTCTAGGACGAGTAGGAACTAAGCTTGGGGATGTTGATACGTCATAAACGTATCCTTAATTTCTGATGTTCCATGTTGTTTTCATGTTGTTTCCTACATGTTTGCTATACACTTTATGTCATTTTTATCGATTTTCCTGACTAACCTATTGACAAGATGCCACAGAGCCAGTTTCCTATTTTATGCTGTTTTTAGTTTCAGAAAAGTTGTTCTAAAAATATTCTTGGAATTGGAATATTCGAAGCCCGGATGTCTTAGAATTCCCGAAGTTTCCATGGAGTCCCGAAGAGGCTCGCAGGGGGGCCACACCATAGGACGGCACGCCCCCCAGCCGCGCCCGGGGGTGGTGTGGGCCCCTCGGACGTCCACCGCCATCGCCTTTTCCCCTATTTATACCCCCCGATACATCAATCCTAAAAATATACCACTTCGTCCCCAGAAACACCTGAGGCCGCCGTCATCCCGATATGGGGAGGGTTCTGGAGCTCTCCTCGGCACCCTGCCGGGAGGGGAATTCATCACCGGAGGGGTATACACCACCATGCCCTCCTCCGAAGTGATGTGTGAGTAGTTCATCCCTGGACTACGGGTCCGTAGAAGTAGCTAGATGGTTGTCACTTTGTACCTCATGTTTAGATCTCGTGAGCTGCCCTACATGATCGAGATCATCTTTATGTAATGCTACATGTTGTGTTTGCTGGGATATGATGAATGTTGAATGCTATGTCTTCTGATTATCAATCTATCATGTTATCTTCATGCATATGTTATTTATGATCTTGCATGCTCTCCGTTATTAGTAGATGCTCTGGCCAAGTAGATGCTAGTAACTCCAAGAGAGAGTATTTATGCTCGATAGTGGGTTCATGCCTTCGTTGCATCTGTGCTCGAGTGACAAAAACGTGACGGATGGAGGATGTGTTGTTGCCATTAGGGATAAAACAACGATGTTTACTTATTTTACATTGTTCACATTACACACTTTGCTTACTGCGATAATCTGTTGCTTGCAACTTAATACCGAACGTTTGTTCGGATGATATTCGGAGGGTGGATTATTAGTCATAGATGCAGTTGGATGACGGTCTATGTATTTTGTTGTAATGCCCGCATGAATCACATAGTAATCTTTATGTCTTGCATATGCACTACATTGGAGCCTTCATTTCTGTCAATTGCCCAGCTGTAATTTGTTCACCACACATGTTATTTATCTTTCACGGAGAGACACCACTAGTGAACTGTGGACGCCGGTCCATTTTCTCATTCTGATAATACACACACTGGTTACACTGCTTTCATACTATTGCTACTACTTTCATACTCTTCTCATACTGTTTTCCACACCATACGTTTAACCTCTTTGTGTTCAGCAAAACCGGTGAGATAGACAACCTCACTGCTTCGTTGGGGCAAATGATTTGATTGTGTTGTGTAGGTTCCATGTTGCTGCTGAATCGGTAGTGCGCCCTGCCACCTCAGCTGCATCAACCTTCAGAGCTTGCTTGTCCTCCTACTGGTCGATTCAACCTTGGTTTCTTTTCTGAGGGAAACCTGCTGTTGCACTCTTCACACCTTGCGCTTGGGGTCTCCCAACGAGCGTGTGTCACACTCCATCACTGGCGCAGAAGGTGAGGGGGAGGGGAGGCGATGTGCACGGCGAGGGGGAGGGGGCGCCTTTTATCCTTGGTCTAAGGGCGGTGACGCCGTAAATGCCTCGCGTGGGGAAGGCGCAACGCCAGCACCTGAAGCATCACGTCGTGTCGCTGGTGTAACTCGCTGGCGTGCTGCAGGCCGGCGTCCCATCGCATTGGGAACTGGCAAGCGGTATTAACGAGCACCGGCCGCCTGCACTACGCCTTAACTCACGCCGGGGGTGGTTTGTGTCCCTAACGGGCGGGGGCCACCTGTCGGGTCAGGTGACCGGACAATGTCCGGCACCCCTAGGCAGGCCCCAAGTTTGGCGGGTGGGCTCGGGGGCCCGGACACAAATATGGCGGGTGGACACCATTGGGGGTGCTGCTGGTTTTTTTTTTGGTCCGGACCCCCCTTGGGCCTTTGGCGGGGCCGTTTGGGGGTGCCAGTGGAGATGCTCTAAGAGTCGTATCCTCATTTACATACAGCTTCTCTTTCCTCACTAAATATCAAATTAACTATGATTCGTTTCTAGACACCTAGTACGGCTGAGTTGTCTCCTAGCTCGCCCAAATATTATGTAAACTTCTTTGTTTTCTCCTAGTTTGCCCAATTTTGTTCAGTTTCGTCGAACCTTGCCGAATTTGTATGGGTGTCAAGACATCATAGTAAGGTTCATGGACGGGGGTGCCATAAGCCTATTGGTAGATGTAGCATCCCAACTTTTAATAAAGATGGAATACCTGTGTTAGTGTGCTAGTCCCTGGATCAATTGCTAGCACCACATTACAAAATGAAATATCATGCAAATGCATCAAATTCTATTACATCGCATGATCCAGTCTTTACAAAATAGTATTACAACTTGCATAGTCTTAGAAGACTAGCAGAAAACAAAGATATACAGCGGAAAATATAGTACACATTGAGCCCATCTTCTTCATGTGCCACAGTCAAAAATGTTGGCGATAGTCTCGAGATACTAAACGAAATCCTCACTCGTCTTCAGAAACATCTGCAATATGGAATATGCAGCCACAAGGGATTCAATACAATTTAATGTATTGGCAAGTAACACTATGGTGGATATAAATGGCAAGACTAATACTACATGCTTATTTGGCTGGGTGGAGTTTTGGCTAAGTTTGCATAAAGCCAGTTTTGTCCTATCTCTTTTGTAAAACAAACTTTTCTTTTCAAAAGGGGTGGCATCATTGGATTGACATCCAAGCACCACAACTACTGTTCACTTGGTCAAATTTTACTTATTGAAAATGGTGATGTGATTCTTCCGTCCTTCCTTTTCCAGCTGCTCATAGTTGTCCATAACCGGGGACACAACTAAGATCTTAGTTTGTTGACTCTGCAGAGTTTGTGCACTTTCACCTTCAGACTCAAATCAGCCCAAACATCCTATACACCCTAAGTGCATTAAGGAAAGGAGAAGATTGAGACGAGATCTTTCAAAAGCAAGAATTCAACCTAATGGCAAGACCCGTTCCACCTATAATTATGCTACATCTGCTTGTCAAGCCCAGGCTGAACCCTTGCAACTTAATTAATCAAGACAGAGCCCATATGACTAAAGGCTGCACTGGAAGCAATCTAAACTTGGGGAACATCATAATCACTTTGTTCCTAGGTGGCATTCCTTCAAGTGAACTCCCCTCGGGGAGACACTCAACTGTCAACAGCCCCGCAATACCAATCCACCCAGGTGGTTCATTGAAGTTGTTACTTAGAATTTTCCCACAACATCAAGTAAAAACAATTTGTAACATTACATAGCATATATCAAATTCTAAGGATATAAGGATAAGGTAAATGGATGGCTACACACTACTAGGATAATAGCATAGCATAATATAACTTAATAAAATTTCCTATCATGCATACTACTCAAAATCAACTAATGCGTATAGAAAATAATGGGTAGTTGAATGATGTGTTACTTGCCTTGTTGAAGTTGGTGAAGAAATCACACTCTCTTCACGAAGGATCGTTTCTCTCCGTACAATCTATTCATTGAAAACACAATAACAAAATAAACAAGCATTCTAACAATCAAACACATAAGTGAAGAAAACAGACAAAGCAATTAACATATCTGTAACATCCCTGATTTTTGGAAAGTGCAAAAATCACTAAAAATTGAAACTTTTTGTTTTCATGTTTAGTAAGTCACCAAAAACCAAATGAGATGGAAGAAATAAAAGGAAACAATATATAACTCAATGAAAATTGAAATTAAGAATCCATTATACCTCTATTCCATAAACCCTAAAAGCCCATTCAAAATAAATATTCATTATTCAAAGAAATTGTTTTCTCTTAGAAACCCTTATTTTATAACATGTTTTCAAATCAACCATTACTTTGAATATAGTTTATGGCAACAAAAATCAAAGATTTATAGCCCTTAATAAAGTTCTAAGCCTCAGAAACATTTGATGAGAACAAAATATTTTAATAATAGCTTTTATTTGTTATTCCAAGTTTTAAACACAAAGGTATGAAAATAAAAAGCATTGCTTTGAAAATAACATAAAAGAGGACTTAGAAAACAATATTATGACTTGTGGGAATTTTTTTTAAAAAAATTTTATGAAGCCACTTTTATATTTATTTAATTTTCTAGCATTAAGTTACTATTAATAAATCCTTCATATCCTAAAATTATAAAATATGAAAATGGTTTAAAAATGACTTCCAAAAATAGTATTTGACATGTATAATGTATCTAAGATTTTATTTAATTAAAAACATCATTTTATTATTTTTCCAATTTTTAAATAACATTAAGTACTATTAATGTTTTATTTATAAATTGCAAAATATGATTTTTTCTGAAATATGTTGAAAGTTAAAAAAATGCTTCTAAGTGAAAAATATTATTTTTACAAATTTTTTGCAATTGGTTTGAAGTCATTTGGACTTGTATATTAAAAAAAGAAAAAAAAAAGAGTGATGACGTCATCATGACGTCACCTTCTTCTTTCTCTGGAAACTGAAGAACGGCAGTTCCGGCCGTTTCTTCTCCGATTGATTGCACGCGATTAAAGCCCTGAATCAATGCCATGTTTCCACCCCTTAATTCCCTTGCATCTACTCTAAATTTTTCCTCTCACACATCTGTCTATTGTGGTTCTAGGCTCCCCAAATCTCTCGCCGGAGTCAGCTCCTTCTGTGGCCGTTCTTCATCGCTTCCGGCGAGATAAGTCGTTCCCCGGCTCCGTTTTCCACTCTCTGCCCTTGCCACGGTCCTTCTCATCTTCTGATGCCCTCGGGCGAATTTTTCTTGCAGTGCAACGACGAGATGAGCTCATCTGCATCTCGCCAGCGGCATCAGAGCTCCGTCTGCGTCGCGCCATCGTCCCGGAAAGCGCTAGAGGATACTGTGGCCCTCATTGTTTTTGCTGTGACGTCGTGATCCCCGTGGACCACTTTGCCGTGCTCGGAGGCCCGTGCAACCTCCCTGCCATCAAGACCCGAAGGTCACCGGAGCCGCGACCACTCCATCCGCGTCACGCCGCCGTTCGAGGAAGCTCTCGCCCGCGACATCGTCACCATCAAGCTCGTAGTGCCCTCCCGCGCCTCGTCGACTCTTCCATTGAGCAAAAGGAGCACCAGAGTGCCATCTCCGACGAGATCCCGAGCGCCGGCCGCCGTGACACCATTTTCCAGCAAGAATCGCGCCGCCAGTGAGCTGTAACATCCCAAGTTTTCAAAAATCCAAAATCCATAATGCATACATACTCACTGCATCACTGCATCTTTGTTTGCAAAAAAATATGGTTTTATTTTGTTAATCCAAAAATTTAGGAGTTATAATCCTTTAATCTCTATTTGAGTTTAAAACATTTTTTCAAAAGGAAAGTATTTTATTTTTGGAAATAATAGTACCAAAATGTTCCTTAATTCCTAAGATTTCCAAAACCTATTTTTATGTATTTTTCTGATTTAGTCTTGAGGGGTTTTCAAATTACTTTTAAATACCTTTTATATATAAAACAGAAAAAAAGGGAGAAACGGAAAAAAAAAACCCACCGCTGCGGCCCTCTCTCTCTCCCCTCGGGCCCAGCCCATCTTCCCTCGCCCCTCTCATTTCTCGTGCGCGCGCAGCCGCTAGCCAACGGGCCGGCCCAGTACCGCGACCGAAGGCTTGGCCCATCCCTTCCCCCTCTCGCTGACAACCGGGGCCCGCCCATCGTCTTCTACCAGCACCCGGACTCCGCGACCGCAACGTGTTCGACGGAAGGACCGGGAGTTTCCCGATCGAATCCGAGGCCAACCACGCGCAACCCTAGCCCCTCCTCCATGGCTGACCCCCTATATATATTCCCCGACCCCGTGCTCCTTCTCTCACGTTCTCTCTCACGCTACAGAAACCCGCGGAATCGATCTCGACCTCGGGAGCACGCCGCCGCCATTGACGGATCATCGAGGTGGATCACGTCGTCGCTCCGGCCACCCTTGTCCCTCTTTTTCCCCATGTATCTCCTCGGTTTAATCCCCGCAGTATTTTGACCCTTCATCCTCTCTTTTTTTGAGCCGTAGAACGCCAGGAAGAGGACACCGGAGCACCGCCGGAGACCGCGACGAGAATCCGCACGCCGGCGCCGTCCACGACACCGGCAGCCGTCGCAGAGGACACCATCGTCACTGCCATCCTCCGCTGCACGCCAGGGACATCTTCTCCAGGTCGGAGCTACGCTGAAACGTCGCCGCCATCCGACACCGAGCCGCCCACCGTCGCCGTCGAGTTTCCGGTGAGTCCACCGCCGCTGCCCCTCGCGTTTTGATCTCGTCTGTTAGATCCAAATCCTAGGGCCTAGATTAGATAGCTTACGCGAAAAGGTATTTTCGATCTCGGCCGCCCAGTCCACTTTAGATCCAGCGGCCGTAGAGCGCGATCCGCAGCGAAACGGCATCGACCAATCAGAGCGCTCCGTTGAGTTCGCTCCGGATCGATCATGTTTTCAATAAAAATAGAAAATAGCAGATTTGAAACAAAACTTCAAAAATTCATATCTCAACTTCTGTTTATCCAAATTAGGTGATCTTGGGCTTTTTGAAATCAGCACGTCATGTAGATTTATCTAGGCTATTAAAATTTCAAACTTGAATCGTGCACTCACATGTTATTTGTAGATCTCTATTAATCACTATTATGGACATAACTTTTAATCTACAAATCCTTTTTAGGTGAAATCAATTGCTATGGTTTTGTTTTGATGTCCTCTGTCCAGTAGATGCGTTGGAAAAATTAATGGTGCAACTTTGTAACAGAAACCCTATTAATCTTCATATTAGCCTATATTAAAACCCTAATAATGCTTATAATTATAATTTTGATAATTAATTTGTTTTGCATGCATCATAATCATGTTATTAACATCAGAGAACATCATGGTTAGTAGTCCTTGCTAGTTGTGAATTTTGTGCATTAATTGGATCATTGCATAGCATGCATACATGTTTTTGTATTGTTATTTTGTTATGTTGTTTTGTATGTTTATGTGTGGATTGTTTTGCTTGTTCAGATTGTGAAGAGGATCAAGTCTACTCTTGTTGCTGTTATTCCTGTTGTGATTGTTCATCCTATTGCCAAGGCAAGTGACACATCATCAAATCTCCCATATTTTTACTATGCATTACTAGTGTTTTTGAGTATCATGCATGATAGGAAATTTTACTAAGTTATTACTATGCTATGCAAAATCCCAAGTAGTGTGTAGCCATCCTTTAGACTTGTTATTTTGGAGACTTATGCTTAGTAGATGCTTAGCCTTGCTACAAATTTGTTTTACTCCATGTTGTGGGAAAATTCTAAGTATAAACTCCCAATGAAACACCTGGGTGGATTTTGGATGTGATTGGATTATGTTGAGTGGCTCCCTAGGGCCATATCAATGGTGTTTATCACCGAAGGAGTACACTTGTGGATGGCCACCCAGGAACAAAGAGATTCCTAAGTCCCTCTAAGTTTAGTAGCTTTCCGTGCAGCCCTTTGGCATATGGGCTCTGTCTTGATCAACTAAGTTGTGAGAGTTCAACCCATGCTTGACATGAAGATGTAGCAGAATTATAGGTGGAACGGGTCTTGCTGGTTGGGTTGAATTCTTGCTTCTGAAAGATCTCGTCTCAATTCTCTCCTTTCCATGATGCACTCCGCGTGTATAGGATGTTTGGGCTAATTGAAGACAAAGGGTGAAAGTGCACAACCTCTGCAGAGTTAGAAACTATGATCATAGCCGTGTTCCCGGAAAGGACAACTTTGAGCAGCTGGACAAGGATGGACCGAAGAATCTCAACACCGTTTTGAAGAAGTAAAATTTGGCTAAGGAAATATTAGTTGTGGTGCTCATGGTTGTGTCCCATGGTGCCAATCTTTGAAACAAAACTCTTTTTAAAAAGTGTTAGGGAAAAACTTGCTTTCTGCAAATAGCCTAAAACTCCACCAAGCCAGATATGCATGTAGTTTAGACTTGCCATTTTATATCCACCATAGTGTCATTTGTCAGTACATTGTTTGTACTGAATCTCCTTCGGGGGCTGCATATTCCAACGTGCAGGAAATTCCGAGGATGAAGTTTGATTAAGTGCTTGGACTCGAGTCTACACCCAACATGTAATGCCTGTGGCGCATGAATGAAGATGGAGGCTCATTGCTAACTTTATTTCTGTTGTTTAGAACTCTGAGTTTTGCTAGTCTTTCAAGAATATGGAGTTCGTAATAAAGCTATACTTGGCTATTCTGGATCATTTGTAATAAGTTTTGATACTTCTGCAATGATACATTACATTTTGTTCTGTGGTGCTAGCATTGATCCAGGGACTAGCACTTAACACAGTAGTTCTTACATTATTAAATGTGAGGGCGCTACAAAATGGTATCAGAGCAAAGTGTTGCCTGTAGGTTCGAGCCTTTAGGTTTGGAAAAACCTTTTGATCAAAATCGATTAACACCTTTGAGTAACTTTGGATCCTAGCGGCATAGTGAGATGAAGCGGCCCGGACCAACATTACATGTCCACGTACATGAGACCGGTTCCCTGATTGGCTTTGCGGGTGCCAGTCTCTCTCACTATAGTGAATATCCAAATTTCAATAAGATGTTAATGAGAAAATGATCACCACGAAAGAAGACTTAATATTTTCTAAGTACTTTTACTTATCTCGTATCTAGTACATCTATGTCTTAAGATCTCATGACTTATGTTATCTCCTAAACTTAAAGATGAAGAGCTTCAACTTCACCACCGCTGAAGACCTCAAGGATACACGCTTTGGAGGATATCTTATCAATATACTTGAGCAATTGAAGCTAACCACACCGACCATCAAAGGAAGCCAACTGAAGAAATTCGTCAAAGAAGGTTGTTGGGGAATCAAACTCCTACAACCTGGACGCAAGACAAAGCCCGAGACCGAAGACATAGAGATCAAGATGATTAGTGACTCCATGGAGAAAGGCCTCAACCTCATCATGCAAGAGCTGATAGGACGTTTATGTGGGAAATATCATCGAGAATTGAAGAATCACTACTCCCATGTGCTAGGGAGACGTGATGAGAATGGGCCCCCTTACTACTTAGACCCGGAGACCAAACACAAATTCAACCCGTTGCACCAATACCTCCAATACCTAGAGAATCATATCAAAGACCTTGAGGACGATAGACGCATGGAGTTGCTAAAGAATGACGAGCTACGCGCCCAACTCAAGTCAACAGAAGAGAAGGTCAAAGCTCAAGAAGAAGTGGCCAAAGCTCATGAGGAGAAGTTTATAGCTCAAGACAAGAAGTTTAAAAGTCAAGAGAAGAGAGTCAGAGACAAGAACAAGGAGCTAAAAGAGTTAAAATCAATGCTGGAAGACAACGACGTTCAGTTAGATGTTGACTATGACATAATAGAGACCTTGCGTGGTGAGAAGAGAAAATTTCAGGAGACAAGTGAAGACCTAGAGAGAGAAGTAAAGGAACTCAAATCAATCCTCGCAGATGAAGGAATCACGGTTGAAGTAGTAGAAGAGGAAGAAGAAGGTGCAATGGTCGAATATAGGGCACAATAGTTAGACCACCATGCTATCATTCCGCGTTTTTACTAGTCTAAATGTGTTAGTATTGACCTATCAACTTGTGATATGGCAATTATAGAGTGTTTTGGTTTGAACTAAGTGGTTTTGCTTAAGTTTGTCAAAAATTAAATTCAAATTTCGAAATTTGGTTAAGAGATAATATAATTTAAGTTGTTATTTTTTTCCCATTGATTGTTTGTCTTGTTGTATTGTGCATGGGTAGGAAAATTTTCTCCTCGTAGCTCTATCTATCTTTTCCTCATCTATGCTGAAAACCCACAGATGCCTCCTCGTCGCGACCCCAACAACAACAACAATGAGGACAACAACAATGATGCCCTACAGCAGATGCTCACTTCCCAAGCCCAACTTCTACAGATGATGACTCAGTTTGTAGCAGCAATGAACAACAACAACAACAACAACAACAACAATCCGCCACCCCCACCCCCAATGGACAGACTTACCAGGTTTCTGAGACTTAGGCCCAACAAGTTCTCATCGGCTACTGATCCAATAGTGGTAGATGATTGGCTCCGCTCAGTCAACAGGGACCTAGTGACCTGTGAGTGCACTGATGCGGAAAAAGTGAGATTCACCGCGCACCTACTGGAAGGACCAGCTGTGACGTGGTGGGAAACTTATCAAATAACACACCCACTGGAAGGCATGACTTGGGATGATTTTAAGGAAGGTTTTCGAAATGCGCATATCTCCTCTGGAATAATGAATCTCAAGAAGGAAGAGTTCCGTAGCTTGAAGCAGGGGGGAAGAGCACTAAAAGAATACATGGACGACTTTTGCTCGTTGTCCAGGTATGCACCCGAGGACGTGGATACAGATGATAAGAGAAAGGAAAAATTTCTTAATGGACTTAAGGGAGAGCTGAAAATACCCTTGTCTGTGGCTTATGCACCCAATTATCAGTCTTTGTTGGACAAAGCAATCACCTTGGACAACAACATGAGGAAGGAGGAAAACAGAAAGAGAAAGTTCAATACTAGCAAGACCAACTCTGAAATCACGCACAAAAGGCAGCATTTCCCTGAAGGCAGTGGACACAAGCCGTGGAACCACCACCATAATGGCAATGGCCACCGACAAAATGGCCATAACCACAATGGTGGGTACAGAGGAAATAATGGAGGATTCAAAGGAAACAACCATAGTGGACAAAACAACAATGGACATCAACGCCACACCCCTGAGGCGAGGAGAGATCTTGCGCAGGTGACATGCTACAAATGTAAGAAGACGGGACATTTTGCAGATAAGTGCCCAGAAAGGAAAGCTGATGAAAATGCCAAGCCAAACCCATTTCAGAAAGGACACGTGAACCACATCAATGTGGAAGAAGTGATGGATGAGCCTGATGCGGTGATCGGTACGTTCCTACTCAACTCCTTTCCAGCATTGGTTTTATTTGATACTGGAGCATCGCATTCATTCATATCAAGAGTTTTTGTAAACAAAAATGGGTTAATCACCGAAACCATAGGCAAAACCATTAGAGTGAGTTCACCAGGAGGAGAAATGTTTGAATACCGGATGTAGGGATCTCGTCCTGGAAATTGGGAAGTATAGATTCCCAACCCACCTGGTAGTACTAGAATCACAAGGTTTAGATGTTATTCTAGGAATGGATTGGATGACCAATTTTGGAGGGGTCATTGACTGTGTTGATAGAGCTATCGCACTTACCACCCCAGAAGGAAGAAGGATTAGATTCAAATCCAAATTGGAACTTAAAGGGGTCAGGCTGAACTCTCTTAAGGGGGTTAGCCCAGATCAAGTACCAATAGTAAGGGAATACCTCGATGTTTTCCCCGAAGAATTACCCGGAATGCCACCAGACAGAGACGTGGAGTTTCTTATTGATCTAGTACCAGGCACAGGCCCTATAGCAAAGAGACCTTACCCAATGTCCACAGACGAGCTAAAGGAACTTAAGAAACAGCTAGAAGAACAGCTAGGCAAAGGTTTTATTCGGGAGAGTTCATCACCATGGGGAGCCCCAGTTCTCTTCGTGGAAAAGAAGGATAAGAGCCAACGTTTGGTAATGGACTATCGTTCCCTAAATGAAGTGACTATCAAGAACAAATACCCTTTGCCCAAAATCAACGATCTGTTTGACCAATTGGAGGGAGCATGTGTGTTTTCCAAGATTGACCTTCGAACTGGATATTTCCAACTAAAGATTAGGGAACTTGATATACCTAAAACCGCCTTTGTCACCCGATATGGTTCTTACGAGTACACAGTGATGCCTTTTGGTTTAACCAATGCCCCATCCTACTTCATGAATATGATGAACAAAGTATTCATGGAATTTCTTGATAAATTCGTCGTGGTATTCATTGACGACATACTAATTTATTCAAAAAGCAGCAAGGAGCATGAGAAACACCTACGACAAATCTTGGAGAAGCTGCGAGAGCACAAACTTTATGCCAAGTTTAGCAAGTGTGAATTTTGGCTTAGTGAAGTGGGATTTCTTGGGCATATTGTGTCAAAGGAGGGAATCGCCGTGGATCCATCCAAAGTAGCAGCAGTAACAGAGTGGGAACCACCCAAGAATGTTGGAGAAATTCGTAGTTTCTTGGGTCTGGCTGGTTACTACCGAAGGTTCATTGAGAATTTCTCCAAGATAGCAAAACCCATGACAGAGTTGTTGAAAAAGGAAAAGAAGTTTGAATGGAACGATGCCTGCGAGGATAGTTTCCAAGAATTAAAGAAACGTTTGGTAACAGCCCCAGTTTTGTGCCTACCAGACTTGGAGAAGGAATTCCAGGTGTACTGCGACGCCTCACGTCAAGGGTTAGGGAGTGTTCTGATGCAAGGGGGCAGAGTAGTATCCTATGCCTCTAGACAACTCAAGAAGCACGAAGTAAACTATCCCACACATGATCTTGAGTTAGCCTCGGTAGTACATGCATTGAAAACCTGGAGACATTATTTGATGGGAAAAAGGTGTGAGGTATTCACAGATCATAAAAGTCTGAAATATATCTTCACCCAGAAGGAGTTGAATATGAGACAACGAAGATGGTTAGAACTTATCAAGGATTATGACCTCAGCTTACAGTATCACCCAGGCAAGGCTAATGTGGTAGCTGACGCCCTAAGTCGAAAGGTTTATGTCAATGGCCTTACGGCGGGAGAATTGCCCGATGACCTATGCAAAGGATTTAAGGACCTAAGGTTGGAAGTGGTACCTGAAGGATTTGTAACCTCTCTAGTAGTACAACCCACTCTATTGGACAGGATACGTGAAGCCCAAAAAGGAGACAAAGATCTAGATGAGATTAGAGTAAACTTGAGAAGAGAGAAGGCTCCGGGATTTCATGAAGACAATCAAGGAACCCTCTGGTTTGAGAAGCGCGTCTGTGTAGCCAACGATCCTGATCTTAGGAAGCTAATTCTACAAGAAGCCCATGAAACTCCTTACTCCATCCATCCGGGTAATACTAAGATGTATATGGATGTGAAGGAAAGATTTTGGTGGAATAATTTGAAGAAGGACATAGCTGAATATATAGCCAAGTGTGATGTATGCAGTAGGGTGAAGGCAGAGCATCAGAAACCAGCAGGACTACTACAACCATTGAAAGTACCTAGCTGGAAGTGGGAGCAGATTGGTATGGATTTCATTACTGGTCTGCCCAGGACTAAGTCTGGATATGACTCCATTTGGGTAGTAGTGGATCGTTTGACAAAAGTAGCTCACTTCATACCCGTAAAAACCACATATACGAGTGCAAAGTTAGCAGAGATATACTTGAAGAGGATTGTGTGCCTTCATGGTGTTCCTAAAAGTATTGTCTCGGATAGGGGAACACAATTTACATCACATTTCTGGAGACAATTACACGAATCCTTAGGAACTAGATTGGAGTTTAGCACAGCCTTTCATCCACAGACAGATGGCCAGAAGGAAAGGGTAAACCAGATTCTGGAAGATATGCTAAGAGCTTGCGCACTAGACTATGGGTCTAGTTGGGATGATAATCTACCCTATGCAGAGTTTTCTTACAACAACAGCTACCAAGCAAGTATTGAGATGGCACCGTTTGAAGCCTTGTATGGGAAAAAGTGTACTATGCCATTGTTGTGGAGTGGTGTAGGGGAAAGGAATTTCTTTGGACCTGACATTATTCAAGAGGCTGAGGAGAAGGTTAGGTTAATTAAAGATAGACTGAAGATTGCGCAGTCTAGACAGAAGAGCTATGCCGATAACAAACGTAGGGAAGTCACCTATGAGGTTGGTGATAGGACCTACCTTCGAGTATCACCACTCCGTGGAGTAAAAAGGTTTGGGATCAAAGGGAAATTAGCACCTCGGTTCATTGGACCATTCAAAATTCTCTCTCGTAAAGGAGAAGTGGCATACGAGTTGGAGTTACCAGAAATTCTTTCGGCAGTCCATGACGTGTTTCATGTTAGTCAGTTGAAAAAGTGTCACCCCGAGATGTTGGAAACTCCATTAAAGGATACAGTACCCCTTGAGGAAGTGCAACTGGAGAGCGATCTGACCTATGAGGAGAAACCACTCAAGATATTGGAAACAGCGGAAATGATTACTCGCACCAAGACCATAAAATTTTGCAAAGTACAGTGGAGTCACCACACCGAAGAGGAAGCCACATGGGAACGAGAAGATGATCTTCGTGAAGACCACCCTTACCTATTTGCTAGCCTATCCGAAGCTCGAGGGCGAGCTTCATCGTAAGGGGGTTAGTCTGTAACATCCCAAGTTTTCAAAAATCCAAAATCCATAATGCATACATACTCACTGCATCACTGCATCTTTGTTTGCAAAAACAATATGGTTTTATTTTGTTAATCCAAAAATTTAGGAGTTATAATCCTTTAATCTCTATTTGAGTTTAAAACATTTTTTCAAAAGGAAAGTATTTTATTTTTGGAAATAATAGTACCAAAATGTTCCTTAATTCCTAAGATTTTCAAAACCTATTTTTATGTATTTTTCTGATTTAGTCTTGAGGGGTTTTCAAATTACTTTTAAATACCTTTTATATATAAAACAGAAAAAAGGGAGAAACGGAAAAAAACCCACCGTTGCGCAACCCTAGCCCCTCCTCCATGGCTGACCCCCTATATATATTCCCCGACCCCGTGCTCCTTCTCTCACGTTCTCTCTCACGCTACAGAAACCCGCGGAATCGATCTCGACCTCGGGAGCACGCCGCCGCCATTGACGGATCATCGAGGTGGATCACGCCGTCGCTCCGGCCACCCTTGACCCTCTTTTTCCCCATGTATCTCCTCGGTTTAATCCCCGCAGTATTTTGACCCTTCATCCTCTCTTTTTTTGAGCCGTAGAACGCAAGGAAGAGGACACCGGAGCACCGCCGGAGACCGCGACGAGAATCCGCACGCCGGCGCCATCCACGACACCGGGAGCCGTCGCAGAGGACACCATCGTCACTGCCATCCTCCGCTGCACGCCGGGGACATCTTCTCCAGGCCGGAGCTACGCTGAAACGTCGCCGCCATCCGACACCGAGCCGCCCACCGTCGCCGTCGAGTTTCCGGTGAGTCCACCGCCGCTGCCCCTCGCGTTTTGATCTCGTCTGTTAGATCCAAATCCTAGGGCCTAGATTAGATAGCTTACGCGAAAAGGTATTTTCGATCTCGGCCGCCCAGTCCACTTTAGATCCAGCGGCCGTAGAGCGCGATCCGCAGCGAAACGGCATCGACCAATCAGAGCGCTCCGTTGAGTTCGCTCCGGATCGATCATGTTTTCAATAAAAATAGAAAATAGCAGATTTGAAACAAAACTTCAAAAATTTATATCTCAACTTCTGTTTATCCAAATTAGGTGATCTTGGGCTTTTTGAAATCAGCACGTCATGTAGATTTATCTAGGCTATTAAAATTTCAAACTTGAATCGTGCACTCACATGTTATTTGTAGATCTCTATTAATCACTATTATGGACATAACTTTTAATCTACAAATCCTTTTTAGGTGAAATCAATTGCTATGGTTTTGTTTTGATGTCCTCTGTCCAGTAGATGCGTTGGAAAAATTAATGGTGCAACTTTGTAACAGAAACCCTATTAATCTTCATATTAGCCTATATTAAAACCCTAATAATGCTTATAATTATAATTTTGATAATTAATTTGTTTTGCATGCATCATAATCATGTTATTAACATCAGAGAACATCATGGTTAGTAGTCCTTGCTAGTTGTGAATTTTGTGCATTAATTGGATCATTGCATAGCATGCATACATGTTTTTGTATTGTTATTTTGTTATGTTGTTTTGTATGTTTATGTGTGGATTGTTTTGCTTGTTCAGATTGTGAAGAGGATCAAGTCTACTCTTGTTGCTGTTACTCCTGTTGTGATTGTTCATCCTATTGCCAAGGCAAGTGACACATCATCAAATCTCCCATATTTTTACTATGCATTACTAGTGTTTTTGAGTATCATGCATGATAGGAAATTTTACTAAGTTATTACTATGCTATGCAAAATCCCAAGTAGTGTGTAGCCATCCTTTAGACTTGTTATTTTGGAGACTTATGCTTAGTAGATGCTTAGCCTTGCTACAAATTTGTTTTACTCCATGTTGTGGGAAAATTCTAAGTATAAACTCCCAATGAAACACCTGGGTGGATTTTGGATGTGATTGGATTATGTTGAGTGGCTCCCTAGGGCCATATCAATGGTGTTTATCACCGCAGGAGTACACTTGTGGATGGACACCCAGGAACAAAGAGATTCCTAAGTCCCTAAATTTTTTTAGCCACTAGAAGCAACTCAAGGAAGTACAAGTGTGAAGAAATCCAGAATAAAACATCCCCCTCTCTCTTTCTATCTCTCTTCTTATTTTCTTTATCTTGACTTAGTGGTATTTTCTGCCCATCCCATACCCAAACCAAATTAGTGAAGTGAAAGCCATGAAGAAATCTATAAAGATCAAGAGAAGAATCCATCCAAGGAAAATACTACAATAGAAGCATGAAGATAATCTTCAAGAAGACAAGCATGTGAAGACTTGGAGCCATCCACACAAGTTGAAGAATAACAAGTTGTTTTTGCCCAACCATTGACCCAAATGGAAAATCCCGAGACTTTATCTTGTTTTATCTATTGTTAAGAAGTTAGTTGAAGCTAGACCTACCCTAAACCAAAATGGAAAGACTAACTTAGAGTACTCAAATGTCTTGATGAAAATGACTAAGTGTTACACATGGTTATGTGTTACAATAGTTGAGATAGTTAGATCACCTTGGTGAACTCTTGGAACTTCCTCGACAAGTATGGTTATAATAAAGTTAGTTTTCTACAAACTCAAGCTAGTCCTTCCCAATGTATTGAACCATTATAGAGTGAATCTTTCAAACTCAAACATTGAACTTGTCCTAGAAAACTTGGTCCAACTCATTTGTTATGTTATTTGCTCTGTTTGCTTTCTCCACTTATGTGTTTGATTGCTAGGATGCTTGTTTATTTTGTTATTGTGTTTTCAATGAATAGATTGTACGGAGAGCAACGATCTCTTGTGAAGAGAGTGTGAATATCTTCACCAACTTCAACAAGGCAAGTAACACACCATCAACTACCCATTATTTTCTATATGCATTAGTTGATTTTGAGTAGTATGCATGATAGGAAATTTTACCAAGTTATATTATGCTATGCTGTTATCCTAGTAGTGTGTAGCCATCCCTTATACCTTGTTATTTTGATAGCCTTTGAACTTAGTAGATGCTATGCAATGTTACAAATTGTTTTATTAGATGTTGAGGAAAAATTATAAGTATAACATTCAATGAAACACCTGGGTGGATTTTGGATGTGATTGGTTTATGTTGAGTGTTTCCTCAGGGCCCTTGTCTAAGGGTTATTCCACTTGAGGTTGTCACTTGAGGATGGCCACCCAGGAACAAAGAGATTACTATGTCCTTCTAAGTTTAGTAGCTTCCCATGCAGCCTTTTGATATATGGGCTCTGTCTTGATCAACTAAGTTGTGAGGGTTCAGCCCAGGCTTGAAAAGCAGATGTAGCATAATTATAGGTGGAACGGGTCTTGCCGGTGGGTTGAACTCCTTCTTCTGAAAGTTCTCGTCTCAATTCTCTCCTTTCCATGATGCACTCCGGGTGTATAGGATGTTTGGGATAATTGAAGACAAAGGGTGAAAGTGCACAACCTCTGCAGAGTCAACAAACTAAGATCTTAGCCGTGTCCCCGGTTATGGACAACTATGAGCAGCTGGACAAGGATTGACGGAAGAATCTCATCATCAATTTCAATAAGTAAAATTTTGACCAAGTGAACAATATTGTGGTGCTTGGATCTTAATCCAATGTTGCCACCCTTTTAAAAAAAAGTTGGTTTTACAAAAGTGATAGGGGAAAACTAGCTTTATGCAAAACTTAGCCAAAACTCCACTCAACAAATAAGCATGTAGTATTACTCTTGCCATTCATATCCACCATAGTGTTACTTGCCAATACATTAAATTTTATTGACCCCCTTTGCGGCTGCATATTCCATATTGCATATGTTTCTGAAGACGAGTGAGGATTTCGTTTAGGATCTCGAGACTATCGCCAACATGTTTTGCCTGTGGCACATGAAGAAGATGGGCTCAATGTTGTACTATGTTTTCTGTTGTATTTCTTTGTTTCTGCTAGTCTTCTGAGACTATGCAAGTTGTAAATACTATTTTGTAAAGACTGGATCATGCGATGTAATAGAATTTTATGCATTTGCATGATATTTCATTTTGTACTGTGATGCTAGCAATTGATCCAGGGACTAGCACAATAACACAGATGTTCTTACATTATTTAAATGTGGGAGCGCTACAAAATGGTATCAGAGCATTGTGTTTCCTGTAGGATTCGAGACCCTTAGGTTTGGAGGCCATTTTTGACCATGTTATTATCTCCTTAGAGTATTTTGGATCCTAGAGGCATAGTGAGATGAAGCGGCCCAGACAACTTTACGTGTCCACTGACACGAGACCGTTCCCTGATTGGCTTGCGGGTGCATTTTCCTTCTCACTATAGTGAATATCCAATTTGCAACAAGTTGTTAATAACCCATTGATCACCCTAGGATTGAAAACTTTCTATTTTAAATATGTCTAGAAACAAAACAATCATCTTAATTCTTCTCATATCATCTCATGTATTATTCACCTTCATAATTTCCTAGATGACCTCCTCCTTAATACACTCAAGCCAAGATTGTTGATGACCATACCATGAAGTGCAAGAAGTGTTTTCACCACATGAAGACCTACACTCAAGAAAATTTAAGAAACTTGGAGATATACCCATACTTCACAACAATCAAGAATACCTCAAGGCATTGAGAGAAGAATCTGAAGAAAACTCAAGAAGATATAGATGAGAACACCAATATAGTTACTTTGTTAGAACAACGTTAACACGATTAGTGTATTGATCATACTTTCGAGTGTAGTATGGAAATACTAGTTGTTTTCTAAAACTTAGTTGTTTGGTGTGATGAATGAGTTGCTATATGTTTGTTATGTGTTGTTTGCAAGATGAGTTTCCTTGATCTTATGTGTTGGGGTAGGATCTTCTTTAGTCTCTTTCTAATCTCTACTCATTCATGCTAAGCCAAACAAAAACTCATACCCATTTACCAACCATATTGGCATACCATATAAAGTGCAATCACAAACATTTCACCCAAGAATGTCACAACCAGTACCCTACCAGGACACAAGCCATCCTATTTAAGGAGGTTAGCCTCAAATTATCCTTTTGTTTGAAGGAACAATCCCATCCATGATGAAGCCAGCTGCATACAAGGAGCAACAAGCCAAATAAACAAGTGAAGATAGACAAGTGGACCCTAAGTTGGATGAGCTATGAAGATTTCAGAGCCAACTACACCAAGAGAAGAAATAATGAAGAAACACAACTATCCAGTTTGTGTTACATAGGAGTTTTACGCAACCCACTAGTTGAGAAATGATAGTAGTCTCAAGTTTGTCTTACAGATTGGAAACTTTCTGTTAGACAAGTGAGATGACCTAGTGTTATTAAACAAGATTCATCAATCCAAGTACAAGGTAATGATTGAGTGCAACATGGATTGGCCCCCATGGTGACTACTCACATTATTTACTTTTGCTATGAGGAATGTTAAATCTGAGTGACATACCTATTAGAGAGACGACGATGTTAAACCTGAACCATAGAATGGTAGAATACAATAATGACCCTATGTTACTGTTGCTGAAAACGTACTATTTTCGGTGAGGATCAAGCCAACCTTGGAGCTATCAAGCAATGGAAGATTTTTTCTACCATGAGAGTTTCGTTAGTAATAGCATGATGTTTTCCTTCAAGGATGACAACAACAAGATGGAAGATTTTCCAAGAACATCAAAAGACCAAGTTGAGAGGAACCGAAAGAATTTTGATTGACCCAAAGAGTGACCCCTCAGTGTCAAAGGTAGTTCAACATACCTATGTTGGTCTGCAGCTCTACCGCGAAGGAAAGTTCTACTCAAGCCAATCTCAAATCAATCTACACTCCAATCTAATGAAAATATACTACCCACAAAAGTTTCTTTTAAGGGTGGTAGCCCACCAAGTTGTTCTGGAACCCATTTACCCAATCCTAATCTTTCTTTCTAGCCTTCCCAAATCTCGGGACGAGATTTCTTTTAAGGGTGGTAGTCTATAACATCCCTGATTTTTGGAAAGTGCAAAAATCAATAAAAATTGAAACTTTTTGTTTTCATGTTTAGTAAGTCACCAAAAACCAAATGAGATGGAAGAAATAAAAGGAAACAATATATAACTCAATGAAAATTGAAATTAAGAATCCATTATACCTCTATTCCATAAACCCTAAAAGACCATTCAAAATAAATATTCATTATTCAAAGAAATTGTTTTCTCTTAGAAACCCTTACTTTATAACATGTTTTCAAATCAACCATTACTTTGAATATAGTTTATGGCAACAAAAATCAAAGATTTATAACCCTTAATAAAGCTCTAAGCCTCAGAAACATTTGATGAGAATAAAATATTTTAATAATAACTTTTATTTGTTATTCCAAGTTTTAAACACAAAGGTATGAAAATAAAATGCATTGCTTTGAAAATAACATAAAAGAGGACTTAGAAAACAATATTATGACTTATGGGATTTTTTTTTCAAAATTTTATGAAGCCACTTTTATATTTATTTAATTTTCTAGCATTAAGTTACTATTAATAAATCGTTCATATCCTAAAATTATAAAATATGAAAATGGTTTAAAAATGACTTCCAAAAATAGTATTTGACATGTATAATGTATCTAAGATTTTATTTAATTAAAAACATCATTTTATTATTTTTCCAATCTTTAAATAACATTAAGTACTATTAATGTTTTATTTATAAATTGCAAAATATGATTTATTTTTGAAATATGTTGAAAGTTTTAAAAAATGCTTCTAAGTGAAAGATATTAGTTTTACAAACTTTTTGCAATTGGTTTGAAGTCATTTGGACTTGTATATTAAAAGATATTAAAAAAAGAAAAAAAAAGAGAGTGATGACGTCATCATGACGTCACCTTCTTCTTTCTCTGGAAACTGAAGAACGGTAGTTCTGGCCGTTTCTTCTCCGATTGATTGCACGCGATTAAAGCCCTGAATCAATGCCCTGTTTCCACCCCTTAATTCCCTTGCATCTACTCTATATTTTTCCTCTCACACCTCTGTCTATTGTGCCTCTAGGCTCCCCAAATCTCTCGCCGGAGTCAGCTCCTTCTGTGGCCGTTCTTCATTGCTTCCGGCGAGATAAGTCATTCCCCGGCTCCGTTTTCCACTCTCTGCCCTTGCCACGGTCCTTCTCATCTTCTGATGCCCTCGGGCGAATTTTTCTTGCAGTGCAACGACGAGATGAGCTCATCTGCATCTCGCCGGCGGCATCAGAGCTCCGTCTGCGTCGCGCCATCGTCCCCGGAAGCGCTGGAGGATACTGTGGCCCTCATTGTTTTTGCTGTGACGTCGTGATCCCCGTGGACCACTTTGCCGTGCTCGGAGGCCCGTGCAACCTCCCTGCCATCAAGACCCGAAGGTCACCGGAGCCGCGACTACTCCATCCGCGTCACGCCGCCGTTCGAGGAAGCTCTCGCCCGCGACATCGTCACCATCAAGCTCGCAGTGCCCTCCCGCGCCTCGTCGACTCTTCCGTTGAGCAAAAGGAGCACCAGAGTGCCATCTCCGACGAGATCCCGAGCGCCGCCGCCGTGACCCCATTTTCCGGCAAGAATCGCGCCGCCAGTGAGCTCCCTCCCTCTCTTATTTTTTGAGCACCGTTAGATCCCGATCCGACGATCCGTGTTAGATCACTTAACGAACAGGTATCGACCAATCGGATTTAGCCACGTCAGCCAAGCGTTAAGTGATCTATTCGTCGCTCGGTGCAGCACGTAGACGGCCCAAGCCCAACTGTTATCTGTCGCCCAGTGCAGTGCATAGCAGCCCAGTCTTTGTTTTTCTTCCGGAATAGAAAATAAATAGTAATTTTTGCAGATTAGTCCCTAGACCTTAGAAACATCATATCTTTCTAACCATAAACCCAAATTTAGCAAACTTGGAATTTTTGAGATCAGCACAACATGTAGAAACTTTTGGCACTATCAATTTTCAAATTTAACAAGCTTAAATTGGTTCAAATTTAAATATGCTTGTTTGATGAATTTTGGCATAATTCAAATTCTACAAATCCAAAAATTGCAAATAAAATATATTTGGAAACATTAGGATGTGTACTCTCATATCCTCTGTTCCAAAATAATTTTTGAACAAGTTAGTTTAGAAATTAGAATTAAGTAGTATATTTAAGTATTTTTGGCATAGAATTAATTCTATAAATAATTAGAATATGTTCCCTTAAGCAAAATTGCTCCTTTTGGTAACCTTGAACCAGAGACATCAGTACCTAAACCTTTTGGACAACCTTGAACCATTTCCTTGTAAGTTGGACGAAAAATTCATCTTAGTGAACCACTAGTTGATCATGCCTTAGATTTTGTTTCTATTCATTCTACCATTTTTTGTCGTGACCATTTTGAATCCAAGACCAAGTCCCTAGTATGTAAACCATCTAAGAGACCAAGTAGTGAACCTCAAACACTAGTACTATAGTTTTCTATCTACTCCTCCATCCCCCTATTCTTGGTTCAAGAATCCATCAAGTTAGCAAATGGAAAACAAGACTCAAGCAATAGAAGGCTCTTCACTTTCAACTTGGTGGCAACATGAAGAGCTACAAGGAGGATCAATGAAGAAATTTTGAAGAAAAGAATTCACCACTAGAAGCAACTCAAGGAAGTACAAGTGTGAAGAAATCTAGAAGAAAACATCTCCCTCTCTCTTTCTATCTCTCTTCTTATTTTCTTTATCTTGACTTAGTGGTATTTTTTGCCCATCCCATACCCAAACCAAATTAGTGAAGTGAAAGCCATGAAGAAATCTATAAAGATCAAGAGAAGAATCCATCCAAGGAAAATACTACAATAGAAGCATGACTTCAAGACGACAAGCATGTGAAGACTTGGAGCCATCCACACAAGTTGAAGAATAACAAGTTGTTTTTGCCCAACCATTGACCCAAATGGAAAATCCCGAGACTTTATCTTGTTTTATCTATTGTTAAGAAGTTAGTTGAACCTAGACCTACCCTAAACCAAAATGGAAAGACTAACTTAGAGTACTCAAATGTCTTGATGAAAATGACTAAGTGTTACACATGGTTATGTGTTACAATAGTTGAGATAGTTAGATCACCTTGGTGAACTCTTGGAACTTCCTCGACAAGTATGGTTATAATAAAGTTAGTTTTATACAAACTCAAGCTAGTCGTTCTCAATGTATTGAACCATTATAGAGTGAATCTTTCAAACTCAAACATTGAACTTGTCCTAGCAAACTTGGTCCAACTCCTTTGTTATGTTATTTGCTCTGTTTGCTTTCTCCACTTATGTGTTTGATTGCTAGGATGCTTGTTTATTTTGTTATTGTGTTTTCAATGAATAGATTGTACGGAGAGCAACGATCTTTTGTGAAGAGAGTGTGAATATCTTCACCAACTTCAACAAGGCAAGTAACACACCATCAACTACCCATTATTTTCTATATGCATTAGTTGATTTTGAGTAGTATGCATGATAGGAAATTTTACCAAGTTATATTATGCTATGCTATTATCCTAGTAGTGTGTAGCCATCCCTTATACCTTGTTATTTTGATAGCCTTTGAACTTAGTAGATGCTATGCAATGTTACAAATTGTTTTATTAGATATTGAGGAAAAATTCTAAGTATAACATTCAATGAAACACCTGGGTGGATTTTGGATGTGATTGGTTTATGTTCAGTGTTTCCTTAGGGCCCTTGTCTAAGGGTTATTCCATTTAGGTTGTCACTTGAGGATGGCCACCCAGGATCAAAGAGATTACTATGTCCTTCTAAGTTTAGTAGCTTCCCGTGCAGCCTTTTGACATATGGGCTCTGTCTTGATCAACTAAGTTGTGAGGGTTCAGCCCAGGCTTGACAAGCAGATGTAGCATAATTATAGGTGGAACGGGTCTTGCCGGTGGGTTGAACTCCTTCTTCTGAAAGATCTCGTCTCAATTCTCTCCTTTCCATGATGCACTCCGGGTGTATAGGATGTTTGGGATAATTGAAGACAAAGAGTGAAAGTGCACAACCTCTGCAGAGTCAACAAACTAAGATCTTAGCCGTGTCCCCGGTTATGGACAACTATGAGCAGCTGGACAAGGATTGACGGAAGAATCTCATCATCAATTTCAATAAGTAAAATTTTGACCAAGTGAACAATATTGTGGTGCTTGGATCTTAATCCAATGTTGCCACCCTTTTAAAAAAAAGTTGGTTTTACAAAAGTGATAGGGGAAAACTGGCTTTATGCAAAACTTAGCCAAAACTCCACTCAGCAAATAAGCATGTAGTATTAGTCTTGCCATTCATATCCACCATAGTGTTACTTGCCAATACATTAAATTGTATTGACCCCCTTTGCGGCTGCATATTCCATATTGCAGATGTTTCTGAAGACGAGTGAGGATTTCGTTTAGGATCTGGAGACTATCGCCAACATGTTTTGCCTGTGGCACATGAAGAAGATGGGCTCAATGTTGTAATATGTTTTCTGCTGTATTTCTTTGTTTCTGCTAGTCTTCTGAGACTATGCAAGTTGTAAATACTATTTTGTAAAGACTGGATCATGCGATGTAATAGAATTTTATGCATTTGCATGATATTTCATTTTGTAATGTGATGCTAGCAATTGATCCAGGGACTAGCACAATAACACAGATGTTCTTACATTATTTAAATGTGGGAACGCTACAATATCAAAAGGGTTTAACCAATTTGGTTAGGACAAGATCAAGGTTTGATTTTTAAAAGATTCATTCTCAAATGGTTCAATACATTCTAAGGAGTTTCCAAGGGTTTACTTGGGATGGACTAGGTTGAGTTTTGTAGAAGACTAACTTTATTTTAATCATACTTGTCGAGGAAGTTGCAAGAGTTCACTAAGGATGTTTAGTTTGAGTTTCTAGTAGCCAAACTTTATTGAAAACATATTTCTCTAAGAAGTTCCAATAGATCACCAAGGTGATCTCACTATTTCAACTAAAGTATCACATTATAAAGTGTAACACTTAGCTGTTTTCATTCAAAACATTTGAGTACTCTAAGTTAGTCTTTCCATTTTGGTTTAGGGTAGGTCTAGGTTCAACTAGCTCCTTAACAATAGAGAAAACAAGATAAAGTCTTGGGAATTTCCATTTGGGTCAATGGTTGGGCAAAAACAACTTGTTATTCTTCAACTTGTGTGGATGGCTCCAAGTCTTCACATGCTTGTCTTCTTGAAGTTAATATTCATGCTTCTATTGTAGTTTCCTCCTTGTTGTGAAGCTTCCCTTGTACTTGATAAATCTTCATGATCTTCACTTCACTACTTGGTTTAGGTATGGGATGGGCACAAATACCACTAAGTTAATTTGAAAGAAAATAAAGAAGAAGGATAGAAAGAGAGAGGGAAATGCTTTCTTCTGAATTTCTTCACACTTGTACTTCCTTGAGTTTCTTCTAGGTGTGGAGTCCAAGTATTTTCTTCAAAACTTCTTCATTGATCTTCCTTGTAGCTCTTCATGTTGCCACCAAGTTGAAAATGAAGTGCCTTCTATTGCTTGAGTCTTGTTTTCCACTTGCTAACTTGATGAATTCTTGAAGCAAGAAATAGGGGAGTGGAGAGGTAGATATAAGACTAGGGTACTAGTGTTTGAGGTTCACTACTTGGTCATTTTAGGGACTTGGTTTTGGCTCCAAAATAGCCACCACAAAGATAATAAAATGGAAATAAATTTTAAGGCATGATATTATGGGTGGATCACTATGTTGGGTTTTTGGTCAAAAACACGTCGCCATGGTCCAAGGATGTCCAAAATGTTTAGAGTGATGTCTCTGGTTCAAGTTTACCAATTGGAACAACTTTGCTTAAGGGAACATATTCTAATTATTCATAGAATTAAATCTATGTCAAAAAATACTCAAATATACCAATTAATTCTAAATTCAAATTTAACTTGATCAAAAATTATTTTGGGACAGAGGGTCTAAAAGTACACATCCTAAGGTTTCCAAATATATTTTATTTTCAATTTTTGGATTTCTAGAATTTGAATTATGCCAAAATTCATCAAACAAGCATATTTAAATTGGAACCAATTTAAGTTTGTCAAATTTAAATTTGGACAGTTATAAAAGTTTCTAAATGTTGTGCTGATTTCAAAAAGTCCAAGATTGCTAAATTTGGGCTTATGGATCAAAAGATATGATAGATCTAAGATTCAGCGACTTTTGTGCAAAACTGCTAATAATTCCAGCGGGACAAATAATTTGAATTAAGGTCTGGCCACATGGCATGCTGTGATTGGCCAGGGGTGCTGACTGGGTGTCTACGTGGCTAGCTGACTGGGTCTAATGACGTAGATAAGTCAACAGATCTGGGCCGTCCGATCCAGATCTGAGGGTTGCATACCCCTTCAGTAAGTGATATAATCTTGTCCATTAGATCTAGATCTAACGGCCAGAGAGAGGAGGAGGGTGCTCACTGGTGACGGGTGGCTGGAATGGCGATGGTGGCGGCGCTGCGCCTCGGGTGTGGACGGCGGGGCTTCTCCGGTGGTGTTCGAGCTCGCTGAAGACCACTCGGAGGTGCGCCACGACAAGGCTGAGAGGTTGGTGGCCACGGCGTGCTCGGAGACATCGTCTATCAACGGCGCGGTGCGGTTGGTGGCGTCGCGGCTCCGGGGAGGTTCGGGATGGACGGCGCGGCCTCAAATCTGCACAAAAATTCACGACCAAATGGTCAGAGCCACACGCGTTGTCGTGGGGAAACAAATGGAGGTGGTCTCGGGCTCGGATACCTCCTCTGTTGGCCGGAGAGGACGAGAAACGGCGGCCGCACGGACGAACTCCGGCGAGGAATCATGACAGAGAGGGGCGCAATAACCAGAGTAGAGAGAGGGAAAATGAGGAGGGACTCCTTGGCTCTTTATAGGCGCGGAGAAGGAAAAGAATCATGGCCTTAATGGCCCTTAATCGCGCGGCGAAGAATTTGGCCGGAAACTGCGTGATTTCCTCTCTGTGAGGAAGACGATGGTGACGTAAGTGATGACGTCATCCGTTATTTTTCTTTTTTATTTCTGTTTTAAAGATTAATTCATAACTTTTGTTTTATAACCCCAAATGAATTGAAACAAATTTCTAAATTCTTGAATTTTCAAATACTTTCCAACCGTACCATTTTTGTAAACTTTTCAACATATTTATATTTTCGAATTTTGAAATTTGAATAATTTCTTAATAGTGGTTTAATGTTATTTCCAAAATATAAAATAAAAAAAATGTAAAACTTAGTCAATTAAAATTTTAGTGACATTCTATTAGTGGAATATTATTTTTAAAGTTAATTACCACACATATTCATATTTTATACTTGTAAGACATAAGTGATTTATTAATAGCAACCAATGTCATTTTCAAAATAGAAAAACTAATATTCATTAAAGTGGCTTAATAAAATTTATAATAAAACCTCAAGTCATAATATTGTTTTCAATTCCCTCTTGTATGTTATTTTCAAAGCAATGTATTTTATTTTCACACCTTTATGTTTAAAACTTGGAATAACAACTAGAAGTTATTATTAGCAATTTTATTCTCATCAAATACTTTTGAGGCTTAGAACTTCATTAAGGGTTATAAATATTTGAGTAATGTTGCCATAAGATAATTTTCAAGGTAATATTGGAGTTGCAAACATTTTAGGTAAGGGTTTGTTAATAAAAAGATATTCCCTTTATATAATGAAACTTTTTTTAATAAGGTTTTAGGGACAGGGGCATAACTGGATTGCTAAACTCAATTTCATTGAATTATGTATTATTTCCTTTTGTTTCTTGCTTCTCATCTGGTTCTTGGTGACTTACATAACATGAAAACAAAAGTTTCAAAATTTTGTGATTTTTTGCATTTTCCAAAAATCATGGATGTTACAGTAGAACCGCGGGGGAACGTAGAAGAACTATAAACGAGAATACCGAGTTTACCCAGGTTCGGTACGACGCAAATAGGCGGCGTTCCTACTCTTGCAATCTCACTAAATCAGGGCTAAAGCCTGAAGTATACAAAGTACAACCGTGAGTATAGTTTCGCTAACTCGACGAGGATGAACTTCTCGGTGATTTGGCTTCTAGCTAATTATATGTCTGTTCGTGCTCCCGTACGGCTTTATATAGATAGCCGGATTAGGTCTTACAGAAAGGAAACCTAGGAGACTACGGAAAGTATCTAACTTGGAAAGTAAGGAATCCTTGTTCTCCTCCATGCCGTACCACTTTGGCTCATGGTCCGGGTTCTTCTAATTTCGGCTTCCCGCGCATCAGCTTACTGGGCCGCCCAATGGACTATGCTCCATTGCATGTGGGCCACCCCGGTAATCCGGCTTCAGGCCAATGCCGGATATACCGCTAATTGACATATATCTGATACTAGCCCCCAAGAAGGATTAATACTTTATTCCGCTGTTCCTTGTGGATTTGTATTCTTTTCTAGAAATGTCGATGTTTTGTCTTGATTCTTCTTTCATCAAAATTCTTCGATGCCAAACTCGGATTTATCGAAATCCGGCATTTCTTCCACGAACATTCGTGGAGAAAGAAACTGTGATGCAAGCGATGAAATCTTGCTTATGTCACAATCATCATGGGTCAGTCAAAAAGCCTTTACCCTTATCTCTAACAGATTCTCGCGCGAGAAACGAGGAGATAGCAATAATCACCCCGCCCCCTTGTTTCCCATATTTTCAGGCATTACACGCGTCAAGCGTCCAACGGATAAAAGAGCCGATGGAGATAATCTCAACGTATCCTGGCTATAAATAGCTGCCTCAGGGTCTCCGGCTAACCTTCCACTTCCTTTTCCTCCTCGAGCCACTTGAGCACCAGAGCACTCCCGCTCCCAGTTCCTCGAGCTAAACCACCCAGAGAAAACGCAAACCCGAGCCCCCGAGCCCTCACCGGCGAAACCATCGGTGGTTCTTGCTCCCGCCCGCGCCGCCCGCAAATGGACAGCGGAAGCCCTCTCCGTGCCTCCGAGACCGCGAACATCGACGCTACCATCTAGGATCTCATCGGGGATCTCGACCCCATTGTCGGAGCTTCCCCGAGCTTCTCCATGCACGAGTCGGCGGCTTCTGCGAGCGCACCGGTGGGTGGGAACCTTACTCCCGCCGTCAAAACTATGCCGTCTCCTTCGGGCACTCCTCCTCCTCCTCCTGTCTTCCCGACACCAAGGAGGGAGATATTTCCACTCGCGACAGCGAGAAAACAACCGTCATTACTGTCGGATGCTAGGAAGAGGACGAAGGAGACGCCGACAATTGGAGCCACCGCAATGTGGCCCCGACTCTTCTCCAGGCCATGGAGAAGGACGGTTTTATTGGTAAGGACAAGTGGCGGCTAGAGCAGGACGACACCGAGCCTTCTCCGAAAGACCAAGAACGCGTCGTTCTGGCTTCTCATATCAACATAGGTATGGGTTGTCCGCCATCCGCGGTTTTCCTTTAAGTCCTCAACCACTACAACATCTAGCCCCACAACCTTCCACCCAACTCCATTTTGTATATAGCCGGGTTCCAGGACCTTTTCGAGGGTTAATTAGGGATAGAACCCCGCCTAGATTTCTTTCAATATTGTTTCAACGTGAAACGCAACACCATGTACCAAAGGTGCTCTCCCGATTTACGGGACCATTTCTTTTAACCTCCGTAGGAAGAGAGAAGAATGGTTTCCAAAAATCAAGACTTACGAGTCCGTCAAATTCTGGACGGGCTCCTTTTTCTATCATTCGAATGTTCCCTATCCTAGAAAGGATACGGGAATTCTGGCTTTCATCAATTCCGCGGCCACGCCCCAAGACAATTGGGCGTTGGACGCGGTCCAGGTTCTGCCTCTAGACCTGATGAGAATCAAACGAAGAATCGCCAAACTCGTCTCCTCCAATCCTCCTCTGACCAGCATGGATACAGTTCTATGCTGGCTCGGAAGACGGATTCAGCCTCTTGCTCATCATTGCGGTCGGCTTCTCTGCGAATACTCGGGACCCAAAGATTCGATGAGGACGACAAAGTCCTCTTTGTCGAAAAAGGTGTTCAAGAAGCATGTCAACCAGCTTGTGGCTACTCGTTACCAATACGAGGAAAGCCTACAAATATACAATGAAGGGAACCGGGATCCCGAGGTACGTCTTTGGGTATTTGTTCAAACTTCATTTTTTCTCGGATGTTTTTTTATACTAATCTAGAGAAGGTGACTTTTCTTTTTTTACCGCTTTTCTTTTTTTTATACTAATCCCGAGGTACGTCTTTGGGTATTTGTTCAAACAATGAAGGTGACTTTTCTTTTTTTACCGCTTCTTCATCTTCCAGAGAAGGACCTCGCAACCGACAACGAGTTAGCGGCACTAAAAGACCATTTTCAATCAGCTGGAGGGAGGAAGCGCAAGAAGGTATCTTCCTGCCAGGAAGTTATCGATCTTGACGGTGCACTTGTCGCTACTTCCAGGTAAAAATCCAGGATTTCATATTTGTATGCATTTTCTTGCGTAACTTTTTTCTCGGATTTCCGATCTCGGATTTTCATGCTTTTCTCTTTTCTAGCCTTGCTCCTGTCCCTTTAAAGGGAAAAGGCAGCAAGAAGCTGAAATTCGTTGCTTTTAGGGGGCCGAAGCCATCTCCCTCAGCTGCCCCAGACACTCCAGTAGCAGTTGGAGAAGAAAACACAGCTGCTCGGGAGGAATACCCCTTGCAGTCCGGCCATCCTGTTGCTGTAACATCCCAAGTCTGAAAAATAGCCTTTAGAATGTTTTGCTCTCTGTTATTTTATGTTTTTCATCATGGCATCATGTTGATTGCATTTGTTTTGTTTGTTTTCCATTTGTTTTCCTCTGTTTTCATTTGTTTTCCAACTGTTTTCCTTTGTTTTCTATTTGAATTTCAACTCAAATTTCAAACCCTTTGTTTCATCCTTGTGATGTTACAATTTCCAAAGTGAGAGTTCAAATAAAAACAACCAAATTGCTTTCATTTTATTCCATAATGCTCACTTGTTAAGTTAATGATTTTAATCAATCAATTGTTCCAAAATCACATTCAAAAATTCAATACATTGTATAAACAACACCCAATTGGAAAGTTATGAAAATTACCAAAACAATCTAATCTTTTGTTTCCAATTATTCCATGTTTGATCAACTAATAAAATGGTGCTTTCTATTCCAATTAAATAATTCCAAATTGCTTCCAAACTCACATTCCAAATCAACCAACAACACCATTTTCAAATTGTGAAAAATACCAAAACAAATGTACTCCTTGTTTCCAATTAAACTCATTGGATTACCATAATTAACAATCTTGTTTTAGATAACAAATTATTAACCAAACTTCATTCAAATTCAAAGCAATTTACAACACAGCGAATCAATTTGATTTTTTTTTCAAAAAACAAGGTTGGCATTGGTAGGTGTTGAGCTAACCAACTCACCCTAATTTTTCCTAAATTTTTACCCACCCAAAACCCTCCTTTTCTTCATTTGTCGATTCAGCAAAAAAAAAATGGAACAAAAGGAATAAAACAGAGGGAGAGAGAGAGGAGCAGCAGCAGCCCAATCCCATTTTTTCCCTCAGCCCATCTCCTTTTCTTTTCACCACCCAGCCCACCAAAATCTGGCCCAACTCCCCACAGCCCACTCCCTATCGTCCCCCACCTCCGTACGATGACGAACGCAATGGTGGACAGCGACCTGCAGCACGTGCTGCTCCCCCCATCCCCCCTCCTATAACTACCTCCTAGCCCCTAGAAACCCTAACCCTAACCCTAACCCGCACCCTTTCCCTCTCTCTTCCTCCTCCAGCCGCCGGCCCCCCTTCCCCTCTTCCTCCACGGTACTGCACCCTCTGCAACCTCCCTGTCAACCGTACATGGCGCCGGAGTTCTCCTCCGCCTTGGCGCCGCGTCCGACCGCCTCCGGCCACCCCGAGTACTCCCACGCGAAGATGGTAACTCCCCCTTTCCATTCCCCTACTCTCCCCTCTCGTTCCCTTGCTGTTTGCACCTCGAATCGGCTGGCCATGGATGCGTTTGCTGCTTGTTCGTTGACAGAGAAGGTCACCTGTATTTGTGCGTTTTCAGTTCAGTTAACGCCGATTGATCTGGTTCAAAACCAACCCAGCCCGCTATGCATCAGAACAGGCGCAACAGCCCAACTGGTGGACTCGCTGCGCGCACAAGCAGCAGCTCGCGAGTTCAAGTCCCGCACCCCGCACCTTTTCTGCCTTTTTCCGAATTAAATTCAGTTCCATCTCTGAACCTTAAGCCCCCTCGCCCCCCTTGTTCTATCAACAAATCGCACCAGCCCAGTTGGTTGGTTCCCTTGCTCAGCAGCAGGAGGGCAGGGGTTCGAATCCCACCCCTGCCTAACAAAAACCATCTTTTTTTCCATTTATTCTTCTAGATCTAGAGCTATCCCATATTGCACCCAGGTCCCTATATCTTTTATCTAGATCCCTGTTATAATTCTTTCCAAGTCCCAGTATCTTTTTTTGGTCCATAGTTATTTTCTATCACCCATAAATTGCTTAAACTTGGTAAATCAATAACTTTTGTTTGGAAACTCCAATTGCAAAACTTTAAACATGTAAATCACTCCATTTTAAATTCTCTACCCAAATATAAAATTTGTTTACTGTTTTGAATATTTTAAATTGGTGCAATATTTGAAAACTTGTCAAATTCATTTAATTTTGCAAAAATCATAACTTGGGCATAAAAATTCCAAATTTCACAAACCAAATATGTTTTCCAATCAACTTTTCATGTACTTTCCAAATATAAATTTTGTTTGCTGTTTTGAATAATTTAAATTGCTGAAAACAACTGTTTCTTGTTTATTGCAATTAAAATTGCCAAAATAATAACTTGCTCATTTTAAATCCAATTTCCACAAATGAAATATGTTTTCCATGCAAAATTAAACCACCTTTCCAAATATAAACTTTGTTTTCTGTTTTGAATAATTAAAATTGGTTAAATAATTTAAACCTTGTTTAATTCATTTAAAATTGGTAACTTCATAACTTGATCAAATCAAATTCTTTTGGGACATATAAAATATGTTTTCAAACCATCAAAGCATAACCTTTTCAAATATGAATCTCACTTAATGTTTTGCACAAATAAAAATTCATTTGAGTTCATGTTTGAATTAAATTCATTTAATTCTTGCTTAAACTTGTGTAATTCATAAATAATTTATTTGAAATCCCTTTTTCAACAAGTGAAACATGTATTCCAACTAAAATCTTGTTTTCTTTTCAAATATAAACTTGGTGATCTGTTTTGAACAATTTAATTTGATGAAAACAACAATTGCTTGTGTGACACCTTTAAGTAACCAAAATTCCAACACTTAATAAATGAATTTCTAAACTTGTTAAGCCTTATTTCTATTTGATTCTATTGTTGTTATTTTGCTGTTTTCCTCATGCATGCATCATGCTAACAACTTTCACATAATAATAAATTGTAGATCATTTGTTTCCACTTAATTCATGGACTCTTGCCAAATGCAATCCAATTGCATATGGGTCCAATTAAATTGTGTTATCTTGTCAACTAGTTTATTTTGATGCATCCATTAAACTGACATGCATCATCTTTGATTGTGCACAATGCCATGATATTGATTGTTTATCTTTCTGCCTTGTTCGTTTGCTTCTTCTCGGATAAACGACGACGTTGAGACCGCCGATACTTACGACACCCCTTCTAAGGAGTTAGCTCAGTACCAGGCTACTGGGTTTGCAGGCAAGTTATCACTCACATGAACCACTGTGTTCCTTTCAACATTGGTTACCGATACTTTCCGTTGTCCTTTTTCTGCTAGCCTTAGTAGTAGTTGTTCTGTTACGAACCTATCACATGAATCCCTTAAAACCTGATATTGCCTCATCTCACTTCCTACAACCATTGTTTGAGCCAGTGTCTTACTAGCATGCTTAGGTTGCTTTTGCTCGAGTCTGTTATCCGTTACTTTCTGCTACTACCCTATTACGTTGTGGGGGCTCGATGTTAATCAATCAATCCTGTTAATTGCTAATGGTAATAATAATTTGATGATAAGGCACCGGCAGGAGGCCCATGAGAGGTTTTGAAGCCTGCTAGTGTCGACCCTAATAGGAAAAGGGTCTTGTCTACTGATCCATGATGAGCGCACTACCCGCATTTGGGAAGCGAGTATGGGCGCCCCCCTCAACTTGACCTGATTCGCATCTCGTCCAAATCGCCTCATTTAGTTCGTGTTTTCCATTTGCCGCATGCATGTTTTTGCGAGCCCAGGCCAGGGTGGAACTTTTGTAGTCGGCATATAGGGGGACACGGTCTTAGAGTGCTATGAGGGTCCCTTTTCTTCGGGGCTTGATTAGCCGTGCGCCCAAGGTTCTTTGGGCTTGATGCGAAGAATGGTTGGTTGTGTTGAGTGCCCCGCTTGGTGGGAGGCATCCCATCTGGCGGGATATTCATGAGTGTACGGCCAAATTGGTGCAACCCTGCAGGGATAATCTTCTCGAGAAGCCGTGTTTTCCGCGGTTATGGATTACTTGGTGAAAGTACTGGCTAACAAGTACTCAGGACAACTTAAACATAATGATCAAACATGTTACACCCAATGATTAATAACTTGACTAGTAATAGGTTGATGGCACAATAACTTGATTCACCTTTATTACAACTGTGTGAGTTATCCTCGGATTGCTTCTTTGGATAAGGGGCGAGATCCAGGATGGGTTTGTTTTAAGTTATCTTTCAGTTGGTTACAATCCTCGATCTTATCTCCTTTCTGTTAGCCGGAAGTGGTAGAATCTCTGTAGTTGGTTAGCGCAGCCAGTTGCAGCATCTTTTATATCCCCTTTCTTCCGTTGAACCCAAGGCATCTGTGCTTGGTGTTGACGGGTTACACTTTGGTGAACTGTGAGTCTTGCTTGCCAGTACGTTTATGTACTGACCCCTTTGGGGCTGTGGTTTACGCAGACGACGTTTCCGAGGATCTACATGGTGGCAACTACGTGAAGTTTGACGAGACTGCTGACGAGTAGATAGCGGACCCGGGCAGGATCCGAGACTTCGTGGATGGGCTCCGTCTGTTTGTTTCCGGCCTCTTAGGCCTATTTGGTTCTGGTCTGTACTCAGACTGAAGGGAATATGCCCGAGAGGCAATAATAAAATGGTTATTATCTTATTCCTTGTTTATGATGAATGTTTATTTCTCATGCTAGAATTGTATTAACCGGAAACGTTGATACATGTGTGCTTAATAAACAAACAATGGTTCCTAGTAAAGCCTCTCTTTTAACTAGCTCGTTGATTAATAGATGATCAAGGTTTCCTGATCATGAACATTGGATGTTGTTAATAACGGGATCATATCATTAGAAGAATGATGTGATGAACATATACCCAAAGAGAATATAGCAATGCGATCAAGTCATTTAGTTTACATTGTTATATCAAACACACGAAGTAACTTATTCCTTAGACCATGAGATCATGTCAATCACTGATACCGGAAGAGTGCTTTGATGGCATCAAACGTCACACCGTAACAGGGTGACTATAAAGGTGTTGTTGAGTATTCGGAAAGTATTAGTTGAGGATCATGGATCAAGAGTGGGATTTGTCCATCCAAATGACGGAGAGATATACTCTGGGCCCTCTCGGTGATATCACATCGAAACCGCTTGCAAGCACGTGATATGATCACAAGGATGTTATATCACGGGAACGAGAAAAGAGTACTTGTCAGTAACGAGATTGAACAAGGTATGGTTGATACCAATGATCGAATCTCGGACAAGTAAAATATCGCGAGACAAAGGGAATAGTTCACGGCGTTGTTGGTTCACACGATCACGAGAGTCATCGTTGAATATATAGGAGTCATCATGGATCTCCAGATCCCGCTGTTGATTATTGATCGGAGAGGAGTCTCGATCATGTCTATCTTATTCGCGAACCGTAGGGTGACACACTTAAGGTTCGATGACGCATTTGAGAGGATACGGAATATCGAAGAATATTTTGGACAGCACCGAAATTGTTTCGGGGAAAATTGAAATAGTTCAAGGGGTTTTTCGTCGAATGGTTGTTAATAGAATTAACAAATGATTCGAGGTGCTATATGCAAAAGTTTGTTAATAGAATTAACAAATGCTGAAATAAAGAAATAAAAAGGTTTTATTTATTTATTAAAAGAAAACCTTTGGATTTTCCAAGTGGGAAATTATGGGAGCATGAGTGGGTGTGAGTGGAGCTTCCACTCACATGAAGAGGGAAGAGGTGGGGGCACCACCATGGCTGGCCGCACCCCACCTTTGGGCTGCCTCCCTCTCCCTATAAAAGGAGGGTGAGGGCTCCTCCTCATTCACACACTTGGCCACTTCCCTTTCCCTCCACCCGCTGCTCCATTTCATGGTCTCCGGCTTGGCGAAGCCCTGACCGTGAGATTCTTCACCACCACCACGTCGTCGTGCTGCTGGAGTTCCGAGGGATCCTCTACTTCCGCGCCCCGCTGGAACGAGGGAACGGAGGTCGTCATCAACCGTACGTGTGACCGATCACGGATGCACCGCCGGATTGCGGTGCCATCTTCTCGCTATCGGGATCGGTGTGAGTACGACTACGCCAACAACGAGATTTGATCTCGTACCACTTTGAGTCTTCGAGGGTATGTGTTCTCCTTAACCCTCTTGTTGCCCGTTACACTTCGTCTCCTAGATTAGATCTTGGCCTTTCGGGTGTCTCTCGCGTAGGAAAATTTTTGTTTTCTATGCTACGTTCCCCTTCAGTGGTATCAGAGCCGGATCTATGCGTAGATGTTTTGTACGGGTAGAACACATAGGTGTATATGGGCGTTGATGATCATGTTATTACCTCCTTGACTATTTTATGATCTTAGTGGCATAGTGGGATGAAGCGGCCCGGACTAACCTTACATGTCCACGTACATGAGACTTGTTCCACAACTGACATGCAACTTGTATTGCATAAGTGGCTTGCGGGTGTCTGTTTCTCCTACTATAGTTAAGATCTAATCTATGAAGGGTTGTTAAAAATGTGTTTATCAACGTTGTGGTTGATGTTCGTAGGTATGAACGGTTCTATCCTCGAAAGCCCTAAGCCACGTAAAATATGCAAAAAATAAATTAGAAGCGTCTAACTAGTTTTTGCTGGGCATGTGAATTGATATGGTCAATATTACAAATTTGATTATGAGATGATCTATTTTGTAAATTATTGATATACCGGAAGGTATCCATATGGTTGTCTTCTTATTGATGGACAATCATGTTTGGGGTACCGTGGTACTTGGTACCACGCCGGTGGAATGATTGAGATCATACCATAATGCACATGATGGAGATCAAGTGCAAGAAGGACCATATCATATCACGTTATCCTTTCATGTGATGTCTGTGATATTAATCCTTTTTATGCATCTTGTTTTGCTTAGATAACGATGGTAGCATTATAAGATGATCCCTCTCACTTAATATCAAGATAATAATGTGTTCTTCCTTAAGTACGCACCGTTAAGAAAGTTCGTCGTTTCGAGACACCACGTGATGATCGGGTGTGACAGACTCAACGTTCGCATACAACGGGTGTTTTCAAGCCTAGCATGTACAGACATGGCCTTGAAACACACGCAATACTACGGTTCTACTTGGCGAGCCTAGCATGTACAGACATGGCCTCGGAACACGTAACCGAAAGGTAAAGCATGAGTCATATGGATGATATGATGAACATGTCGATGTTCGCCTTTGAAGCTACATCATCTCACGTGATGATCGGTTTTGGTGTAGTGAATTTGGTTCGTGTAATCACTAAAGACGACTAAGAGGGATGTTGTTTTTGAGTGGGAGTTCATGGTTTAATTTTTTAATTAACTTGAACTTATTTATCATGAACAACAAATCAAAGTGAATTTGCACAACTTGTAGTAGTCATTGGCATCCATATAACTACCTTACACTTAGATTGTTAATTGAGATATAACTGTTATGATCTGGTAAATACCATTTAAGATTGGTACCGTATTAATGAAAGTTAAAATTGAGTCCTATTGTAGATTTTTGGTATTTCCTACCTAGCTCCATGTGGTTAATGATTGATTAATCTAGAGAGCAAATAATTCCTACTTAGAATCCAGAGTCATGGTTGCTTCCGTATTACCTTATCTTCAAAAGAATGTTTTGTTGATCAAGGTGATTTAGGAACTGAAAAGAGTTGTTTTCAGAAACAATCAAGTGAAAGATATATTGATATCTAGAAACTTATTTGTGGCAACATGACTGAGTATAATTTAGCGTGACAATGTTTGCTTATATTATCTGAATATATGCAAATTTAGCGTGACAATGTTTGCTTATATTATCTGAATATATGCAATGATTGAAGACGCTAGGCGTTTGAATATTCCAAGAAGTTGGGCGCTCAAAATTATCCTCTAAATTCCTTCCTTCGAGCTATAGTAGCTTAATCATAAAATTGTTATGATGGGATGGATTAGAAGTATGGGTAAAGTAGTTTACCTTACTTGGAAATTGCTAAGAGTGGAATCTAGAAGAATGCTATTAATATGGTGATATTAGTAGAACAATCAAACTCAAAGTATGACTCAATGGGTGATAGTATATGACTAACACGCCAAAGAAAATGAGCTAGTAAGACTAGCATTGTTTGATGTTGAATGATTCTTCTATAAAGGAAAGGGAATATTGAAAATAGAATTACAAATAGATATATGGCAGAAAAGAAGATAACTGGAAAAGTCCAGCTCAGGAGTATATACTTGATATACAAGATATAGATGTATTACTAGTTAACAAAGTATTTTTGGGTATTTTGATACCACATTGGTTCGTATGAGTTGTCATACAAAGCAACGCAATGAAAGAAATACAAGGGCCTAAAAGGAACTAGTAATAGATATGGAATCGATTATGACAAGAACATAAATAAAGTGTTATTGTGTCCATTGTCGTATCGAACCAAACATTCAAGATTTATTTTAAGAACTTAATAAGTTGTTATTTTGTTCTAGTCTTTTGTGAGAACAAATGAGATTGTTCAAACGATGACCATATTCCATAATTGATGGATATGTTAATATAAATCATGTTGGTAAAGTAAACATCTATAAGACTAAATGCTAAACGTTGCAAGACGTTGAAGAGTTTCACTTAAATTGTGACACCACCATTTTAGTTCATATCGGAAAGGAAAACATGAAGGAACTCCATATTGATGGACTTCCAGAGTCATTTTATTGACGCTTGTGAGACCTCTTCCAAAAGATGACTAGAATTCCGTTCTTAGGCCAAAGTAGATTGGACGACTAATTTAGTGGAGATTATACATATTGATGTATATAGTCCATTATGTGTAGTCATGTATGGTGGATTAATTTTTCCTTCATAAAATTCTGTCGATGATTTAAGTAGATATGTGAGTATATCTATTTAAAGGGAACAGAGTTTGACATTTTGAATTGGTTCAAAAGGTTGTTAATATGAAGTTAAAATCAATGTAACAAGATAATCAAGTATTTATGATCGGATCATAAAGGATAAAGTTTGAGTTACAAGTTTAGCAAAACATCTGAGAAGTTGCAGAATTGTTCTACAACTTATACTTCTCGAATACCCCACATTAGATTGGAGTATTCAAAAGACAAAATCAAACCATGTTTGACATGGTAAGATTAATAAAATTGCCATTATAATTTTGTAGTTTATACATTAAGGACAACCGCTTTTACACTGAAAAGAGCACCATCATGATCCGTTGAAATTGACAACATATAAGATATGGTTTGGGTAATGACCCGAATTGTCATTTTTCTTAAGTTTTGGTATGCATAGCATGTGTAAAATGTTTACAACCAAAATAGGATAAATATATGTTTATAAGGTTATCCCAAATAAAACATTGGGTATTTCTCCTATCACCGAACCAAAAGACAAATGTTGTTTGTCAGAAAGGGTTGATTTCTCGAGAAAGTAGTTCTTGCGAAACAAGTGAGTGGGAGCACAGTACAAACTCCACGAGGTTAGAGAATCTTCGTTATCATGTCAAGAGTAGCGCAGCACTGGAAGTTGTTCCGGGGTTTACTATTTTGACTAAGTAGAAGACACTACAAATGTTGTAGATACTTCAAATGAGTTTACGAACTGTACCAGAAAAGTCCAAAAACTTTGTACTTAGAACAACTTGTGGTTTAAGTGTAAAGTGTTGTTTTGACAACAAAAGGACCTGGACCTTATAAAGGAAGCAAATGATGGGCCCTGACTTCGTAAAATTGACTATGAGACATTATATCCGCCATAGTATCCTTGTATGAATGTCAAGTATGTGACTTGGTAGTCTTTTCGATAGGCATGATGCCTAACGATAGCAAAAGGGTCTATATAGCGACAAAGACATGGATTTTACATCCTTTGAAAGTTGTACTTATCGAAAAGTTGTTTTCGACGAAGTTCAAAGAGTTCACTACTACACGATTTTGATCTTCGGTAGTGATGCTTAGTCTTTGTGGATAGTTCTAGAAAAATATTACATATTATGATATGGAAGTTGAATAACAAAACCAACTCTCCTCTCGAGGAAGTTTGATCAAGGATGTGTACTTGACACAGTCTGATATTTTTGTAAAATTCAAAAGGTTGCTAGAAAGGTATGCACACTTCAATGGTTGAAGTGAGCATAACGAAGTTGAAATCTTTACCTTAATGAAGTTATCAAAATAGTTTGATTCCATCATGAAAGATAAAGATGCTTGTAAAGTTACAAGAAATTAAGTGGGAGCGCTATGACATATTTCCAATACTTTATGTAGATAACATATGGTTGATTGGAAAATATGTATTTTAAATTAACACGGTTAAGATTTTCATAGTGATGAAAGGCTTAGAAGATATTGGGCATCAATATCTATAAACGATGGATTGAAGCACCTAATATGATTGAAGCCAAATTAAATAGATGAAATATTGAAGTAAGTCAATATAAAAATGATAAGAAGGAGTTCTTGTCACATGGAAAATAATTGAGCAAGATTCATGTGTTTTGACACATGATGAGCATCATTGAAATTGAGATTTCTAAGTAATGTTTCCATGCTATGTACACAACCAGATGAGTCCTATACTATAAATGTTATAGCAGGATAAATCATATGATGATTAGACAACAGTGGGAGAGATCCTTGTGTCATTTTAGAAATGCTAAGGATATGTTTTCCTATATAGTAATGACAAAATATTAGTTGTAATATGTTACACTAATAGTCTTGTCATTTATTCAAGTAATTTTATCTCAATTAAAATATGTGATGAAGGGTAGCACAATAGGATGGAAGAAAGTTCCATGCTGGATTTGAAAGAGTTTCAAAATTAAAATATTGTGACAGATACTACAACAAAGGCTAAAGTATATCGTTGTGTTGACAACTGATAATAAACGTATTTTGTGTCAAGGAGTTCTTTATTGAACTTGGTGAATTTCCAAGAATGCTGAAACTATGAAGCTACATTTTCACAATGTTAGTAACATCAGTTTAAGCTGAGGAATTAAGGTATCACCGGAACTTGGTGAATTTCCAAGAATGCTAACACTATGAAGCTACATTTTCACAATGTTAGTGACATCAGTTTAAGCTGAGGAATTAAGTTTTTACCGATTGACCATATACAAAGCCATCTCATTAGAGAATGAGTGATGCGTGTAGACGCAAAGAACATGCAAATACAATAGGACCTGAACAGTTCAGATCTTTTTGATAACGTTTACCACATGCGAAGCATGGTAATAACACTGGTACGCCATATGTGTTAAGTGCTTACAGACTAGATTATTGACTCTAGTGCAAGTGGGAGACTGAAGGGAATATGCCCGAGAGGCAATAATAAAATGGTTATTATCTTATTCCTTGTTTATGATGAATGTTTATTTCTCATGCTAGAATTGTATTAACCGGAAACGTTGATACATGTGTGCTTAATAAACAAACAATGGTTCCTAGTAAAGCCTCTCTTTTAACTAGCTCGTTGATTAATAGATGATCAAGGTTTCCTGATCATGAACATTGGATGTTGTTAATAACGGGATCATATCATTAGAAGAATGATGTGATGAACATATACCCAAAGAGAATATAGCAATGCGATCAAGTCATTTAGTTTACATTGTTATATCAAACACACGAAGTAACTTATTCCTTAGACCATGAGATCATGTCAATCACTGATACCGGAAGAGTGCTTTGATGGCATCAAACGTCACACCGTAACAGGGTGACTATAAAGGTGTCGTTGAGTATTCGGAAAGTATTAGTTGAGGATCATGGATCAAGAGTGGGATTTGTCCATCCAAATGACGGAGAGATATACTCTGGGCCCTCTCGGTGATATCACATCGAAACCGCTTGCAAGCACGTGATATGATCACAAGGATGTTATATCACGGGAACGAGAAAAGAGTACTTGTCAGTAACGAGATTGAACAAGGTATGGTTGATACCAATGATCGAATCTCGGACAAGTAAAATATCGCGAGACAAAGGGAATAGTTCACGGCGTTGTTGGTTCACACGATCACGAGAGTCATCGTTGAATATATAGGAGTCATCATGGATCTCCAGATCCCGCTGTTGATTATTGATCGGAGAGGAGTCTCGATCATGTCTATCTTATTCGCGAACCGTAGGGTGACACACTTAAGGTTCGATGACGCATTTGAGAGGATACGGAATATCGAAGAATATTTTGGACAGCACCGAAATTGTTTCGGGGAAAATTGAAATAGTTCAAGGGGTTTTTCGTCGAATGGTTGTTAATAGAATTAACAAATGATTCGAGGTGCTATATGCAAAAGTTTGTTAATAGAATTAACAAATGCTGAAATAAAGAAATAAAAAGGTTTTATTTATTTATTAAAAGAAAACCTTTGGATTTTCCAAGTGGGAAATTATGGGAGCATGAGTGGGTGTGAGTGGAGCTTCCACTCACATGAAGAGGGAAGAGGTGGGGGCACCACCATGGCTGGCCGCACCCCACCTTTGGGCTGCCTCCCTCTCCCTATAAAAGGAGGGTGAGGGCTCCTCCTCATTCACACACTTGGCCACTTCCCTTTCCCTCCACCCGCTGCTCCATTTCATGGTCTCCGGCTTGGCGAAGCCCTGACCGTGAGATTCTTCACCACCACCACGTCGTCGTGCTGCTGGAGTTCCGAGGGATCCTCTACTTCCGCGCCCCGCTGGAACGAGGGAACGGAGGTCGTCATCAACCGTACGTGTGACCGATCACGGATGCACCGCCGGATTGCGGTGCCATCTTCTCGCTATCGGGATCGGTGTGAGTACGACTACACCAACAACGAGATTTGATCTCGTACCACTTTGAGTCTTCGAGGGTATGTGTTCTCCTTAACCCTCTTGTTGCCCGTTACACTTCGTCTCCTAGATTAGATCTTGGCCTTTCGGGTGTCTCTCGCGTAGGAAAATTTTTGTTTTCTATGCTACGTTCCCCTTCACAGACATGTTGAATGCTTCCGCTGTATTGTAATGATGTATTGTTGGGGCATGTGCCCTCTGAATGATTGTATTTGCTATCTCTGCTCTAATGAGAGCCATTTGCAAGTTATTTCAATCTTTTGTGTCGTAGAGATCTGTTGTGATATCACTTGTTAAACGCCGTTGACGTACCATGTGTGTATGGTTTGAAGTACGTCGACGGAAGTGCCTTTGATCTCTAGTGGATAGTTTACATCGACGATGGAATAGCAGGGCTTGTGTTGTCGCGCATAAGCGCAGGCCTACCAGGAAGCTGGGACGTGGGAGCAGTTATGCCCCATAATCCAAGCATCTGCTATCCAGTTCGTACGGTGAGTATCCCCTAGAAATCAGGGTGCGACAGTTGCATCCAACACGGATGTGCGGGAAAGGGTGGAACCTGAACAAGGAGGACCTTCAAACCCTCCATAAGCAGAACCCATGCCGACTTTTGACAAGAAGTTCAAGGTAAAACAAGAATCCTGCTTTGACGAACGTGGATATATCCATCTGTGGGCGAAAAAGTTCTTTACCCGAGCCCCCTTGATGCACCCTAGGCCAAAAGGCGGACTAATCGTATGGAATAATTACGTGTTCTCACCTCGCCAGGTCATCCAAGATCGGATCCATCTTATGGGTATCACCTTCGCGGAATACGCCAAGGAATTCTCCGATAATCTGAACGGTTTGCAAAGAATGAGCCAGGTAATATCTCTATCCCCCAAGTATTAAGACAAAACCATTATTTCTATTTTTGCCTTAATACTTTCTCTTTTGCCAACTTGTTTTTTAGCAAACTGCCGAAAACATCAACGTAGAAGTTTTCGAGAAGCTGACCATTAAGAACCAAGAAGTGAGATCTCTTCTTGGTATTCTTAGTGAGAAGGACTCGGAACTTTCTGAAGTTCAGAAGCAGCTGAAGGAGGCCACTTGTAAGTATTCTTTCTCCTTTCCTTATTCTTGATTCTGAAATTTTTCTAAGGAGTTCGACGATTTTTGATCTCTCCCTTCTTTTTCTTCTCAGCTTCTTTGGCTAAGGCCAAGCAAATAGATGAAGATGCTGGCAATGCTGAAACTCCCCAAAAGTATTCAGAGCTTTACAAAATGACTGTAAAGCTTCAGAAAGATCTGGAGGCGAGCCAGCTAGCTCTAGGATTATCCGAGTCTCGCACTTCCCTTCGAGACGAGAAAGACCGGAAGACAATCCAAGATTTGGAGACTGCCCTTCACCAATGCCTTGAAGAAGGTGCTGAAATGGATATTATCCTTGGTAAGGTTTCTTACTTTTACCAAGTTTTCATTCATTGTGTATAATGCATTCTTTTTCCTCTTTCTGTTTTAGTCTGATCATATTTTTATTTTCTTTAACAGAAGGGAACCATCTGAGCACTCGGATTGATCGAATCCGGGGATTCAGAGCATTCGTCACCGAGCTGAAAAATGTCGGAATGCTACTTATCAACAAGTGCATTCCATACAAAGCTGGTGAGTTCTCGGAAACCAGCAAGCTTGTGGAGGCGATTCAAGAAGTGGCGAACCAGCCTGCATCCTGGCTCAAGTCTGCCGCCCGTGGTGGTGTGCGCATGGCCCTTGGGCTTATGCATATGCACAATACCACCGCCAAATCCTGGCGTATTGCCACTGATATTCTGCAAGGATACACGGAAGCGCAGCGGGCAGAGATCTTCGACTCTATCAAGGGGTATGCCTCCAAGATAGCTCGGATGGTGTCCATCTCTACGTTCTACCCGGAGGAAGAAATTCCATCAACTCTGGAGAACCCGAGCAACAGCGATGAGGACGACGAAGAGGAGTTCATGGATGCCACCTAATCCTGCACAACTTGTACACAAATCGAGTGCATTACTATTCCTTACGATGTAATCACAATTGTAAGGCATTCTATCCTTTGTATGAACACGTTTATGTCCTTTTGCAGTAAACTTTTTAACTTTCCAAGTTTTTCAGAGTTTTAAATCATTTTCTTCTAAGTTCTCTGGTTTGTATGCTTTAACTTTCCTTAGTGTTAAAGTGGCTCGAAAGTATGTAATCTTCACGCCAAGTGACCGGGTTAAAAACCAATCATTCGAAATCCGGAATCATGGATTATACCTTGGCACTTTTACTAACTAAATCCAGTGACCCAACACAACAAATAATCATATAATACTTAGGAATAATAAGGAATTAAAAAAGTATGAACCTCAGGCACGCAGGCATAATCTGGGGTTTTTAAGCCTTCTTAGGCCAAAGAGCATTCAGGTTTACAACTCCGAGCATGCAGGCGCAATTCGGGTTAACATTGAAGCAAAATTGAAAGATCGTTGGGAAATAGATAAGATGGAGATATGCTTTAACAGAAAGTACAAAACAAGACAAAAATGCATGAATTTCCGACAACTTTATTTCATGATCTCAATGATGTTTAGATAGAATTTTAACTAAGTGTAGAAGGGACGTAACTGCTCGATGCTCCAGGGCCTTTTTGTCTCTCCTAGTTCTACATCTATCTCTTTTTTCTCTTGCGATTCGGATTTTTCGGATCGTCTTTCGTGTCTCGATTATCTACAAGGTAATATGACCCATTTTTCATAGCCTTGCTAATGCCAAATGGTCCCTCCAAGATTGGGGCTAATTTGTGCTTCCTTTCCTGTACCAATCTTAGACCAAATCACCTTCTTTGAAAGATTGGTGTTTGATTTTCCGAGTATGATATCGCCGTAGTCCTTGCTGATAAATGGCAGATCTTTGTAGCACAAACTCTCGTTCTTCTTCTAAGAGATCAATGGCATCCTGACGTGCGTTTTCGGCATCCGAGTCATCATACGCCTGCAGTCTCGGGCTATCGTGGATCATGTCCGTAGGAAGCACTGCTTCTGCGCCATAAACCAGAAAAAGGCGTTTGCCCCGTTGATCTATTTGGCATCGTTCGAATGCTCCACAACACATAAGATAATTCTTCTACCCATGCTCCAGATTCTCTATGAAGAGGAGATTTTAGTCTTGGGCGGATTCCTTGCAGTATCGAACTATTCATTCGTTCAACCTGACCATTGGATTGTGGGTCTTCCACAGATGCAAGATCTAGGCGAATTCCTGTTTGTCGACAATATTTTTCCAACTCTCCAATTGAGAAATTTGTCCCATTGTTCGTGATTATGCTATGTGGAACGCCGTATTGCATGACTACGTCAATGACGAAATTTCTGGCAGTCACACCGTCAAGTTTCTTGATGAGTTTTGCTTCCACCCACTTGGTATACTTATCTACTGCAACGAGTAGATGTGTAAGTCCGCCTCTTGCAGTTTTGAATGGCCCCATCATATCTAGCCCCAAGACCGCAAATGGCCATGTTATGGGGATAGTTTTCAGTGCTTGAGCCGACATATTCGTCTTCTTGGTGTAATACTGACATCCGGCACATGTATTCATTATGTGCTCCACATCAGTCTTGGCTGTGAGCCAGAAAAACCCTGCACGGAATGCTTTTCTAACTATGCTTTTTGGTTGAGCATGGTGTCCGCAATCTCCTGCATGGATTTCCTAGAGAATTTCTCGTCCTTCTTCTGGCGGAATACATCGCTGAAAAATTCTGATAGTACTGCGTTTGTATAGGAAACCATAGATTACCGTGTATCCTTTGCATCGGTGTTGTACCCGCCTGTAAGACTTTGTCTGCTCCCACTACAAGAAATATGTTGATACATGACCATTTTATAATGACCGTAGATGAATTGGTCATGTTTCTATGACCATTTAAAATCAGTTGGTCGTTAGCTGTTTGGAAGGGTCCAAATCTGAAAACATAACAACTATTTGATGAGAAAAGTCATCATTTCATTGGATGAATTGGTCATAAACTGACAACACTTTGATGCATTCCACCACCTCATCTTTTTTGCTTATGTGTCGTCCTAGTTGTCTAATTTTGCTTCCGCCACCTCGTCATTTTTGCTTATGTGTTATCCTAGTTATCAAATTTTGCTCCACCGAACTGAATTCCTGGGCAGGACAAACCTCCTCCACCGAACTGACAGGTGGGAGCCCACCACAACTGAACCCCAAACGCACCATAACTCCAAACGAAAATAGGGGCGCTGGGAGGATTCGATCCCACAACCTCGCTCGTGCGGCTAAGCGCACTTACCACTACAGCACCGAATGCTTCACGACTGAAAGAGATATTTAGGCCTTTTATCCATTAGAATTCGTCTTGGGTTGTCGGGCTGGGCCGGACGCGCTGGGAGAAATCTGCTGCGCTGCTTGGCTGGGCCGGTCCGGCGGGTAGGGATCGGCCAAGCTACTGGTTGGGCCAGCTGTCTTGGCATGCTTTTTAGTTTTCTCTATTAGCATTTTTTTGTTTTCTTTTATAACTTTTGGTTTTGAACTCCAATTTCAACCAAATAAGTTTTAATCTTTTTTTAAAATATGTCTTATGTTATTATAGAATATTAAGTACCATTTTTAATCAAAATAAAATAAAAATACCCCTAAGCTTTATATATTGCTACAATAAAGGGTTGTGAAGATTCCTAATTAAAATTTATTTAAAATAAAAATGCAAAATAAAAATGCAAGGTTTTAAAATTAGATCAAGTTTATTTTTTTATGGTTAATAGGTCACATATGATGACACAATGCGAAGGTTACCCATTTTGTTTTGAATTTTTTTAAACCTTTTATGTCGATTTCGGAATACGGTCAACACGGCGGACATTACCTTTCGTAGCTAGGGGATGAATATGCTGAAACTCTTGGTGTATCTCTGAAGAAATAGGTAATTGTGTATCTAAAAATAATTTTTACAAAAAATAATGAGCAAACTACGAGGCACCTGTAGTTCAAATTTGGCCCGGTTTCAACGGAATCGGCAGAAATTTGTCTTTTTCAAAAGAGGCATATGAGAATATTTTTATAGGATGCAATTTGGTTATTTGTAGATCAAATATGACATAATGGCTTTATAATTTTACTTTGTACAATTTTGTAACATATTTTTGGTAGGTGCTTCACAAAAAAACCCGTTTTTGACACTCCGGAAATGGAAAATGATGTTTTTATTCAAAGAAAAATAAAACTTTCTTCGTGAACATTGTTAGTTGTTCCAATATACATCAGAAGACCACATTGGTCTTAAAACACCAGAAGACCTTGGGAGCCAGAATTAGGCCAAGAGAGGGGCCAGAGGGCGGCCACACCACCCCCTGGCACCCCCCTAGGCCGCGCCACCTAGTGGTGTGGGCCACTACCACACCCCCTCGGACTCCCCTTTCGACTATATATGCCCCGAAACCTAAAAACCCGAGGGGGTTTGATCGTTTTCCAGAAAGAAGTCCGTAGCGCCGCCGCCATCGCGAATCCTTTTTCAGGGTTCAGAAACTCCGTTCTGGCACCATGCCGAGACGGGGAATTGAAGGAGTTCATCGCCATCGTCATCACGAATGCCTCTCCATCGACCATCCATGTTTACCCCATCCATGTGTGAGTAATTCCCCCGCTGTAGGCTGAAGGGTATGGTATGGATTGGATGAGATTGTTCATGTAGTAATGACGTGATTGTTAGGGCATAGCGCCTAGTATCCTCTATTAGTGCCATTGACATTGTTGCAACTTGTTATGCTTAATGCTTGTCACTTTGGGCCTGAGTGCCATGATCTCAGATCTGAACATGTTATTGAATCACAATGATAATTATTGTTTCTTGATCATACCTGCAAGTTGTTTACACATATAGTTGTCCGGAACCCGAGGCCCCGAAGTGACATAAATTGGGACAAACGGAGGGGATGGTTGTGATGTGAGGATCACATGTGTTCACGGAGTGTTAATGCTTTGCTCCGGTGTTTTATTAAGAGGAACATGCAGCGGGGTGCCCAGCCCCAAATTAATGCAAACAAATTCTCTTCACTATTTTTGCCCCTGATTTATCAGTCAAAGCATACTTGTGTAAACAAAAGAGAAAGAGGGATGACCTTCTACCCAGATGCGACCTTCATATGGGAGCCGAACTTGTGAAATCTAGTTGGCTTGTGACGTGCTGTATTTTCTGTTTACCATTCGTTGACACTAGCATACACCTCTCTTAAAATATAGACACTCCTCCATAGTATGTGATTGTTGGCAGGCACCCGAAGATTCGGTTAGCCATGGTTTGTGTAAGATGGATGGGGGGAGTGTCAAACTTTTAATACCTCTGTTTAATAAAATAAAATCTCTAGCACATGAGTGATCCCTGCTTCCCTCCGCGAAGGGCCTTTCTTTTACTTTTATGTTGAGTCTCTACAATATTCTTTGAGAACCTTCTTGAGACCATAATTTTCATTCTTAGTGTGATGTGTTTGTCCCAAAGCACGGTTGATTGTGGTATAACTTTGATACTTGTATCTTTGATATCTTTACTTCTAGTCTTCCCTTGAATTTCAGAGGTGCCCTGGCATTTATGTTTTGCCCCACACATAAGGGCAAGCGAGATACCACTTTATCATATCCTATTATGAATATTACAATCTTGCAAATAGTTATGCTTCATTTGTTTCTTATTAATATGGTGTTATCTCTTCATGGTTTGCATAGCTATAAAGTGACAATATCTTGCATGTATCTTATCATGAGCATAATTAAGTATTTGATCATATAGTGAGTATATTTACATCATATGAAGCAAATGTGTTTGTAAAAGTTCTTTTATCGCACTCAGTTGTTAACTGAATTGCTTGAGGACAAGCAATAAGCTAAGCTTGGGGGAGTTGATACATCAAAAACATATCTACTTTTCTAAACACTTTTCCGATGTTTTCCCTCTAAACTTGTGTATTTTGAACGCAACTAACACGGACTAACGCTGTTTTTAGAAGAATTACTTTGGTGTCTCGTTTTTGTGCAGAAAAAACAACTTTCGGGAAATTGCCCAGAAAAGACCCCATTGGTCTTAAAACACCAGAAGACCCCGGGAGCCAGAAGGAGGCCAGGAGAGGGGCCAGAGGGGGCACACCACCCATGGCACCCCCTAGGCCGCGCCATCTAGTGGTGTGGGCCACTACCACACCCCCTCGTACTCCGCTATCGACTATATATGCCCCGAAACCTAAAATCCCGAGGGGGTTTGATCGTTTTCCAGAAAGAAGTCTGTAGCGCCGCCGTCGCGAATCCTTTTTCGGGGTTCAGAAACTCTGTTCTGGCACCCTGCCGGGACGGGGAATTGTAGGAGATCATCGCTATCGTCATCACCAATGCCTCTCCATCGAGCATCCATGTTTCCCCCATCCATGTGTGAGTAATTCCCTCGTTGTAGGCTGAATGGGATGGTAGGAATTGGATGAGATTCTTCATGTAGTAATGTCGTGATTGTTAGGGCATAGTTCCTAGTATCCTCTATTAGTGCTATTGACATTGTTGCAACTTGTTATGCTTAATGCTTGTCACTTTGGGCCCGAGTGCCATGATCTCAGATCTGAACATGTTATTGAATCACAATGATAATTATTGTTTCTTGATCATACCTGCAAGTTGTTTACACATATCGTTGTCCGGAACCCGAGGCCCCGAAGTGACAGGAATTGGGACAACCGGAGGGGATGGCTGTGATGTGAGGATCACATGTGTTCACGGAGTGTTAATGCTTTGCTCCGGTGTTCTATTCAAAGGAACACCTTAATTACCAGTAGTTCCCTTGAGGCCCCACTAAAAACGGGCTGGTAGGACAAAAGATGTTGTGTAAGTTCTCATTGCGAGCACGTACGACTATTTACGGAACACATGCCTATGGTTACTTAGTACTTGGATGCTTTATCTTATTTATCTGCAATGCCCATGTCTTGATTATTATATGAACTATCTTATCCATACAACGCCCGTTCATCTATCCCTATGCCTACATTATTTAATCCCGTTGTTTACTTCAAACACTACTGCTGCTGTTTTCATTCTACTGCTGCTATTATTACACTACTGCTCCTACTATAAAACTGTTACTACTGATAAACCACTGCGAACAAGTCCACTTTTAGGTGCAGGTGAATTGACAACTCACTTGTTAAGGCTCACATATATTATTTGGCTCCCCTTGTGTCGAATCAATAAATTTGGGTTTTACTTCCCTCGAAGACTATTGCGACCCCCTATACTTGTGGGTCATCAGTCCCACAAATCGACTTCCCCCTCGATGATCCACCATCCAACAACGACGCCGATTACGAGGCACTCCTACATGGCATGAAGATGGCGATCGCCTGCGGTGCCACTCGATTGATGATCTACGCAGACTCCAACCTCATCGTGCAGCAGACGATGAAAGAATGCGGCACATTCGCAGATAACATGATCGCCTATCGCGACATGTAAAATCTGCTCGAAGGAAGTTTTAAAGGGTGTGAACTGAAGCACATTGCACGATCTAGTAACAAAGAAGCTGACAGACTGATGAACATCGGGTCAACAAATGCCCCAGTTCCGCCAGGAATTTACTTAAAGCGAATCAACAAAAGGTCAGTCAAGCTCAAGGAACACATAGAGGTACCAGCAGCAGCGGAAACGGGGGCTAGTCAACAAAGCACCCTCATCGCCCCTGTTAACCGTCGAATCCTCCAGCGCCTACATTGTTCCTCTACTCTAAACCCTACCGGATCACCCGAGGGATTTGTCAACATGAGTCATTAACAGGGAGTCAGGCCTCACACCAAAAGGCAAAGATCGCCAGGGTAAGGACGGAGTTGGGGTGGAGATGCAGCGCGTGGATCTGGTACCAATCCAGAATGGCGGTGAAGAAAGTGGAAAAGGGAGGAACCAACCCGCGAAGATGGTGTGGTAGAAGAACGCGTACGAGGTGGCGGTGAGGATGCTTCGCTGCATCGTGCCAGCATGGAGTGAGGTGGCATCATGCTCATTCGTGGCAGAGCCCACCCTGAGCTTGGCCCTCTCGAGGGCCTGGCCACTCTAAATGCGGGAGGCTCCTAGCACCGAACCTGCTCGGGAGGAAGCCGGCGCAGCAACCGCGACGGCCTTTCCCCTCGTGGTGGTTGGAGCCTGTTTCTTGCCGGCCATGAGGACGAAAGCTCTTGGAGGAAGCGATAGATCTCGGAGGAAGGGGAGTCAAGGAGGCGACGGAGATTGTGGAGAATGGGGAAGCCTTCCGGTATAACGACTCATGCTTTATGTTCACGTGCCCACGACTAGCCTCGCAGCAGTTGGCCCAGCGACATCTCGCATCCTTCGGCCACATGTACGTCACAGGCCCGAGGAATACTGTCGGGCCCATGGATACCAGGGTATCCATGTCTGTGTACTGCGTCCTAGCCCAGTGGGCACTCGAGGCCTTATCAAGTGTATCTCACGGGAAGGAGTTTTCCCCATGAGGATCGGTCCTCGTCAGGAATCAACCATCCTAAGGCTAGTCCCTCTGGAGGGCTGCATCGCCTACCTTTGGAGAGGAGTTCTACCTCTCCCCGGTCCTCTCTAGAGGACGTTCCAACTCGGGAAGGGACAAGCCATGTCAGGCTGATGTCTGTTCCTCTTAACGATGACAAAGGCAACGCAGAGTCGCAAACCCCTTTGGTGGCAGTTTTCGTTCTCGTTTATAAAGTGTGGGCGACAGGTGCCCACGCCAAAGCGCCACCCCCGGAGTTCCTCTTCGGTGCAAGAAGACCAAGTTGGTGCTACAAGACAGAGGAAGCGTCACCGGGCGCCCCCCATGGCGAGTAAACACCCGCTCATTGGGAGACCCCAAGTGTAAGGTATGAAGAGTGCAGCGGCAAGTTTTCCCTTGGAAAGAAACCAAGGTTGAATCGACCAGTAGGAGAAATAAATCGCTTCCGAAGGTTGTTGTCAGCTGATGTTGGCAGGGCGCACTGCCGGTTCAGCAGCAACGTGGAATCTACACAACACAATCAAGTTATTTTTTTCCCAACAAAGCATTGAGGTTGTCAATCTCGCCGGTTTACTGAAAACAAAGGATTAGACGTATAGTGTGAAAAATAGTACTGGTTTGCACTAGATGAAAGAGAACAGTGATGGCAATGAATGAGAGGAAAACATTAATTTTAGTAATAAAACAGTGGTTGTATTATCAGTGTAAAGAAATGGACCGGGGTCCACAGTTCACTAGTGGTGTCTCTCCATAAAAGATAGATAACATGCTGGGTAAAAAAATTACAGTCGTGCAATTGCTAGATATAAAGGTTGCACCGTTGTGCATATGCATGAAATGATGATTACTATGTGATTCATGAGGGAATTACGACATAATTCATAGACCGTTATCCAACTGCATTTATGACTAATAGTCCACCCTCAGAGCGTCATCCAGTCAAACCTCGGGTATTAGCAACATATTACTGCCTTAAGTAAAGTGTGTAATGTAAACATCGTTGTTTTCTCCCTAATGGCGACAACACATCCCCGACCCGTTATGTTTCTGTCACTCGAGCGTGAATGAAAGGAGGTATGAGCCCACTATCGAGCATAAATACTCTCTCTTGGAGTTAAAAGCCTCAACTTGGACAGAGCATCTACTAGTAACGGAGAGCATGCAAGATCATAAATAACATAAAAATGAAAGATTGATAATCACTGGACATAGCATTCAATATTCATAGGATCCTAGCAAACACAACATGTAGCATTACAATAAGATGATCTTGATAATGTTAGGCAGCTCACAAGATCTAAACATGAGGCATAAACAGGAGAAGAAAACCATCTTGCTACTGCTATGGACCTATAGTCCAAGGATGAACTACTCACGTTTCACTCCGGAGGCAGGCATGGTGATGAAGAGCCCTCCGGTGATGATTCCCCCTCCTGGCAGGGTGCCGAGGAGAGATTCAGAACCTTCCGGAACTAGGGTTAACGATGAAGGCAGCTACAGAATTTATGGTGAAAAAATCCTCTCGTGTTTAGGGTTAACCCGTGGAGGAGCTTAAATATGTGAAAGGGCAGCGTCGGTGGGTGGCCAGGGGGGCACACCACCTGGTGGTTGATGGTGCAGATCTTGCACTCGTTGGGATACCCCAAGAGGAGGGTGTGATGAGCACAGCGGTAGGAGTTTTCCCCTTAGTTAAGAACCAAGGTTATCAATCCAGTAGGAGAAGGAGGACCTTCGGAAGGTTGATGCCACTGACGGTGGTGCTGGCGCTTCACCAGTGTCAGCAACAACGTGGAACCTGCACACAACACAACCAAAATACTTTGCCCCAACGGTATAGTGAGGTTGTCAATATCACCGGTCTTGCTGACAAAGATTAGACGTATAATGTGGAAAACAACTGTAGGCTTGCAGAAAGTAGAGAGAGCAGGAAATTGTTGTGGTTTTTTTAATAGTATGGAAAATGGACCGGGGTTCATAGGTTCACTAGTGGTGACTCTCCATAAAAATAACATACTGGGTGAACAAATTACAGCTGGGCAATTGACAAATAAAGGTTGCACCGTAGTGCACATTATAACATGATGATTACTATGATATTTAGTGTGGGCATTACAACAAGATACATAGACCGACATCCATCTGCATATTTGACTAATAATCCACCCTCAGGTTATCATCCGAACCCCCTTAGGTAGTAAGTTGCAAGCAACAGATAATTGCATTAAATAAAGTGTGTAATTTAAGCAATGATTATACACACGGGTACTCTCACCGCTGTTTTCTCCCTAATGGCAACAACACATCCTCCCCCTTCACGTTTCTGTCACTCGAGCAAGGCAACAAGGAGGCATGGACCCACTATCAAGCATAAATACTCCCTCTTGGAGTCACTAGCAACTACTTTTCCAGAGAAACCACTAGACCCGGCAAGCATGCAAGATCACAAATAGCATATGCAATAAAGACTATAATCAACTTGGCATAAGGTCAATATTCATCGGATCCCAGCAAACACAACATATAGAATTACATAAGATCAATCTCGATCATGATAGGCAGCTCACGAGATCTAAACATGGAAGCATATAAGGAGGAAACAACCATCTAGCTACTGCCATGGACCCGTAGTCCAGGGATGAACTACTCACGCATCACTCCGGAGGCAGGCATGGTGATGTAGAAGCCTCCGGTGATGATTTCCTCTCCAACAGGGTAGCGGAAAACAGCTCCAGAACCCTCCTGGCCTAGGGTTGATGGTGACAGCGGCTGCGGAACTTTTTCGGGAATTTTGATCAGGTCCTAGGGTTTTCCATCCGGGGGGCTTAAATAGGCGAAAGGGCAAAGGCGGTGGAGCTCCAGGGGCCCCAAACCTATAGTTGGCGCGGCCGGGGGGGGCCGCGCCGGCCCATGGTTTGGCCCCCCTGTTGCCCCTCTTCGACTCCTCCTCGGTCTTGTGGATGCTTCCTGGGAAAATAGGACTTCCGGGCTTCGAACTTTCCAATTCCGAGAATATTTCCAGAACAACTTTTCTGGGACTAAAAACAGCAGAAAACAGGGAACTCGCTCTGTGGCATCTTGTCAATATGTTAGTCCGGATAATCGATAAAAATGACATAAATAAGGGAGAAAACATGTAGCAATTGGCATAATATCATCATGGAGCATCAGAAATTAGGGATACATTTATGAGGTATCAGTGGTGCGGCCAAGAGTGAGGCGCACCGCCCTATGGTGTGGGACCTCCAGGGCCCCCCTCCGGGTCCCCTCCGGACTCCACGTACGTGATAGATTTCTAAGCCCGTGGGATTTTGTTTCGGCCAATTCCAAGAATATTTCCAGAACAACTTTTCTGAAACAAAAAACGGAAGAAAAAGAACTGGCTATGTGGCATCTTGTCAATAGGTTAGTCCCAGGAAATCCATAAAAATGACATAAAGTGTATAGAAAATAGTAGCGTATGGCATGAAAACAACATGGAACATCAGAAATTATAGATACGTTTGAGACGTATCATCCCCGACCGCCCTGCCATGGACGGTGGCGCTGTCCTCGATGACCAATACGAGCATGCGCCGCAGAACTCCATCTGTCCCCTCTTTGACACCTTGTGGTAGCCCTTTCCCACCAAGTACGAGCGAGAAAGAGGTCCAAACGCTGATATAAAAGGATCCCCTTGGCTCCCGTAGCAGAGACGACTCAACTCACTCAGAGCTTCCTTATTTTGAGTCGAACACAAGCTCGCATCTTGTACTATAACTAGAACAGTGCAATCCATCACACAAGGAGGAGTATGGTTTTACACCGCAAGGTGGTCTTAACTTGGGTAAACTCCCCGTCTCGCTATTGTTGTCTGCTCCGAGCTCTCCTTGTGAAGCCTCTCGAGAGGTGTAGGAAGTGTGGTTAGCCCCCAGTGTTCGAACCTCTTGAGAGTCCCTGTGCTTGACAGACCACTCTCCCGACATCTTTCACTCGAGCACAAATGTAAGGGAGGCATGAACCCACTATCTTGCATATAAACTCTCTCTCGGAGGTGAACACAACTACGTGGCCAAGGTAATCATAAACACTTGAGAGAATTGCAAGAAAACATTAAAACTTTCTACAAATATAAGTGAAGCATCTCAGATTGACATGAACAAAATAATCATAATCTCATGGTTCATCGGATCCTAGCAAACATAAATTGATAATTACATAACGGTGGTCTCGATCATGTGAGGCAGCTCGCGAGACTCTAAACATGGAGGCATAAGGGAGAGAACAACCATCTAGGTACTTCTGTGGACCCACAGTCCCGAGATAAACTACTTACGCATCTGTCTGGAGGCGATCATGGCGATGTAGAGGCCTCCGGTGATGATTCCCCTCTCCGGCAGGGTACTAGAGAAGCCCTAGATTTGACTTTCGAGGTGACGACGCCTCTCTATATATTTCATGGACAATAACTCCGCCCCCAAACGTTTTAAGGTTAGGGGATATTTATCTGCGAAGGGGCGGCGAGAGGCGGTAGCTAGGGCAGCCAGGAGCCCACCATGTGAGGCCGCGCCTGTGTCGCACCCGGACTTCTAGAGGATACTCGCAGTTCCGTTGAACAGTAGTTGATTGGATTACGGGGCTTACCGGCACCCGCATCTCTTACGAGTAGGCCAACACACGTATGTGTGACAACCAACCCCTACTGTTCACCGTCTATGTAAACCATCCCATAGAAATCAGGATACTACCATTGACGTACTTCATACCATACACACATGGTACGTCAATGGCGTTGAACAAAATGATAGCACAACAGATCTCTAAGACACAAATAAATAGAAATAAGTTGCAAATAGCTCTCACTAGAGCAGAGATAGCAAATACAATCATCCAGAGGACACATGTCCCAACATATCATCATTACATCTCAGCGGAAGCATTCAAAAGGTCTGAGTACAGACAAATCCCAAATAGGCTTAAGAAGCCGGGAATGAAAGGAAAACAGAGCCCATCCATGATGTCTCGGATCCTGCCCGGGTCCGCTATCTACTCGTCAGCAGCCTCGTCAAACTCCACATAGTAGCCATCACGGGGATCCTCGTAAGCATAGTCTGCGGAAACCACAGCCCCAAAGGGGTCAGTACATAAACGTACTGGCAAGCAAGACTCACAATTCACCAAAGTGTAACCCGTCAACACCAAGCACAGATGCTTTGGGTTCAACGGAAGAAAGGGGATATAAAAGATGCTGCAACTGGCTGCTCTAACCAACTACAGAGCTGCTACCACTTCCGGCTAACAGAAAGAAGATAAGATAGAGTGTCGTAACCAACTATAGCTAACCACCAAACAAACCCATCCTGGATCTCGCCCCTTATCCAAAGAAGCAACCCGAGGATAACTCACACAGTTGGATTAATGATGGATCACGTTATTGTGGCAATAAAGCTATTACTAGTCAAGTTATCATTAGTTAGGTGTAAGTTGTTCTGAGTACTTGTTAGCCAGTACTTTCACCAAGTCAACCATAACCGCGGAAAACACGGCTTCTCGAGAAGATTTATCCCTGCAGGGGTGCACCAATTTGGCCGTACACGTAAGAATATCCCGCCAGACGGGAATCAAACCCACCAAGCGAGGCACTCTACACAACTCAACTCTTCTTCGCATCAAGCCCAAAGAACCACGTGCTGTGCGTGCGCGGCTAATCGAGCCCCACGAAGAAAAGGGGACCCTCATAGCACTCTAAGACCACGCCGCCCTAAATGCCGACTACAAAAGTTCCACCCTGGCCTCGGGTTCGTACCTGCATATGAGTGCATCAAATGGAAAGCCCGAACTAAGTGTGGCGATTTGGACGAGATGCGAATCGAATCAAATTGAGGGGGGCGCCCATACACGCTTCCCACATGCGGATAGTGCGCTCATCATGGATCAGTAGACAAGACCCTTTTCCTAGTTAGGGTCGACACTAGCAGGCCTCAAAACCACGTCGGGCCTCCTGCCGGTGCCTTATCAGCAAATTATTATTACCTCAAAATTAACAGGTTGTTGTTTAACATCGAGCCCCAGAACATAAAAGAAATATAGTAACAGAGAGTAACGGGTAACAGACTCGAGCAGAAACAACCCTAAGCATGCTAGAAAGACACGGGCAATAAGCAAAGGGGTTATAGGTGTGGAGGTGAGGCTATATCAGGGTTCAAGGATAACATGTGATAGGTTCGTAACAGAAGCAACTATTCATAGGGCTAGCAGGAATAGACAACGAAAAGTATCGGTATCCAATGTTGAAAGGAACACAATGGTTCATGTGAGTGAATACTTGCCTGCAAACTCAGCAGCCTGGTACTGAGCTAGATCCTCAGAAGGGGTGTCGTAAGTATCGTATGTCTCAACGTCGTCGTCTATCCGAGAAGAAGCAAACAAACAACGCAGAGAGATAAACAATCAATAGCATGGCATAGTGCACAATCATGGGATGATGCATGACCATTTAATTGATGCACCAAAATAAACTAATTGATATGGTAACAACATGATTAAATGGACCCACATGCAATTTGGGATTGCATATGGAAAGCCCATGAATTAAGGTTGGAATAATTGTTTTACAACTAATCAACAGGTGGAAGTGGATTAGTATGATGCATGGATGAGGAAAACAGAAAAATAACAACAATAGAACAATTTTGAAATAAGGTTTACCAAGTTTGGAATTTTATTGATTAAGTTAAGAAATTTTGGTTCCTTAAAGGTGTTACACAAGCATTTGTTGTTTTCACCAATTTAAATTGTTCAAAACAGATAACAAAATTCATATTTGGAAAGAGCACAAAATTTTAGGTGGAATACATGTTTCAATTGTTGAAAAAGGAATTAAGATGAATTATTTATGAACTAAACAAGTTAAACAAGATTTAAATGAATTAATTTCAAGTATGAATTTATTTGAATTTTTTATTTGTTCAAAACATTAATTCAAATTCATATTTGAAAAGTTTATACTTTTCTAGTTTGAAAACATATTTTATAAGTTCAAAAATAATTTAATTTGAGCAAGTTATGAATTTAGCAAATTTAAATGATTTAAACAAGGTTTAAATTATTTAAGCAATTTTAATTATTCAAATCATGAAAAAAAAAATTTAAAAGGTGATTCAAAATAGCATGGAAAACATATTTTATTTGTGTTATTTGAATTAAGTATGAATTATTTATGGAATTAAACAAAATTAAGATGAATTGTTTGAATTTGAAATTTGAATACATTTGAAATATTCAAAACAGAAAACAAATGCTATAAACAGGTAGAGAATTAAATTTGGTTCAACAAACATATTTTATTTTTATTATTTGGATTTATAAAATAAAAGTTATTAGCAATTTAAAATTAAGGACCAATCTATAAGAAAAAGGACTTAATTTGAAAAAGAAAAAGGCTGAAAAACGTTTTTCACTCTGCAGTGGCTAGCCCTAGCCACTGACAGAGGGCCCCTGGGCCGCGTGGCGCTCACGTGGCAGCAGTGGCCACTGACAGATGGGGCCTGTCTGTCAGCAGCCCAACGCAAAAAGTTGGGGTTTAATCGCGAGCGCAGGGCTCGAACCCTGGCCGCGGTTCGCGTGCGCAGTGGTGCGTTACCACTGCGGTGGGTTCAGTTCCTTGTCAGGTAAGGGAGACGCAGCTAGGTTATTCTTCAGTTACGTTTAAGTGAATTTTTCTGCAGGTCGGTAACTGAAACTTGACAGAGGCCTGGAGCTCACCGGCGGCGACTGCTGCCGTGCTCGTGCGGCCGCTGGGCTCGTGCGCGTAGGTGGTGGGTGTACGTGGGGGCTCGCCACGGTTGCAGAGAGGAGGGAGATGGAAGGGGTGGAGGTGAAAGCTCACCGTCGCCGTAGATGAAACAGAGGGTCGGGGGAGAAACGGCCGGCGGCGACGTCGAGGATGGCGGCGGCACTCCGGCGGGTTCCAAGCACGGTGGCGGTGTCGAGGGCGTAGCTGGAGTCGAGGGGAGCTGATTCCCGGGGTCAGCGTGGAAGGTGGGGCACGGGAACGGCGGCGATCATCGCGGGTTCAGACACGGCGGCGCTCGGGTGGTTGCAGAGAGGTGGAATTTCGCCGGCAGCAAGAGGGAAATGACGGCGGGAGAGAGGGAAAGGGTGGAGCAGGTGGCCTAGGGCTAGCAGGGGCTCGGGGGTAGGGTTTTATAGGGGGCTAGGCGCACGGTGGCCGTTCCTGCGCGACGGCGTCGACGTGGCCTCGCCTGATGTGCTGCCGTACACAGAGAAGAAAGCGAGGGGGGGAGCGAAGGGGTACCAGGCCGGGGGAGCTGGGCTGGGCCGTGCTGCTCCCCTGCGCTGTGCGTTGGTTTGCTTTTTTTTTCCTTCTATATTTTTTTGCTGAAATGTAATAGGAAGAAATAGATGAGTTTTGGGTTTAGAAAAATTAGGCAAAAAATTTATATTTCTTATTTATGTAATAGCAACAACTAGCAAGTTCTGTTTTTCAAAATGATCAAAATAAAAATGTTGTTTGTAATTTAATGGAATTTGAATTAATTTTGAGATTAAGTGATGTATTAAAAACAAACATTTCAAATAGATTGAACCCTCAATTTTATTTGCAACAAATTGCTTAGAATTGTTTTGTGAATTTCATTAATTCCAAAGGGGTTGCTGTTTGGAATTTCTATTTGAATTTTGAGTGCAATTTGAATTAAGTGGATTATTAAAGAACAAATTAATAGTTGAGCTTTTTATTTTTCATGGAAACAATTGGATGTTTTATTTGAACCTTTTATTTGGAAAGTTGTAACATAACAAGTATGAACAAAGCATTTGAAATAATGTTTGAATTTTCAATTGTGAAAACAAAGAAAAACAGATGCAAACAAAAGGAAAACAAATGCAATGATTAAGATGCCATGATGCAAAACAATAATTAAACAAGAATCAAACATTCTAGGGTGGTTTTCATACTTGGGATGTTACAAAACGCCCCCCCTTGAAGGAATCGCGCCCCGAGATTCCTACTGAGAAGAGAAAAGGTCCGGATACTTCTTGCGAAGGTCCTCTTCGGTCTCCCACGTTGCTTCTTTATCGGAATGATGCGACCACTGCACTTTCAAGAACTTGGTGCTCTTGTTTCGAGTCTTACGCTCGGTCTCATCGAGAATACGAACAGGGTGCTCCTCATAAGATAGATCTTCTTGCAGTTCAATGGAATCATGATCCACTGCACGATCTGGATCTTTGAAACACCTCTTGAGCTGTGACACGTGAAACACATCGTGCACCTTGGATAGTTTTTCTGGAAGTTCAAGACGATAGGCATTTTCCGCACGCCTTGAGATAATGTTGAAAGGACCAATGTATCTTGGTGCAAGTTTTCCTTTCACACCAAAACGATGAGTGCCTCTGAGGGGAGTTACACGGAGATATGCTTTGTCACCAGGTGCATAGGCCATATCCCTGTGCTTGCTGTCATAGTAGCTTTCCTGACGAGACTGAGCAATCTTGAGATTGTCACGAATGATACGAACTTTCTCCTCGGCTTCCTTAACAATGTCAGGTCCTAAGAGTGAACGTTCACCAGATCCAGACCAATTGATTGGACTCCTGCATCTGCGGCCATAGAGAGCTTCAAATGGTGCCATGCCTAGGCTTGCCTGGAAGCTGTTGTTGTAGGAGAATTCAGCATATGGAAGGCAATCCTCCCATTTCATGCCAAAGGAGAGACCACATGCTCTGAGCATATCCTCGAGAATCTAATTGACTCTTTCGACTTGCCCCTGAGACTGAGGGTGATAGGCTGTGCCGAACAGAAGTTTGGTGCCCAATGCTTCTTGAAAGCTTTTCCAGAAATGAGAAGTGAATATGCTTCCTCGATCTGAGCTTATTTCCAATGGAACACCATGAAGAGGAACAATCTTTGTGGTGTAGAGCTCTGCTAACTGGCTAGCTGAGATTGTTTCTTTGACAGCAAAGAAGTGAGCTACTTTAGTGAGACCATCAATAACAACGAAGATTGCATCGTTGCCCTTCTTGGACTTTGGAAAACCAGTGACGAAGTCCATTTCAATCATATCCCACTTCCACTCAGGAATTTTCAGAGGTTGGAGAAGACCGGCTGTTTTCTGATGGACTGCCTTAACACGTTGACAAACGTCGCATTCAGAAACGTATTGAGCAATTGCACGTTTCATGCCAGGCCACCAATACAGTGTCTTAAGATCCTGATACATCTTTGTACTTCCAGGGTGTATGGAGAGAGGAGTTTCATGAGCCTCCTTGAGAATGATATCTTTGAGACTTTGAACTTGAGGAACTGCAATGCGTCCTTCGAAGAACACAGTTCCTTTGTCATCAATTGAGAAGGACTTGAATTTCTCCTTGCCTTCTTTGATGTGTTCTACCATCTTCTTGATTTCAGCATCACAAAGTTGTTCAGAACGAATCTTGTCCTCGAGAGTTGGACTGGCTGTCAAGCTTGCAAGATAGCCTTGAGGAACAAGACCAAGGTTCAGCTCTGGAATTCTTCATGAAGAGGAGGTTGGCTTTCCATGATCATGAGATTATTGCAATACGACTTGCGACTGAGAGCATCGGCCATAACATTAGCCTTGCCTGGAGTGTAAGAAATGGTAAGATCAAAGTCTTTAATCTTTTCAATCCATCTCCTTTGCCTGAGGTTTAGATCTGGTTGAGTGAAGATGTATTTGAGACTCTTATGATCGGAAAAGATTTCAGTGCGATTACCCAACAAGTATTGTCTCCATTTCTTGAGGGCAAACACAACTGCTGCAAGTTCAAGGTCATGAGTGGGATAATTTTTCTCATGTGCATTCAACTGACGTGAAGCATAAGCCACAACTTGACGTTCTTGCATAAGAACTGCACCTAGACCTTGGAGAGAAGCATCACAGAATATTTGGAAAGGTTTGGTAGTATCTGGGCCAACCAGAACTGGTGTAGAAGTGAGTTTAGTCTTCAGGAGATTGAAACTTTCATCACATTGTGGAGACCAAACGAACTTCTTGTCCTTCTTTGTGAGATCAGAGAGAGGTTTGGCAATCTTGGAGAAGTTTTGGACGAAACGACGGCAATAGCTAGCCAAGCCCAGAAAACTTCTTACTTGCTTCACCGTCTTAGGAGGTTTCCAATCAACAATTGCTTTAACCTTTTCTGGATCAATGGCTATGCCCTTGGCAGAGATGACATGACCAAGGTAAGCAACTTCTGGAATCCAGAACTCACATTTGGAGAATTTGGCATATAGACGATGCTCGCGAAGTTTCATGAGAGTGAGACGAAGATGTTCTCCATGCTCTTCCTCAGATCTGGAGTATACAAGAATGTCATCAAGATATACCACAACGAACTTGTCGAGGTATTCGTGGAAGACAGAATTCATGAGTCGAGAGAATGTCGCCGGTGCATTGGTGAGACTAAAGGACATGACGGTGTATTCATATAGACCGTACCGAGTGGTGAAAGTTGTTTTTGGAATATCTTCCTTTCTGATCTTTATTTGATGGTAACCCATTCTCAAGTCCAGCTTGGAGAATATTGAGGCTCCAGCAAGTTGATCAAAAAGATCATCGATACGAGGAATTGGATACTTGTTTTTGATGGTTTTCTCGTTAAGAGGACGATAGTCAACAACGAGTCTCTTTGTTTGATCCTTTTTCGCAACGAACAGAGTTGGGCAACCCCAAGCGGAGGAACTAGGTTGAATGTAACCTTTTTCCATGTACATATCGATTTGCTCCTTTAACAGTTTCAGTTCAGGAGGAGCTATCTTGTATAGATGCTTAGAGATTGGAGCAGTACCTGGTTCAAGCTCGATCACGAACTCAACTGCTCTGTCCGGAGGCATCCCTGGCAACTCTTCTGGAAAGACGTCAGGGAATTCACAAACCTCCGGAACATTTTCAAGTAGAGGTAGAGGTTTAGCATCGAGGGTGTAAAGCTAAACAGAACTTGATTCATTTGGAGAATAGACTATCTGGCCAGAAGGGTGGAACAGAGTTATTGACTTCTGAGCACAATCAATCGTAGCTTTATTGGCCTTCAACCAATCCATGCCAAGAATGACATCAATGTCAGAATTGCCAAGAAGAATGAGAGAAGCAAGGAATATGTGGCCTCCAATTAGAATTTGATTTCCGTAACTGATCTTGGAAGTTTGCATAGTTGCTCCAGGAGAGTTTACTACTAGCGGGGAACCCAAACCAACAAAAGGGAGCTTAATTGCTGTCGCAAAGATCTTTGACACGAAAGAATGCGATGCTCCGGTATCAAACAACACTTTAGCTGGGTTAGAGTTTACGGGAAATGTACCGAGAACGACGTCAGGAGCTTCCTCAGCTTTGTCGATCTTGACATGATTCACCCTTGCGGTCCTCCCGACAAGCCTGTTGTTGGAGTTGAAGGCTTTAGGCGGGGGAGCACGCACCATTGCCTGGTTTGTGTTGGGACGAGGTGGTGGTGGAGGTAGCTGCCTCTGCGTGCACTTGTCAGCGTAGTGCCCCGTCTGCTTGCACTTGTAGCAAGTGACGACACGAGGAGGATCTGGCCTTCGCTGCCCCATTGAAAACCTCTGACCATGCATCTGAGCTGGGTTGGGTGGGCGGGGAGCAAAGCCTGGAGAAGCTTCGGCATATGGAGCCCGAGTGACAGCACCATTTGGTACCCAGATGCGGCGCTTCTGCGGAGGGGTGGTCATGTTGGAGGAGGAACCACCCTCACGCGAGTGCTTGCGAGACTCCTCGAACGCCTTGCGCCCATTTTCTTCATTGAGCGCGGTGTTAACGAGCTCCTCGAAGTTGTTGGCCTTGATGTTGGTGAGGGCGTACTTGAGTTCCGGGTTAAAACCTCTGCGGAACCTTGCCATCTTCTTAGCCTCAGTGGACACCTCATCACCAGCGTAACGAGCGAGCCGATTGAACTCACTCTGGTAGCCAATGACGTCCAACTTGCCTTGCTTGAGAGAGCAAAACTCTTCACGCATCCTTTCCATGAGACCATCTGGAATGTGGTGCTTCAGGAAAGCTTCCTTGAAACAACCCTAGGTGATTGGGTAGCCAGCTCTCATGGTCTGGTAGTTTTCCCACCAAGTGGCTGCCTGACCCTTCAGCAGATAGGATGCATACTTGACCTTGTCTTCCTCAGCAACGTGAGCAATCTCTAGAGCCCTAGCTATCTCACGGATCCAGTCATCAGCATCCAGAGGCTCGCGTGTTGCCACGAAAGCTCTTGGGCCCAGACTGAGAAACTCCTTGATACTGACTCGTGGAGCATTCTGGTTGTTGTGCTGATTAGTCTGGAACTGGGCCATCTGTGCCATGACTTGGGTCATCTGAGTCAACAGCTCCGTGATTGGCGGTGGCTCAGGCGGGTTGTTCCTTGTTGGCGGCATCCTGAATAGACATGCATTTTAGCACAACAACAGAAAAGGATAGACTTGGTAACCGAAAGAGAGATTATTCCGACCCATGAATAGATAACCAACAGGTACATCATCACATGTTCAAATACATCAAAATATCCAACACACCATAAATGGTTCGAATGCCAAAGGATAACTAAACATAGCTAAGAATGGATACATCGGTACCCCCATGCTCATCACGCAGGACGGCGACTAGGAGTACGGCGAGAGGTACGGTGAGGAGCACGCCCACGAAAGTAGGTAGAACGACGATCCACATAGATCTGACATGGTCTGAGAGCGACTCTAGGTGTGGTGAAGTACATAGCGTCGACTCCATGTGCTCCAAAGCGTGGAATCCCAGTGTAACCAGCATCGAGGTTAAGGAGTGAACCTCTGATCGGCTCGTAACCTCCAGCATCTGGTAGACGACGACCAACTGGCTGATCGAAACGTGCAAAGCGCTCATCTCCAACAAAGTCTGTGGTGTACGTCGCCAGACGAGTCAAAGCAAGGTAGAGTTGCTCTCTGACTGAGGCCAACTCCTGAGATAGTGTGCTGGCCACTGTGTCACTGTGCCTCACAAACTGAGCGGTGGTGTGCAGCCTGGAGTTATCATGCTCGTAGACATCCAAGTTGTCGTAGAGAGTGAAGTGAGCTCCCTCCGAAGTGATGTAACCACGGGGGATGTGGCGATAGATAGAATCGTCAAATCCCCAGTAGTCAGCACGAAGGACGGTGAGACTCACATAAGCTGCCTGCTGCACAGCCATATCCACTGTGGACGATTGCCTGGTAGTAGGTCTGGTCAAACTCTCGCTGCTGCTCGTAGACCTGGTACTCTGGTGCCCAACGGAACCCCAGATAAGTGACCATGTCTCTCAGCATCTCCGGATAACCGGCGGTGCTCTCGCAACGAGTCATCCAAACCACCTGCGGGTAGAACCTGAGATCCATCTGCAGATGATCGGGGAAGTTTTGATTAGACGCCGGTAGAAGAATTGAAGTGGAAAGCAACAACAAGGTTTCAACGGACGAAAGGATGTTGAGAAGAACAGGATATCGAAGCAACAACGGGAACACGAGACCAAAACTCCTGAGGTACTACGGAAAACCCATCCGGGCTTCTAAAGGATCAATATCTACTGCTTAAGGAATAGAGGGTCTGCTTCCGGGGCTTACACGCCTCCGTTCTCAATCATGAGTAGGCAACATGATAAATCATGTCACAACCACCTCCATTCCTATGGACTAGTAGATATAACTATCCTAGAGAAACCAGGATACGTGAAAACCTAACTTGAAAGTTTAGGTGAGAAGAGAAAACAACGTTGCACTTCCTTACCAGAAAAGGGTGGGTGGGTGGGGAAAGAAATAAAATGGCAGAATTCCTACTCTCACGTTTCATTTTTCCTATATAGCTACAAAAATAGTTTCTAGACTCAACTGCGACCAGTAAAAGGGATTCTACAGGCAGATAGGCTCTGATACCATTTGTCGCACCCGGACTTCTAGAGGATACTCGCAGTTCCGTTGAACAGTAGTTGATTGGATTACGGGGCTTACCGGCACCCGCATCTCTTACGAGTAGGCCAACACACGTATGTGTGACAACCAACCCCTACTGTTCACCGTCTACGTAAACCATCCCATAGAAATCAGGATACTACCATTGACGTACTTCATACCATACACACATGGTACGTCAATGGCGTTGAACAAAATGATAGCACAACAGATCTCTAAGACACAAATAAATAGAAATAAGTTGCAAATAGCTCTCACTAGAGCAGAGATAACAAATACAATCATCCAGAGGACACATGTCCCAACATATCATCATTACATCTCAGCGGAAGCATTCAAAAGGTCTGAGTACAGACAAATCCCAAATAGGCTTAAGAAGCCGGGAATGAAAGGAAAACGGAGCCCATCCATGATGTCTAGGATCCTGCCCGGGTCCGCTATCTACTCGTCAGCAGCCTCGTCAAACTCCACGTAGTAGCCATCACGGGGATCCTCGTAAGCGTAGTCTGCGGAAACCACAGCCCCAAAGGGGTCAGTACATAAACGTACTGGCAAGCAAGACTCACAATTCACCAAAGTGTAACCCGTCAACACCAAGCACAGATGCTTTGGGTTCAACGGAAGAAAGGGGATATAAAAGATGCTACAACTGGCTGCTCTAACCAACTACAGAGCTGCTACCACTTCCGGCTAACAGAAAGAAGATAAGATAGCGTGTCGTAACCAACTATATCTAACCACCAAACAAACCCATCCTGGATCTCGCCCCTTATCCAAAGAAGCAACCCGAGGATAACTCACACAGTTGGATTAATGATGGATCACGTTATTGTGGCAATAAAGCTATTACTAGTCAAGTTATCATTAGTTAGGTGTAAGTTGTTCTGAGTACTTGTTAGCCAGTACTTTCACCAAGTCAACCATAACCGCGGAAAACACGGCTTCTCGAGAAGATTTATCCCTGCAGGGGTGCACCAATTTGGCCGTACACGTAAGAATATCCCGCCAGACGGGAATCAAACCCACCAAGCGAGGCACTCTACACAACTCAACTCTTCTTCGCATCAAGCCCAAAGAACCACGTGTTGTGCGTGCGCGGCTAATCGAGCCCCACGAAGAAAAGGGGACCCTCATAGCACTCTAAGACCACGCCGCCCTAAATGCCGACTACAAAAGTTCCACCCTGGCCTCGGGTTCGTACCTGCATATGAGTGCATCAAATGGAAAGCCCGAACTAAGTGTGGCGATTTGGACGAGATGCGAATCGAATCAAATTGAGGGGGGCGCCCATACACGCTTCCCACATGCGGATAGTGCGCTCATCATGGATCAGTAGACAAGACCCTTTTCCTAGTTAGGGTCGACACTAGCAGGCCTCAAAACCACGTCGGGCCTCCTGCCGGTGCCTTATCAGCAAATTATTATTACCTCAAAATTAACAGGTTGTTGTTTAACATCGAGCCCCAGAACATAAAAGAAATATAGTAACAGAGAGTAACGGGTAACAGACTCGAGCAGAAACAACCCTAAGCATGCTAGAAAGACACGGGCAACAAGCAAAGGGGTTATAGGTGTGGAGGTGAGGCTATATCAGGGTTCAAGGATAACATGTGATAGGTTCGTAACAGAAGCAACTATTCATAGGGCTAGCAGGAATAGACAACGGAAAGTATCGGTATCCAATGTTGAAAGGAACACAATGGTTCATGTGAGTGAATACTTGCCTGCAAACTCAGCAGCCTGGTACTGAGCTAGATCCTCAGAAGGGGTGTCGTAAGTATCGTCTGTCTCAACGTCGTCGTCTATCCGAGAAGAAGCAAACAAACAACGCAGAGAGATAAACAATCAATAACATGGCATAGTGCACAATCATGGGATGATGCATGACAATGCACCAAAATAAACTAATTGATATGGTAACAACATGATTAAATGGACCCACATGCAATTTGGGATTGCATATGGAAAGCCCATGAATTAAGGTTGGAATAATTGTTTTACAACTAATCAATAGGTGGAAGTGGATTAGTATGATGCATGGATGAGGAAAACAGAAAAATAACAACAATAGAACAATTTTGAAATAAGGTTTACCATGTTTGGAATTTTATTGATTAAGTTAAGAAATTTTGGTTCCTTAAAGGTGTTACACAAGCATTTGTTGTTTTCAGCAATTTAAATTGTTCAAAACAGATAACAAAATTCATATTTGGAAAGAGCACAAAATTTTAGGTGGAATACATGTTTCAATTGTTGAAAAAGGAATTAAGATGAATTATTTATGAACTAAACATGTTAAACAAGATTTAAATGAATTAATTTCAAGTATGAATTTATTTGAATTTTTTATTTGTTCAAAACATTAATTCAAATTCATATTTGAAAAGTTTATACTTTTCTAGTTTGAAAACATATTTTATAAGTTCAAAAATAATTTAATTTGAGCAAGTTATGAATTTAGCAAATTTAAATGATTTAAACAAGGTTTAAATTATTTAAGCAATTTTAATTATTCAAATCATGAAACAAAATTTATATTTGAAAAGGTGGTTCAAAATAGCATGGAAAACATATTTTATTTGTGTTATTTGAATTAAGTATGAATTATTTATGGAATTAAACAAAATTAAGATGAATTGTTTGAATTTGAAATTTGAATACATTTGAAATATTCAAAACAGAAAACAAATGCTATAAACAGGTAGAGAATTAAATTTGGTTCAACAAACATATTTTATTTTTATTATTTGGATTTATAAAATAAAAGTTATTAGCAATTTAAAATTAAGGACCAATCTGTAAGAAAAAGGACTTAATTTGAAAAAGAAAAAGGCTGAAAACGTTTTTCACTCTGCAGTGGCTAGCCCTAGCCACTGACAGAGGGCCCCCGGGCCGCGTGGCGCTCACGTGGCAGCAGTGGCCACTGACAGATGGGGCCTGTCTGTCAGCAGCCCAGCGCAAAAAGTTGGGGTTTAATCGCGAGCGCAGGGCTCGAACCCTGGCCGCGGTGCGCGTGCGCAGTGGTGCGTTACCACTGCGGTGGGTTCAGTTCCTTGTCAGGTAAGGGAGACGCAGCTAGGTTATTCTTCAGTTATGTTTAACTGAATTTTTCTGCAGGTCGCTAACTAAAACTTGACAGAGGCCTGGAGCTCACCGGCGGCGACTGCTGCCGTGCTCGTGCGGCCGCTGGGCTCGTGCGCGTAGGTGGTGGGTGTACGTGGGGGCTCGCCACGGTTGCAGAGAGGAGCGAGATGGAAGGGGTGGAGGTGAAAGCTCACCGTCGCCGTAGATGAAACAGAGGGTCAGGGGAGAAACGGCCGGCGGCGACGTCGAGGATGGCGGCGGCGCTCCGGTGGGTTCCAAGAACGGTGGCGGTGTCGAGGGCGTAGCTGGAGTCGAGGGGAGCTGATTCCCGGGGTCAGCGTGGAAGGTGGGGCACGGGAACGGCGGTGATCATCGCGGGTTCAGACACGGCGGCGCTCGGGTGGTTGCAGAGAGGTGGAATGTCGCCGACAGCGAGAGGGAAATGACGGCGGGAGAGAGGGAGAGGGTGGAGCAGGTGGCCTAGGGCTAGCAGGGGCTCAGGGTAGGGTTTTATAGGGGGGCTAGGCGCACGGTGGCCGTTCCTGCGCGACGGCGTCGACGTGGCCTCGCCGGATGTGCTGCCGTACACAGAGAAGAAAGCGAGGGGGGAGCGAAGGGGTACCAGGCCGGGGGAGCTGGGCTGGGCCGTGCTGCTCCCCTGCGCTGTGCGTTGGTTTGCTTTTTTTTTCTTCTATATTTTTTTTGCTGAAATGTAATAGGAAGAAATAGATGAGTTCTGGGTTTAGAAAAATTAGGCAAAAATTTTATATTGCCTATTTATGTAATAGCAACAACTAGCAAGTTCTGTTTTTCAAAATGATCAAAATAAAAATGTTGTTTGTAATTTAATGGAATTTGAATTAATTTTGAGATTAAGTGATGTATTAAAAACAAACATTTCAAATAGATTGAACCCTCAATTTTATTTGCAACAAATTGCTTAGAATTGTTTTGTTAATTTCATTAATTCCAAAGGGGTTGCTGTTTGGAATTTCTATTTGAATTTTGAGTGCAATTTGAATTAAGTGGATTATTAAAGAACAAATTAATAGTTGAGCTTTTTATTTTTCATGGAAACAATTGGATGTTTTATTTGAACCTTTTATTTGGAAAGTTGTAACATAACAAGTATGAACAAAGCATTTGAAATAATGTTTGAATTTTCAATTGTGAAAACAAAGAAAAACAGATGCAAACAAAAGGAAAACAAATGCAATGATTAAGATGCCATGATGCAAAACAATAATTAAACAAGAATCAAACATTCTAGGGTGGTTTTCATACTTGGGATGTTACAGCCTGGCACCCGCTGCCCCCCTCCGGCTCTTATTTGGATTCCGTCTTCGTTCCGGGTAAAAAAGATATTTATGGATTTTCAGCCCTTTCCGAGAAAATTTATTTAAGAACTTCTCTGAAATCGAAAAACTGCAGAAAATAGCAACTGGCCTTGGGCATCTCGTTAATAGGTTAGTTTATGAAAACATTCTGAAAAAGAAGGAAAACATGTGGAAAACAAAAGTTGTTGGGTAGAAAACAAGCATGGAGCATAAAAAATTATAGATACGTTTGCAACGTATCAGGGCCAAGGGCCTCCAACCATGGCACCCAGAACCTTCCAGAGTTTATTCCTGAATATATTTGAAGGAAAAGGAAAAAAATGAAGGTAAAAGGAAAAAGGGGGAAGAGGTGGAGTTGGACTCCCCAAAGGGGAGTCCAATCCGAGTTGGGCTAGCATAGAGGGTGTGGCCACCTCCTTGGTGCGGCTATCCCCTCCTCCTAAAACAACTAGGACTCCTCCCTCTTTGGTAGGTTCCCCCTCCCCTGCAACTATAGAAAGGACCCCAAGGATTTAGGCAAATCACAATATTGAGAACAATTCTCTCTCAAGCCGCTCTTTCTCTCTCTAGTAGAATTGGAGGGTCTAATTAGAGCTTCTAATTAGATCCCCTTTAATTGGATTAGAGCTTCTTATGATTGGGTTTTGAGGTATCCTCTCCCGACCAGACCTAGTTCTAATTTATATTCTCTCTCATGTGTTGAGAAACTTCTGGAATCATATAGCTCTAATCGTAGTGGATTAGTGCTACCAATCAGCCACGCTGAAAGGTTGTCTCTCTTTGTCGATGTCAAGTTCTGGACAATGGAGCATTGACGGGTTGACACGAGTATACACATGCACGACATAAGATGGATTACATGTGTGATCCTTGATGGGGAAGCTTGGTGACACGCTTGCAACTAGGCCTAATCGTGAGGATCTACAATTGTTCACATATCCTCTACGACTACATGGAATTCGCTGACCGGTGAGTCGTGATCTTGATCAATGCATGCATAGGCATGCATCGTTATCTGCATAGTGATCTTGATGGACTATGTAGGTATTGCATAGAAACGATTTGATCTAGAGCGCAATTTTATGTGGGTATTGCATAAGCTTGTGCAAGTATATTAAAAAGCGATCTAATATTCAGTTTATTTTTGTTGCTTACCAATAAGCTATGTTTGTTTTGATTCCGAGGAGGGTCTAGACGCAACAAGGAGGTGGCTGCACCCGCTCTCAACGCGCAACTCGGATTGGGCTCCCATGGGGAGTCCAACTCCACATCGCCCCCTTTTCTTTTTCCCTTTTGGTTTTCCCTTTTTTGTTTAAACCAAAATAGAAAATACTCCAGAAGGTTCTATGCGGCATGTTTGGAGGCTCTGGGCCCACCTGCCAGCCCCACTAAGCGGTGCGGCCATGGGGGCAATTCTGCCCCCTCCGGCACTTCCCCCCTTCTCGGTTTTGGTCCAAAACTCTTCTGAAACGTTATGAACCCTATATATAAAATTATCGACCTTATAAAATGATGTTACAAACATATTTGTACCATCTTGGTACATCTCATATCCTCCGTTTTATCTCATATAAAATTCTTTCTACCACTAGCATCATTTCTACCTTATAGTAACTTCCCCGAAACATGTCCGAATAACACCAGACTTGTTTCTATGACATCGTAACAACATATAACATTCATAAAACTAATAACAACAACTTTATTCTCTCAAATTAAGGTTGTCATTTCTTAACCATCTTTCCGAATGGCTCGATAACACACAGACATGTTCGGGAACTTACCGAATAATAAACAACAGTTGGACCGTGAACGCCCATGATGGCTCCTGTATGTTCACAAAGATCTATGGAATCTTACTTGTTACTGATTGCACTTATTCCCTTAACTTCAGTGTTCCAATGATATCACGAGGTGAGACTATGTGATATAGTCTGATCAAATTCTTTGATCATAACACATATACAACTCGTTAACGATATTGTTATGTTTTCTCATCCATATTCCCGATGTCCTTGTGATAAATCACATTGTGTCTGGCTAGACGATTGGTTGACGTCGGTGGTACTGAGAGGGAACAGAGCATGTATCTCTCTATTATCTAGAGGAGTTAAGTAATAGTATTGACCGATCTCAGTTCCATTACGCTTTCTAGATTATACCCATATGTAAACGTTACAATCCCAAGTTATGGCTAGACTATTTATGACATCCAAAGTATAAGTTTCGATCATGGGGTCACTAGATAATCTCATAGTATAAGAATTATAGTCAATGAAAACTTCATATGTACTTTGCTAAATATATTACAATTGTTTAGTCTCTTTGAGCAAGAGCATATACTTGGGCCGATTTAGTACTATTGTTTCCCTAACAATAAACTCTTATGTTTTTCTTGAATTTTAACCAAGTCCATCATCATGAAAACGTTATCATCTCACAACTCGTAAGATACTCTTAGAGACAAGATTAGGCACTATTGTTTGTTTATGTCTTCACACTCGCACAAAGATTTTCCTTTGAAAACTCACTTTTCAAGTGCTATAGCGGTTGTAGAATGATGACATAAACTTAATTACAAACTTGGAAATAGAATAATAACCTAATATAATTGTCTCTAGGTCATATCTCCAACAGTCTTCCATTTGCACTAGATTCGATAGTACTCTAGTTAGTATGATGCCATAACACCTATGGAAATTCGGTGTTACTCACACTTTGCATGTGGTTCCTTAGACCATTCTTTTTCACCTTTTGATCTCATCAACTTGTGATAAACCTATTGTTAGATTTATTAGGAATTAATTGTGTGAACCGGTTCCGTAGTTGCATCAATAATTCAAGCGTCTTCGAATAAATTATCATACCGTCTTTTGAAACCTCACTAAGTCGAATGACTTTTATCCAACAACTTCCAATACACAATATCTCACATTGTTTTGCAACTATCCACAGTAATATACTGCACAGACCAGTCAAAATACTCTAATGTATGCAACATACGATACTATCAATTTAAGAATCATAATCTGAGTTAAAATCAATAAAGATTTGATACATCTCACAATATTATTCGAAGCTATACAAAATCCAACTGAGTTGTTTTTACTTTGTAATACCACCGTAAAATATTTAAGTGAGAAACATCTCACTATAAAATTTCTAGGTTTAATTTAAAACAATTAACTACTTGAGGAAAACATTTACTTGAACCTTTCTCCTTTATACCACTTTGGCTAAACAATTTAGCCTGTGCCTATTCATGACAATGAGATTGGCCAAATCACAAATTTTATGATTTGATCACAACCCTTTATATTTCGCTCACTAATAAGTCATAAACGTATCCTTAATTTCTGACGTTCCATGTTGTTTTCATGCCATACGCTACATGTTTTCCTTACACATTATGTCATTTTTATCGATTTCCCGGGACTAACCTATTAACAATATGCCAAAGAATCAGTTCATGTTTTCTGTTGTTTTTAGTTTCAGAAAAGTTGTTCTAGAAATATTCTCGGAATTGGAAAATTCGAAGCCCGTAAGTCTTAGAATTCCCTAAGGTTCCACAAAGCCCGAAGAGGCCCGGAGGGGGGGGCACAATGAGGACACACCATAGGGCGGCGCGCCCCCCTAGCCGCGCCTGGGGGTGGTGTGGGCCCCTCGAGCACCCACCGCCATTGCCCTTTCGCCTATATTACCCGCTCGGATAGTTAACCCTAAAAACATACCACTTTTCCAAGAAAAACACCCAAGGCCGCCGTCATCGTCAACTAGAGATCGGGAGGGTTCTGGAGTTCTCCCCGGCACCATGCCGGGAGGGAAAATCATCACCAGAGGGGTCTACACCACCATGTACGCCTCCGGAGTGATGTTGAGTAGTTCATCCTTGGACTACGGGTCCATAGCAGTAGCTAGATGGTTGTCTTCTCCTGTTTATGCCTCATGTTTAGATCTCGTGAGCTGCCTCACATGGTCGAGATCATCTTATTGTAATGCTACATGTTGTGTTTGCTGGGATCCACTGATTAATGAATTTTATGTCTTTTGATTATGAATCTATCATGTTGTGTTCATGTGTATGTTATTTATGATCTTGCATGCTCTCCGTTGTTAGTAGATTCTCTGGCCAAGTAGATGCTAGTGACTCCAAGAGGGGGTATTTATGCTCGATAGTGGGTTCATGCCTCCTTTGCATCTGTGCTCGAGTGACAGAAACGTGACGGATGGAGGATGTGATGTTGCCATTAGGGAGAAAACAACGATGTTTACTTTGTTTAGATTGTTTACATTACACACTTTTCTTACTGCGATAATCTGTTGCTTGCAACTTAGTACCCAATGTTTGTTTGGATGATATTCGGAGGGTGGATTATTAGTCATAGATGCAGTTGGATGACGGTATATGTATCTTGTTGTAATTCCCGCATGAATCTCATAGTAATCATCATGTCATGCACGTTTCATTATCTATCAATTGCCTAGCTGTAATTTGTTCACCACGCATGTTGGCTATCTTTTATGGAGATACACAACTAGTGAATCGTGGACGCCGGTCCATTTTCTCATACTGATAATACACACAGTGTTTCCACTGTTTTCACATTGCTACTGCTGTTTTCATACTGTTCTCATACTATTTTCCACACCATACGTTTAACCTCTTTGTGTTCAGCAAAAACGGTGAGATTGACAAGCTCACTACTTTGTTGGGGAAAAGTGAATTGATTGTGTTGTGTAGGCTCCACGTCGCTGCTGAACCGGTAGTGCGACCGGCCATCTCAGCTGCATCAACCTTCGGAAGTTGCTTCTTTATCCTACTGGTTGATTCAACATTGGCTTCTTTCAGAGGGAAACTTGCTACTGTACTCTTCATACCTGCCTCTTGGGTTCTCCCAACGTACGTGTGTTACACGCGCATCAAGAAAATTTCTGGCACCGTTGCTGGGGAGGAAGAGGATTTCTGCAAGGGGAGTCTCTCACCTCCAATCATTTTTACTTTGTTATTGTTATGCTTGTTACTTTCTTTATCATGCTTCCTAGAAATGTTTGATGTCTTTGAAACTAGATCTTATTGGAAAAGTGGGTTCACGAAAGAACAACAAAAATATTATAAGGAACACCGCTTGTCACAAAAAGGGAAACACTTATGGGAACAAATTAATAAATTGCATATCGTTGCTAGAAACTTGTGCTCTACTTATAATGTTAGTTATTGCTTTGATAAATCTTGTTGCTGTAGGAGGTATAAACACCTCCCTCTTCAATGTGAGTATAATGATGATATTACGATATCTTCTTATATTAAGGGAAATTATGACTTTGATGATGTGGAACAAATTGAGGAATTTATTGTTTGGAAGGGTGCGTTCGAAATTCCTTATTTGCTTGAAAATATTGATGATGCACCAATATCCTTAAGCCTCTGCAGTATCCCTGTGAACTTGTCTTTGTGCTTCCTCAATGAACCAAGGCACAAGAGTTTGCACTTAAACGTCTTAGCATTAAGTCCATGACGACTGATATGTCTCAAACGATTTTCTATCATTTATTTGGACTAACCTATTAATAGTTGTAAAGTTCATAAGTTCTTCTTTTATACTTTGATGTGTAGGAATCAATTGGATGTTTACAGGAAAACACAAAAGAAAACTCGTTGTAGAAGGACTCTGACTTTCCTGAAATCTGTCCACCAGCATATTTTAGAGATCGTCAGTTTTACTCCCGAAGATGATGTCCAATGGAAAAAATCCTACACATAAAAGTGTGTGGAATTTTCTTCTGGTAATTCTAGACTAAAAATTCGTCCAAAACGGAGTTCGATGCGACCCATGGACCCGTTTTACTGGAGGCTAAATATCTTATTACGGGTTTACGTGAATTGATGATGTGATTGAGTCCAACTCTTACCGTATTTGATGGATTCGGCCAAGCCACGACTTTGGCGCCTCATGGGGGCTGTGAGGAGTCCCTAGGAAGGTTCTAGAGGTGCCCAAGATCCATTTGATGAAGGGTCCATCCATCAGAGGGCCAGAGAGCATTGTCTCATCACATATAAGAAGAGGAAAACCATAATTTTGGGGGCAGCCACCCATTGTCACGAATTTTGCCTCTCCCTTGGCAGCCACCAAGGGAGGAGAGGCTCCTACATTGCAGCATCAAGACCAAGGAAGAAGGGGGGCCAAGGGGCCGCCGCCGTGGCCTCTGCCATCTCCATCTCATTGGGGCTGCACCTCTCCATCAACAACTCTCTCTTTCTCACCATGATAATGTGTGAGTATTCCTCCTCGGGGCTAAGGGCTCGTGCTAGTAGCTATGTGGTTATCTCTATCTCTCTAATGATGTGATTTTGATTGTGATCGTGTTCCATGTTATCATTGTTGAATCTATGATGTTTCCCCTTTATTATGTAATGTATCTGATGTACTCAATTGGTTTTATCTAGTATAATTCTCCGGAGTCACCTTTGTTCCATGGTGCCACGATGATAGTGCGGGTGTTGTGTGTGACTCTATGGACAATGTATTAGAGGGATACTTATCATGATCTTGTTCTTACTTTGTTGGATTGAATTGGAATCATGAGGTTTCTTGACGCTTGTGTTTAGTATAATCTCTATAGTGCCAAGGTGATAGTGCAGATGTTGTGGATTGATTAGAAAGATACTATTCAAGAGATAGTTTGTGGTGTTTACTAGTACTATCTTTGGATTCTCAAAGTGACAGGATTGGGGTGTTCATTGACAGGAACATGAACTTTAAGGTGTGCTTTTGTATCCCTACGTGATTCTTGTCCTACTGGATTTACGAGGAACGATTTCCGAGCTATGTCTTTCGTGCATGTTGTTAGAGGAAATATCATGTGTTTAATTATGTTAATTTGTTGAGAGTTCCACTAGTGAAAGTATGATCGCTAGGCCTTGTTTTCCACCATTTCTATATCGTTTGCTCTCTATTTTACTACTTGTTTGCTTGCTTCCATTTTTATTACAGATTTAATACACCTTGTTTTCCCATCCATATTACCGGTATTTTATCATCTCTTTGCTGAAGGAGTGCACCTATACAACTGAAAATTGTATTGGGTGTGTTTGGGAAACAAGAGACTTCTTGTATCTTAATTGTAGGGTTGCTTGAGAGGGATACATTCAACCTATACCTCCCTGAGTTCGATAAACCTGGGGTTACTCACTTGAGGGAAATTTGTTGCTGTCCTACAAACCTATGCGAGTAACGTGTACTAGACATCAACGTACTTGCATGGAGAACCGAGCCATTCAAGCTTCCATGATACGGAAGGGGCGAAAGTGTCGATAAAAATTACCTAGCCCAGAACTCACCCTATCTAGCATGATCATATAAACTTGATACTCCTCATCCTCAATGGATTTTACACTACATTAGGTGTTGGGACTTCAGTGTCCACCCATGCTCTACCTCAAGACTTTTGAAAACAGCTCTCACATCGTGAACCCATTCACAAAAGTTCACAATTTCTTTAGTTAATTTCTTTATCCCAACAACTATTCAGATTTATGTTTTTAACGGGATCCATCTCTACGATAAAAACAAGTTTATTTAGACTCTATAGTTCAAAATTAATTTGCACTACTTAATTCAATAAAATTGAAATTAAGATATGCTCCCACTCAAACTGTTATTCTTCAAAATCAACTTTGACTAATACGAGATCCCAACAAATTATCACAAGAAGGATGGATACATCTCAACCAATCACAACCTAAAGGGTAGGCCAATATGACAATCATTCCATGTGATTCTCGCTCATATTTCGATGTATGTGTTCCGAGCTCGTAACTAGTTGTGACTGAACGTCAAGTAAACCATCTGACACCACATGTACGGACTAGTCCTTGGATATAAGTCATCAATCCATACCCGCCTGCAGACATAATAACACCTTTAACCTTTGATACAAGTGTTGGAGATATGCCTTAAAGACAATAATTTTTAGTTATTATTATATCTCCAAGTTCAGAATCAAGTTTATGTCATCATGTTACAACCTCTATACACTTGAAAAGTGAGTTTTCAAAGGAACATCTTTGTGCGGGTGTGAAGGCATAAGCAAACAAGAGTTCCTAATATTGTCTCTAAGATTAGATTGTGCTTTGTGAGATGATCACATTTTCATGATCATGGACTTGGTTAAAAGTCCATCAAAACATAAGAGTTTATTGTTAGCGTATCAATAGTACTGAACAAACCCAAGTATATGATCTTTCTAAAAGAGACTAAACATTGTAATGTAATTAACAAAGTGCATATTAAGTTGTCATTGACTAGGATTCCTATACTATGATAATATCTAGTGACTGCACGATCAAAAGATATACTTTGGATGTCATCAATCGTGTTACCGTAACTGGGGATCATAACGGTTATATCTAGGTATAATCCAGAAAGTGTAATGGAACTTAGATCGTTCAAAACTAGTAGTTAACTCCTCTAGACGATAGAGAGATACATTATTTGGACCATCTCAGTAACACCAATGTCAACCAATTGTTTGTCCGAACATATTGTAATTTATCACATGGATATCGGGGATATGGATGAGAAAAGAGGACGATATCTGTAACGAGTTTTATATGTGTAATGATCAAAGAGTTTGATCAGGCCGGATCACATAGTCTCACCTCATGATATTGTTGGTATCATGAAGTTAAGTGAATAAGTGAAATGAGTAACTTGTAAGGTTCCCTTGATCTTTGTGAACACAGAGGAGCCATTACGGGCATTCACGGTCCCGCTTTTAGTTATTGTTCGGTAAGTTCCCGAACATGTATGTGTGTTATCGAGCCTTTACGCGTAGGTCACACGCTTAAACAATGCCAACCTTTCATTCAGAGAATTAAGATGTTGTTATTGGTTTTATGAATGTTCAATGGCGATACGATGTCACGGAAACAAGTCCAGTGTCAATCGGAGAGGTTTCGAGAAAGTTACTATAACAGAGAAATGATACTGGTGTTAGGCAGAATTTATATGAGAGATAATGGAGGACATGAGATGTCCCGGGATGTTGGAAGGGGGAGTGCCGGGGTCCCAATTCGAGTTGGGCTAGGAGAGGGGGACGCGACCACCTCCTTAGTGCGGCCAGCCCCCCTCTTAGCAGTACTAGGACTCCTCACCCCTTTGGTAAGTTCCCCTCTCCTCCAACTATAAAATGGACCCAAGGCTTGAGGCAAAACACAATATTGAGAACAATTGTCTCTCAAGCTTCTCTCTCTCTCTCTCTCTCTCTCGTCGAATTAGAGGGTCTAATTAGAGCCCCTCTAATTGGACTAGAGCTTCTTCTAATTGGGTTTTGAGGTGTCCTCTCCCGATTAGACCTAGTACCAATTTATTTTCTCTCTCATGTGTTCATAATCTTTGAGAATCATATAGCTCTAATCACAGTCGATTAATGCTACCAATTAGCAATACCGAAATGCTTCTTCTCTTTGTCGGTGTCGAGTCCTGGATGGCGGAGCGCTGACTGATTTACACGAGCTTATGTGTGCACACCATAACAGAGATGCCACGTGTGATCCTTCACGGGGGAACTTAGAGACATTCTTGAAATTAGGCATAGTTGTGAGGATCTACAACTGTTCATATCTCTTCTACGACTACATGAATCCGCTGCCTTGTGAGTCGTGTGTTGATATATGATGCGCGTGATACACACGTTCGTTGGGAGACCCCAAGAGGAAGGTATGAGGAGCACAGTAGCAAGTTTCCCTCAAAAAGAAACCAAGGTTGAATCGACCAGTATGAGGAAGGAGTAACTTCAGAAGGTTGAAGCAGCTGAGATGGCAGGGCGCACTACTGGTTCATAAGCAACGTGGAACCTACACAACACAATCAAATCACTTTGCCCCAACGAAGCAGTGAGGTTGTCAATCTCACTGGTTTTGTTGAACACAAAGAGGTTAAACATATGGTGTGGAAAACAGTAGAAGAACAATATGAAAGCAGTAGGTGTTTATCAGTATGAGGAAAAAGGACCGGGGGTCCACAATTCACTAGTGGTGTATCTCCGTGAAAGATAAATAATATGTGTGGTGAAAAAATTATAGCTGGCCAATTGATAGAAATGAAGGATGCACCATAGTGCATATGCAAGACATGCAGATTACTATGTGATTCATGCGGGCATTACAACAAAATACATAGACCGTTATCCAACTGCATCTATGACTAATAATCCACCCTCCGAATATCATCCGAACAAACGTTGGGTATTAAGTTGCAAGCAACAGATAATTGCAGTAAACAAAGTGTGTAATGTAAACAATAGTATCATCCTTAGACAAAGCATTGTTGTTTTCTCCCTAATGGCAACAACACATCCTCCATCCGTCACATTTCTGTCACTCGAGCACAGATGCAAAGGAGGCATGAACCCACTATCGAGCATAAATACTCCAACTTGGAGTTACTAGCATCTACTTGGCCAGAGCATCTACTAACAACGGAGAGAATGCAAGATCATAAATAAAATATGCATGAAGATAACATGATCGATTAATAATCAGAAGACATAGCATTCAACATTCATCAGATACCAGCAAACACAACATGTAGCATTACATAAAGATGATCTTGATCATGTTAGGCAACTCATAAGATCTAAACATGAGGTACAAAGCAGAGAGAACAACCATCTAGCTACTGAAATGGACCCGTGGTCCAGGTATGAACTACTCACGTATCACTTCGGAGGAGGGCATGGTGGTGTAGACCCCTCCGGTGATGAATTTCCCTTTCCGCAGGATGCCGGGGAGAGCTCCAGAACCCTCCCGATCTCGGGATGACGATGACGGCAGCCTCGGATGTTTTTTGGAGAAAAGTGGAATATATTTAGGGTTTATGCCTCGGGGGGAATAAATAGGAGAAAGGGCAGAGGCGGCGGAGGCCTGGGGGGCCCACACCACCCCACGGCATGGCCAAGGGGTGCCGCCGTATGGTGTGGGCCCCCTGAGGCCCCTCTCCGGGTCTCTTTGGGACTTTGTGGAATCTTCGGGAATTCTAAGGCTTTCGGGCTTCGAATTTCTCAATTCCGAGAATATTTCCAGAACAACTTTTTTGAAACTAAAAACAGTAGAAAACGTGGAACTGGCTCTGTGGCATCTTGTCAATAGGTTAGTCCGGAAAATCGATAAAAATGACATAAAGTGTATAGAAAACATGCGGTAAATAACATGAAAACTACATGGAACATCAGAAATTATGGATACGTTTATGACGTATCAACATCCCCAAGCTTAGTTCCTACTCGTCCTCGAGTAGGTAAACAATAAAAACACATAATTTCTGAGGTGACATGCTACCATCATAAACTTGATCATCATAATGTAAAAGCATATGTAAGTTGAGATCATAGAACTTAAAATCAAACATGATAATAGAACTTTAATAATAAAGCATAGCAATCACTTTGCATCATGAGAAGTAACTCAAATAATACTGAATAACAATGCAAAGAAATATATACGTTTGTTTCAAGTATAAAAAAATCATGGCAAAGTGATATTTCGCAAGTCCTTTAGCGTGGGGCAAAACATAAATGCAAGGACACCTTCAAAGTTTCATGAGGAAGACTAGAACAAATAGTTAGAGAACAAGCAATAACACATCATGAATCAATTAATAATGCTGCTGGAAAAAATGTACATAAAACTCAGAATGGCAAATATGCTCTCACAAACGTGCATAAAGTTAGAAGATGGAGACTCAGCATAAAATTAAGAGAAAGGCCCTTCGCAGAGGGAAGCATGGATCACTCATGTGCTAGAGGTTTTATTTTATTAATAGAGGTATTAAAATGTTTGACACTCCTCCCATCCATATTACACAAACCATGGCTAACCAAATCCTCGGGTGCCTGCCAACAATCACATACCATGGAGGAGTGTCTATATTTTGGGAGGTGTATGCAAATGTCAACGAATGGTAAACAGAAAATACAGTACGTGACAAGCCAACTAGATTTCACAAGAGCGTCTCCCATGTGAGGGACTGTGAAGAGATTTTGTGTGTATTAATTTGGGGTTGGGCACCCCGCTGCCAGCTCTTATATCAATTGGATAAGAGGATGAACCCACTAGTATAGGGTGTGAAATCTAATCAACAAGTGAGATAAAGATTCTCTATTTACGTCCTCATGAGCAAAAAATAGGAACACAAAGCAGGAGTAATTTTGAAGGTTTTAAAGGTTTTACTTGGAGTGGAAGTTAAATACCACATGTAGGTAGGTATGGTGGACACAATGGAAAAAAATTGGTTTTAAGGATTTGTATTGCACGAGTAGAATTTCATACTCAGTACAGGTGGAGGCCAGCAAACAACTGGGAGTGACAAATCAAGAGAGCATAAGAGCCATAATCATGCATGGCGACATAAACATCATTAATCAAAGCATAAGTGGTACCACAAATTCAAAAAATAAATGATCATAGAGGCTATTAGTGACTGGTTCATAGTCATAAACATGGTGTGAGCATGCGCCAAGTCAACCAGATAAAACATCCAAAGGATAATACCGCAAATTTATGCCTCAATATGACAAGAACAACTCATGATGATTTTAATGGCACATTAAACACTCTCAGATATTTGAGGCTAATAATGCTACTCAATAAACACAAGGATTTAAAACTAAAATAAAATCTAGCATGATATGAAAAAGTTCTAGCCACAGTCTATACAAGCTTCTACTTGCACCGCTAAAAGTTCTACCTCAAGTAGCAGTTTCTTTTCCCAACAAGCACCATACAAAATATGTTTTAAAAAAATTCTCTACATGATACAACAAGCAAACATGAGAGTACTCACATAACACTACTAAAACTAACAGCTTTAAATAAGAGATGCAATGAAAACAAGAGCTGAACAAGAATTTTTTGTAGTAACTAGAAGAAAAACTAAGAATACTACCATAGACAGTATTCAAATTAAAAGCGGAGCGTGTATCTCTCCCAAAGAAGGATGCTAGGTCCAATGATATTATTGAAGCAAGGAAAACAAAAGAAAAAAAAAAGCAAAAAAAAAACAAACAGACGCTCCAAGTAAACTTCATATAATGTGACCGAATAAAAATATAGTTTCACGAGAAGTGACCTAATAGATAGTTGATGAAGAAGGGAATATATTGGGAATCCCCAAGCTTAGATGCTTGAGTATTCTAAAAATATGCTTGGATGAACCACAGGGAAATCCCCAAGCTTTGACCTTGCACTCTTCTTGATCATATATATCACCTCTTCTCTTGACATTTGAAAACTTCCTTCACACCATACTCAAACAGTAACTCGCATTAGAGGGTTTGTGCAACAATAGAAAATTCATGGGTTCTGTATGGAACAAGTGCTATTGATACTTTTAAACATTAGCTATAGCCACTGATGTTTCTTGAAGCAAAGAAATCCACTTGACATCGCAAAAGAGCCAATGCAAGAAAAATGGCTGAATCTGGAAAAAAAAAACAGAACAACCTGTAAAGACAAAAAAATCGAGGCACTTACGTTGCTCAAAAAAACCTTAAGAACGAAAAAGTTGCGGAATTAGCCAAAGAATAAGAACAAAAAAATTGAGGTCATTTTGATCTTCCTGGATTTTTCACGATTTTTTTACGGTGGACAGCAGAATTCTGTTTTCTGCGCAGAAATCCGAAAACCAACTCCAACTCTCGTCAGAAACTTTCTTAGCACTACTAATACATGAAAAGAAACATACAAAGGAGTTGCTACAGAAGTATACAACCCCTTGACTCAAAGAAAACAGAGAAAAACAAAGCAAAAAAAAAACCATGGGTTATCTTCCAAGAAGTGCTTTTCTTTAACGCCTTTTAGCTAGGCCCAGAAAAATGGAATCAAGTATTTTAGAGTGAAGAAGATCCAAATTGTAACGAAGCTTACGTTTACCTTTCTTAACCTTATTGTTTTTAGGTAACTGATGGTCCAAGCATTATATGGAGGTGAAAGTCATGGTACCTTTCCCCATAAAAATAGTTGCCCCTAAGAGCCTCAGCAGAGATCTTCCAAGGGTAATTTGTCCCCCTCCTGCACATTCAATAACAAGATAATCAGTGGAGACCGTTTTTCCTAGGAGTTTTGTAAACACTCCCTCAGCTATCCAAATGGGAAATATAGTGGTGTTATTAATGAGAGGAATTTCGTCTCCTCTCTCAGCTAGTCCCCAAAGGTTCAAAGATTTATAAATTTCCTTTGGAATAAGACATGATATCACAACGAGCATGAATTTTTTCACCATTTATAACAACTTTCACCAAAGGAATCATATTTGAGGATTCATAGTCTATTGGGACATTGTCAAGATGTTCACGAATTTGGCTATATCGTTCTTTTAAAATAGAAATATGTGACTCAAGAGTGTTCAATCTAGCATAAATACTTGCAAAGGCTTCATCAAAACTACTGGGTAAACTTTAGGTTGCAATTAATTTTATTATAGCATTGAAAGCTTGTTCTCCATCACAATGAAGGAAATCTCCTCCTACCACAGTATCCAAAGCATATTTATAACAAAGAACAAGACCAAAGTAAAAGCTACGAAAAAACAGGCTTAGAGTCATTTTAGGTTCAGTTTTGCAACAGGAATAAAAAAAATCTAGACCAAGCTTCCTTAAAATTATCATCATTCCCTTTTTGGCAAAGTGAAGATCATTTCCTCATGTGACATGGTAACAGGAACAGGAGTACTCATTTTGGCAAGGCTAAAAATAGGAAAAAAAAATACAGCTAGAATAAGAACTAATTTTTTTGTGTTTTTGATAAAGAGAAGAAAACAAGAAAAAAATAAAATAAAATAAGCAAAAGAAAAACAAAGTAAAGATATTGGAAGTGAGAGACCCCCTTGCAGAAATTCTCTTCCTACCCGGAAACAGCGCCAGAAATTAGCTTGATGCGCGTGATACACATGTTCGTTGGGAGACCCCAATAGGAAGGTATGAAGAGCGCAGTAGCAAGTTTCCCTCAGAAAGAAACCATGGTTGAATCGACCAGTAGGAGGAAGGAGTAACTTCAGATGGTTGAAGTAGATGAGATGGCATGGCGCACTACCGGTTCAGAAGCAACGTGGAACCTACACAACACAATCAAATCACTTTGCCCCAACGAAGTAGTGAGATTGTCAATCTCACCGGTTTTGCTGAACACAAAGAGGTTAAACTTATGGTGTGGAAAACAGTAGGAGAACAGTACGAAAGAAGCAGTAACAATATGAAAGCAGTAGGTGTTTATCAGTATGAGGAAAAAGTACCGGGGTCCACAGTTCACTACTGGTGTCTCTCCGTGAAAGATAAATAATATGTGTGGTGAACAAATTATAGCTGGGCAATCGACAGAAATGAAGGCTGCACCATAGTGCATGTGCAAGACATAAAGATTACTATGTGATTCATGCGGGCATTACAACAAAATACATCGAACATTATCCAACTGCATCTATGACTAATAATCCACCCTCCGAATATCATCCGATTAAACGTTGGGTATTAAGTTGCAAGCAACAGATAATTACAGTAAGAAAAGTGTGTAATGTAAACAATAACTTCATCCTTAGACAATGCATTGTTGTTTTCTCCCTAATGGCAACAACACATCCTCCATCCGTCACGTTTCTGTCACTCGAGCACAGATGCAAAGGAGGCATGAACCCACTATCGAGCATAAATACTCCCTCTTGGAGTTACTAGCATCTACTTGGCCAGAGCATCTACTAATAACGGAGAGCATGCAAGATCATAAATAACATAAGCATGCAGATAACATGATAGATCGATAATCAGAAGACATAGCATTCAACATTCATCAGATCCCAGCAAACACAACATGTAGCATTACATAAGATGATCTTGATCATGTTAGGCGGCTCACAAGATCTAAACATGAGGTACAAAGTGGAGAGAACAACCATCTAGCTACTGCTATGGACCCGTAGTCCAGGGATGAACTACTCATGCATCACTTCGGAGGAGGGCATGGTGGTGTAGACCCCTCCGGTGATGATTTCCCCCTCCGATAGGGTGCCGGGGAAAGCTCCAGAACCCTCCCGGTCTCAGGATAACGGTGACGGCGGCCTCGGGTGTTTCTCGGATAAAAGTGGTATATCTTTAGGGTTTACGTCTCGGGGGATTATATAGGCAAAAGGGCAGAGGCGGTGGAGGCTCAGGGGCCCCACACCACCCCCTTGTGCGGCCAGGGGGCGCCACCCTATGGTGTGGACCCCCTGAGGCCCTCCTCCGGGTCTTTTTGGGACTCTGTGGAACCTCCGAGATTTCTAAGACTTCCAGGCTTCGAATTTTCCAATTCCGAGAATATTTCCAGAACAACTTTTCTGAAACTAAAAACAGCAGAAAACAGTGACCTCGCTCTATGGCATCTTGTCAATAGGCTAGTCCAGAAAATCGATAAAAATGACATAAAGTGTATAGCAAATATGTTGGAAATAACATGAAAACAACATGGAACATCAAAAATTAGGGATACGTTTGTCACGTATCAGTCTATGCTGCAGAATTTTAAAAAAAACCTACGTAGTCCACCACCACTATGCAGATAACGAGTCATGCCCATACATGCGAGGATCGGGATCATGACTCATCAGGCAGCGGATTCGATATAGTCGTAGAAGAGATCTGAATAGTCATAGATCTTCACAACTAGGCCTAGTTGCAAGGATATTGCTAAGTCTTCCCTCGTCAAGGATCACACGTGTAATCCCTCTTATGGTGTGCACGCGTACGCTCATGTCAACCCCTCAGCGCTCCGTCGTCTAGGACTCGACACCGATGAAGAGAGACAAACTTCTGACGTTGCTAATTGGTAGCTCTAATCAATTAGAGCTATTTGTGAAATGGGTAGTTCTCAACACATGAAAGAAAACTATAATTAGATCTAGGTCTAATCGGGAGAGGACACCTTAAAACTCAATTAGAAGAGGCTCCAATTCAATTAGATGGACTTTAATTTGAAGCTCTAATTAGACTCTCTAATTCTACTAGAGAGAGAAGCTTCAGAGCCAATTGTGTGTTTTTATTTGAGCCTTGGGGTGCTTTATTTAGTGGGAGAGAGTAGAAGAGGTTCCAAGAGGGAGTGAGGAGTCCTAGTTCTGGTACGAGGTGCTGGCCGCACCAAGCCTTATAGCCCAACTAGGATTGGGGGTGGAGTCCAACTCCACCTCCCTCTCCCTTCCTATTTTTATTTTCCCTTTTTTCTATTAATACCTCCAATAAAATCAGGAAAAATACCGGGACGATGAGCACAAACTTCTGAAGACACTGGGGACCACCTGGCAGCCCATAAAATAGGGTTCAGCCATGCGGGGGAAAGCTGCCCCCTCCCGGCACCACTTCCTTATATGTGAAGTCCCCAAAGCTCCTCCGGAACCACTTGAACCGTACAGATAAAATCATCGATATTATCTAACAAGTCTAGAAACACACTTCTAACACCTCGGGACATCTCATGTCCTCCGTTGCTGATACTTTGCAAACGTATCTATAATTTCTGATGCTCCATGCTTTCTTTCTACCTAATACCTTTTGTTTCCTACATGTTTTCTATCGTTTTCTATAATTTAGCGTTTAGGCTAACCTATTAAAAAGATGCCCCAGGTCAGTTTTTGTTTTCTACAGTTTTTCTATTTCAGAAAAGTTCTTAAAGAAATATTCTCGAAAAGGGAAACAAATCTACGGAGATCATTTTTTACCCGATACAGAGACGGAGTCCAAAGAAGAGTCGGAGGGGGCCAGGGGCAGGCGCGGCCCCAACCTAGGCGCACCCGGTGGGCCCTGGCCACCGCCTCTTCGCCCATAAATTGGCTTCAACCCAGAAAACGTCAGGATGGAGTTATTTTTCACGAAACATACACAGAGGTGCCGTCACCTCCAAAGTCCAATTTAGGGCTTTTGCAGCCCTGTTCCGACACCCTGTCGGAGAGGGGAATCTTCATGGAGGCCTCTACATCGCCATGATCGCCTCCATACAGATGCATGAGTAGTTCATCTTGGAACTACGGGTCCATAGCAGTAGCTAGATGGTTCTTCTCTCCCCTATGCCTCCATGTTTAGAGTCTCGTGAGCTTCCTCAATGACCGAGACCACTATTATGTAATTGTGCATGCTGTGTTTGTTGGGATCCGATGAACCATGAGATTATGATTATTTTGTTAATGTCAATCTGAGATGCTTCACTTATATTTGTAGAGAGTTTTAATGTTGTCTTGCAATGCTCTCTGGTGTTTATGATTACCTTGGCCACGTAGTTATTTTCACCTCCAAGAGAGGGTCTATATGCTAGATGGTAGGTTCATGACTCCCTTACATCTGTGCTCGAGTGACAGAAACATGACATATGGGGATGTGTTGTTGCTACTAGGGAAGAAACAACGGTGCTCTTGTTTACGGACAAGGACCACTGCTTACATTACGTATTGTTCATAATGCATTTGTCTGTTGCACTGAAAGCAATCACTTCATTGCTGAAACATAATACCAGAGAGATTTGCTGGATAGCTTTCTCGAGGTGGACTTTTAGATATGGATGCATGCTGGATAGCGGTCCATATGCCTTGACGTAATGCCTAAAATGTTAGAATCCATAAATTATATCTCGTCATAATAGTATTGTTACACGTTCATGATTTGTCAATTGCCTAGTTGTAATTTGTTCACTCATCATGTTTGTTTTCTTTGGAGAGACAACACTAGTAAACCTATAGCCCCGATCCTAGTTTCCTCATATTTGCAACCTTCTTTTAAGCGTTTTCATAATTGTTTGCTCGTTGTTCTGTTTTTACATTCATTACTTTCAAGACTGTGTACGTTTAATTCTCTCATTTTCAGCAAGACCGTAAGATTGACAACCTTCCAGAAAGTTGGGGAAAGAGAGAGTTTGTATTTGTGTGCAGGTTCCACGCTTGTTGATGCACCAAACAACAAGCAAGCTTCTCCAAGACTACGAAGTCCTACTGGTTTGATAAACCCTGGTTACTTAATTGGGGGAAAATTTCCGTTGGGCTACATCGTACCTTCCACTTGGGGTCTCCCAACGAGCGTGTGATCACGTCAGCATCAAGTAATTTTGTATGGCCCATTGCCGGGGATTTCAAATTTATCATCAACAAGAAGTCTCTCATCTACTACACGCCAGCAACTACTTTTTTTTGCGCCGTTGCTGGGGACTTATAGTTTGCTTCAAGGGGAGTCTCACACTTTCACTTTTTTTTGTTTTGTTCTTGCTTAGTTTACTTTTGTTTAGTCTTTTTTTTCTCTTTATTAAAAACCTAAAAAAATAGTTTTCTAGTTTCTAGTCTTTTATTTGTGTTGCTAATTTATTTTGTTGGTATGTCTACTCCTAAATTTGCTATGAAAGATCTGAAAGTAGAAAATAAATTCATTATTGGGAGAAACAATATTGAAGAATTCTTTAACCGTGTTAATGGGCTTCCTAATTTTAATGCTAAACCCGGTGGCCTCACCTCACATTTTTTACTTATTTGAGCAGCTTAGTTTCAAATTGATGCTTCTTGGTACGTAGTTCCGACAGTTATATCTAAAAATAGTAGATCATGTCACCGGAAAAATATAATGAAGTACTAGTTGCGCTGGAAAGCAATAGCAGAGTTGTTATTGGGTAGTATACGAACAACAGTTGTTAATGTTTAATTTTATACTGAGAAACTCAGTTGTGTTTGTTGCATTGACATGCCATGGTCGAGTTGTGCTAGATGGATAGAAAAACAAGTGAACAGCAGTTTACCGTAAATGAAGTACCTAATTTTGCTTGGCTCTAGATGTGCTCAGACATCTTTATTAGAAACACAAACAAGCTCTAGACCATGAGAGGCACAGCGAGCAAGAGCCATCCAACACTTGCCGGTATCCGTGATCGTAATACTCTGCAAGAAGGAACAAAGCCACACGAGCTCACTAGCTGATGCCGATGTCTGTTATGCAGGTCAGCATCGACACCCATCTGCAACACTGAGTGAACTAGGTCATGGCGTTTTAGGTAGTGTGAGTAGACCGCTCAGAAAGAATGCAGTATCATCACATCGACTGATGCTCAACATGTGAGATTTCTCAAAAGCTAGTTTCATATAGGAACAAAATCATGCTTATCATGTCATTCCTCAAAATTTCACTATATGGATTGATGTCTTGCGCATCTTTACATTATTTCAGTCACTGAGGACTACTGTCGGTCCGTTTTCATGCATGACCACTTAGGGCATGCACAATGGTCGATAAGTGATGGAGGGATGATAACCCGGTAGGCCAACTCCAAGGAGTAACTCGGCCCAAAGGACGCTGCGCAAGACCCGGCTTAAGATAAAGGAGTTTCTAGAAGGCCCAGGAACGTAGGCCTCGTAACCCGGATTGTGGGTTCCGATAAGGAAGTTTAGGGTTTGTAAGCAGTGTCCGGGTAGGATTCAGAGTGCGCCTTGGAGAGTAGGACAGGGGGTCCGGATATTATATAAGCCGGCCCCTAGGGTTAGACCAGGAGAGATCCAAGAGTTCGAGCAATATCGCTAGGTATCGAGTATCCAGTGTAACACGAGAGTTGAGTTAATATATCTAGATCGGAGACTCGGCGACTTGATTGCCGGCTACCAGATCGCATATCATCATGTTTTCATTTGAGCTAAACCCTCTCCCAAACACCAGAGTCGATTTGCCCCAAGACAAGTTACCCCCGGTAACGTCTGCCGTGATTATCCCACGACAGTTGGCGCCCACCGTGGGGCCTACGTCTAAGGGTGTTTACATCACGGGAGAAGCTCGGAAGAACATGGAGAACCTTGTCATCGGCGAGATCTACACCAACCCCGAAGGAGAGAAGATGGTGGACGATTCCGGCTGGGGGCCAGAGTCGGATCTGCTCGAATCCGGATCTGTCGTGACAATCGGCCAGATCAACGTCTTCATCGGCATGGTACGTACGTCCGGTTCAATCCCTGACGATTTCGGATTTGATTCTGTGTCAGGGGAAGCCACCTACGTTCAATCAGATGGGGAAGAATCGGTCGGGACGGTAGATCCGACAGAAAAGCCCCCCACGAAGAGGGAACAACCGGAGGAGCCGGCATGGACCCCGCGTGGCCGGGTCATGAGAGAAGATGATACCGAGTCCATCTTGCATCTGCTGGAGGACCGGTATGAGGAAAATAGCAGCGAAGAGGAAGAGTACGAATCCGCGCCAAGCATTGCGCGCCAGGTCGCGGTTTACACGGCCCCGGCGATCAATCTCAATCAGGGGAACGTGACCGCGGCCACAGTCGGAGCAGCACAAGCATTGGCCCAGCAGCAAGGTCCGGTTGACGGAAATCCGGTTCTCACCCGGGTTGACGGAGAATCGGCATCAGTTACCAGTCACGCGGCGGATAGTGAATTGCAGGCAAACACGTTTGGATATCTGGCAAATCGGACGCCAGGGGCGGGTCCTTCAAACCCGCAACACCCGGCCCTATTCAACAATAACTTAATTCTAGATCCCACCGTTTTGGCCACGGTTATCACTCCGGAAAACGAGGCGGAACGTGTTAGAGATCTGGATGTAGCCCGTCGGGCATTGGAGCAACAGAGAAGGCAAGTAGAAGCAGAAAGGCAAGGGATGGTCACGCGCCAACGTGAGCTGGATGCATTGGAAACCCGGCTCCGAGAAGAGATAACCAGGGTGCGTCAAAGGCATCAGACCATGTTACCAGCAACGGGTGGAGTTATAAACCCGATCACACTATTTATCACACCTCAGGATCAACCGATTCCAGCAGCAAACCAAGGAACTGTGCAGCAACCTGCAACTGGAGGAGCACAGCCGGCAAACATACAAGCCGGGTTACCCACATTGCAGACCGGAGTTACCACCGGCAATACATTACCACCACCACCACCATCGCGATTTCGCACACCAGCAGGTCATTACAACAACCCCATGGATAATGTGTACGCAGCAACGCTCGCATTGAATCAAATCCCTGTGAGAGAGTCACCCCACGCAGAGGAGACCCGGCGGGCGATAGATCTATTGCGCACTGCGGTAGCGCAGCAAGTTAATTACCCGGATCACAGAAGTGGAATGCATGGGACACCATATATCAGCCAGCAACGAGGCAATACCGGCAATATCCAGACAAGTTCAGCGCGGCGGAGGGAAGAGCAGCAGCAAATGCCGCCTCCTCCCCGCGTTCAGGCAGTACCAGCAGCATCAGCAGCCCAAGCTATCGTGGATAGTTCCAGAGCCAGGAGGGCCGCGGCCGGGTCTGCGGTGCATGGGCCACCAGCCGTACCGCGTCCAGCCGCACCTCCCGCAGGATCACACGTTTCCCGAGTGAGGCCAGTTCCAACTAATCTCGCTGGGCCTAAATGTCTGTCGGATAACATCAGGGCTGAGCCTTACCCGGATAAATTCAAGGAACCGGGTAAAGTTGTGAATTATGAGCCTACTATGGATCCAGAAACATGGTTGAGCAGTTATGAGATGGCTATGTCGATTCGCAATGCATCCGAAAATCTTCAAGCCAAGTTCATGTACTTAATGATGTCAGAAGGAGCAGCAAAGTTATGGTTCAATAATTTACCGGAAGGATCTATCAAGTCATGGGAGGAGTTGAAAACCGCGTTTATCAAGCACTTTCATGGGACGTGCAGAAAGCTATTTACTATTGATGACCTAGAGCGATGTGTCCAAAAGAAGGGAGAATCGGCGTGCAGCTGGGTGCGCCGGGTTATGGAGATACTTCACTCATCTACGGATATTCAGCCCAAAGATGCGCTACAAGCTATGGCAAAGACGTGCAAGTACATACCTTTAGTGCAAAAGTTAACTCGCATGAAATCTAGTCGAAATGCTTCAGAGGTTACGATGAGAGAGCTAATGGATGCATGCAACAAACACGCTGCAACGGATACTACAGAAGAGGATGTCGATGACAAGAAAGCAAAAGCAAATACAAATAATAGCGGAAGAACCGGCAATGGATCAACGCCGGGTAACAATGGAGGTAACAATGGGAACAACTAGAACAAGCGCCCGTTTGAGAGAGGCTCCGAGTTTGTCGCTAGCACAGAAGCCGGGTCTTCGAGACCTAGGGCAGAAGGAAATTTCAATGCCGGAAACCACAATGGAGGAAATTATCAAGGGCCACCAAGGCCGGGTAACAATTGGGATATCTTCAGAATGGCGTGCCCAAAGCACAGCAGGAACGGTAGGCCGGCTAACCACTCATTGGAGCAGTGCGCAGACCTACAGAGATGGAAGAATGAGGAGATAAACAAGGCTATGCGATGTGCAGGTCGGGGAGGAGGACCGGGTCCGGGTGGAAACCCGGGCAACGGCCCACCCCCAGCCGGTAACCCGGCAGGCGGAAACCCGGGTAACAACCAAGGGGGAGCTGGAGGTTTCCAAGCTAACCCCAAGCAATTGGGACAATATCACGTGCATACCAAAGGAATTTCTAACAAGGATAAAAAGATACTGAAACAAGCGGTGAACTCGGTTTCTTCGGCTGTTCTGAGATACCTGAGATGGTCAGAGCAGGACGTAACGTGGAGCAGAAGAGATCACCCAGAAAGGATAGAACACCCGGGAGTCTTAGCATTGGTGGTGGCACCACAAGTTAATGGTTATGAGCTGAAAAAGGTCCTAATGTACGGTGGAAGTAGCATCAATATCTTGTATTGGGAAACCTTTCTACGCATGGGCCTCAAGGAGTCTCAGCTACAGAAGAGTTCAACAGTTTTTCATGGGATTGTGCCGGGTCACTCAGCGTGCCCTGAGGGAAAGATCACGTTGGAGGTAGCTTTTGGAGAATCGAAGGATAATTACCGAGTCGAGTGGCTTACTTTCGAGGTGGTTAAGTTGCGCAGTCCTTATCACGCGCTATTCGGAAGGCCGGCTTATGCTAAGTTCATGGCCAGGCCATGTTATGTGTATCTACAACTAAAAATCCCGGGGCCGAAGCAGACCATCACCATACATGGGAGCCGGGATATAGCAGCTGAGTGCGACGAAGGAGATGCAGCCATGGCGGAGCAAGCTTGCAGAAAAGAGGAACTCAAGTATTACCGGTCTCAAGTAGACCCGGATGACAGAACAGCGTTAAAAAGACCAAATACTGAAGATGAGAGAGCGAAATTCAAGGCAGCACAGGACACCAAGATGGTAGCTTTTGTCGAGGGTGATCCCTCTAAGCAATTTGCTATAGGATCTAACTTGGACAGCGAGCAGGAGAAAGCACTTGTGGAGTTCATTCGTTCAAATCAGGACGTGTTCGCCTGAACGCCTAGCGATATGCCAGGTATCCCCACAGAGCTGGCAGAGCACAGTTTGCACGTCGATCCCAAGTCCAGGCCTGTGAAGCAGGGCTTGAGAAAGATGAATGAGGAAAGAAGGAAAGCTATAGGGGAAGAAATCGCTCGGCTGCTAACATCCGGCTTTATCATGGAAGTGTTTCACCCGGACTGGTTAGCAAATCCGGTTCTCGTGATGAAAAAGACCAATGAGTGGAGGATGTGCATTGATTACACGAGTCTCAACAAGCATTGCCCAAAGGATCCGTTTGCACTACCAAGGATAGATCAGATCATAGACGCAGTAGCTGGAAGCGACCTATTATGTTTCCTGGATGCATATTCCGGGTGTCATCAAATCAAGCTCAAGAAGGAGGATTGGGAGAAAACATCATTCATAACCCCTTTTGGGGCCTTTTGTTACAAGACAATGACATTTGGATTGAAGAACGCTGGCGCAACCTATCAACGGTGTATTCAGAAGTGCTTCGAGGACCAAATTGGACGCAACGTACATGCTTATGTAGACGATGTGGTGATCAAGACCAGGAAGGCGGAGACATTTATTGACGATCTAAAGGAAACGTTCAAGAACTTGAGAAGGTGTCAGATGAAACTCAACCCGACAAAGTGTGTTTTTGGAGTTCCAGCCGGGAAATTACTCGGCTTTATCGTTTCTGAGAGAGGAATTGAGGCAAACCCGGACAAAATCAAAGCTATGCAGAGCCTGAAAATGCCGGAAAATTTGAAACATGTTCAGAAGCTCACAGTGTGCGTAGCAGCGCTCAGCCGGTTTATATCCAGACTCGTAGAAAAGGAAATACCCTTGTACCGGCTCTTGAAAAAATCTGATAAATTCGTATGGGGTCAAGAGGCGGACGAGGCGTTTGAGGCACCAGTCCTAGCAGCTCCGGGTCCTAAAGAGCCTATGTTACTATACGTTGCAGCAGGGCCCCGGGCGGTTAGCGCAGTGGTTGTTGTCGAGCGAAAAGAAGATGGAAAAGAATACCCGGTCCAGAGGCCGGTTTACTACGTCAGTGAGGTATTATCAGAGGCAAAACAGCGTTATCCACATTGGCAAAAGCTGGTTTTCGGGATCTTCATGGCCAGCCGGAAATTGAAGCCATATTTTCAGGAACACCCCATAACAGTGGTGAGTTCTATACCAATGTCGGATATCATCAAAAACTCGGATGCAACATGTAGAATAGCCAAGTGGGCGATCGAGATGGGGGAATATCACATCAACTACGAGCCAAGGTCAGCAATCAAATCTCAAGCTCTAGTCGATTTTATTAACGATTGGACACACACAGGCATGCCCACCATGGCTCCAAACTCCGAGTCTTGGGTCATGCACTTTGATGGCTCCAAGCAATACGAGGGGTCAGGAGCTGGAGTGGTGCTAACATCACCCAAAGGAGACAAGTTGAGCTACGTGCTGCAGATTCACTTTGATTGTTCCAACAACGTGGCCGAGTATGAGGCCTTATTGCACGGCTTAAAGGTAGCCAAGGAGATGTGTCGTGGGATAATCACGGCAGACGTTACCGGGGGTAACTGATCTTGGGGCAAGATGACACAGGCGTTTGGGAGAGGGTTTAGCTCAGAGGAAAACATGATGGAACTCGATCTGGTAGCCGGCAATCAAGTCGCCGAGTCTCCGATCTCAAGATATTAACTCAACTCTCGTGTTACACTGGATGCTCGATACCAAGCGATATTGCTAGGGCTCTTAGATCTCAATTAACCTAACTTAGGGGCCGGTTTATAAAGCACCCGACCCCCTGGCTTGCCCTCCAAGGCGCACCCTGAATCCTACCCGGACACTATGTACGAAACCCTAACTTTCCTTATCGTAACCCACAATCCGGGTTACGGGGCTTACAATCTTGGGCCTTCTAGAAGTTCTTTTATCCTTAGCTGGGTCTTGCGCAGCGTCCTTTGGGCCGAATTACACCTTGGAATTGGGCTACCGGGTTATCATCCCTCCATCAGTAGTCCCCAAAATAGCTTGGGCTTCACAAGATCCTCTTTGAAGCGCACGCTATTCCCTGCAAAAAATATCAAACTTACAAGTTCAATGGGGGCCGGGTTACGTTACTTTGATGAACAGCTAGGCCTAACTCCACGGCGGCCATATTGTAACCCGGCTTTCTCCAAGTCTTTACTTGTCTTCCCGGGTCAACACCCCGACAAGAATGTCAAAGATTCGGCTAACTTTACTCGATAATTGACCCCAATTTTGCGGAGAGGATCCCATTCTTGTTTCCATCCGGACATCTTGTTTAGCACTCAAAGCACACCCCACGGAATCCAGGCAAATAGCCGTTTAACCCGAAATTTCCGGTTGCCAACCGTTGGGCTAGGTTTAGCCGCCCACACCCTTATAAATAGTCACTTAAGAGCGAATCCAACCCCAACGGCTCATTTTCCCCCTTCCTTCTTCCTCCTCGCCTCCGCGCCCAAGCTCACAGAGCATCGCCATAGAGAACTCACGCGCATCACCAGAGCCAATCGGCCGCCGGCTGCGCTCCGCCACGGTTCGCCCGACGCCGCCGCCAAGATCCGCCGCCGCACCCCCGACCTGCCCGCCAGGAATCGCAAAAGGACACCAAGCTTGCGCGATCTGCCTCCGTCGGGCTTCAATTCGATCTCCTCCAGTAAGTCTCTTACATCCATTAACTTGTGCTCGCAATTTCTCGATTTACCTCGGATTAGATCTGAGTCAACCCGCCGGCCGTTTTTCTGGTCACGCCGAATTAGGTCGCCCGAATTCATTCTAACTCATCCAATGACTTAAACATAGATTTCACTTTGCTCCCCTACTGCCCATAATCACTAATTTCACCACAAATCTAGAAATGGAATCTCCAATCTAGGCTCGGGTCGCCCAAAATTTCCGCGCTTGCCACTGACACCCGGAAAATTCTCTTTTTCCGGCTCCTTTGTTTGCAGTAGACACATGGGTAACCATCCATCTTTCCCAAACGCCTCTCAACACATAAGCACTTCATAGTTTTCGTAACGATGTTTGATACCCGGACAACTCGTAACCTTGCTCCATAGAATGATACCCGGATAACTCTTTTACTTCCATGTCTTCTTGATATTCTTCGCAAACATTCGGATGACTCATGATTTCCGAGTCTCATTTCTTGTACTCTTCTATCTCATGCTTTTGCAGGTTAATCTCATGGCTCCCAAGAGGCAGGGGAAACAACCGGCCAAGGCCAAGACCACCAACTCCATATCCGCCAACTGGGCGCGATCCACGGTTACGAAGGCCAAGTTAGAAGAATTGGCCGAATTAGGAGTCCTCCCTTCTCAAAAGGATATCCATTGGAGGGTGCCGGGTGATGAGACCCGGCCCTCGCCCACCAATGATGAGGTAATATGCTTTGTAAAGCACGTGACCCGGGGGTTCCGTCCTCCGGGTCACCCTTTCTTTCGAGATGTTTTGAGCCACTACGGCCTCCGAATATTTGACATAGGGCCTAACTCTATGTTAAATATTTCCCATTTCATCGTTCTTTCCGAGTCATACTTGTGCACACCGCCAAGTTTGGCTCTTTTTATCGAGCTTTTTCAGTGCAAACCGTGCCGCGAAAGCGGTGATGGGGCACTTCTCGCTTGCGGCGGGGTCTCTATCCAGCGCCGCAAGAATTCTTTGATGCCACCCCTCACTCTCAACTCCCACGTCAAACACTGGCAACTCTCGTATTTCTATTGCCGAGACACCTCCCCACCCGGCCAAAAGAAACTGCCGGGTTACTCGGAGGGCCTTCTCGATATCTCCGAGACTTTCAACGCCTTTGCCCCTGACTCGGACAGGGAGGCCATCCGGCCTTTACTAGCCAAAATCTCTGTTCTGTCGGCCCAAGGTCTCATTGGGCTTAACCTGGTGAAAACTTGGGTCGATTTCCGGATCCAACCCAATTCCATCCGCACCAAGTTAATGTGCGAGTATTCGGGACACACCACGGACTCGCTCCGGTACTCCACCCATAGCTTTGCAGCCGGAGACACCAACAAGACTATCAAGAGCTTCTTGACAGAGAAGTTGGAGGTAATCCGGAATATAGCCGGGTTAGAACCCTTCACGCGTGAGAACCCGGCCCCCAAGGTAAAGACTCGGCTTTCATACTTTTATCTTCACACTTTCCACTCGATATGACTAATAACCCTTATTCTTATATCTTCATCTCAGGCTGATAATCCCTTTTGGAAGATTGAAACTCCTCCTAGCTCTGAAACTCCAGAGGAGAAAGAAGACGCCGCTAACTCGGATGAAGGTACATTCCGAGTTTCACTTAGCTTTTTTTCTTTCTTTTTTGAAATCACTGTTGTTCATTCTTTGTTTTCCGATTGTAAATCCTGATAACTTTCAGAACAAGAAGAGAAAGACGACGAAGAAGAAGAAACTGAAGGCAGGGTGGAGTCAGCGAGTGACGAGGACGACGCTGAGCCAACAGTCAAGGTCGGAACAAAGAGAAAACCCCAAGGGGTCGTCTTCAAGGTTCCATACCTTTTCCTTGCCTCTAAATCATACTTACTTGATATCATGCACAAACTAACGCGGGATCTGTCCTTCTGGTCATATCTGAAGGAACCGCTCGCGACCAAGCGCCGGAGGACTCGGAACTTTCCAGGTGATGGTGCTCTTAACCCGGGCATTTCATCGTCTCCGGCTCAATGCGCCGGTATTTATCTAATCCTTTCTCGAATATCAAAGTCTTTCCAAACCATCTCCTTACAAGATAATTCCGTGTCTTACTTGATGTTTTTCAGCTTCATCCGGGTCCAGCAGTGAGCTCCCCTCGGACTTCGTGGTGAATCCCGGGTAAAGCTCCCTTCCTGATGCTTTATCGCTGTTTCATCGCTTTTTTCCAGCCATACGCTAACTGCCTGCTTACATTGTCCATAGAGCCGCGGTCACTGTTAGCGATCAAGAAGATATGGAGACCGATGACCCGGATACGGAGAACCGGACTGATGATAGGCACGCCGCAGCTGGCGGGGAAGAACAACAAGTGCCACCAATAAACCCCGCCGACCGAGAGGCCGAGTATCCCATAGCCTCTCATGTACTCGAGGAGGAAGACGCTGCAGACTTGGGCGCAGGAGAGAGGGCACCAGACTCCGATACTCAAACGACCCGGATACCCTCTCGCACCAAGAGGAGAGTCCCTCCTCCAAGTCCCCAAGGTCCCGGGTCTTCCAATTTGGGCGATAAAACTTTCGACCAGATGATGAGCACTCTCCTTGCTATGAAGGCCTCGGAGAAAGATGTGCTAGAGCGCATGGCAGCGGAGCACCAGGTAATGTTACCTAATATCTCTTCTTATCCATCTAGTCCCCAAGTGCCAAGTATAATTTGTTGAAATTGTGCTCGGTATTCTGCGCGATAATCGGCTTGCCATGATATCCGACTAATTCTCATACTTTGATTTCTCATAGGCACAGGCCACCCGGTCCGATGAACTTTTGCTCAAGACCGAACAACTGCTGCTTGCCGAGGAAAAGCGGAGGGAGGCCCTTGAAGATGAAGTGGAAACTTTGAAGAAAAGGTGTACCACTTCTCGAAGCGCACTGAAAAAGTTGTCGGAGCAAGTTACCGATACTTATCGTATCTTGCTTAGTAAGTTTCTTGATGCTGACTGCCTTCACGCCTCTATTTTGTTACATGATACTCGGGATTAATGATATGGCCTTTCTTTGTTTCAACTGCAGGTGCTAACCTTGCAACCCCAGAAGAAGATGCCGTTGCAAAGGCTAAAACCTTAAAGACTGTGCTCCGGACTTTCTTCGCCGGCACCAAGTATATACTAGATGCCGTGAAGTGGCTGACTGAGGTATATCCTGGTGAAGAAAATCTTATCCAAGCTTGCTCGACTATGCCTGCATGGATCGAGATCTGGAAACGTTCGGCGTGCCGGATTGGTATGACCCGGGCCTTTGCGCTGGCGAAGGCTTATTTTCCTAAGCTTGAGCCGGCAAAAGTGATATCCGGGTTTCCAGAATTCAAAGCAGACGGCTCCAAGTTTGGGCCCAAGGACTTCAAGGCCGTACAATCCTCAGTGCGTCACTCGACAACCGCTTTGGCCGATAGTATGGATCTGGGTACGTTAATGAGTTCGTATGATGCTGAAGGCAAGATCGTGAAAGAGGAAGCACCCCCACCCTTCGACATTTTGGAAAAATGGGCTGCTGATTCGGCCAGGAAGAGGGAAGAAACCGCGAAGAGGGAGGCCGAGTTAGGATCAGAGCCAACCACTTCTACACCGGCCGTCCTCCCGCATGTCCGTCCTGATGCGAAGAACCCGGGTGATGACGCCGGGAGAGCCGCGGAGCAAGCCCAGGACCAAGACCCGGAGGGCAAGGGTAAGGGTGTGGATTCTACTCAAGAATCCGAGTAAACAAATGCTACCATGATACCTTGGCCGTTTTGCTGCTCTTGTTCGAAACAAATATTCTTTTGTCGGTGCATCTATGCACCTTTGATACTAGTACCAAGATTTGTAACATACTTTAATTCCTTGATATACCTCGTGCCTCTTCTGTCCTCTGGATGAACTTTATATTTATCTGGTTTTTTAAGCTTATTATCGATATCCGGCTTTCCTTATGGTTCCTTTTGTGAGACTCGGTTTCCGAGCATCTTGGGTTCTGACAGGGGGACTTTTCTCTAAGTCCCCAAGTCCCCAAGACTCGGATGTTAGGGTTTCTTGGGCTTAGTAACAACTTGTTTCTGTTTCAAAATCCTCGGTCCCCAAGGCCCGAAATCTGAGTCTGGGATGTGCGGTCTTTTCTAGAGAACAAATTGTTTTTACTAAGCCCAAGCCCTAGAGCCGTTTCACGTGAGTATTGAAGTTATGCTTGATAAACGTTGAGTTTCCAGCTATTAGCCTTATACTCTGCATAACTTGTGGTTTAGATGACCCTTTTGACAATCTTGTACTATAAGCCGACTTTCGCGTGGATATCATGTTGTTACATCTGTACGAAAACAGGGTCAGGCAAGTCCCATTGGGCTTCATGGCTGATTGTAATCGTAAGCGAGCAAATCATGCCACTTTACTGCGAGTCACATCGAGCTTAAGTAAGAAAAGTCAAGAAAATTTGGCTCCTTTGTCCGGTTATAAGATTGCAGTCGTACTCGTTTGCGAGTAATCGGCCCTTATAACTCATAGGCATCAAGGCCGGGTCTTTGAGTTTGTAACTGTGCTATTCAAGCAATCAGCCCTCAAGACCTATATATATGCAACATACTTGATGATACTGATGTACTGATAGCAATAAATAATGCTTACCTGTAATCGAAGTAAAGATCATAAAATAAGGCTTGATAACCATCTCTTTATTGATACGAGAAAGTTTTGGGTCAGCAGGCCGCCTCATTAAAAACCTTTCAGTCCCCTTAGGTACCCTGGATAGGAAAAGAGTGCGTCTGAAACCTGCTGCCCGTTACATTGTTTAGTTCTCCTTGGGAATCTGTCCGAAACTGTCATAATCGATACACATTCTCCACTTGTTGGTCTTTTTTACTATGAGTACCAGGCTTGCCAGCCAATTCGGATAAGGCGATTCCATGACGCGGCTGGTTGTGAACGGCTGCGCAATTTCTTCTCTTGTGGTGGATTGTTTGAGGGAATCACCCTTTACAAAAGCCACCATCTTGGTATCTCGTGCTGCCTTGAGTTTTGCCCTTTCGCCTTCAGTACTCGACTTTTTCAGGGCTATTCTGTCATCCGAGTCTGTTTGAGCCCGGTAATATTTGAGTTCCTCTTTTCTACAAGCTTGTTCAGCCATTGCTGCATCTCCTTCCTCGCACTCAGCCGCTATGTCCCGGCTTCCATGTATGGTGATGGTCTGTTTAGGACCCGGGATTTTTAGCTGTAGATACACGTAACACGGCCTAGCCATGAATTTAGCATAAGCCGGCCTTCCGAATAGCGCGTGATAAGGACTGCGCAATCTGACCACCTCAAAAGTGAGCCACTCAACTCGATAGTTATCCTTTGGTTCCCCAAAAGCTACCTCCAATGCGATTTTTCCCTCGGGGCACGCTGAATGACCCGGCACTATCCCATGAAAAATTGTTGAACTTTTTTGTAGCTGAGACTCCTTGAGACCCATGCGTAGGAAGGTTTCCCAATACAGTATATTGATGCTACTTCCACCGTCCATCAAAACCTTTTTCAGCTCATACCCATTAACCTGCGGTGCGACTACTAATGCTAAGACTCCCGGGTGTTCTATTCTTTCTGGGTGATCCCTTCTGCTCCATGTTACGTCCTGTTCTGACCATCTCAGGTATCTCGGGACAGCCGAGGACACCGAGTTTACCGCCTGTTTTAATATCTTCTTGTCCTTGTTGGAACTTCCTGTAGTATGCACGTGATACTGACCCAATTGCTTGGGGTTGGCCTGGAAACCTCCTGCTCCCCCTTGGTTATTACCTTGATTTCCAGCTGCCGGGTTACCGGCTGGGGGTGGGCCGTTGCCCGAGTTTCCACCTGGACCCGGTCCTCCTCCCCGACCTGCACCTCGCATGGCTCTGTTCACTTCCTCATTCTTCCATCTTTGTAGGTCGGCGCACTGCTCCAAGGAGTGGTTAGCTGGCCTACCGTTCCTGCTGTGCTTCGGGCATGCCATTCGGAATATGTCCCAATTATTACTCGGCCTTGGTGGCCCTTGATAGTTTCCTCCGTTGTGATTCCCAGTATTGAAATTTCCTTCTGCCCTGGGTCTGGAAGATCCGGCTTCAGTGTTGGCGACAAACTCAGAGCCTCCTTCAAACGGGCGCTTGTTCTGGCTGTTGTTACCCGGCGCTGATCCATTGCCGGTTCTTCCGTTATTACTTGTGTTTGCTTTTGCTTTTTTATCGTCAGTTTCCTCTTCCGTAGTGTCCGTTGCGGCATGTTTGTTGCATGCATCCATCAGTTCTCCCTTTGTAACCTCCGAAGCATTCCGACTAGATTTCATGCGAGTTAACTTTTGTACTAAAGGTGTGTACTTGCAGGTCTTTGCCATAGCTTGCAGCACATCCTTGGGCTGAATATCTGTATATGAATGAAGTATTTCCATAACCCGACGCACCCAGCTGCGCGCCGATTCTCCCTTCTTCTGAACACATCGCTCTAGGTCATCGATAGTGAATAACTTTCTGCACGTCCCGTGAAAGTGCTTGATAAACGCAGTTTTCAATTCTTCCCATGACTTGATAGATCCTTCCGGTAGATTGGTGAACCATAACTTTGCTGCTCCCTCTGACATCATTAGATACATGAATTTGGCTTGAAGATTCTCGGACGCATTGCGAATCGACATGGCCATCTCATAACTGCTCAACCATGTTTCCGGATCCATAGTCGGCTCGTAATTCACTACTTTACCCGGTTCTTTGAACTTTTCCGGGTAAGGCTCAGCCCTGATGCTATCTGAAAGACACTTAGGTCCTGCAAGAATGGTCGAAGCTGGTCTTACTCGGGAAACGTGTGATCCTGCAGGGGGTACAGCTGGACGCGGTACTGCTGGTATCCCATGTACCGCAGACCCGGCCACGGCTCTCCTGGCTCTGGAACTGTCCACGATGGCCTGTGCTGCTGATGCTGCTGGTACTGCCTGAATGTGTGGAGGAGGCGGCATTTGCTGCTGCTCTTCCCTCCGCCGTGCCGAACTTGTTTGGATGTTGCCAGCGTTACCTTGCTGTTGGCTGACATATGGTGTCCCATGCATTCCACTTCTGTGATCCGGGTAATTAACCTGTTGCGCCACCGCGGTGCGCAGCATATCTATCGCCCGCCGGGTCTCCTCTGCGTGGGGTGACTCTCTCACGGGGATTTGATTTAGTGCAAGCGTTGCCGCATACACGTTGTCCATGGGATTGTTGTAATGACCCGCTGGTGTGTGAAAACGCAATGGTGGTGGTGGTGGTGGCGGTGGTACAGTATTGCCGGTAGTAACTCCAGTCTGTGGTGCGGGTAACCCGACCTGCGTGTCTACCGGTTGTACTCCTCCGGTTGTCGGCTGAGGGGCGGTTCCTTGATTTGCCGCTGGAATCGGCTGATCCTGAGGCGTGATAAATAGTGCGGCCGGGTTTATGACTCCTCCCAATGCTGGCAATCTGGTTTGGTGCCTTTGATGTATTCTAGTCGTTTCCTCTCGGAGCCGGGTTTCCAGTGCATCCAGCTCGCGTTGTCGTGTGGCCATCCCTTGTCTTTCTGCTTCTACTTGCCTCCTCTGCTGCTCCAATGCACGACGGGCTACGTCCAAATCCCTAACACGTTCCGCCGCGTTCTCTGGAGTGATAACTGTGGCAAGAACTGTCGGATCTAGGATCAGATTGTTGTCGAACAAGGCCGGATGTTGTGGATTGGAAGGTCCCGCTCCTGGTGTCCGGTTTGCTAGGAATCCAAACGTGTTCGCGTGTAACTCGTTTTCTGGCGCTTGACTGGTAACCGATGCCGACTCTCCGTCAACCTGGGCCAAAACCGTGTTCCCGTTAGCCGGCCCTTGCTGCCGGATTAATGCTTGTGCTGTCCCAGCTGCGGCCGCGGTTACGCTCTCTTGGTTGAGATTGGTCGCGGGAGCCGTGTAAACCGCAACCCGACGCACAATGCTTGGCGCGGATCCATACTGTTCCTCTTTGCTGCTATGTTCCTCGTACCGGTTCTCCAGTAGATGCAGGATAGATTCGGTATCATCTTCTTTCTCGTCCCGGCCACGCGGGGTCCATGCCGGCTCCTCCGGCTGTTCCCACTTCGTGGTGAGCTCTTCTGTCGGGTTTGTTGTCCCAACTGATTCTTCTCCATCTGATTGGATATAGCTGGTCTTCCCTGACACAGAATCAAACCCAAAGTCGTCAGGGATCGAACCGGAAGTACGTACCATACCGATGAAGACGCTGATCTGGCCGATTGTCATGATAGACCCGGATTCGAGGTGATCCGACTCTGGTCCCCAGCCGGAATCGTCCACCATCTTCTCTCCTTCATGGTTGATGTAGATCTCGCCGATGACTAGTTTCTCCATATTCTTCCGAGTTTCTCCCGTGATGTAAACGCCTTTGGCCGCAGGCCCCACGGTGGGCGCCAACTGTCGTGGGATAATCACGGCAGACGTTACCGGGGGTAACTGATCTTGGGGCAAGACGACACAGGCGTTTGGGAGAGGGTTTAGCTCAGAGGAAAACATGATGGAACTCGATCTGGTAGCCGGCAATCAAGTCGCCGAGTCTCCGATCTCAAGATATTAACTCAACTCTCGTGTTACACTGGATGCTCGATACCAAGCGATATTGCTAGGGCTCTTAGATCTCAATTAACCTAACTTAGGGGCCGGTTTATAAAGCACCCGACCCCCTGGCTTGCCCTCCAAGGCGCACCCTGAATCCTACCCGGACACTATGTACGAAACCCTAACTTTCCTTATCGTAACCCACAATTCGGGTTACGGGGCTTAAAATCTTGGGCCTTCTAGAAGTTCTTTTATCCTTAGCTGGGTCTTGCGCAGCGTCCTTTGGGCCGAATTACACCTTGGAATTGGGCTACCGGGTTATCATACCTCCATCAAGATGAACATTAAGAGGATACGATGTTTTGGAGATTCGGACCTTGTGGTACAGCAGGTCTCAGGAACTTGGGATAGAAAAGATGCAACTATGGCAGCATACCGCAGAGAGGTTGATAGAGTTGCCGGGTGTTTCTCCGGGTACGAGGTGGAGCACATAGACAGAAGAAAAAACGAGGCAGCAGATGCACTCGCCAGACTCGGCTCGCGCAGAGAGCCGGTTCCACCTAATGTTTTCCTGGATGAACTATGGCGACCATCAGTTAAAACCTAGTCTGAGGAAGAACTGGCAAATCAAGACCCGGATTTGGAGCTCATGGCCACAGTACGTGCTGTTCCCGAGTGGACAGAGCCGTTCTTGGCCTACCTATCACGGGGCGAGTTACCACAGCAGGAAGTATTAGCAAGACAAATTCTGAGGCGAGCAAAAGGATATTCTATCATCAACGGAGATTTATACAAGAGAAGTGCAGCAGGAGTCTTTTTGCACTGTGTAGCACCAGAAGAAGGCCGACAGATCCTCAAGGAAATCCATGAAGGTGATTGTGGGCATCATGCATCCACAAGATCCCTTGTGGCCAAAGCTTATCGACATGGTTTTTTCTGGCTCACGGCCCTAGCAGACGCGGAGCGCTTGGTGGCAAGGTGTGACGGATGTCAAAGGTACGCTCGCCAAACCCATGTGCCGGCTATGGAACTACGGACTATCCCGTTAACCTGGCCGTTTGCTGTTTGGGGTATGGACATGGTTGGCCCCTTTCACATGTCACCTTGCAAAAAGACACATCTCTTGGTGGCCATTGATAAGTTTACCAAGTTGGTTGAGGTTATGCCAGTTACCAACTGTGAAGCAATTACAGCAGTCAAGTTCCTGAAAAGGATTATCTATCGGTTCGGGTATCCCCATAGCATAATTACCGACAATGGAACCAATATGTCCCTTGGCGAGATGGAGAAATTTTGTGGTAACAATGGAATCCGGCTTGACATAGCTTCAGTGGCCCATCCACAGGCTAATGGACAAGTGGAGAGGGCAAATCAAGAGTTGCTTCGTGGATTAAAGCCACGATTGCGAGTTCCGTGTATCAGAGCTGCTGGTGCATGGGTCGAAGAATTACCTGCAGTGGTTTGGGGTATCAACACAACACCTAACAGATCCACTCAGATGACACCGTTTTTCATGGTTTATGGTGCAGAGGCGGTGTTGCCGAGTGATATCATCCATGACTCGCCTCGAGTGTCGGCTTACGTCGAGGCGGAGAACGAGAAGACCCGGCAGGACGCCGTGGATATGCTAGAAGAAGAAAGGGAACAAGCACTGGAAAGATCAGCCATATATCAGCAGGATCTGCGGAGATATCATAGCCGGCGCGTGAAAACCCGGGTCTTCTAGGAAGGAGACCTGGTTTTGCGCCTGGTACAGTCAAAGGAAGGAAAACACAAGTTATCACCGCCATGTGAAGGACCGTTTATCATAAGCCGGAATCTGCACAATGGATCGTATTACTTGATAGATGCAAGGGAAGAGTCGGCTACGGTTAACGACACCGCTCATACCACTTCATCTATGCAAGAGAGAGAAAGACCATGGAACGTAGCTCAGCTGCGTCCCTACTATACCTAGTATAGACCAGACTCACAAGTGGAATTACACGATGTAACAGGCAGCAGGTTTCAGACGCACTCTTTTCCTATCCAGGGTACCTAAGGGGACTGGAGGGTTTTTAATGAGGCGGCTTGCTGACCTAACTTTCTCATATCAATAAAGAGATGGTTAAGCAATATATCTTTTTCACATGTTTTATCAAGTTTTATTTTTCTGTTATGTTTTTTACTTTTCTTCCAGGTAAGTATTATTTATTGTTTTCTTAGTACCTTAGCTTCTTCAGTATGTTGCATGTATTTAGGTCTTGGGGGCTGATTGCTTGAATAGCACAGTTACAAACTCAAAGACCCGGCCATGATGCCTATGAGTTATAAGGGCCGATTACTCGCAAACGAGTACGGCTGCAATCTTATAACCGGACAAAGGAGCCAAATTTCTTGACTTTTCTTACTTAAGCTCGATGTGACTCGCACTAAAGTGGCATGCTTTGCTCGCTTACGATTACAATCAGCCATGATGCCCAATGGGACTTGCCTGACCCTGTTTTCGTACAGATGTAACAACATGATATCCACGCGAAAGCCGGCTTACAGTACAAGAGAGTCAAAAGGGTCATCTAAACCACAAGTTATGCAGAGTACAGGGTTAATAACCGGAAACTCAAAGTCTATTAAGCATAACTTCAAAACCTATGTGAAACGGCTCTAGGTTTTGGGCTTAGCAGAAACAACCTGTTTTCTTTGAGAAACCTCACACCCCAGACTCGGAATTTCGGGCCTTGGGGACTGGGTATTTTGAAAAGGAGAAAGTTTCTTAGCTAGTAAGCTCAAAAACCCAAACATCCGAGTCTTGGGGACTTGGGGACTTAGAGAAAAGTTCACCCGTCAAAACCCACGAGACCCGGAAACTGAGTCTCACAAAAGGAACCATAAAGAAAGTCGGAGTATCAAGAGTAAATAAGCTCAAAGGCAGATAAATATCAAAATCATCCAAAGGCCAGAAGATGCACGAAGTATATCAAGGCATTAAATTACATTACAAGTCTCGATACTAGTATCAAAGGTGCACAGGCGCACCGTCAGAAATAATTGTTCAAAGGGCCCATTGGCCGACTGACGCATACGAAATGACAGCGGATAGCAAATATCACTCGGCATCCGGGGCTGAGGCATCCATCTTCCCCTTGCCCTTTCCAGCCGGGTCTTGTCCCTTGACTTGCTCTTCAGCACTCTTGGTAGCAGCAGCACCCGGATCAGCAGTAGTGTCGGCCCGTGCAGGAGGAGGGACGATTGGTGTGGAGGTAGCAGGCGCAGAATCAGCCTCAGCCTTCTTCTTCGCGGCCTCCTCTCTCAACTGGGCAGCCTCCGCCTTCCATCGGGTCAGCATGTCGTACGGCTTGGGAAGATCCGACTTAATCGCCTTATCATCAGCACCATACGCAGGGATAATTGAGTTGATATCCAAGCCATCAGCAATAACACTGGCCGGTTGACGAACTTCCTTCTGGATGGCCTTGAAATTCTTCACTGAGAACTTGGACCCGTCATGGTTGAATTCTGGAAACCCGCCCACAAGCTTGGCCGGCTCGAGCTTAGGAAAATAAGCTTTAGCCAGCGCAAGCCCCCGAGTTACTCCAATCTGGCAGGACGAGCGCTTCCAATGCCCAATCCACTCGGGTATAGTGGAGCAGGCGTCCAGCAAGCTCTTCAGGTTGCCGTGTCCAACACCTGGCCATTGCAGTTCTTGGAGGATCCATTTGGTTCCGGCACAGAGCTGCCGGATAGTGCTCTTGATGGTTTTCAATTTGGCAATGTCATCTTCCTCCGGGATTACTTCATCCGGACCTGCAGAAAGTAGGAAAAAACAACGAGTAAGGAAATCCGACTATTTATCAAAATGAGAATCCGGGTCATAATTATCAAAGTTAGGAATCGTACCAGCCAATGCACGATATGTATCGGCAATTTGAACAGAAACCTTTGTCAGCTCATCTTCTGCTGCATGAGCCCTCCTCCTATACTTCCTCGTGATCTTCCCGCTCCTCCTAGATTCAGCTTCAGCCGCCTCACGCAGAGCCACCTCCTTCTCAATGAGCTTGGTGGCCTTCGCCAATTTCTTCTCGGATTGGGTCACGAAATCCTGAGTGGAGACACAAGGAAGGATTAGTCGGCTATACTACGAAGTTCCAAGCAAATTATCAATAAATTCACTCGGAACTTGGGGACTAGATAAGGATACAGGCAATATTATTCGGATTTACCTCATGTTTAGCTATCAAAGCTTCTAAGATATTTTCTTCATCGGCCCTCAAGGTGTGAAGGGCATCAAGCATCTGGGAGAACGTCATGTCTTCAGGCCTGACACCAGAAGAGCCGGCAGCTTGATCGCCTGGCGGGTGAACCTTCCCCGACTTTGGAGTCGAGACCCGGACTGTCTGGGTGTCCGGGTTTGGAGAACTCATCTTTGTGTCCAGGATCTCAACCTCCTCGTCCTCAGCCTCTTCGGATGGCTGTGGAGACCCGGCTTCCTGGTGAGCTGGGTCACCCAAGGGGCCTTGTTCCTGGTTGTCTTCAGCATCACCGCCAGTCGTGGCGTCCGTATTATCAGTCGGCCCCTCCGTCTCCCGGTTATCTGTCTCCATGTTCTCCGGGTCACTAAGTGTGACTTGGGCGCTAAGGTAAAAAGAGAGAAACAGTTAGCGGCAGTGGAGGAAGATTATCGAGTATGCGGGGATATCATACAGCAAAGACTCACCCGGTGTTCACAGCGTAATCCGGGGGGAGCTCGCTGCTGGAAGCGGATGAATCTGTTACAGGAACCGATAGCGGAACCCGGAACTGCCCGGCCCGTGGATGGTTGGGGGAGGGGCGACGCCGAGGATAGTTGGAAGGATGAGGTGGAGGAGTACCGGCACAACGGACTGGTGAGGTGGAGATGCCCGGGTTGAGGGGATCGTCACCCGGGGAACTCCGGGTCACCCTACGCTTGGCCGGAAGAGAGTCCTTCAAGTGTGATGAGTTGGATAATTGTTGGTTAAGTTTTTGCATGTTATCAAAGGAATAGGGTTTGGAGGACATAAAGGAGAAGGGAACCTTGGATACTACCCCTCTGGTCTTCCTCTTGGCCCCAACAACTACTTCTTGTTCAGGGTCGCTTTGGTCGGACTCGGTGGCCTCCGGGTCCCCCTCGTCCTTGTCATCTTTGTCCTCCAGCCCTGAAAGTTCGGAATGTACAGTCGGGAAAAGGTGAGATATGTGAAAGAGGAATGGTATAAGTGTAATTTATCGAATACCCGGATAATACCTTCATCATTATCAGCCGGCTCTTCATCCTCTTCCGGGTCTCCGGAAGAGGGGGAGGTCTCGATGTTCCAGAAGACGTTATCAGCCTGAGATAAAAGCATGAAAATGAGAATTAGTGGTGGTATCAAGTCAAAGTGTGAGGATAAATGCATAGGTATTGGATTTTACCGCTGGAGCCGGGTTATCCCGGGTAAACGGTGCTAACCCGGTGATGTTCTTGATCACCTCCAAATTTTTCGTCAAGAAACTCTTGATGGTCTTGTTGGTATCGCCGGCTGGGTAATTCTTAGAGGAATATCGGAGCGCGTCCGTGACGTGCCCCGAATAGTCGCACATCAGCTTGGTGCGGATGGAGTTGGGCTGGATCCAGGAGTCCACCCATGTCTTGACCAAGTTGAGCCCAAGGAGACCTTGGGCGGAGAGGACGGCTATCTTGGTTAGAAGAGGTTGGATGGCCTCCCTGTCCGACTCAGGGGCAAAAGCATTGAAAGACTCGGAGATATCAAGGAGACCCTCCGAGTAACCCGGCAATTTCCTTTCGCCGGGTGGGGAGGTGTCTCGGCAGTAGAAGAAGGATAATTGCCAGTGTTTAACATGGGAATTCAGATTGAGAGTCGGCATTGGTGAGTTCTTGCGGCGCTGGACGGAAACCCCGCCGCAAGCAAGAAGCGCCCCGTCACCGCTTTCGCGGCACGGTTTGCATTGGAAAAGTTCAATAAAAAGAGTCAGATTTGGCGGAATGCACAAATAAGACTCGCAAAGGACGATAAAATGGGTAATGTTCAACATAGAGTTAGGCCCTATGTCGAACACCCGGAGGCCATAGTGGCTCAAGACCTCGCAGAAAAAAGAATGACCTGGAGGGCGAAACCCCCGGGTCACATGCTCAATGAAGCAGATTACCTCATCGGCAGCCGGTGTAGGCTGGGTCTCGTCACCCGGCACTCTCCAATGGATATCTTCCTGAGGGGGGAGGACCCCTAACTCGGCCAGCTCCTCTAGCTTGGCATTGGTGACGGTGGATCGCGCCCAGTTGGCGGATATTGATTGGGTCGTCCTTGTTTTGGCTTGCTGCTTCCCTTGCTTCTTGGGAGCCATGGGTTCAGTCTGCAGAACACGAGACGAAAAGGTACAAGACATAAGACTCGGAAATCATGGGTTATCCGGATATATGCAAGCAGTATCAAAAAGAGGTATGGGAATTATGAGTTGTCCGGGTATCGCCGGATAGAGCGAAAGTCACAGATTATCCGAGTATCGAGTATCAGTACAGAAACTATGGGGGACTTACGTATTGGCGAGCGTTTGTGGAAGAAGGTTGATTGCCCATGTATTTACTGCAGGTAAAAGAACCGGAAGAAGTGGACTTTCCGGGTATCAATGGCAGGTGCGGAAAATTTGGGCGGACCGAGCCTAGATTGGAAATTTCATTTTCAAATTCGTGGTGAAATTAGTGACTACAAGCAATAGGAGAATGAAGTGGAGCCTATATCCAAGCCATTGGATGAACTAGTGTGAGTCTATGCGACCTAATCCGGCGTGGGGTAAGAAATGGCCCGCGGTTGACCTAGATCCAATCTAGAACGAATCGAGAAATTGTGAGGCTAATTCAATGGGAGCAAGAAGCTTACCGGAGGAGATTGGAGCAGAGCACGACGGCGGCAGATGGCGCAATCCAAATGCCCCTTTGCGATTCCCGGCGGGAAAGATGAGGGCGCGGTGGCGGAGCTTGGTGGCGGCGCGGAACGGTTCGAGGACAAACGTAACCGGCGGCGGCTTTGCTCCGGCGGTGAGCTCAAGGTCCCCGTGGTGGTGTTGCGCAAGCGCGAGCGATGGAGAGGAAGAAGAAGTTGGAATGGAACGTTGGGGTTAGGTTATCCCCTAGGTACCTATTTATAAGGTACGGGTGGGTAAACCTAGTCCAACGGGCGGGAATCGGAAATTTCGGGATAAGGGATACCCGACCGGATTTTCTGAGATATGCTTTAAGTGCTGGACGAGATATCCGGAATGGATAGGAAACAAATCTTCTCCGCGATACCTGGATCGATTAACAAGTAAAGTAAGCCGGATCTTTGGCGTTTGCATCAGGGGCGTTGACCCGGAAAAGTAAACACTGGACTTGGAGAAAGCCGGGTTACTATATGGCCACCATGGAGTTAGGCCTAGCTGTTTATCAAAGCAACCTAACCCGGTCTCTATGAACTTGTGTGTTTGTTATTTTTGCAGGGAATAGCGTGCGCTTCAAGGAGGATCTCATGAAGCCCAAGCTATTCTGGGGACTACTGATGGAGGGATGATAACCCGGTAGGCCAACGCCAAGGAGTAACTCGGCCCAAAGGACGCTGCGCAAGACCCGGCTTAAGATAAAGGAGTTTCTAGAAGGCCCAGGAACGTAGGCCTCGTAACCCGGATTGTGGGTTCCGATAAGGAAGTTTAGGGTTTGTAAGCAGTGTCCGGGTAGGATTCAGAGTGCGCCTTGGAGAGTAGGCCAGGGGGTCCGGATATTATATAAGCCGGCCCCTAGGGTTAGACCAGGAGAGATTCAAGAGTTCGAGCAATATCGCTAGGTATCGAGTATCCAGTGTAACACGAGAGTTGAGTTAATATATCTAGATCGGAGACTCGGCGACTTGATTGCCGGCTACCAGATCGCATATCATCATGTTTTCCCTTGAGCTAAACCCTCTCCCAAACACCAGAGTCGATTTGCCCCAAGACAAGTTACCCCCGGTAACGTCTGCCGTGATTATCCCACGACAATAAGGTTGTCTTATCTTAACTTCGCCACGTAATATAGATATGTCAAAAAAACATGTTGTACATATGTGGTGAGACATGCTAAGAGGTGATCTCTTAGCTAAGAGAAGGCAAACACCCTTTTTCTGTTTCTCTCTCTGTCAACTAAGCAATTATCCTACGTGTCATTGTAATTAAAGAGAGAACCATTATACATGCCTTACATTACATTATTTCAGTCACTAAGGACTACTCCCAGTCCGTTTTCATGCATGACCACAAATTGCAACTCTTATTTGCTTCACTCATGGAGCTAGCTCTGCAGCCTCCGGTGAAGATAGACATCTGGGATTGCAGGCAGGGCAGTTTTTCTGGCATTCATCCAACGTTGACCAACTTGGATTAGTCGGTAGGGCCGGGCACCAGAAACAAACACCATAAGGGTTCTTGTCACAATGAATCTTGACGCAAAATTTGAGGGAAATCTTGTTCGAGTCAATCACGGGAGAATTTGCGTTCCTGTTATACAATAGACCATGTAAGTGACTCCTTCGTCTTTGCTCAGGATGACCTATGAGATGCAAGAGTGCATTAGTACATACTATGTCTTAGTTACACGAAACACACATATGTACATGCATGCATACATACAAAAGATGTATAAAAATCATGTATGGTCCATCGGGTGTTGTTAACTACTCTCGTGTCTCATGTACTAGCGGGTGGTACCCAGTATCTAATTTTTTTATCATAATTAGGTGTGTGTTTCATTTTTGTTTTGGAAGAAACCATAGGTTGAACTAGAATAAAACTACAAGTGATTTCACGATTTTTAGAATATTTTGAAAGTAGATTCTATTTGCACATGTAAAAGAGAATGTTAATAAAAATGAAAATATAATTTTAAAAATACGTTCCTAGGTGGCTGGATATATACTTCGGTGCTACAAAACCAAACACAATATACATCTTGAATGATATATACACACTTACACTGAGTTGTCCTTGTAAGGTGATGGAGGTATTAACCTCTTGGGTGGCCCGATATTCATAAATTGACCAAGAACACGAAGAACGGATGATGAACACGATGAACACGAGAGGGAATCGAGGGGAAATCGGGGGAAAACAAGGGGAAAACGGGGGAAATCAAGGGGAGATAACTAATAAGAACTGAAGAATCTAAATGTCACATCCCAATTTTGGAATACCTGTTAACACAGTTGTTTTGCTAATTGCTTGACAATTAAACTTTGATTGTGACAATTAAACTTTGATTGTATTTGTTTGAGTGCAACTAAACAAACTAATTATATAAACTTACATGGCTAAGAAATTGAAAACAAAATATTCAACATATTGTTCCAATGACTTTGACAATATTTTCTAAAGTAAATATTGATCAAAGAGTTTTCCAAAAACATCTTATGAATCCAATACTTGTTGAATATTATTCCAAGTTCTAAATTTAAGAAAGAGGAAACACTTAATAAGTTTCTCTAAAGGATTATCAGAAAAAGAGGCATTCTTAAATGCTTCACCAAAATTTTATAAAATGTTTTTCCAACCTTGCAATATTAAAAACAAAGGTATTGGAGAGCATTGACTTGCTATCTCTAGTCACATAAATATTTTGGAAAAGCATTGTTAAAGAAAAGCCAAGTGCCTTATTAAATAGAAATTCCAATATTTCCAGAAACAGAAAACTAAAACAAGTTACTATTGGAAACTTTCTTAAAATGATTTGAAATTCATACAATTGCTTCCTTATATCAAATAAGGAACACACACAAGAGGAGACCAAAAATTGAATCCATTAAAGTCCTGAAAACATGGTTTTTCTCCACAGCAACAATTGGGATTTTGAACAAGTTTGTTCTACAAACTTCTTCCAAATGCCATGAAATAAATACCACATGCTCTATATCATAAATAAGGATGAAAACCAAAAGGGCACAAGTTTTTGAATAATTTAAGTTGCCAAAAACCCCTGTTTTCTTGACAGCACCTTTTTGAAATTTGAACAAGTTTGTTCTATGAAGTAACTCTAAATGACTTGAATTTTCTACCACATAAGGAACACATCAAATAAGGAATGTGTGCCAAAAATTATCATTTGTGGAAGCTCCTAAGTAGGTTAATAAATTCAATGTCCATTTATGTAAGAATTCAAATTTGGACAACTTTGAATTATCAAGTTTCTTCTATTGAGCCAATTTTCACATATGTTGTGCATCTAGACTAATAAGAATTTTGGGCAAAACGAAATTAAATTTTGTCTTTGTTTGCTTGGTGAAAATCACATTGTTCAGAAAGGACAGGGACCTAGTTGTAAATATCCAGGGACCAAAATGAAATCTGAGTCATCTCCTACCTCTAGCCATGCTGTAGATACAGCGGGCCTAGGCCATTGCTTCGATGAGAAGGAATTGAGGAGGATAAAGAGGCCCCCCATGTGCACTGGTCGGCCACATGCCCCTCTCTCTCCTTGAGCCCTCCTCTCTCTCTCTCTGTACATTTCCTCAAGGAACCCGAAACCCTAGATATAGGTCACCGTCGAATTGGACACTGGGGAGCTCGCCGCCGCTCTCCGTGGTGCTCATCCTCTCCGCCTTGCCTCGTTGAGCATCTCTGCAGAAGGAATCATGGAGAAGGGCCCCGTGGTGGCCGCGCCGTCCATCTCCTTCCTCGAGTCCGGCGGAACTCCGGCGGCGAATCGACGCCGACTCGTTCCTCCTCCGCCCTTGCCAAGTGGTCCTTTGAGTTCTAGGTGAGCAGGCGCTCCTCGCGGTCGCATTTCCCCTCTCCCTCTCCCCCTAGTTCGTGGTCTCGCCGCGGTAGCGTTCGGCCGCCGTGCGCCGTTCGTCGCCGGCCACTCTCCGGTGGCGCCCTGGAAACGAGAGAGCCCCCGTTGGCTTCCCCGCGTCGAGAGCGACGTGAGGGTGTCTTTGTTTCGCGAAATGGTGGAAGGATTCGCCGGTTAGCAGCTCGCCGGAGCTCTCCCGCCGGCGGGATGATGTCGCGCTCGCGTCATGCACGCGTCCGCAGCCCTTGACCCCGCGCAAAGAGTCAAACCTGCGGGTGGGCCGCACCTTTGCTCGCATGGCTGCCGTGTGGCCACCTGGCCCGCTGGTCAGCCACTACGGCTAGGTTCCCCCGTGGTGACTGCGGATCTGGCCCAACAATGTTCTTTTTTCCAATTTATTTTTCACAGAAACTTGTGTGTTTACTTTAGGCTCTAAAAGGCAACCTAAAAGATGATTTTTACCAAACTAAAATTCACAGTGGTACCTCAACTAATTCTAAACCACCTCCAACTTGTAGATCTACATTTGGATGGATATTTTTGCAATGAAAAATGATTTGGCAACAGGTACCAGAAACACCAAAATGATAACCATTTTAAATCCACAACTCAGAATGAAGTGAGGCAAATTGCATTGGAAAGCCCTTGAAATTTAATAACAGTAGCATTTAACCTCGTTTCCAAATTCCTTGTATTTTTGAAATGGCATGCAATTTGGTAAAACACCAGAGAGCACTTTGGTGATTTTTATAAATTAATTAAAGATGAATTTTGATGAAAACTAAATTGGATGGTCTTGTATATGTTTAGGACTATCCAAACCTAGAAGGGTTTAATTTTTAGAGCATCATATAAAATTTGGTGGACAGATCTTTGTTTCACCTGTTTCTGCCATTTTGGCATTTTAGTTAATTAATTTGTGTGATGATATTTTTGTGTTGCAATATTGCTTTCTAGCATGTATAAGTTGTGTGAACTTGTTTTCTAAGATGTGCTTAGCTATTTTAGCATGTTATATTGTGTGGACTTGAGTGGAGAAGAAATAGGATTTATATTAGTAGCATATGTTTTATCTCTAGTTTATTACTTGCATATAAATTTTGATTGATTAATTTGTGTGCAAGTGATTGAATTGTTGTGTTGAGATATTAGATTCAGTACCATGTTGGTACTTATATTTTGTTAGTATCACCTCTGCTAGCTTGCATTTGATTTGGTAGAAAAGCATGAGTAGCTTTGTCATGACTATGAGAATGTTTGGAAAAATTCTCTCATGTGTAGAATTTTTAGCACAATATTTGTGGTTGAGTAGCCACATATTTTTATGTTGTATTCATAGGACCAGTAGAATTTTTATAAGGTTTTTATGAGTACTTGACACCTAGAGTTTTCACTTGTGTGGAAATAATTGCATAAGTAACATTACCTTGCTTATTTTAGCATCCTATTGTTTCTACTAGTATTGTTATTGCACTAGGTGCTAGTTTAGTCTTTTGTTAATTTTTAGCAAGTGTGACCAGAGGCCTTGTGACCTCTTAATGCTTTGTTATGCTAGTGGAACACCCACTGGTGTCATTGCATTTTTGGTGGAAACATTATTTCCCCCACACTAGATGCATTTCTTTTATATAGTTTCATAACTAATGAGTGCCTAGTATTTTTGCTTGGGAATTTTTGTGCTAAACAAAAATGGGTATGCTTCTGTTTGTAAGTGGTTATAATCATGTGTGGCTTGCTAGGAAAAATCCATCTTTGGATTGTTGTTTGATTCCTCTAGTAATGCCCCTTTTTATTACTACTAGTATGTAGGAGTTGCCCTGCAAATTGATACCTTGTTTTATCAAATGGGATATTTTTGTTATAGCAAGTATAGATGTTTTTCACTCCTGTTTTTATGACATGGACCCTCTGGTTGTATTTCAATTACTTGATTGAAATGCATCCATTGATTCTTCATGTTTGAGTAGTACTAGTTTCCTTAGCAGTTTTTGTGTTGAATTATTTTTCCTGCCAACTTGTGTTTGGTAGATGTTTGTGTATCCTTGCATGAGGACATGTTTTCATTCCCATTATGATAACATGGTTCCTTGTTTGCATTTTAGTACTTTACTTATTATGCTTTCTTGCATAGCAAACTTTTAGTAGAAGCATGTCTATAGGATTCCTCCTTTTAGTCATTATTTCTATTGTTCTCACTATGAGAAATTGTGTGTTTTGTGATGAGTCTATTACTTTGTTACATTTGTGTAGGCTCACTGATTTGTAAAAGTAACTTTTACAAATCATGTGTTTCATTTATTCTTGATGTCAATTTAGACTCAGTAGAATGGCTACCCTTTTATTTTTGTGGTTGGGTTGATAGACCCATTACCATGCTTATTATTGTGCATGTTTTATACACTTTTAGTAGTCTCACCCTTGTGAAACTAAGTGTATTTTGGGCTTATTAATATCTTGGTATGAGAGTGGCACACCCACTGAATCCATGATATTAAGGTTGTGAGATATGTTCCTCCAACCTTAAGTTGTCTTACTAAATGGCATTTCTGCCAAGTAGGATTGTTTGATTGTTTGCCTCAATTAATAATTGAGTGATTTTGTTATTATTAGATTTCCTTGCTGTATGTATGGTTATGCATTGTTGCTTGCCTTGATTGGTTCTGAATGTGTGTCCTTTATTCCTTTTTACGACGTTAGAAAACGAAGAGGAAGGAAGTGTCGTGAAGCTCAGTTCCAAGTTCCAGTCACTCCAAAACCAGGGACACAAGGAGATACCAGGCAAGCCATCCTGATGCTTGCTGATACAATACTTATCATTATCTATCATGCATGTTTTACCTCTGAAGTTTTACAAAAACTTGATTATCAAAACTATTTTTGATGTGGAATTTACTACTATACTATATTATAGGTTACTATCATGCCAGTAGTTAAACTTGGTAATACCAAGCCCATAAGCCACCCTATGGTATTTATTACCATCAAATATACTAGTCCCTAAGTGGACACCCTAAAATTGTGATTCTACAAAACAAAGGCTTTACGGAAAAACCCGGAGAAAAGGCGGATCCTTGTTCTCCGGAGGAATGTGGAAGTGGTCATTTTTGAGAAAGTGGTGTTTTCAAAAATGACACATAACCTAGTCTTCGCCGGACAACCTTTACCGTACTGCCACCCTACCCCAACATGGGCAAGGGGCTTAACTTGAAGTTTGTTCTTATTAGTATGTGCTATCTCAATGTGCTATAGGGGATGCGATCCTCTGAACCGAATGTCGTGGAGACATATAAAGTGTGGGATTAATTTTCCCTCCGGATGCATCAGTTGAGGCATCCTGGCTTGGCGGGGATTAGCTCGGTGCCGGGGATGCGGGAAAACTCAACTGAGAGATAGGCATATTCTAGCTTGAACATAGTGGATGGTTATGATCAGATACCTGATGTTTACATACTGTTGTTACAGTCCGTGATTGTTCACGGGAGGTGTACTGGATCTGGTGGATGTGTACACCTCTGCAGAGTATAACTTTTTCGAAGAAGCCGCGTCCTCGGATATGGACAGTTGAATGGCCATGTAGCTAGCATTGTGTCAATGTTTTCAAAAAGGAAGTTTTTGAAAGGGAAATTTTGGAAAGGAAGTGTTGAACTTGTGAAGTTCGGAAAGGAATGGAAACTTATACCGTGGAGGTATCATTGATGATGAAAAACCAGATGATGTTATACAAAACAAAATGTTTTGCAAAGAAAACCTTTTCTACTCTAAGCAAGAATTCTGGAAACTGATTCCAAGAAGTTTTGCAAAGAGAAAATATTCTTTAACAAAGTTTTACAAAACCTCTTGTACACGTGATATCTACGAGAGAAATAAAACTATATTATTTTTCTTCTGAAGTATCTTCTTCAACGAAGATACAGATAAACTTGACTGCAACTGTGGTGTCATCATATATGAACATCATTGGTAGTGAACCCTATTTATAGCCTACCTATTCCACCATATAAGCATATTTGCATGTTTGGTAAGTGACATGATGGATGTCTTGCTGAGTACATTCAAATGTACTCATTATGGTTTCGCCCCTGGTATCTACTTGCCAGACTTTGAGAAGGAACCTCCGAAGGAGATCTATGAAGAGAAGTACGGAGCTGACGGCTTTGCGAACTAGGATCGTCTCCGGGTCAGCAGCCTGTAGGTTAAGGCGTGACTTGGGCTCAACTACGTTGTGTTTTAATTGTCTTCCGCTGTGTTTGTTAAGTTGCCTGCCCTTTGTGGCAGTTGCGTTAAACTTGATCATGTGATTTTTTTGTAATACCTTTATGTATTCGTGTAATGGATGATGTATTTCTGTGTGCCAACTGTGTATGTTGTTCACGACTGATCTTTCTGGGATCGTGAATGTATGCATACGTAGGGTTTCAGACTGCCGGTCTGGGGTCCTTACAGAGTTGGTATCAGAGCCATCCTGACCTTAGGAGACCTTAGTTAGCATGGACGCCAGATAGAAAAAAAAAGTATTTTGGAGTAAAAAACCTATTTACTATCTACATTATTTTTATCTAAGGGAATTTTAGTACATTTTCCCTCCTTATTATCTTTTCAAAAGATTCTAAATGCATATCAAGGGCGTCCTTGAACAGTGGTTCGAAGGGCGGGCCTTACAGAGTTGGTATCTCTCTCGGTTAAGAGGTTATTTCTTACTTGTTTGCAACTGCTCCGCTCTGTTTTTGAAACATCTCTCGTCTTTGAAGTTTTCTGTTCAGAAAATAGTTGGGGTTTCAAAAACAAATTGTTGCATGGTCTTACCTCTCTCAGTTAAAAGTTTTATCAACAATTTACTTCTATTTATCTTGTTTTCATACAAAAGCTTTTATACTTGCCGATGTCCCGAGAAGACCAAAATAATTGCCTAGCTCTACAGTAATGATGGTCAGAAGTAGATATAGTTCTTCAGCCACTTCTAGGATTTCGGATCGTCCCCCGACGTAGCTCCAATGGAGCCTTGCTTGTGTGTTATGGCTTGCTTATGTGTGTCCGTAGGACTTTGTGCTATTGTGTGGTGTAGAATTTTGGTTCATCTAGGCTTCTATATGTTTGTGGGGTGCTCAAAATTTGCAGATTTGTGATTGCCCCGCTCTTGTTTTTGAATCGCCTCGTGTTAAATTTTTTTGCAAGCAAAAATGTTTGTATAGCATTCAAAAACAAGAATTTGTTGCTTAGACTTATACTTGTTTTCGCTTCATAATGCGACCCGTCGTGAACCACCACCATCTCCCCCACAATCAATGAAAGCACCATTGGGCCTAATAATAGAGGACCATCAAGCCACACGAGCTGATAGCGTTGCTACCAGTGATGCACTCCAACAGATAAAGCTCCAACAAAGACAACCCTCAAAGAAGAAAAGGCGTGAAGGAAAACAACCAATACTGACCAAAACCTCTATGTTTTGTTTGTTTGCAAAAGACTCGTTTTGCCCGGTTGGCTAAACGATGCACCTTTTTATGTCCCTTTTAAAAGACCAAACTAGAGAGATCCCCTTTTTAAAGTTATATACCTCCCTCCTCTAGAGAAAGGTGCAAAAGAAGTCTTCACATGCCATGATGCGCAACCCCCTCAAAAGCCAATCAAAAGAGCACAATTCAATATTCGACGTACGATGACGCTAGTCGTATCTTGTCGGACAAACATGATTAAATAGAAAGCTAACAAGACTAACATGCTTTGCCTAATCTTAGGTTGACACCTAACCAAAGCATGAGAACTACTTACAACTCTTTCTAAACCAAGGAATTAAGTGACTTACGACACTTTTTAATCTAGTTGGTAAAAAGGAGAAGTCACGAGAAAATAAGATGATGACCTATTCGTTTACTAGTCAATAGGATATCATGTGTATCTACTTTGGAAACCAAATATTAGTAGCCATTGTAGGTACTATGAAATTCGGGGTTTAGAAATTAAGTGAACGATGGAATGGATATGATAGATCTAGAAAACAGCAGTTTTCCGGTGTTTGTTTCTTTGTGTGCTCTTGATTGAAATAAATTTGTGTTTCGTTAAATCTTGCTTCCTAACTTATATGGAGTTGTTAGGACTTGTTATTATATTGTTTTATTACAATAAATCTACCCTAGAAAGTGTGTGCATGATTGGAAACTCAAATAAAAATGAAATAGCATTTGTCACCTTCTAGTTTATTAATTGGAAGTATTGTGAGAACTAGATCTGTGTATACTTTCTTAGTAGATTTTGTGCTATGTTTTTCTTTGAGTCAAGTAACATTTAGGTACTGTTATTTTGATGCTTGTACCTATGTTAGCTTGCATGTCCCTTAATATTAAAGCGTGTGTAAGCATTGCTATCAGTATGCACTAGTATTGCTTCACTAGATTAAATAGCCTTATATTTTTATCTTGTATGCAAAGTTTTTCATGAGTAACCAGAGGCTTAGTACCTATTTTTCCTTGGTATTAGTAGGCCATATCCCACTGGTCCCATTGCATTTTGGCTTGAGGATGAAAATCCCCAACCATACACATGTGTGAAAATAGCTTGTTTCACTATGTGATTGATTTCTATTTTCCACCATGGAAATTAGAATTGTTTCTTTTCACTTATGCAAGTGAGAAGTTTATCTCTTATTAGTAAATACTAATATGTTTAGGTGTGATCCTTTTGTTAGCATAATATTCCTTAGGGGTATCATGTTAAGAAATGTTTCACTATCATGTGCTAAAATTAAATTGTTCGCAAATAAAGTAAATTCCTCCTGATTGGTAGATTGTTTGTGGATAATTTTAAATGGAGTGTATGGATTTTTGAAAAGGTTTAGATAACTTTTTCATTAATTGCATAGCTACTGGTTGTGTGAGTTATACCTTGCTTGTTTGCTAGTAATTGTTTAAAGAAAAACAGAAATTGCTAGAAGAAATTTCTGCATGCTAAATGGTTGATTCATAGAATTACTCTGGTGTTTGTGCTTACTAGCATGAGTAAGTTTTGTGTACTTTTATTAGGTACATTTATATTCATGACTTGCTTGTTTAAGTTTAAACATCATGATAGCATTGTTCGCTTCTCTAGAGTGAAACTAGTTTCACCACTAGAAAATGGTGATTTTTGCTCTAGTATTACCCTTTTTTTATTTTATGGGTATATGTGTTGATATAGCATGTTTAGGAAGTTATTACTTCTGTTAACATGCCATGAATTATTTAGTTTCATGTTCTATGGTTATAGGATATGATTATCTCTTATAGCATGCTGGTGTAGATTTGTCATACTAGTGTGTTATTTGTGCAGACCTTTTTTTATGCCTGTGTAATAGAAGTTTTTATCTGGTGTGAAGATGGTATTTTAGAGTATCTTTATGATTGTATTCATTGGTTTTTAGCTACTGGTTGTTTGCTAATTGTTCATGATTGATGGATTCCAAAACCTCAAATAAACAATAACCTAGTGAATAAATAGTCTATTCATCTGTGGTGTTGTTTGCTTGCTTATTGGATTTTGTTTAAATGTTTTACCTTAGCATGAGTTAATACTTTTGTTATGATTGTGCTAAATAGTATCTTATGAAACTAAAATATCCAACTAAAATCATGAACACACTAAGTGATAGTTGCTTGGGGTGAGAAATAACCACTGCCATGGGTATTATTTCTGTCTGTTTATTTTACCTTAGCAACCTAACCTTTGCACCCACAAGCTATATTTTTAGCTTCTTATATACCTTATTATGAGAGTGGTACACCACTCCATATGTGGTAGGTAATATGTGGGATATAGCTAGGAACTCATGTAAATAATTGACGATACATTTCCAGGTAGTTCTGCACTAACCTTAATTTTGTTTGTTTCTAAATCGTCCAAGACCCAAGGTCAAACTTGGAAACAAAAGTTTTGGACCTAACACAGTACTGGTGTACTTGTTAAAATGAACTTGCTAATTTAGGGAAGAACCCCTCCTCCCAAGAAAAGTCAAAGGGGGGAAGCACCGGCACTCCAACACTAACATTGTGTTTGTTGGCCCTCCCTTAGTCCTCGCTTGCGAATCTCGGGGACGAGATTCTTTTTAAGGGGGGAAGACCTGTCACATCCCAATTTTGGAATACCTGTTAACACAGTTGTTTTGCTAATTGCTTGACAATTAAACTTTGATTGTGACAATTAAACTTTGATTGTATTTGTTTGAGTGCAACTAAACAAACTAATTATATAAACTTACATGGCTAAGAAATTGAAAACAAAATATTCAACATATTGTTCCAATGACTTTGACAATATTTTCTAAAGTAAATATTGATCAAAGAGTTTTCCAAAAACATCTTATGAATCCAATACTTGTTGAATATTATTCCAAGTTCTAAATTTAAGAAAGAGGAAACACTTAATAAGTTTCTCTAAAGGATTATCAGAAAAAGAGGCATTCTTAAATGCTTCACCAAAATTTTATAAAATGTTTTTCCAACCTTGCAATATTAAAAACAAAGGTATTGGAGAGCATTGACTTGCTATCTCTAGTCACATAAATATTTTGGCAAAGCATTGTTAAAGAAAAGCCAAGTGCCTTATTAAATAGAAATTCCAATATTTCCAGAAACAGAAAACTAAAACAAGTTACTATTGGAAACTTTCTTAAAATGATTTGAAATTCATACCATTGCTTCCTTATATCAAATAAGGAACACACACAAGAGGAGACCAAAAATTGAATCCATTAAAGTCCTGAAAACATGGTTTTTCTCCACAGCAACAATTGGGATTTTGAACAAGTTTGTTCTACAAACTTTTTCCAAATACCATGAAATAAATACCACATGCTCTATATCATAAATAAGGATGAAAACCAAAAGGGCACAAGTTTTTGAATAATTTAAGTTGCAAAAAACCCCTGTTTTCTTGACAGCACATTTTTGAAATTTGAACAAGTTTGTTCTATGAAGTAACTCTAAATGACTTGAATTTTCTACCACATAAGGAACACATCAAATAAGGAATGTGTGCCAAAAATTATCATTTGTGGAAGCTCCTAAGTAGGTTAATAAATTCAATGTCCATTTATGTAAGAATTCAAATTTGGACAACTTTGAATTATCAAGTTTCTTCTATTGAGCCAATTTTCACATATGTTGTGCATCTAGACTAATAAGAATTTTGGGCAAAAGGAAATTAAATTTTGTCTTTGTTTGCTTGGTGAAAATCACATTGTTCAGAAAGGACAGGGACCTAGTTGTAAATATCCAGGGACCAAAATGAAATCTGAGTCATCTCCTACCTCTAGCCATGCTGTAGATACAGCGGGCCTAGGCCATTGCTTCGATGAGAAGGAATTGAGGAGGATAAAGAGGCCCCCCATGTGCACTGGTCGGCCACATGCCCCCTCTCTCTCCTTGAGCCCTCCTCTCTCTCTCTCTGTACATTTCCTCAAGGAACCCGAAACCCTAGATATAGGTCACCGTCGAATTGGACACTGGGGAGCTCGCCGCCGCTCTCCGTGGTGCTCATCCTCTCCGCCTTGCCTCGTTGAGCATCTCTGCAGAAGGAATCGTGGAGAAGGGCCCCGTGGTGGCCGCGCCGTCCATCTCCTTCCTCGAGTCCGGCGGAACTCCGGCGGCGAATCGACGCCGACTCGTTCCTCCTCCGCCCTTGCCAAGTGGTCCTTTGAGTTCTAGGTGAGCAGGCGCTCCTCGCGGTCGCATTTCCCCTCTCCCTCTCCCCCTAGTTCGTGGTCTCGCCGCGGTAGCGTTCGGCCGCCGTGCGCCGTTCGTCGCCGGCCACTCTCCGGTGGCGCCCTGGAAACGAGAGAGCCCCCGTTGGCTTCCCCGCGTCGAGAGCGACGTGAGGGTGTCTTTGTTTCGCGAAATGGTGGAAGGATTCGCCGGTTAGCAGCTCGCCGGAGCTCTCCCGCCGGCGGGATGATGTCGCGCTCGCGTCATGCACGCGTCCGCAGCCCTTGACCCCGCGCAAAGAGTCAAACCTGCGGGTGGGCCGCACCTTTGCTCGCGTGGCTTCCGCGTGGCCACCTGGCCCGCTGGTCAGCCACTGCGGCTAGGTTCCCCCGCGGTGACTGCGGATCTGGCCCAACAATGTTCTTTTTTCCAATTTATTTTTCACAGAAACTTGTGTGTTTACTTTAGGCTCTAAAAGGCAACCTAAAAGATGATTTTTACCAAACTAAAATTCACAGTGGTACCTCAACTAATTCTAAACCACCTCCAACTTGTAGATCTACATTTGGATGGATATTTTTGCAATGAAAAATGATTTGGCAACAGGTACCAGAAACACCAAAATGAGAACCATTTTAAATCCACAACTCAGAATTAATTGAGGCAAATTGCATTGGAAAGACCTTGAAATTTCCTAACAGTAGCATTTAACCTCGTTTCCAAATTCCTTGTATTTTTGAAATGGCATGCAATTTGGTAAAACACCAGAGAGCACTTTGGTGATTTTTATAAATTAATTAAAGATGAATTTTGATGCAAACTAAATTGGATGGTCTTGTATATGTTTAGTAATATCCAAACCTAGAAGGGTTTAATTTTTAGAGTATCATATAAAATTTGGTGGACAGATCTTTGTTTCACCTGTTTCTGCCATTTTGGCATTTTAGTTAATTAATTTGTGTGATGATATTTTTGTGTTGCAATATTTCTTTCTAGCATGTATAAGTTGTGTGAACTTGTTTTCTAAGATGTGCTTAGCTATTTTAGCATGTTATATTGTGTGGACTTGAGTGGAGAAGAAATAGGATTTATATTAGTAGCATATGTTTTATCTCTAGTTTATTACTTGCATATAAATTTTGATTGATTAATTTGTGTGCAAGTGATTGAATTGTTGTGTTGAGATATTAGATTCAGTACCATGTTGGTACTTATATTTTGTTAGTATCACCTCTGCTAGCTTGCATTTGATTTGGTAGAAAAGCATGAGTAGCTTTGTCATGACTATGAGAATGTTTGGAAAAATTCTCTCATGTGTAGAATTTTTAGCACAATATTTGTGGTTGAGTAGCCACATATTTTTATGTTGTATTCATAGGACCAGTAGAATTTTTATAAGGTTTTTATGAGTACTTGACCCCTAGAGTTTTCACTTGTGTGGAAATAATTGCATAAGTAACATTACCTTGCTTATTTTAGCATCCTATTGTTTCTACTAGTATTGTTATTGCACTAGGTGCTAGTTTAGTCTTTTGTTAATTTTTAGCAAGTGTGACCAGAGGCCTTGTGACCTCTTAATGCTTTGTTATGCTAGTGGAACACCCACTGGTGTCATTGCATTTTTGGTGGAAACATTATTTCCCCCACACTAGATGCATTTCTTTTATATAGTTTCATAACTAATGAGTGCCTAGTATTTTTGCTTGGGAATTTTTGTGCTAAACAAAAATGGGTATGCTTCTGTTTGTAAGTGGTTATAATCATGTGTGGCTTGCTAGGAAAAATCCATCTTTGGATTGTTGTTTGATTCCTCTAGTAATGCCCCTTTTTATTACTACTAGTATGTAGGAGTTGCCCTGCAAATTGATACCTTGTTTTATCAAATGGGATATTTTTGTTATAGCAAGTATAGATGTTTTTCACTCCTGTTTTTATGACATGGACCCTCTGGTTGTATTTCAATTACTTGATTGAAATTCATCCATTGATTCTTCATGTTTGAGTAGTACTAGTTTCCTTAGCAGTTTTTGTGTTGAATTATTTTTCCTGCCAACTTGTGTTTGGTAGATGTTTGTGTATCCTTGCATGAGGACATGTTTTCATTCCCATTATTATAACATGGTTCCTTGTTTGCATTTTAGTACTTTACTTATTATGCTTGCTTGCATATCAAACTTTTAGTAGAAGCATGTCTATAGGATTCCTCCTTTTAGTCATTATTTCTATTGTTCTCACTATGAGAAATTGTGTGTTTTGTGATGAGTCTATTACTTTGTTACATTTGTGTAGGCTCACTGATTTGTAAAAGTAACTTTTACAAATCATGTGTTTCATTTATTCTTGATGTCAATTTAGACTCAGTAGAATGGCTACCCTTTTATTTTTGTGGTTGGGTTGATAGACCCATTACCATGCTTATTATTGTGCATGTTTTATACACTTTTAGTAGTCTCACCCTTGTGAAACTAAGTGTATTTTGGGCTTATTAATATCTTGGTATGAGAGTGGCACACCCACTGAATCCATGATATTAAGGTTGTGAGATATGTTCCTCCAACCTTAAGTTGTCTTATTAAATGGCATTTCTGCCAAGTAGGATTGTTTGATTGTTTGCCTCAATTAATAATTGAGTGATTTTGTTATTATTAGATTTCCTTGCTGTATGTATGGTTATGCATTGTTGCTTGCCTTGATTGGTTCTGAATGTGTGTCCTTTATTCCTTTTTACGACGTTAGAAAACGAAGAGGAAGGAAGTGTCGTGAAGCTCAGTTCCAAGTTCCAGTCACTCCAAAACCAGGGACACAAGGAGATACCAGGCAAGCCATCCTGATGCTTGCTGATACAATACTTATCATTATCTATCATGCATGTTTTACCTCTGAAATTTTACAAAAACTTGATTATCAAAACTATTTTTGATGTGGAATTTACTACTATACTATATTATAGGTTACTATCATGCCAGTAGTTAAACTTGGTAATACCAAGCCCATAAGCCACCCTATGGTATTTATTACCATCAAATATACTAGTCCCTAAGTGGACACCCTAAAATTGTGATTCTACAAAACAAAGGCTTTACGGAAAAACCCGGAGAAAAGGCGGATCCTTGTTCTCCGGAGGAATGTGGAAGTGGTCATTTTTGAGAAAGTGGTGTTTTCAAAAATGACACATAACCTAGTCTTCGCCGGACAACCTTTACCGTACTGCCACCCTACCCCAACATGGGCAAGGGGCTTAACTTGAAGTTTGTTCTTATTAGTATGTGCTATCTCAATGTGCTATAGGGGATGCGATCCTCTGAACCGAATGTCGTGGAGACATATAAAGTGTGGGATTAATTTTCCCTCCGGATGCATCAGTTGAGGCATCCTGGCTTGGCGGGGATTAGCTCGGTGCCGGGGATGCGGGAAAACTCAACTGAGAGATAGGCATATTCTAGCTTGAACATAGTGGATGGTTATGATCAGATACCTGATGTTTACATACTGTTGTTACAGTCCGTGATTGTTCACGGGAGGTGTACTGGATCTGGTGGATGTGTACACCTCTGCAGAGTATAACTTTTTCGAAGAAGTCGCGTCCTCGGATATGGACAGTTGAATGGCCATGTAGCTAGCATTGTGTCAATGTTTTCAAAAAGGAAGTTTTTGAAAGGGAAATTTTGGAAAGGAAGTGTTGAACTTGTGAAGTTCGGAAAGGAATGGAAACTTATACCGTGGAGGTATCATTGATGATGAAAAACCAGATGATGTTATACAAAACAAAATGTTTTGCAAAGAAAACCTTTTCTACTCTAAGCAAGAATTCTGGAAACTGATTCCAAGAAGTTTTGCAAAGAGAAAATATTCTTTAACAAAGTTTTACAAAACCTCTTGTACACGTGATATCTACGAGAGAAATAAAACTATATTATTTTTCTTCTGAAGTATCTTCTTCAACGAAGATACAGATAAACTTGACTGCAACTGTGGTGTCATCATATATGAACATCATTGGTAGTGAACCCTATTTATAGCCTACCTATTCCACCATATAAGCATATTTGCATGTTTGGTAAGTGACATGATGGATGTCTTGCTGAGTACATTCAAATGTACTCATTATGGTTTCGCCCCTGGTATCTACTTGCCAGACTTTGAGAAGGAACCTCCGAAGGAGATCTATGAAGAGAAGTACGGAGCTGACGGCTTTGCGAACTAGGATCGTCTCCGGGTCAGCAGCCTGTAGGTTAAGGCGTGACTTGGGCTCAACTACGTTGTGTTTTAATTGTCTTCCGCTGTGTTTGTTAAGTTGCCTGCCCTTTGTGGCAGTTGCGTTAAACTTGATCATGTGATTTTTTTGTAATACCTTTATGTATTCGTGTAATGGATGATGTATTTCTGTGTGCCAACTGTGTATGTTGTTCACGACTGATCTTTCTGGGATCGTGAATGTATGCATACGTAGGGTTTCAGACTGCCGGTCTGGGGTCCTTACACTAAATCTCTCGTCAACTAAGCTTCCACGCCGTCTACAAGACGATCGATCCAACCGAACTCACCTTTTCGGAAACCTCTTCACACCCGTGGCCGGTCGACCACGCCAATAGAACCTCAAGGATTAGTTGAGGAAGATTGGGAAGTCCCTAACTGAATCACAAGGGGAAAGGATATGTAACTTGCTGAATCTTGATATGATTCTAGATACACATCATAGAAGTAGCCTTGATACGGTCCTAGATACAAATTATAGGAGTAGTCTCACAAGAGGGGTACAAGAGCAAAGCTCAAATGTCTAAAATCATCTCCAACCTAGATCTGGTCCAAGGGGTAGCCTTATATAGCCTAGGGGGTAGGTGAGGGTGAAAAGGGGGCATTTTCCCCACTTTTGCGAGCTGGCAGGAAATCCGGCCTGGAGGCCGGGATGGAGGTGGGGCAGCTCGGTTTGGGGGGAGGCCTAGAGGCGCAGGGAGGCCGGCCTAGGTCGAGGCGGCTCGGGCAGGAAGCCGGCCTGGGGTGTGCAGGGAGGCCGGCCTGGCTGGGGTGCAGACCGGGTTTCCTGCACACTTCCTCCTCCTTCTTCCCTCCTTCCTCGACGCCTTCTTCTTGCTCCTCCTTGCTAGCTTCTTGGGCATCATCTTGGGCATGTTCTTGAGCTTCTTGGGCATCATCTTAGGGGTCTATGGTGGGGTCAAACATGAGCACACATAGAGCGTTTCCATGAGGTAGCGCACCATTCACGGAGACACCGAAGGCATATAGAGAGGAGTGAGTTCACCTTATCTTGTAGCTATGTAGGGCTTGGTGGAATAGAGTGCGCTGCATCATCTCCCCCCATTGGAAAAGAGTAGTCCTCGATGCAAAGGTATGCCCGTAGTGGAGGTGGTCCAAATGCGATGACGATCTTGAAATGGTCCTCTTTGTTTGGTCGATGAAGATCGTGAATGGCGGTGTAGTAGTCGTAGAGTAGCTCAAGAGGTGGTTGCTCCATTGCGTGCGGAAATGATTGAGTGTAGATAAACTTGTTGTATTGGTTGCACGCCACTCCATTGCTTGCATTGTTGTTGATTCGTTTGTCAAATTCCATGTACATCTTGACGGTTGGTATGTAGTCGTGGGAGTCATTGTAGTTGATGCACTTGTCGAAATCCAAGTACATCTTGACGGTTGGTATGTAGACGGAGAATGTGTTGTCGGTGATGCGTTTGTCAAACGACGTGTAGATCTTGACATGTGTGATGTGGACGGAGAATGCATGACGTGGATGCGCTTGTCAAAGTCCATGTGGATCTTAACGAGCGGAATGTACTCCTTCCAAATCTTGAAGTCGGTGTTGATGTTCATGCGGGGCGGAGAGCCATGTATGGTGAATAGTCCATGAGGGCTACCATGCTTGAGAGGGTCACCAAATTTTTGCAAAAGAGACAACAAAGATGGAGATAGACTTGGTAAGCCGTTAGTGTAAATAAGCACAAATGGGATTTTTCTCTCCACTCTCATCTCACTTTTGGTGGAAAAAAATGATATGCCTTTTTGAACACTCATGCTTTTTCCACTCATTATAGGCTTGTGGCTCTCACTCACGGAATGGTGGATCTCTCTCTCACCACTCATATTACTAGAAGCTTGAGAGGACACCATAGAAAGCTCCGAATTCTTGGCACTTGAGTTGTTCGGGTTTGTCGAAGTTGTTACGTGTGTCATTGGAGACGCAGAATAAGGCCTTGGAGAGATGGCAAGGGATGAGCCTCTTTCACAAGGTCACATGCATCAACGTCTTCATCATAGACTGGTGTAGTTGCATCCTCATGCTCATGGTGATGTCGATCTTGAGGCATTGGAGGAATAACTTCTCACCCTTGATGTTGGTGGTGCGCTTGTGGTGATGAAGGATGCTCATGCGCTTGATCATGAAGTTCATAGTCCGTCCTCAAAGGATGTCGCACATGGAGGTTGTGGATCATTGTTGGTGGTGAAGTGCCTCTTGCCTCTCGCCTTGATGAAGCAGTATCATAATGTCCATGGTGAGGTTGTCCTTGATCCTTGTCAATGGCAGGACGCGACGAGAAAGTACATTCTGGGTGGCGATGAGATGGAGGCTTCCACTCCTCATGAGGATGATGACGCTCATGGCTCTTGACCTTGAGACATTGAGGCAAAGGGCTCTCAAACTATTGTCTTCATGTTGTCGATGGGGTCGCTCATGTTGGTCTTCATCGAGGAGAGGAGGTGAAAGATCATTAGAAGCATCCGCACTTGCTTGTTTTTGACGAGGTCGCTCATGTGGCTCCTCATCAAACATTGAAAGTGAGAGATCATGAGGAGCATTTTCACTTACTTGTTGTTGATGAGGTCTCTCATATGGGTCCTCATCAAATATTGGAAATGAAAGATCATGTGGACCATCGCCACTTGGATGTTGTCGACGAGGGCGCTCATTGGGGTCTTGATCAAAGATAGGGAATGACATGCCATGTAGAGCATCCTCACTTGCTTGTTGTTGATTAGGTCTCTCATTTTTGTCTTCATCAAAGAGAGGAGGTGGAAGGTCATGTGGTTCAACCTCATTGGCTTGGATTTAGCGGTCATGATGGAGAGGATGGCGCCGGTGGTCATTGTGGTGAAGTTGTTGGAGGCATGCTTCACAGCAACCACTAGCATCATTGCCATGGTCACCTTCTTCATAAGGGTCTTGCTCTTGGCGGTCATTGTGGTGGTGATGCGCATTTTGCCTTGGAAGCCTTGGATGTGGGCGAGCACCATCCACGAAGACATGTTGACCATAGTCATGAGTGGAGCTTGGCGGAGGTGAGTGATGATGATGTTGAGATCCGGTCGTAGAGGGTGATTTTGAAGAGGTTCACCATGGCCTTGGCGGTGTTGATGAGGTGGTGATGGAGAGCTATGCTCAAACCAATGGCGTCGAGGAGCTTGTGGAGTAGGAGGTGGTGATGTGGTATTAGAGCTAGTTTACCACCATCTTCCATGTGTAGGTGATGATCACGTCGACTGTAAGGTCCCCCAGAACCACTGTTCAAGGACACCTCCGATATGCATACATTCACGATCCCAGATCACACCAGTCGTGAACAACATATCAAGTTGGTACACAGATGCAATATCCATTACACGATTACATAAAACACTTACAAAAGGGACATGATCACATGACCAAGTCTAACACACTGCTGCCACGCAGGGCAAACACACAACACACACAGCGGAAGACTAAAACACACACAACGTAGTAGAGCCCAAGTCACGCCTTAACCTACAGGATACTGACCGGGAGACGATCCTAGTTCGCAAGGCCACCAGTGCAGTACTCCTCCTCGTAGTTCTCCTCCTGAGACCCCTTCTCGAAGTCTGGCAAGTAAATACCAGGGACGAAACCAATATGAGTACATTTGAATGTACTCAGCAAGACACCCATCATGTAGCTTACGATAATGCAAGTATGCTTATATAATGGAGTAGGTAGGCTATACCTAGGGTTCACTATCCATGATATATGAAAGACATATCATAGTTGATTTCTAAAATCTCTATATCTTTGTTCAAGAAGATACTTCAAAAGAAAATAATTTTTTTTATCTAGTAAGTATTGCATATCCAAGAGTTTTTGTAAGCCTTGTTTAATAAAAGAAATATTTTCTTTGCAAAACTTCTTGTAAAACAACTTCTGGCTTTCCTTCAACAGTACCTCACCGGTACAAAGTTCCTTCTTTCATTTCTTCTCAAGTTCAACTCCTTTGTGAAAACTCTTTTTTAAAAAGATTGACGTGGCTATTCCGAATAGTTTTACTCGGCAGATGTGTACACAATCCACCAGATCCAGTACATCCGTCGTGAACAACCACAGACTGTAACAGCAGTATGGGAACATTAGATAGCTGATCATAACCATCCACTGTGCTCAAGCTAGTATATGAATATCTCTTCAGTTGGGTTTGTTCTCCCTGGCACCACGTCGCACATCGCCACGGCAGGAGACCCAACTGTCGCACCCGGAGGAGAACTTAATCCCTCACTGTATATGCCTCATGTTTCATGAGTTGACGGCATTTCGGTTCAAGGGTAACGCACATCCCTTATAGAAAATTGAGATAGAACACACACTAACAAGAACAAATTTCAAGTTAAGCCCCGTGCCCATGTTGGGGGAGAGTGGCAGTATGGTAAAGGTTGTTCGGCGAAGACTAGGTTATGTGTCATTTTTGAAAACATCTTTTTCCCAAAAATGACCACTTCAATATTCCTACGGTGGATAAGGCTTCGCCTTTCCACCGGGTTTTCCAAAAAAGCCTTTGTTTTGCAAAACCATATTTTTAAAGTGTCCGCTTAGGGACTTATACTTTTGGTGGTAACAAATACCATATGGTGGCTATGGGCTTGGTAACACCAAGTATCACCTACTGGCATAGTAATAGTATATATAATATTAACAGTAGTAATATCCACTCAAAATAGTTTTTGGTAATCAAATTTTTGTAAAACTTTTCAGAAGTAAAACATGCATGATAGATAATGATAAGTTTAGTATCAAGCATCAGGATGGCTTGCCTTAAAGTAGCTTGAACTTGACGCACAGCTCCACAACTGCTTGAACTTGACGCATAACTCCACAACTACTTCTTCTTCTCCTTCGTTTTCTAACGTCATAAAAGAATAAAAGACACACACTCAGAACCAAAAAGGCAAGCAACTAACAAAGCAACACATACATCAAGCGAACTTATACTAGCGCAATCACTCAAACGTTATCGAGAAAACTATCTCACAACTCTCAGGGTACAAAACTATCGTCAGAAAAATATATGGTTTAGAAACCATATTCCACATCCTAAATACAGTCTATGGAGTGGGTGTACCACTCTCATACCAAGATACATAAGAAGTTAAAAATATAGCTTGTGGTCACAAAGTTGAGACTACTAAAATAATAACAACCAATCAAAGCAATACCCATGGCAGTGGGTATTAGAACAATAGAAGAAATCATCACCAACCTAGTTTTCCACTATCTTAATGCATAGTTAACAAGATACTACTAAGAACAATAATAACATAAGTACAATACTCATGCTAAGGCAACACTCAGATAATTCCAAACAGCAAGCAAACATACCATAGATGAATAAGCTAGTTACATACTATGCTTATGTCTACCCAAAGTTAAGGAATCCATCAATCATGAAAATAACCAAACAAACTAGTGGCTCAACCAATTGTTTAAAGTCATAAGACATACTCTGAAACACAATCATCACAAGGGATAATACACCTAGCAAATAATAACAGGAGTTCACTACTAGCATACTGATATGAAAGATTGCTACACATGCATGCTATAAGAAATAAAGTTTTCCGTACTTAAAAGCAAATAGCAACCAAAATATCTATGCCTCAGTAACAAAAGTGAAAACATCCTAAATATTCTAGGATAAATCATACACTTATAAAATGGAAAGACAATCATAAGAGAGCAACTCATAATATCTAGTGGTGACACTAGTTCATCACTAGAGAAGCAAACAACACTACAAGGATGCATGATACCAAACAAGCAATACATGAATATAACTACCTATTGCGAGAACACACACCTTACAAATGCTAGTAAGCAAATATACTAAAATAATCCTATGAAAACATCTACTTACTAAGAGTAAACAAAGTCTAATAAATCATGATTTTCTAACAATCAATTAATAAGAAACCAAGGTACATGCTATACAACCAGTAGCTATGCACTAAATACAAGCTCAACTAAACACTTTCAAAAATCCAAACACTCAAGGAAATCTATCTACACATAATCTACCAATCACTTAGGAAAATAATTCTACAAGCAAACAATGCTCATAATAATCAACGCCACAAGAAATTGTTTCTTAACATGATGTTCCCAAGGGAACATTATGTCAACAAATGTAGCACAACTAAACATACTAGGATTCACCAAGAAATACTAAAAACTTCACTTACACAAGTGAAATAACATCCATTTTCCTTGGTGGAAAATACTAGACAAACATAAAGTAATACAAGTTACTAACACACAAGTGTATGGTAGGGGATTTGCATCCCTAACCAGAATGAAATGGAACCAGTGTGTTATGGACCCACTAATACAAAGGCATTAAGAGGTAACAAAGCCTCTGGTCACTCTTGACAAACATAATCTATCAAAGCATTCATCCCACAACTATCATACTAGTGAAAACAATACTAGTGAAAACAACCCACAAATGTTACACATGCTTTACTATGAAATAAGTGCAAGCTAATAGAGATTCTACCATCCTACCATCAGTACCAAAATGGTACTGGACTCATCATAACCACATAAAAACTTAGGTAGAACAAACCTACCAAGATTTGCTCACACAATCTAGTCAATGATAATTACTAGAAACAATAAAATGCTATTTCTATTTCCATATGATTTCCAATCATGCACACACTTCCTAAGGTAGTCATATTTCAAGAAAAAACCTAATAACAAGTAGTAACACATTTATACATGCTAGGAAACAAGCTTCAAACAATCAAACATTTGATTTCAAACAAGTACACAAATAACAAAGAAAACAGAAAAGGTGTTGTTTCTATAAATGCTTACCAAAAATAATCTATAGATCTAAAAATTAATCCAAGCTAGGATTAGATATATCTAGTCTGCTAGTCACACACAAACTCATCCAGTTGGATTGACCTCAAAAATCGTTTCTAAACTCCTTCTAAAATTCCTAGAAAAGCCTACTGATCCAATACCAAAATGGATGGCATTTCCATTCTGTAACCCACCTTGATGTGAGGCCAAGTTCTATGGATAGATCTACTCACTAGCTACTCAAAAATATTTGGTTTGCAAGTTTTGGATACAGATTCAAAAGGTTATGCACAAAAGGGCTAAACAGATACTCCGTGGAATTTTAATTATCACAACAAAAATAAAAGTGCAAACCTAGATCTACCAATTGGATGTGGTTTGGAAAATGGTAATCTATCAACACAAAATTTTATAGATTTTAATTTGCACTTTAACAGCACCAAAGCAAGACACAAAGTTTCTGTAAACGTAAAAAGAAAAAGATAAAACGGCACACGGGTCGGGTCACTTGCGCGCCGCCCAACAAGGCGGCAAAGCGTGGCCTAGCGCAGCGCGTGCAGTCTAGGCGCGGGAAGCGACCGGTTCAAGCACGATCGTTGATATAAAGATCAACGGTCGGCTGCCTCTCTTCTACATCTCTCCCTCTCTCTCTCCTAACCGCACGTCGGAAAAATGGTGAGGCACGGTGGCTCACCGCGGGGCAACGGCGAGGGACGGCGCAGGCTCGGGGGAGGTGCAGGTGCTTAGGGCTGTCGCGAGGCGTGGAGCTTACGGTCAGTGGCGGCTGCAAACGGTAACGCCGAGCGGTGCGGCCACGTCGGCGTACTCTACGGCGGCGCTCTTCCTGCAAGAAAGAAGGCAAGGGGAGGTTCAGGGCGAGTGCACGGGCCACGGGGACCTCAATGGTGATGAGCACAAGGGGTGGGAGGGGTTGTAATGGGGGTGTAACACCTCGGGCTTGAGCTCGGTGGCCGGCAGTGGGTTTGGAGCTCGGGGCGACTTCAGTAGGCTAGGGGCTTGGTTTCTTTTGCTTGGGGAGTGAGTGGAGGTGGTGAGGGAGCTAGTGGCGAGAGGGACACGGGTGAGGAGGCTTTAAGCCATGAGGGTGAGTCAATGGCTAGGGGTGCTCTCGGGTTGGTGTCAGAGAGTGGCATGGGGCGCCCTGGGGGTGTCCTCGACAGACCAAGGCATGAGATCATGCCAGGGGGCAAGGAGGGTCAAGGGGAAAGTAAAGCGTGGATTTTGGGGTGGGTAGAGGGAAAGGTATGGCCAAAGTAGCCAATGCCACTGTTTACCATGTCATTCCACCCCATTTCTGTCCCCCTCTGTTTCTCACTCGATTTCTTCCTCCCTAAGCCTTCTATAAGCCATGCAAGGAATCCTAGGCGGAGTTCAAAACATGGTCAACACAAGTGAAAAAGTCCCACTTCCAAATTTGCAAGAAAAGGAAATTAAAACATTTGTCAAACTTTATATCTAAAACTTGTTTTCAGAAAAGTTCAGAAAATTCAGTTAACACTTAGCAATTTTTTCTAAGTGTTGGAAAACAGATGAAATGAGCAAAAAGTTCAGAATGTTTTCAGAGGGAAAATGAATTCCAATTTTTGTTTTCAAAGTTTGATTTTGTTAAACATGTTTTAAACTTTCATATACATCTTTTGGAAACAATTTTGGAATAGTGGAAGGCTACAAAAACAAAGTGGGAAAATGTGTATTTTCTGTTTTTCTCTGTTTTCTAAAATGGAATTTTCTGTCTTATTTTTCTTCCACAAAAACAACAAGCAAAAGATTTTTTGTTATTCCAAAAATCAAAAAAAGCTTATGGATTTGTATTACATATATAAAGGAACAAATAAAAGTCAAGAAAACATAAAATGGAATATTATAGCCTAGTGAAAACAAGTGTAGAAAATATGTACTTGGCTATATTCTCACGGAATAGTTTTTGTAGAAAACTTTGAAGAAAACTTCCATAAATCATTTTGAAATTTTGTTTTATTGGATCCAACAAATCTAAAAGTTTATTTAAAGATGCAAACAAGCATGATCCAAGTCTTGGAATAAAATCACTCAAGTAACATCAGGGAAAACATCAGGATCAATTTATAAATGTATTTTCAGGAAAATTTGATATTGGTTTTAAGATGAAACAAAACTTGAATTGCAGATATGATTAAGATCATATACACATGTTGAGTTCAAACAAACATGTTGTTAGAAAAAAAATTGTTGGCCCTAATTTTTGTCTCCTTGAACAATAGTACAAGAATCCAAAGCCTCGGGTGTGACATCGACGAGTTTGGTGGTGAGCTTGTGGTTGGTGGCTTGAACGTCGCGACTTGGAGAACGATGATGATCCATGGCGGTTGGCGAGGATGGCCAATTTGATGTCGATACGCTCCATGTGATCATTGAATCGAGTGTGATGAGCTTGTAGTTGATGGTCCAAGCGCTCCAATCCGTCACGAGCAAGTTGGCAAAGATGAAAATGTTCGTGGAGGTTGACGAAGTTGTGGTTGTTGACGTGGAATAACGGGGTTCCTTCATCTTCCGAGCTCGGACTTGTGACACTCATTCCCTAGCCATCTAAAAAACACACAAGTGTGATATGAAGAATAGATGTCTCACTTACCCAACGTTACCTTTTTGGTCGTATTGAGGCTAGTGGACGAGCCTAGGTGTAGGGAGGTATGTCCAAAGTGAGTCCAAAAAGATCGAAAGAAAACCGCAAACTACAACACACGCGCTTTATGTGGAAGGCAAATGGGTGAGGAAAAGTGGCAAGGAAAATCAACCAATCAGAAGGAAAGTGTATTGTAAAACATAGAAAAGAACCTAAATGAAATGTTAGAACAAGAACCAAACCTAGTGGAGAAAACAAAAATGGAAAACACACACACACACAAGGGATAAATGGGGTTAGTGCGGCCAATGGACGAGCGGAGACGAAATGTACCTATCGAAGACTAAGCTCAATGCCACATAAACATAAGGACGACGCTAGATCAAACCGCAAACTATAAGAGGCAACAAGATTCGCACCATGGCAACCGGTCACTCTCTTCTCTTTTGCGATGCGAAGCTACAAGTTTCTACAAGGGATATCACTTGGCATCGATCTTTTTCTCCTTTTTTTCTCTTTTCACTTTTTGCTATATCGAGATACAAATGCCAAGCATAGTCGAACTATGCTCTCACAAGTGCCAAACACACAGTCTCGGTATCACTAGTGCAAGGCCAAGCGATGTAAAAGAGATAGTCCTAATGGGCAAGGTACACGAACAATGGGTTAGTTCAAGTGGAAGCAAGTTATACATATATGATTGATGATTACGGACTTACAGCCGGGGGTTTTCGATGACGTGTCGATTCGTTGATGTAGTTGCATAGACAATGTGTTAGGCTTCGCGTGGAAACTTGAATCACTCACATCGGATCAACGGCGACAAAGAAAAACAAGTTTCAAAATATGTCCAGAAATCGAAGAGCTGGAATTTTTCTGTGATTTTTGCTGAAATTCGCAATTTCTTGAAACCGTAGATTTTTTTTTGACAAATTCGAGAAAACTGGCTGAATAGAAAGGTGGGGAATGGTCGTTGGCAACAAATCCACGAAAAACTCAACGAATCCACATATCGGTCGAAATCCTTTTTGACTATTTTTGTGAAATTTTTCGAAATTGAGGTGGTGGAAAGAAAAATTGGGTGGAAGAGGGGGATTGTGGGGTCGAATTCATGTCAATCTAGCTGCTGATACCAGATGATGGAGGGATTAACCTCTTGGTTGGCCCGATCTTCACGAATTTACCAAGAACACGAAGAACAAATGATGAACACGATGAACACGAGAGGGGAATCGAGGGGAAATTGGGGGAAAACAAGGGGGAAACGGGAGAAATCGAGGGGAGATAACTAGTAAAAACTTAAGAAACCAAATCTCCTGTCAAATAAGCCTATACGGCCGCCTAGGGACGATCGATCCAACCGAACTCACCTTTTCGGAAACCGTTTCACACCCGTGGCCGGTCCACCACGCCAATAGAACCCCAAGGGGAAAGGATAGGTAACTTGGTGAATCTTGATACGATCCTAGATACACATCATAGGAGTAGCCTTCATACGGTCCTAGATACAAATAATAGGAGTAGCCTCACAAGAGGGGTACAAGAGCAAAGCTCAAATGTCTAAAATCATCTTCAACCTAGATCTGGTCCAAGGGGTAGCGTTATATAGCCTAGGGTGTAGGTGGGGGTGAAAAGGGGGCCTTTTTGCCACTTTTGCGAGCTGGCGAGAAATCCGGCCTGAGGCGCAGGGAGGCCGGCCTGGCCAGGCTGGAGGCCGGGCGGCTCGGTTTTGGGGCCGTCCTGGAGGCGCAGGGAGGCCGGGCGGCTTGGGCAGGAAGCCGGCTTGGGGTGTGCAGGAAGGGCGGCCTAGGCCGGGCTGGAGGGCGGCCTGGAGGCCGGCCTGGCCGGGTTTCCTGCACACTTCCTCCTCCTTCTTCCCTCCTTCTTCCTCAGTGCCTTCTTCTTGATCCTCCTTGCTAGCTTGTTGGGCATCATCTTGGGCATGTTCTTTAGCTTCTTGGGAATCGTCTTGGGGGTCTATAGTGGGGTCAAACCTGAGCACACATAGGTCGTTTCCATGAGGTAGCGCACAATTCACCCAGACACCGAAGGCGTGTAGAGAGAGGAGTGAGTTAACCTTGTCTTGTAGCGATGTAGGGCTTGGTGGAATAGGGTGTGGTGCATCATAAGGCATCCAACTAGGAACAATAAGGCCGTCAAGTGCACCAAGCCGCTCCCTCTCATATTTTCTTTACCTCAAAATCAATTGACAAAACTATATGCACGTGTGGACGATATTATAGAGACAAACTGTGCCACACAAGGACAACCACCACATCTCGCATATAAATACATTACATGTATGAATATTTTGGCAATAGATGAAAAAGGATTGGATCATATAAACATTTATTATAAATAATATTCTGTATTAACTAATCGACTTGTGAATTTATATATTCTATTTTAGGCTGGTCACAGCGGGGAGTAACTAAGAGTAGCAACATGGAGATGTTATTATTTTATGTTACCGCTTTCATAGTGGAGAGTAACATATATGTCCAACAATTTTTTCAGAATCCGTAATGCAACTTGTATAATCTACTTTATTTTTTCTAAACACTTCAGATTTTGATAAACTTTATCTAGATCATTGCTGTCCGTTGGATTGGTTGACAGTTAACTTGTGCAATCTGTTCATGCAGAGTCTCCAGTAGCTGCTCAATTATACAGCTACGTAATAATCTTGAGTTGACTCCCAGAATCTCAGTAACAGCGTAGCAGCAGTTTAGCAAATTATTTTGTACAGACCGTCAGTTTGCACGTACTGTAGGTAATAAAAAGGGGGAAAACAGCAGGTTCAAAGAAACTTTGGCACTGCGCTGCCCGACTTCACGGACAGCTGTTATGGTAGTCTGTCTTGGTTTGCTCTTTAGGAACAATTAGGGTTGGATGCTATTGCATCGTTCTACTTATATTTCTTCACGCAATGGTCTTGCTGATGATTAGTGTGCGACTGTTATTTGTGATCACGCAAAGATCCTAAAACCAAACGTGTCTCGGTGTCTGCCCGTTGGCCACTTATGGAGGATCTAAGAGAAGAATTGAAACGTTGAGCTGACCGAAGAGCGAGGTGTGGGATAATGTATGGAAAAACTTGTGCTGTTTATGTGGAGCTTTCATGAACTAGTTGCTGTCCATGTCTTATCTGCCCATTTTGACTGAACTCTGTTTCTTAGACTGTCGCCCCTGCTAAACATGAAGATAAAACTGTCTGGATCTGTAGACCACAGCTCAGTGCTGAACCTGCTGCTTCGGGTCCTGTTTCCTGTGAACGCGAGTCTGATCATTAAGCATATGCCAAAAGGGTTTATGTGGAGAATAACCGTGGAATATAGCGCGAAATATCGATCTTCCGATGCGCTGAATGTGATGCATTCAGAAAACCCAGCCAATTCAGCGGAAATTTGTCAATGTTGAAGTGCTCATTAAACGTAGCGAAAAGTCCGACTAGCTAACAAAATGTAAGTGATAAAAGTAAATGGCAGGTCTCCCATAACGGCGGCGGCAGACCGGCGGCACTTGCGCGGTCAGCACAAGAAATTACCTGTGGCGTAGGCGCTTCCACCGCAATCGACTTCACCCGTCAGTTGTCAGTACTCGTTTCCTCCTCTCCTCTCTATACTGTTCTTCTTCTTCCTGTCCACCTACACTCTACAAAACGACGGAGATCAACCATTTGATTAATACAATCCCGTTTACCCCGCAAGAAAGAACACCCAAATTTCCTGACACGCCGCCAGAGCCACCAGCTAGCGATAGCGACAATGGAGATGGCAGCCTTCCTGCTGCTACCGCTATTCTTTCTTGGTGCAGTCTTGGTCCTTCGTGCCTGGAGACTCGACAAGACGGCGGCGGCGCGGCACACGCCGGGGCTGCGGCCGTACCCGCTGCTCGGGCACCTGCCGCAGTTCCTGGCGAACCGGCACCGCATAATGGACTGGATGACCGAGGTGCTCGCGCGCCAGCCCACGTGCACACTCGTGATCCGCCGGCCGGGTAGCGTGCCGGGCGTCATCACCGCCAACCCGTCGAACGTGGAGCACGTCCTGCGCGCCAGCTTCAGCAACTACCCCAAGGGTCCACGCTTCGTGTCCCTGCTCCACGACTTCCTCGGCCGGGGCATCTTGAACGCCGACGGCGACGCGTGGCACGCACAGCGGAAGGCGGCCAGCTACGAGTTCAACACGCGGTCGCTGCGTGCCTTCGTGGCCCAAACCGTGCACGGCGAGCTCCACGGCAGGCTCCTCCCGCTGCTGCGCCGTGCGGTGAGCTCCGCCCAGCCGATCGACCTCCAGGACACGCTCGAGCGGTACGCCTTCGACAATATCTGCCGCGTCGCCTTCGACCACGACCCGCGCCAGCTCCCTGACCCGGAGGCCGAGAGCGACGCGACTGCGAGTGGCAGGTTCGCCGACGCGTTCCGCGACGCGGCAAATCTCAGCGCGGGCAGGTTCCGGTACGCCGTCCCAGGATTCTGGAAGGTGAAAAGGGCGCTTAACCTGGGCTCCGAGCGGCGCCTCCGCGAGTCCGTCGCCATGGTGCACGGCTACGCCGAACGCATCATCCGGTCGCGACGGGAGGAGATGAGCATGGGCTGCGAGAAGAACGACCTCCTGTCGCGGCTTATGGCGAGCCAGGGCGACAGCACCGATACGGTCCTCCGCGACATGGTGATCAGCTTCCTGCTCGCCGGGCGAGAGACGACGTCCTCCGCGCTCACATGGTTCTTCTGGTTGCTTTCCTCGCGCCCAGACGTGAAGCGCCGCATCCGCGACGAGGTTGCCGCGGTGCGCGCCCGTCGTGCGCGGGGCGGCGATCTGGACAATGCCGGCTTCGATCTGGACGAGCTGAGGGAGATGCACTACGTCCACGCGGCCATCACGGAGTCGATGCGGCTGTACACGCCGGTGCCGGTGAACACGGTGCACGCGCAGGCCGCCGACGTGCTGCCGGACGGCACGGCAGTGGGAGCGGGGTGGTTCGTGTGGGGCGAGGACGCGCGGATTTACCGGCCGGAACGGTGGCTGGACCCGACGGAGGGGACGTTCCGGCCGGAGAGCCCGTTCCGGTACCCGGTGTTCCACGCGGGGGCGAGAATTTGCCTCGGAAAGGAGATGGCGTACATCCAGATGAAGTCCATCGTGGCGTGCGTGCTGGAGGAGTTTGAATTGGAGGTGAATGTCATGTATCGGCCGCGGCAGGTGGCGTCGCTGACGCTGCGGATGGCGGACGGGCTCCCCGTGGGGGTGAAGGCTAGAGGCAAAGGCAACTGATTACCACGACGTCAATTTCATATAGTACTCCATTGTGGTTACTGATAGTGTAGCTTGCAACAGGCGTCTTCATGAAAATAAATAAATTTTATAGCAATATATACCATCTACTTTTGGGTTAAATATCATAAATTTCTTACACTGTTTTGGCTCTTACGTACTGTACTGCAGCTGGAATTGGGTTCACAAATTTTGGGTGTTTCGTTGGTATTATAATCATGATCTATGATTTTACAAAAATTCCAACTCATAGGCTTGCAACAAATTTAAGTTATTTACGTACCCGATTATTTCTATGGAATCTCATGGCCCATCCAACGTGGTGTTTGTGAAAATGCAATTCCACTCGTATGCCCCCTCCCCCTCCCCCCACCCCACCTCCGACACTATCGCTGACATTAAAGTGTTGGAGATTCATGCTGATATCTTTGCAGAGCAGCCCCTACACCCGATTTTTTAAGTCCATTCTTAATTTTTTTGGCGAGTTCATATTTTCTTCTCAGTTTCTAAGTTATATTCACGTTTATTTTTTCTATGTCAACAACCTTCTTTACCCAGATTTCTATTCTGGAAAAAAAAACAGACGTTTTCTTTCATACTTCCGCACATACATTTTCAACATTATAGATTCAAAACTAATAATTCACCCATTTCTCGGACAAGATACACAGAACATTTTCAAAGGAAACAACTAGTCATAGATACATAGTTTATCATTTGTTTGGAGTTTTTCATCTCGGTTCATCAACATTTTTTTAGCTTTTCGTCTCTTTTTTCAACTCACATTTACAATAAAAATCCCAGAGATTTGTTGGTCTTACATTTCTCCACATACTGATTAACGTGGAGATGCTCAATGGACCCCCCACGTTTAGCAAACAGGGTAGGGCCAACTACAGGGAGCTTAAAGAAATCCTACAAAGCATAAGGTCCAGAGCCCAACAGAAGATTGACTCAGGAGACTTGCCTTGCGGGTCAAAAAGTAGTAAAGAAACCGACTAAGGAGGAGCCATATTCGTGTAAGAACCCCTGAGACCTGGCCTCCTATATAAATGTTGGGAGGGGGTCATAGCTAGGACAGAAGATACACAAGAGAACACACTTAGAAACATATTTGCGTCAGACCATATTCGGAGCCGCAATCTTTGTAACCGACAGAAACTCACGGCATATAAACATACATGCAGGAACTAGGGGGTTTACCTTTCTGAAGGGCCCTGAACCTGGGTATATCGTGTCCCCGTGTCCTGTCAAGCCGAGTAGTCCACCACCGTTCATCTCCCTACGAAACCCTAGCCCAACAAGCATGGGATATGTCCTGGTAACCCCACTACATTTGGCGTCGTCTGTGGAAATATGGAGCGGTGGATTCCAGGCTTCTTCAACATCAACGACAAGAAGCAACTCGGCAAGCTGGATGGATCCGATTCGACTTAGGTTCCTAGACTTCACGGATCACTCGTCGGTATTGTGCATGGCTTTAGACTCCATCAACAAAGGCATCAACCTGAAGTTCAGCGATCTGAACTTTCGTGATACTCGCATCGGTGTTTTGCGCCTCCACGACTCGACGCGTCCACCGACTCCAGCGGTCGATGCGTCATTATCCCACAACTTGGAAGCCGACGTCGGATCTAACTTCGACTCGGGCTCCACCATCCACCCCACCTCCACCACTTCGTCGGTATGGTGCACCGCACCAGGTCCTCAGAAAGTGACGGATCGGCTAACCCAAGACCCAGAGTCAACAACGATGAAGATACTCACTATCCGCATGGGCCCGTCCATGTGACCCAAACTGGGACAGAGGGATTCGATGACGAATACGAGGATAAAGAAGAGGACAAACATGAAGGAGTAGACGGGACAAAGGTGGAGAAATGATCTCACGCGACGGGCACTCGATAGAAAAGGAGGCAGAATATAAGGGGGGTCCACGAGTCCATGAGTCATTTGCAAAAGGCGAGTCGTGATACGTCTCCAAGGTATCTATAATTTCTGATGTTCCATGTTGATATTATGCCAATTGCTACATATTTTCCGTATGTTTTCCTACGTTTTCCAGGACTAACCTATTAACAAGATGCCAAGTGTCATTTCCCTGTTTTCTGATGTTTTTTATTTCAGAAAAGTTGTTCTAGAAATATTCTCGGAATTGGACCCACGAATCCCGAAATTCCTGTTTTCCCCGGAAGCTTCCAGAACTCCCGAAGAGCCCCGGAGGGGGGCCACAGGGTGGCCACACCATAGGGTGGCGCGGGTCCCCCTGGCCACGCCACCTGGTGGCGTGGGGCCCCTGGCCACCCCCCAGCATCGCCCTTTCGCCTATTTATACTCCCCAAGGGAAAACCCTAAGAGAATCGACCTTTTCCATAAAATACATCCGTAGCTCCGCCGCCGCCGCCGACAAGTTTCGGGGGACAGATCTCTATTCTCGCACCCTGCTGGGACGGGGAAGTGCCTCCCGGAAGCCATCTTCATCGACTCCACCGACATCTCCATCGCCATTGATGTCTCCTATGATGAGGAGGGAGAAGTTCTCCCTCGAGGCTGAGGGCTCTACCGGTAGCTATGTGGTTCATCTTTCTCTCTCATGGTGTGATCTATATGTGATCGTGAGCTTTGTAATCTAGTTGAATAAGTAGATGTTACTCTTCATCTTGTGCTACCCAAGTGTTTTATTAATATGAACTTTGGAGTCACGTTGTCCCACGGTTTGAAGGTGACAGTGTGCACATCGTGTGTCTCCTTCATGAATTGTGGTGTTTGTCTAGTACCCCCTCCGTTCCATATTAGATGACTCTCAGATAGATGTATCTAGACATATTTTAGTGCTAGATACATCTAGTTGAGAGTCATCTAATATAGAACGGAGGGAGTACCTTCTAGGGTGCTCATAGTGACAGCGTGGGTCTAACTAGACATGGGAATGCTTACTTTAAGGAATGATTTTTGCAGCCCTACGCAATGATTAGTGTTTGTTATCCAACCGGAGAGGGTTAAGAGTAGCATAGTGAAGAGAAGATATTTAGTTATTAAATTATGTGATCATTGTTGAGAGTGTCCACTAGTGAAAGTAGGATCCCTAGGCCTTGTTTCCAAGCATTGAAACACCGTTTTTCGCCTGTTCTGCTACATGTTTGCTTGCTGCCATATTTATTTCAGATTGTTATTATTACTTATAACCATCCATATTACTCGTATTTCACTATCTGTTCTCCGAACTAGTGCACCTATATACCTGACAAGTATATTGGGTGTGTTGGGGACACAAGAGACTTCTTGTATCTTAATTGCAGGGTTGATTGAGAGTGATATCTTTGACCTTGGGTGATCCACTTAAGGGAAACTTTTTGTTGTTCTATAAACCTCTGTACTTGGAGGCCCAACACTGTCTACAGGATTACAAGCGTGCGTAGACATCAAGCTCTTTTCTGGCGCCGTTGCCGGGGAGGTAAGGTAAAAGGTACTCACATCCTCGGGTGTGAGTGCTCGAAGTTATTTCCTTTAGATTCTGCAATTAAATCTTTTTGTTTCTTGTTTTCACTAGTTAGGCTTAATGGAAAACAACAAAAATATCAGAGAGATTTATAATATTTATCTTGAGTTAGGACATGAAGTGTTTGAAGAGAAAATTAAAAAACCTATGTTGCTTTATTTGCATGCTAGTAGCAATGTTATTAGTATGAATTCTTTGAACACCATTATTGCTAATGCTATGGAAAATTCTAAGCTTGGGGAAGCTAGTTTTGATAAATATGATATTTTTAATTCCCCAAGTTTTGAGGAGGAAAATTTCTTTGATGATACCTTGCCTCCAATATATGATGATTATAATGATTGTGGTATTCTAGTTCCACCTGTTTACAATGATGAATATGATATTTTGAGTCCACCTACTGTTGAGGAAAAATTAATTATGATTACAATATGCCTCCTATATTTAATGATTATGGTGATGAGAATAATAATGATAGCTATTTTGTTGAATTTTCTCCCACTACTATCAATAAGAATGACTATGCTTATGTGGAGAGTATTAATTCTTTTATGCATGTGGCTCATGATAAGAATGTTTTATGTGATAGTTATATTGTTAATTTTATTCATGATGCTACTGAAAATTATTATGAGAGAGGGAAACATGGTTTTATGCATCTCAGCAATATTAAGTTTCCCCTCTTTATGTTGAAATTTTTAAAGTTGCATTTATTTTGTCTTCCTATGCTAGTTACTTTGTGCTTCGTTGACTTGTTTTTCTACAAGATTCCTTTTCATAGGAAGTGGGATAGACTTAAATGTGTTTTATATTGCTTCTTGATGCTCTCTTATTGTGCTTCAACTCTTATTTCTCATGTGAGCATCTTCTCAAATTATCATGCCTAGCTAAAAGACTTTAAAGAAAAGCACTTCTTGGGAGATAACCCATGTTTTTATTTTTTGCATTGTTTTTCTCTGTTTTCTTTGAGTCAAGGGCTTGTATACTTCTGTAGAAACTCCTTTGTATCTTTATTTTAATGTATTAGTTGAGCTAAGTAAACCCTCTAGTGGAAAGTTGATACTATTTTTCGGATTTCTCCGCGAAACAGATTTCTGCTGCCCACTGTTAAAATCGTGTAAAATCACAGAAAATTCAAAATGACCTGAGTTTTTTTTTGCGTATCCTGGGATATATACGCAGCTTTTCTTAGTTTACCACCTTTTGATTTGATCAACAGAGGATTTTCAAAAAAAAATCATCTTTACCTGATGTTCTGTTTTGAAAGATTTCTGCTAATAATTGCATTTGCCTCTTAATCTCTTTCTTTTGGTGTTCTTTTGAGAAAAAGAGTTCTAAAAGAAGTTGTGACAGTAGCTAATGTGTTTATGAGTGTTAGGCTTGTGTTGAAACTGAACCATGTGAATTTATTATTTCGATTGCACTAACGTTGCTAATGAAGATTGTGAGAAGTTTGGTGTGAAGGAAGTTTTCAAGGGTCAAGAGAAGAGGATGATATGATGTGATCAAGAAGAGTGAAAAGACTAATCTTGGGGATGCCCCGGTGGTACATCCCAGCAAATGCCAAGAAGACTCAAGCATCTAAGCTTGGGGATGCCCAAGGCATCCGCTTCTTCATCAACAATTTATCAGATCACTTCTAGTGAAACTATATTTTTATTCGGTCACATCTTATGTGCTTTACTTGGAGCATCTTTTATTTTTTGCTTTCAGTTTGTTTAGTTTCCTTTGCTATAGTTTATGGTTTGATCTTATCATACTTGTGTGGGAGAGAGACACCCTCCGTTTTTATTGCTTAGAACACTCTAGTTTTCATTCTTATTGTTCTGTGAGTGTTCACTTTTTGCTAGTACTGCGTTTAGCCTTTGTTTTCATGTATCTCTTATTCAGAGTTGTTAGATTTTGTAGTTAGGTGGTTCTCATATGTGTGTTTTCTTGGAAATAGGAACGCTATTGTGATAGTTGGTATAGTGGAAAATATTGCATGGTCTTGTAGATCACTAAACTGCTTCACTTGAATCATTGATGTTGTTTTTAGATATTAATTTGCTTAATGGATAAACGGGAATGACTAGTAAGTAGAAACTTTTAATGGTTGGTCTAAGAAACTTGAAGCTGTGCCGCACTTAAATTACCAGCTGATAGAAACAATGGTATATGATTGCTATGAGTGATACATTTCTGATCGGCCTTTTGTTACGCGCTACGGTCGGGGTAGTTAACGGTGACTTGTCACTGCCATGGACCCTCTTGGTGTGATTTGCATTTTTCCTTGTAAGATGATTTGCTTGCTGCAACCTTTTAACTCGTGAGTCTATGTTGCGGTTCCTGGCACTTCCACCATCCATATTTGCTAGCCTCGTCGGTACTGTGCATTGCCCTTTCTCACATTAAGAGTTGGTAAAAACTTCGCCAGTGCATCCAAATCCCATGGGAGGACTTTGTTCTCCTACGCATAAGCCCATATATTCTTCGTCAAAACAGCCACCATACCGTCCTATCATGGCATTTCCATAGCCATTCTGACATATATTGCTGCACAACATCCACCTCCATTATGTTACTTGATGATGAGCTTCATGGTTATTTATGCATACTGCTACACTGGAAGGAGCATGCAGTTAGAGACATCAGCGATATTTCTTTATGAGATATGAGTACTAAAAGTGTGATGATTCGTTGTAATATAGGATGTTGCCCCTACTGGTGAGGATTTATAAAAAAAATGAAAAATCCCAAAAAGAAAAAAAAAAGGGCCAAAGAGAGAATGGGCGCATCACTATCCTTTATATACCACACTTGTGCTTCATGTTTAGCATCAATGCTTCAGTTTGGAGAAAGTTTTCATATTATCATTCATTCATAACTATGTGGGGAACTTTACATTATAGAACTTGTCTTGTATATTCCAATGATGAGCCTCCTCAAATGATCTCTACGTCTTCGTGAGCAAGCAAGTTGGATGCACCCCCACTAGTTCCATTGGAGAGCTTTCATACACTTATAGCTCTATGTGCATCCGTTGTGTGGCAATCCCTGCTCCTTGCATAGCTCCGGTTGTAAGACCTTCTCTTGTCTAACGACCACTTTCAGCTTTGTGAGCCTTTCTTCCATTGACCTTCCAAACCCCACATAATGTTCTCTTAGCCATAACATCCCGGTGCCAGGGACCAACGCAGAACACTTTCTTGTTTTTAGTGCGCAAATAGTTTAAGATTCAAGCATTGCATCGTGTGGAAAGCTTGACTTGATCAGAACAGGGGTTGTGAAGATCGTTTGACATGTATGATATTGTTGTTCTTGAAAGCTTAAATCATCTCTAATAAACTTTGCACGGTTGATAGTCTTTTAGTATTGATTCATTAAAAGTTTTACTTCTTTCTTCTTTGTTTATGCATTACTTGTTGATATCAAATATAGATCACCCTTTAGTTCATTTGATCCTACTTTACATGTTGTGCTTACATATTATGATCAAGATTGTTTGGTAGCATGTCATCTCAGAAATTATTTTGTTTTATCGTTTACCTACTCGAGGACGAGTAGGAACTAAGTTTGGGGATGCTTGATACGTCTCCAACATATCTTTAATTTTTGATGTTCCATGTTGATATTATGTCAATTGCTACATGTTTTCTGTATGTTTTCCTACGTTTTCTTATGTTTTTTTGGTACTAACCTATTCACAAGATGCCAAGTGCGAGTTCCATGTTTTCTGCTATTTTTTATTTCAGTAAAGTTTTTCTGGAAAGATTCTCGGAATTGGACCCAACGAATCCCGAAGTTCATATTTTCCCCGGAAGCTTCCAGAAGTCCCGAAGAGCCCCGGAGGGGGGCCACAGGGTGGCCACACCATAGGGTGGCGTGGGTCCCCCTGGCCATGCCACCTGGTGGTGTGGGCCCCTTGGCCACCCCCCACCCCGGCATCACCGTTTCGCCTATTTATACTCCCCCGAGGGAAAACCCTAAGAGAATCGAACTTTTCCACAAAGTACATCCGTAGCTCCGCCGCCATCGCCGACAAGTTTCGGGGGACAAATCTTTGTTCTGGCACCCTGTCGGGACGGGGAAGTGCCCCCGGAAGCCATCTCCATCGACTCCACCTACATCTCCATCGCTGTTGCTGTCTCCTGTGATGAGGAGGGAGTAGTTCTCCCCTGAGGCTGAGGGCTCTACCGGTAGCTATGTGGTTCATCTCTCTCTCCCATGGTGTGAGCTATATGTGATTGTGATCTTTGTAATCTAGTTGAATAAGTAGATGTTACTCTTAATCTTGTGCTACTCAAGTGTTTTATTAATATGAACTTTGGAGTCACCTTGTCCCGCGGTGTGAAGGTGACAGTGTGGACACGTGTGTGTCTCCTCTATGAGTTGTGGTGTTTGTCTAGTACATTCTAGGGTGCTCATAGTGACAACGTGGGGATAACTAGACATGGGAATGCTTACTTAATGTTGTTTGCAGCCCTACGCAATGATTAGTGTTTGTTATCCAACCTAAGAGTAGCATAGTGAAGAGAAGATATTTAGTTATTCAATTATGTGATCATTGTTGAGAGTGTCCACTAGTGAAAATAGGATCCCTAGGCCTTGTTTGCAAGCATTGAAAACACCGTTTTCCGCCTGTTCTGCTGCATGTTTGCTTGCTTCCATATTTATTTCAGATTACTATTATTACTTATAACCATCCATATTACTCGCATTTCAGTATCTCTTCGCCGAACTAGTGCACCTATATACCTGACAAGTATATTCGGTGTGTTGCAGACACAAGAGACTTCTTGAATCTTAATTGCAGGGTTGCTTGAGAGGGATATCTTTGACCTCTACCTCCCTGAGTTCGATAAACCTTGGGTGATCCACTTAAGGGAAACTTGCTGTTGTTCTACAAACCTCTGCATTTGGAGGCCCAACACTGTCTACAGGAATAGAAGCGTGCGTAGACATCAAGTCGCGCCCAAGAATTTTGCAACAGGGCACTCGACACACAATTATCATCCATACGAAGGTGATGGAATCAACAGAGCAGGCAGTCGCTGCAGGATAGAATATACTCGAGGATGCTACGGAGGAAGCACATTGCATGTATCGTTACACCCCGATTCAACAGAAGAAAAAACTACTAAAGCTGAAGAAGGAACTGAAGACCCTCTTGGGAGCATCTAGTGATAGGAGTGCCAATAAAGCAGATCGAGTCATGGAAGTGGCTGATCCAAGGCCGATGGAACGAGCGACGAAGCGCCAATCCCGCACCACCAAGACGCCCCGCAAAAAGACACAGGAAACAACCAAGAAACTCGATCTTGGGACAAATAACACTCCCGGGTACGGCGCCCAAGACACTTCAAGATAGACTTCTGCAGGCGACTACGTACATGATGTCCATACAACCACCCGTTGGCGATCCGCGAGCAGGAATACATCAAAAAACACTCCACGCGTTAGGCATGGTAGGGGCAGCACTCGAGGCAAACCCAGTTACGCCCATGGCCACAACACATACACCGGAAGTAGTCAGTAAACCGACAGTAAGAGCGAGTCGCGCCTCCCGTGCCAAGGATGACCCAGAGGGTATGCGAGATATAATCACACAAGCCAAGGTAGATCGCAAGTGCCGCGAGCGATGTCATGAGCTCAACCATACAACCCAAGATCGAGTTGATAGATCAAGGGCTGAACGCGCGACGGTAAAATCCACCGACTCTGACGATGAAGAACTCTGCGGAGCAATCTGTTTCTCCCACGTAATACGCGAGGCCAGGAAGCCGGTGAACTTCAAGATAACAGTAGAGACACCAAAGTATTATGGGATCCAGGAGTCGCAATCTTGGTTACAAGATTAGCTGGGAGCAGTTAGATTCCAGAGAGGCAAAAAAACACGGCTATGCAATACATTCAGCTGCAACTCACTCGAGCCGCACGTACCTGGCTGAACTCCTCCCGTGGAACAACTACCACGATTGGGAAATTTTCCATTACGACTTTGTCCAAAACTTCAAGTCTACCTACAAGCGCCCCATGATGGTGGATAACTACGCGCCTGCAGGAAGCATGCGGACGAGAATATTTGCGAGTACATCCAGCGCTGGACAATCATGAAGAGCAGTGCAAAGCACATATCTGAAGAAATAGCGGTCCACAATTTCATGGAAGGACTTCGTATGATAGACCTCCAGAAGAAGATGGGAACGTAAGAGTGAAGAAAGTTAGTCATCTCATGGAGATAGCCAACAGCTGGGCGGACAGTAAGGAATCGTCATCTCGCGCACGCTAGCACTCGCCAGAGGATATGGATGTGGACATAGAGTACCTGAATAAAGGAAACATGAAATACAACCGCGATTTTGGGTGAAGGAGGAAGCGCAAGAACCGGTCCTTTGACTAAACAGAGAATACAAAGATGGTTGTGGCAGAGTTTCCCGAGAATGGCAACAACTACCACAGGCAAGGGCGCGAGTGGTAGCCACGAAAGTGCCAGCCCCGTCCCGGCGGACTGCAGCCAATGTCAGCTGAGCGGCAACTCGATGCCCCCTGCCCAATACACATGTATACAAACAATAATGGTGAGCGAAAATCTAGTCACAAGCTGGAAGATTGCCACGGGCTCATGCTACTCGCAAAGAGAGTTTAGGAAAAGCAGCATGAGGCACATAAGGCGGGTTACCTAGCAATACCTGGATCTATCGCAGTCGGTGCATGATACGTTATAAACGTATCTATAATTTCTGACGTTCCATGTTGTTTTCATGCCATATGCTACATGTTTTCCTTACACTTTATGTCATTTTTATTGATTTTCCGGACTAACCTATTGACAAGATGCCATAGAGCCAGTTCATGTTTTCTGCTGTTTTTAGTTTCTGAAAAGTTGTTCTAGAAATATTCTCGGAATTGGAAAATTCGAAGCCCAGAAGTCTTAGAATTCCTGAAGATTCCACGGAGTCCTGAAGAGGCCCGGAGGGGGGCCACAGGAGGGCCACACCATAGGGAGGCACGCCCCCTGGCCGCGCCTGGGAGTGGTGTGGACCCCTCGGGCATCCACCGCCATCACCCTTTAGCCTATTTATTCCCCCTGATACGTCAACCCTAAATATATACCACTTCGTCCCGAGAAACACCTGAGGCCGCAGTCATCGTCAACCCGAGATCGAGAGGGTTCTAGAGCTCTCCCTGGCACCCTGCCGGGAGGGGAATTCATCATCGGAGGGGTCTACACCACCATGCCCGCCTCCGGAGTGATGCGTGAGTAGTTCATCCTTGTACTACGGGTCCATAGCAGTAGCTATATAGTTGTACTCTCCACCTTATGCCTCATGTTTAGATCTCGTGAGTTGACTCACATGATCGAGATCATCTATTTGTAATCTACATGTTGTGTTTGTTGGGATCCGATGATTATTGAATGCTATGTCTTTTGATTAACAATCTATCATATTATCTTCATGTGTATGTTATTGATGTTCTTGCATGCTCTCCGTTGTTAGTAGATGCTCTGGCCAAGTAGATGCTAGTGACTCCAAGAGGGAGTATTTATGCTCGATAGCGGGTTCATGCCTCCTTTGCATCTGTGCTCGAGTGACAGAAATGTGACGGATGGAGGATGTGTTGTTGCCATTAGGGAAAAAACAAAGATGTTTACTTCGTTTACATTGTTTACATTACACACTTTGCTTACTGTGATAATATGTTGCTTGCAACTAAATACCCTACGTTTATTCGAATGATATTCGAAGGGTGGATTATTAGTCATAGATGCAGCTGGATGACGATCTATGTATCTTGTTGTAATGCCCGCATGAATCTCATAGTAATCTTTATATCATGCATGTTCTTTATCTGTCGATTGCCCAGATGTAATTTGTTAACCATGCATGTTAGCTATCTTTTATGGAGAGACACCTCTAGTGAACTATGGACCCTGGTCCATTTTCTCATACTGATAATACACACACTGTTTCCACTGCTTTTACACTGCTTCCACTGTTTTCACACTGTTGCTCCTGTTTTCATACTATTCTCATACTGTTTTCCACACCTTACATTTAACCTCTTTGTTATCAGTGAAACCGGTGAGATTGACAACCTCACTGCTTCGTTGGGGCAAAGTGATTTTTTTGTGTTGTGTAGGCTCCACGTTGATGCTGAACCGGTAGTGCGCCATGCCATCTTAGCTGCATCAACCTTCTGAAGTTACTCCTTCCTCCTACTAGTCGATTCAACCTTGGTTTCTTTCTGAGGAAAACTTGCTGCTGCACTCTTCATACCTTCCTCTTGGGGTCTCCCAACGAACGTGTGTTCACACCCATCAGTGCACCTCCACCACTTGCGTTACGAGGGCCGCCAACCGAGCGTGCGCTACCAGCACCACCGGCCCATCAAGCAGTGACAGTCCACCACCAACCGCGAGTCCAACACGCGGATGAGGACAATGGGTACCCTGAACCGTGCGGGAAGTTGTACATGATACAGAAAAGAGTACCGTCTAGGAGAAGTTAGAAGCTGGTTACTCGACATGTAAACTTGGTAGAAACTGCACAAAGAGCAACACCTGACTTGGGGATGTCTCCCGAGTCCCCTTGACGGGCTTATCCGGTCTAAACCAAGCATAAAGGTCCAGCACGAGGGATCGCCCTAATCTTCTAGAAGGCCCAACTACGGCCCACCTGCAAAACTTAAGGGACAAGGCAAGGAAGAATTACCGACTAAGGTTAGGGTTTTGTAACCAACCCGGGTACGGCTTTGAGACCCAGCCTCCTATATAAAGGCATCATCTAATATTTTCGCCACCATAGGTGCAGCCTCTCGAGATCTAATCTCTCAACTAGAGCGCCCGCCATTGTAATCTCACACCATAATACAAGATCAGACAAGCAGGGGTAAGAGTTTTACCTCTACGAGGGCCCTGAACCTGGGTAAATTGTGCCCCCTGTTAGTCGTCGAGTCCATTAGCGCCTAATCGATTCATACTCTCAAAACCCCATCGGGCCATCCGGGAGATTTGTTGATATGGCTCATCAACAATTGGCACCGTCTGTGGGAACGGCAGGCACTGGATCCACGGCTTTGCTGGTCTCATCTTCACCAAGGTTCAAATGGAGGCCGGAATCTTCGGCTCCCATGAAGCAAATTTGCTTTGGTTCGTTCATCTACACGCCCCACTCGCCGGCTTCTCGCCCGGTGTACAGCGGTCTTCAGGAGGGCGTCAAGTTGACATTCGGCAACCTCCACTTCTGCGCCAGCATGGAGGGGATCATGGGCTTCCCCGACTCCACGACACTCGCCGAATCTGATGATGAATCCATCTCAAGCACATCATCTCTGGAATCGCCACTGACTGACTCTGACTACTGCTCAGAGTCGAGTCACGGTTTGATCCGCCGAGACAAGCGGGTCGAGTAGCGGCACTCAGCAAGTTCATCTCCAAACTTGGTAAGAAAGCACTCCTCTTTTACCAGTTGTTGAAGAAATCTGAAAATTCGAGTGGACACCCAAAACGCGTGAGGCTTTCCAAGCATTGAAGTGCACTATGTCAACTTCGCATGTACTAGTAGCACCTTGGGAAAAAATCCCAATGTTCCTATAGATCATAGCAACCAAGCAAGTGGTGAGCACGGTGTTGGTCATAGAGCAACCCGAGGATGAATCATTCCATGGATTACAGCGCCCAGTCTACTATGTTAGTGAGATGTTATCCATGTCTAAGAAGAGATACCCACATTACCAGAAGCTATCCTATGTGGCGTACATGACCGCCCGCAAACTCAAACACTACTTTCAGAAGCATCCGATAACGGTGGTCTATAAAGAACCTCTCTCAGAAATACTGCTCAACTACAGTGCGACATGGAAAGTAGCCAAGTGAGGGATCAAGATTGGGCCTTGGGATATCACCTACGAGCCTAGAACAACAATCAAGTCACATGTGCTACCTAATTTTCACGCAGAGTGGCCAGAATTGCAGGAGCCAAAGAAACCAGACACGTCAGGCACTTGGAGAATGTATTTTGACGGATCCAAGCGCAAAAAAAGGGGGCGGAGCTAGAGTCGTGCCTACCTCACCAAAAGGGGATAGGATGTTATACTTGTTGCAGATTAACCGTCAAATAACGAGGTAGAGTACGAAGCTTTGATACACGGGATGCGGATGACCAAGGCGTGTGGTGCTAATCGACTCGTTATTTATGGCGAACATGGCCAAGTATCGACACCTCTACAATATACTCGAAGGTGAATTTGACATGTGTGAGCTACAAAACATTGGGAGAGGCAGCAATGCGAAAGCCGATCACTAGCAACAATTGGCTCCACATGCGCCCCTATACCACCCGATGTTTTCTATGAGGAAATTTACCATTGCTCGATCAAAGTGAAGCCTACTACCACAAAAGAAGATGAAGCCAAAAACATGGTGATAGATTAAGCTGAGGTAGTCAAAGACCAGCCCATGTTAGAGAAGGAGCCAGAAGTTCTGCAAGTTGAGCCCATATGGATGCAGGCCTTACTCGACTATATATTACGGAAGCAACTCCCCAGCGACGAGATAGAAGCACTTCGGCTGATGCGCCTGAACGGATAGTATGAGCACCTAGAGGTGGAGGGGGTGAATAGGTGCTACAACCAATCTTAATTTCTTTTCAATTTAGGATTGACACAAAGGTAAATTCTCTAGATATGCAACTAAGGTGAATTTACCCATATGACAAGAACAACAATAAACAAGATACAAACACAAAGTAAAGGAGAGGGAACGAGGTAACCGATCAAAAGAACGCGAAGACAAGGATGTAATCCTGAGTTCCTCCTTTTGAGGGGAGTATGTCTTGTTAGAGGGGTGTGAGTTTCGCCACGAAGGCTTACTCAACGCCACAAAGGACTCACCCTATGTTGGAATGCGTAGAGATAAACAAAAAAATTTCCTACGCGGTACTTCCAAGATCTAGCCGAGGTAGAAGGCCACGATGGTTACCACTAGACGCGTGGTTGCGGATTATCGATGAAGCGCGTCGGGGCAGTGCAGTCCACGATCCGATCCAGCCGATCCAATCCCGCGAACGTCGAAGTGCTGAACGTACAGCACCTCTGCCGGTATCCACACGTACGAGGAGGAGCTCCGACGGCGGACTGCTAGGTCCGATGCGACGGCTGGACTGAGTGGGGCTAGGGTTCCCAACGCATGGGGTGGACCAACTTGCCCACTGGGCAACCTGCGCCCCTCTTTATATAGCGAATGGTAGTGGGCTTCATAACACTTGTGGCCCATTCCCTCTGTGAGTCCGACTCACAAACTCAGTCCATTTCCGGCTCGGGTCCAACCCGACCAATACTTGCTCCCGCTCTTAAGTGTGCGACCCTGCAGGCTCATGGCGACTTGGACACGATTGGAGTCCAACTCCTAATCGATCAATCTGTAGCGGCTCCTAGCAGAACGTGCCGACTCCCAAGTCCCATTGAGTCATGACTACATACCTTTCAATGTGATATTCATCTTAGTCCCTTTTGCCTCACGATATACCTTGTCGAACTATAGGTGATTTATCGTCATCCCTTAAATAGTTCAACTCTCTTCTCGATCCGTGATATGTGATTCATCTGACTAACTCTTAGTCAACAGACACAGTTAACACTTAACTGAGTCACGCATGGCCATGCTTCCTGAATCATATCACTCGAGAGGGCCCAGAGAATATCTCTCCATTCGGAGGGGCAAAATCCCATCTTGATTATCCACATCACGCAGCTTGTTTCTCATTCGACCTGAACTCTGCCTTTATAACTGCCTTGTCATAGAGAAGCGTTTAACAGAACCTAAGTCGGTGATCCACAACTCGGATTGTGCGACAACCTCAGGTCTAATGATTACATTGATTGAGACATGCAAATGACGACGTATTCGTTGCATCTCAATATGGGTCAGTCCGACTTGCTAAACTCTTTAGCCAAGTCTGTGAACATTGGAATGGCATCACCATCCCCATGACAAGTGGAACCATGTCATCAGCCAACACTCACATTAGTCTAGGGTGTGTGTCCAGTACAACCTTAATGACCAAGGACAATCTAGTATGAACAACATGAATATATAGTTCCACAATCGAATCACATATTCAATGACATATATCCGATGTTCAAAACAAGGACAACTTAATAACTTTATGAATACATTGGGAATTACATCATACATCATTGCCTCTAGGGCATATTCCCAACACCCTATTCTCCAATGAACCTCGCCACAAAGGCCTAGTTCACCTTCCACTATTGATTCCCTTTGAGGCAAAAATCGAGTCCTTTACAATAAGCTTGAGGCACACACCCACAACCGAATTGGGGGATCCCAAGAATCACCAACAATCAACAAGTAGTAGCAATGGAGTTTAGGTTTTCCATAAAGAAACCCTAGACTCAAATCCCTAAACTGAATGAGGGGAAATGAAGAACGAGTTGGTGAAGATGTAGATCGGGGCCTTCCCTTTAAATCCTCCAAAGATCAACGAGTTTGGGTGGAGGTATTGGGAGAAATCTTGGATTTGGTGAGCTCAATAAATGTGCATTTAATGCCTTGGACGAACTGGAGCTCTTGGGGAAGAAGGAGGGGTATTTATACCCCCCTCCCCAAATGTGGTTGTTGGATGCAGAAAACTAGACCGGATATTCCGATTCAAACTTGAACCAGAAATTCCGGTTAGTAGAAATACTGCAGATCTGAGATTTCGACTGCACTTGACCAAACCCAAATACCCGATTTCACCACAATTTCCGGGTGAAATTCCCGGTTACCACCAGGATGTGGAGAACTTCTGACTTAGCCAAATTTCTGCCTTTTCCTCTACAACCGAAAATTCCGGTTGGATGGAAATATCCGGTTAGAATTTCCGGTTACCTCTAGTACGCATAGACTTCCAGTCCTTAGCCATTTTCAAGCAAAATATTCCCAGCCGGAATATCCGGTTGACCTAGAAATTTCCGATTGAAATTTCCGACTACCTCCAGTGCTCAGCATAGTTTGGTCCTTAGCCAAATTCGAATAAATCCTTCGCAACCGGAATTTCCGGTTGCACCAGAAATATCCGGTTACCACCAAAAGCAAAAGAGGCTGATCTAACTTCACCTTTTTATTGTGTTCGATGCGAGAGAGTAGTTAAACACCTACACCACTTAACACCTTTGTAAATAGTATCATTAGTATTGTTAACTAACACTCAAAATACTAGGGATTAATAAATTCTCTTTCAATCTCCCCCTTTTTGGTGTTAGATGACAATACTAAGATTTGCAAGGAATAAACCAACAACACTATCATGTATGTGAAGAAAATGGAAATTGCTCCCCCTACAGGTATGCATACTATATTTTTCCTTTGAAATGCAAATACAACATTGAGAGGAGAGTGATTTCCAATAACATCACAACATGATAAAACATACACTATCAAGTACTACTGAGGAATGAGTTGAATACTATACCTTGTGCAAAGATGATATGAAGATAATACCAGTGCACAATATATGATAACCTCAACATAGATAAATAAACCAAATGGATTCACAATAACATAGTCTCACGAACACAATAACATAGTCTCAAATATACGAAATCAAATAAGTTCGAAACAAGAAAGTAAATGTACACAATCTCTAAAAGAGTGATAAACGAGTATGCTTGTGCCCAGACCCATGCAAATCCCAACGTAGTCCTAATAAACTACTTCTCACGACATCGAGACACCGAGAAGGAGAGGAGTAGTGATGCTAGCGTCCCATGAAGATCTAGGCATCGGACTCCTCCTCGGAGGACTCCCCAGCAGACGTCTTAGACTCTCCTTCTTCATCCCTCTCATCAACATCATCATCAACATGAGCACTGGTGGAAGCAGAAGGGCCAGAAATACGGAGACCATCCTCAATCTGTGCCCAAGGGGCACTAGCTCTGGAAAACCACTGAGAGTAGGTGTCAGGAACCAAATCAGAAGGAGGATCGCCAGATACACCACTCACATGGTGAAGTATTTTCTGCTGAGAGCTGGACATGGAAACATCTCTGCGGTATGATTGATACTTCTCTCTATGAATGTCCACCTTCAAGCATAGTACGTTGCGCTGAAACCATGACAGCTTCCTGATCTGACGCACAGCAGACGAATCAACCTGAGGAACCTGAGTAGTAGTAGGATCACTAGCACGAGCATCCCTCATAAAGGAATCACTCTCAGGGGCAGGAGTAGGATCAGCACGGCATTTCTCCCTATTCATGTACAACTTCTTGAAGTGATGGTCCTCCATAGGTAGCCTGCTAAAATCCCGAGTCTGCATGGAGTCGTTGATAAGCATCACGATGTAAGGACCACAAGGGGTGGTGTTCCCTCCAAACATAGAATCTTCAACTCATTGAAGATAAAGTCCATGACATCCACATGATAGTTCTTTGTGGGATCGGGATCCTCAATGCACTTCTTAGCAAGAACCAATAAGTTGACAAGGGGCTAGTGATGACATCATTGTTATCTCCACTTGGAACAATGAAGCACCTTAAGATGCAGACTAGCTGATCATAGAAAGGGAGAAGTCCCTCCACCTTGCCAACAGAAAAACTAGGAGCATGCATATCTGCCATGATATCGTCATGGTATGGACTATCCACATCATGCATACGGTGAACAAGTGGAGGATGTTCTAACCACTTGTACCCCAGAACTCTAGCAAACTTGAAGAACTGAGCTTGACAATAGGTAGAGCCAGTCATCCACTTCAAAGTGAAATGTGTATCATTGCCAATAACCAAGGTGGACATAAATTGAATCATAAGAGGAATGTTTTCGGGGCAATGGGTTTCCATGAGCTTACCAAGATTGAACCGTTCCACTACACTAGCAGCCTGAGCAAACGCATGCTTGTCCTTGAGGAGCTGAAGCTTGGTTGGATTCATCGTACTGACGTGATGCTTGTAGTCAAGGTAGATATCAGTGTATATGTATGACTGCTCCAAGCACCAAAAGCGAGTATCCTCAATCTCATTGTCCTTGGGTCTGAGTTCCAATCACCATTACGAATCAGAGTGTACTCAAGAGCAGAAATGTCATATTTGTAGTTCTTCCTAGTCTATTTGTCTTTCTTCCTCTTGGAAGTGGACTTCTTCTACAAAGTGGACTTTGCTCTCCTTTTGCTCACAGTTTTCGTTGGGGGACTCGAGTCACCAGGGTCCTCATCACTCGTCTCCTTGTAGGAGGGACGCTTGCGAGAGCCCAACTCATCAACAATGGAACCACCTGTGAATATAACAATATAGAGAGATAGCACAAGTTAAGCACACACAAGTTAAAGCAATGGAAACATGATAGGAATAATAGAAAAGCATCCACAACACAATCATGTATCATTCCTAGAATAAATCACCAAAGTTCTGAACTTGAAAAAATGAGACTGTACTCAACTGGAATTTCCGGTTCAGTTCTAAACCGGATATTCTGGTTCCACGAATTCAGAACTAGGTTGATTTTCCAACTAGCTATAAAACTAGATCGGGTAATCGGGTCCTATCATATTGTTTCTAGCATGCAATGGTACACCCTAGGGACCTCTACCACCAAACAATCTCAATAAAAACAAGTCTCCTAAGATGGAAGAGGATGAACACCCAAGATTCGAAATAGAGTGAGTTACCGGCTTCCATTGAGACAAAAGCTTGGTGAAGAAGATTCCAGGGAGGAGGATCATCGAATCCGGACAAAACCACGTGAATCCAATGGAGGAAGCAGCCGAGAGGACTAGGGCACAAGGGTGTGTAGGCTATGGTGGAAGAGGAGGAGGCTGGGGTGGAGAAAGAGCAGGAAACTGCCATTCACCCCAACCTCCTCAGATTTTGAAGGAGATTCGCCCGATCAGATATTCTGGTTCAAGTTTGAACCAGATATTCCAGGTCGAACCGGAAATTCCGGCTGCCACGAGTACCCAAAATTCCTAGTTTCCAAATGCTTGTGTGCGAGATAGATTTTGGGCTTTAAGAGAGAGGCTTAGGATAGACAACCGAACTTGAAAAAGTACTTCTCCCTCTTAGTTGCAAGAATCAAATAAGAATAGCCAAGTCAGAGAGAGTTTCCCACACAAACTCTTAGCTAAAAAAATGAGACAAAGGCGATGAAATCCAAATGAAATCAAACCAAGAACTAACACTTCCCAACAAAGAGGTTGGCGGCCTAGGCCACCATATAAGAGAGTATGGTATTACATCGTGAATATGTATCTTGGGTGCATTGCCAATTCTCAACATTTTAGCTCATGGTTCAACATTAGAAAAAGATAAATATAAATGAATTTTTGCTTTGGGCATAATGGGTGGGAGGGAGAACCCGATGTGTTTAGGATAACACTCCCCATATGTCCATGCCTAGACCTAAACCCAAACACACATTCAACTATAGGCGTGTGTGCAAGATCCTCAAGTCAAGCTACTTGAATCGATGATATTTAGCTCATTCCTCAAAAACATGAATCTTGAATCATCTAGAGGCTTCGTCAAGATGTCCGCGAGATTATCCTTGGTTGGGACATATGCTAGCTCAATATCACCTCTTGGCATATGATCCCGGATGAAATGATGACGAATCTCAATATGCTTTGTCCTTGTGTGTTGCACCGGGTTGTAGGCGATCTTGATGGCACTCTCATTATCACATCAGAGCGGCACCTTATCCAAGTGAACATCATACTCTTTGAGGGTTTGCCTCATCCATAGCAATTGTGTGCAAGCACTAGCAGCCGCCACATACTCGGCTTCAGTGGTGGAGAGAGATATGCAATTTAGCTTCTTAGAAAACCAAGTCACCAGGGACCTACCAAGGAATTTGCAAGCCCCGAAAGTCGATTTCCTATCATCTTGATCACTGGCCCAATCTGAGTCCGTGTACGTTTGGAGAGAAAATTGTGCCCCCTTTGGGTACCACAACCCAAACCTTGAGGTATGAACCAAATACCGAAAGATCCTATGGACCGCCACCAAATGGATTTCCTTAGGAGCCGCTTGATACATTGCACACACTCCTACACTCAACACAATATCGGGGCTAGATGCACAAAGGTAAATCAAAGAACCAATCATAGAACGATACAACTTTTGGTCCACATCTTTATCATCCGGATTGCGCTTGAGATGGCATTTGACTTGCATTAGAGATACCTTCTCTTTAGAACCTTGGAAGTTAAACCTCTGGAGCATGTCTTGGGTATACCTTGCTTGAGACATGAAAGTCCCATGATCCAATTTCTTGATTTCAAAGCCAATAAATAATCTCAACTATCCCATCATAGAAATCTCAAACACGTCAGTCATAAGCTTTGAGAATTCATTATTAAAAGCTTGGTTAGTTGAGCCAAACATAATATCATCCACATAGAGTTGGCATATGAAGAGATCCCCTTTTACCCTATTTGTGAAAAGGGTGGGGTCGATCTTCCCAACTTCAAACCCACGGTCTTCCAACAACTCTCTAAGGTGCTCATACCACACACGTGGTGCTTGTTTAAGTCCATAGAATGCCTTATCAATCTTGTAGACATGGTTAGGGAATTTGGGATTCTCGAACCCCAGAGGTTGCTTAGCGCATACCTCCTCTGTCAATGGACCATTTATAAAAGCACTTTTGACATCCATTTGTTGCAACTTAAAGTTATGCGAAGATGCATATGCAAGAAGGATACAGATCGACTCAAGACAAGCCACAGGAGCATATGTTTCATCAAAGTCAATGCCTTCCACTTGAGTGTAGCCTTGAGCCACCAATGTTGCTTTGTTCCTTATGACAATTCCATGATCATCTTTTTTGTTCATGAATATCCACTTAGTGCCAATAACATTGAGTCAATCTTTTGGCTTCTCAACTAGCTTCCAAACTTTATTGCGCTAAAATTTATTGAGTTCATTATGCATAGATCTCCACCAATCCAAGACCTCAAGAGCTTCAAACACTTTGTTTGGTTCCACCATGGATATGCGAGCTTGATGCTCACTAAAGCTTGACAATTGTGCTCTTGTGGATCTTCTTGCTTGAACATCACTCATCACCTTATTTTCTGAAGCATCAATATGCTTCAAGGATCTTCTAATCCTTCTAGCACGACGGGCTTCGATTTACTCATTATTGCAAGGAGGAATCACTTGATCATCTTGATCACTTGGGTCCCCGTCTTGACCGGAATGTTGGCCTTGATCATCATCTTCAAGACTTGATTCAACTTGAGGAGAAGAAGATAACGAAGGTTGATCTTGGCCTTGACCTTGGCTAACTTGAATCATAGGAGTGCTTGGTTCTTGCATAGCAACTTGGTCAACAATAGGAGAGTCTTGAGCTTGTCCTTGGTTACGTGCATCACTTGGTCCCTTGGCATGATCTTCTATTGTAGACGAGGGCTCCACTTGAATAGGGCATAGTTCTTCTTGATCTGCCACAAGGTGTCCCTCGATGGGGCGGAAAAATCCCACACCCATCCTTCCTATGGCTTCTTGAGGAATTTCAACATCTAAATTAGAAACATGAAATTGCTCCACTTGGGAGCCATCATTTTCCTCGAAAACCACACTACAAGATTCTATGACAATCTGTGAGGTCTTGTCAAAGACTCTATAAGTGTGGGATTCGGCACCGTAACCAACAAATTTACCCTCAATAGATTTAGATTGCAATTTATACAACGAACACCTTTTATCAAATAGAAACACTTAGAACCTAAGACACGGAAGTATGAGATATTGGGCTTGTTGCTGGTGAGAATCTCATATGGAGTCTTTACTAAGCCCTTGCAAATGTAGAGCTAGTTAGAGGAGTGGCATGCCGTAGAGATGGCTTCGGCCCACAAATATTGGGGAGAAGAATTCTACGCCAACATGGTCCTAGCCATATCCAAGAGAGTCCAATTCTTCCTTTCGGCTACACCATTTTGTTGAGGGGTATATGCAGCGGAATATTGATGACGAATACCCTCTTCACTAAGAAATTCATTTAGGGTGTAGTTCTTGAATTCAAATCCATTTTCACTCCTAATAGCTATGATGGGAACATTGTGTTGACGTTGCACTTGGTTGGAGAAGTCGATGATGGTTTGTTGGGTCTCACTCTTCAACTTGAAGAAATAAACCCAAGTATATCTTGAATAATCATCGACAATAAACAAGCAGTACTTCTTTCCTCCAAGACTTGCCTCAGGCACAACACCAAAGAGATCAACATGGAGAAGCTCCAAGATCCTCTTTGATGATATAATGGTCTTGCATTTATGGTAGGCATCATGCATCTTTCCTTCAACACAAGCCCTACAAACACGATCTTTGGAAAAGGAAACATTTTCTTTTAATCCGAGGATGAGGCCACCTTTGTGAATACTTTGCAAAGTTCTCATCTTGACATGGGATAGGCGGCAATACCATCACCATCCCACATCCGCCTTTCCAGAAATACAAATCGCTTGAGAGTTGGTAGACTTCGAAAAATCCACCACATACAACTCATTTTCGACATGTCCAACGTATGCAACGTCTAGAGTCTTGCTCCACAGAAGGACCACGATGTCAGATTCAAAGAAGACGGAGAAATCCATCTTCCCTAAAGCACGAATCGAAAGTAAATTGAAACCAAGGGATTCGACAAGCATGACATCAACAATAGTGACGTCAGCAGCAACAACAACCTTGCCGAACCCCACTACCTTAGACTTGGACTTATCTCCATAAGTGACGGTTGCTGGATTTATATTTGGACAAAAATACGGCATAAGTTCTTTGCTTCCGGTCATATGACTCGTACATCCACTGTTGATTATCCATTTAGACCCACCGGAAGCATAGTCCTACAATAAATCATTGACTAGAGTTAGGACCCGAGGAGGGCCCTCTCATGTTAGCAACAAGGGTATTTGGAACCCAAATAGTGTAGTCAATGTAACCGTCAACGGGATCAACATATTTAGCTTGCACATCACTATAAAAATCAACATATAAGAAATGGTGAGGATTGTTAGTTCCCGCAGGGTTGCTACGAGTAGTGTCGTCCGTAATAACAATACCACTCGTAACAACATTGTTCGTTGCTTGTGCGGGCTTGGACTTGTTCTTTTTCTTCTTGTTGTTGCTCTTGGCAACATAGCCAAGTCCTTGCTTGCCAACTTGTGGCCTAGTAGCAACCACTTGTGGCTTTGGGGCCACAACTTGTGGTTGCACAACCACTTTCTCAACACTAGGGCCCTTGCCCTTTAGCCTTGCAAGCTCAAACTTCAACCTAGCATTCTCCTCAATAAAATTTGCATGATGACAAGAAAAGGTATAGGTACTAGGAACATTAAATTTATCAAGTTGAGTTTGAAGTTGTTCATGTCACTTTGAGGGTAGAGTGTTCACTCTCCAAAGCCTTGTGAGACTTGGTGAGCTTCTCTAGCTCCTCGGTTAGTTTATCATGACCAACCCCAAACTCAACCTTCTTCTTTTTAGACCTTTCATATTTAGCAATTGCATGGTCACGTTCTTTAACGAGTTTAGAAATTAATTCATTATGTGATTCTTTAATAGTTTGAAGTTCCTCCTCAATAGAGACTCGAACCTCATGCTATTCCTCAAGATACATAGTGAGAGACACCTTCTCATTAGCATCACTACTTTCAATCTCACCTTTCTTCTCAAGAGTCTCATGGGCCTCTCCCAATTGGCTCATCAGAAGATCAAAATATATCTTTGATGTGTTCCATGATCAGGTTTCCCAGAAGGGGTAGCCATCTCAAGGGGAAGAACCGCGGGGAAGGCTAACGTGGGGGAGTGCTTTGGGGCGAGGAAATGGTGTTTACCCAGGTTTAGGTTAGCCGGAGAGGCTCCCTACTTCCTGCAAATCAACTATGACGGCTATCGCTGGGCACATGTTACAAGTACCTAGGCAGATTGAGTATGAGGCTGAATCTGCCTAGGGTTTCTCCCGCCCGACTTTATATAGGGAGCCGGATCAAGCCTTACAGGAATATCAGCCGTACATCAACTAAACCTACAATCTACGGTCATCTGGATCCCAAGATGTAGATGAGCTTGCGGCCGTCGTTCCGGATGCAGTCCTGCGCTTCGTCCCTCTTGGACCTTCTGGCTTTGGGCCTGCCCCTCTGGTCCGGCTTCTGGATGCCGGTAGATACCCCCTTCCGGATATCTCCAACAGTAGCCCCGGGGAAGGCTAAGGAACTTCTCTTTGTCATCTATTTCCGTCAAAGGTGAATGTAGGAAATTGGTTCCTGGGTCTTCCCCCTTTAACCGCGTTGGTTTTCAATGTGGTCTGTGATCTAGAAGAAAAGGAGGATCTTCTCAGTCAAGTTTTTTCCGTGCAGGCGTTCTGTTCTAGACAGAGCGAATTGACAGCCACAGTGCGCGTGGCACAATTATCGGGGCATTAACCCTGACAGAAATGCCAAGCAATCATCACTGTGCTAATCTTGGTGCAGGAATCGAGGAGACGCCCCAAATGACAACGGTCACACGCGTGACACGCGGTCAAGCCGTGCTACGTGGCGCGCATCCACTTCTGCGACTATTGAGGCTGAGGCGGGCCATCCGGAGCCATAAAAAACCCCGGGACGCACATCTTTTCTTATTCTTCCTCACTCGCCTCCAGTTGCTCCCATCTCCATTGCACACAAGATATCTTCTCACAGAGAATGAGCAACCCATACTCTCAGTGACCGAACACCAGTGGCACAAAAATCGCAATGTCCTCCGGAGATGTCCATTCCGTGGTGTAGGAACGGCGGCGGGGGAGGGATCCTCCATAGTGGCCCCGTCGGCGGTGGCGGCTGCATCAGGCGTGGCACACCTCTCTCCTCCTTGTTCTCCAATGGCGTATTCTCTGGCCGGGGGTGCGGTCGTTTCTACGACCGTATCTGCGGCCTCTGCAGTGGCGAAAGGAAAATCCAAGGCGGCGGATGACATCGCCGCCGCAGAGCTCCACGGTGACATCAATGACGAGGGTGGCGCTGAGGAGGAGGGTGCGACTGGCTACTGGCTCCCCAGTGTTGTCACAATGGCGGAAATCCAACAATACGAGGACGACAGGTTCCTCCCATGGAAGAACTGACGGAGCGCCGAGGCAGAAGCGGAGCCCAAGCCTTTGGACGGCGAACACGTCGTCCTCCTATCGCATCTGCAGCACGGGTTAGGGTTTCCGCCATCCACTTTCTTCCTCTCCATTTTAGAATATTCCGGCGTTCAGCCCCTCAACTTGACGTCAAACGCCATTCTGTACATAGCCACCTTCCAGGCCCTCCTTGAGGGTTATTTAGGAATAGCCCCCAACCTAGATTTTTTCAAATAAAACTTCTATGTGAGGAGAGAGCCGGACGACAAAGGCGGGTTGAAGGTGTGTGGCACCATCAACCTTAACCTTCACCGAAAGAGGGAGTTGTGGTTCCCTAAGGTTCCAAAATCTGAATAGGTCAAGTTTTCGCCATCCATGTTCTTCTACATGAAGGATGTGCTCTCCCCGAAGAAGGCTACGTGGCTTCCGCCATTTGTGAATGGCACGGCTGTCCCCAGGGACAGTTGGAAGGAGGACACCGTCCGAACGCTACCGGCGGATCTGGAGAAAATAAAGAGGCGGATCAAAAAGTTTACTTCATCAGATCCCAAACTCAACGAAGCGGACACCATGCTCTGCTGGTTCCAGTGAAGGATCCAGACTCTCTCCCATCGGGATTCAAGCTGATGTGCAAGTATGCTGTAACATCCCATTTTTTCTAAACTAGAGTGTGTGGTGTGGTGTTCATCTCATACATGCATGAAACAGAAATTTAAACCATGTTGAAACAATTTAAATTGTGAATTTAAATGGTTTGAGAAAAATCCCACAAATAGTACTTAAAATGGGTTCCAAAATTTTGTACTGGAAAATATTTCAAACACACCAAAGAAAAACATGGTTAGAATGGAAATTTTGTGACCTTTCCAAAAATGATTTTTGCCAAATTTTTTGTTTATAAAAAGGCCCTCAAAATCTCATGTTCTGTTCTGTTTTATAATAGAAAAGGGCTAATTTGTAAAATCCAGGAACTCCACGGGGTGTTGTAAAAAGTGGTCTTCTTCAACCTCTACCAGTAGGAGCACCTGCGTGGCCTCCCGCGGACGTCGCCGTATGCCACCTCCTGCTTGCTCCCGCGGAAGGGTAAGGACGCCACGGAGACCCTGCGCCCTCCCTCCTTCACCCCCCTCGAAATCCCTCTCTCTATGTGCCTCCTCAAGACCCGAAACCCTAACCCTAGTTCTTCCTTGCGGTCGGTCGTCGTCGCCGCTCGAGCTGTCCCCGCGCCCCGTTGAGCATCGAGGTGGCTCAGTCGTCCTCTCCTCTCCTCCCTGTGCGAAGGAATCAGGCCGGTGTGGCCCGAGCCACTGAAATCGACCCGTCTCCTCCAACTCCGGCCGCCGGCCTCCTCCGTATGTCGCCGTTGATTTAGGCCACCTCGAGCCTCGCCGTCAGTTTCATCACCTCCACGGTGAGCTTATCCACACGCCAGTGCCCTCTCCTAGCCCCATCTCCCTCTCTAGCTCTCTGTACATGTGTCCCGCCGGCTGCCGCCGCACCATGGTCGCTGGCGAGCTTTTCCGGTGACCATTTGGTCACCCAGCACCACCTACACGTTCCCCTCAAGCTGCTGCACCTTCCCATAGCCTTCAATTTGAGAATCATCGACGAATTTGATCAAATTTGGAGTTCATATGTGAGGTTCATAGGAGGGTGATGTCACAGTGACGTCGTGATGATGTCATAGTCCCCTTTTTAGAAATTCCATTAAATTCCAGAAAAATGATTAAATTTAGAAAATCAATAACTATTGTTTTATATCTCAGAAAAATAAAAAGGAAGGTACCAAAGTAATCAGAAAAATGTAAGCTACCCAAATATACCTTTTTCATACATGTTTGAGAAAGTCCAAAAAATGAGCATTTATTTAATGTTGTTTAATCATTTAAAAATGGAAAAATAAGTTTTTATTCACTAAAATTAGAAAATTAAAAGTTGTATACCAAATTGCTCAAAATGACAAATGTAACATGATTATGGTGTTTTCAAACCCATTTGAGCAACTAAAATGGTACTCCCTTTCATAATTGCCCGAAACCCCTCCGGGGTCTATTTCAGGCCAATTACAGTAAAAATGCATAACAGACATATGAACCCTAGCAACCCATCGAACATGTCTAGGGCTTTATTTTAGTGCATTAACTTGCTCATGCATACATATTGTGCATTGCATCGATGCCATGTGTTGATTTTTATCTCTCTTTTGGTGTTTGTTCCCCCTCGGTAGAATGCGACTCCGAAGTGAAGGCCAACAACTCCATGACGAATACTTGATCTTAACCGACAAGTCAAGCACTTATTCCAGAAGCCTTTATCTGGTTTTCTTATGACTAAGGCAAGCATAACCTCTTATCTACTCATATATGTTTTCCAACAACATTTGACCCCTCGTACTTTGCATTCGATTCCAAAGTATTTGATGCTAGTAGATATAGATCACCTATATACTGCATTGCCTCAATATCCCGATCCACTGCTCCTAGAATCCATAGATTTTCTTGTGCGCATCGCCAGAGCCTCATACCTGCTTCGCTTAGCTTTACATGATTTTGTACCTTTGCTCCATCTGGTTGATGAATCAGAACTGCGATAACCTAGTATGATATGATGACGTGGTAAGATGAGCACTGTGTGGTTAACTTGACTAAGGCTTGGACGGGAGGCCACTTGGGAAGTGGTTGTTCATTCCGTACTTGCCAACCCTAGGAGTAAGGTCGGATGCAGAAGCCAAGACTGAGCGTACAACCACGCGCGATTGCCATGAGCCTCGCCGACCGACTAACCTAGCTGGCTTTGTCCATGAGTCACGTAGTTTGAGATTTCCATTCGGCACCGCAAATAAAACCTTTTAAACGGTTTTGAAAACAAAATGCTCCGCTAGGGCGTGACCGGGGCGAAGTGATGGACGTACACGGATCTTGACCCCGCCTCACAGAGACAGGTCCCGTCAGGAGGATGGCCAACTCCCTATTGACGGGGTGGCCCTGTCATGGGTTGACTCATGGATAAGGTCGGGTAAGGTAAAGGTCGTGGCCAGCCACCCTCTGCCGCATTCCATGGAAGAGCGTACATGTAACGCTAAGAGTCGGATGGTACGTGTGGGTAAAGTGTATCCCCTGCAGGGATAAATCTTTTCGAGAAGCCGTGTCCGCGGTTTAGGACGACTTGGTGAAAGTAGTTGGCCATAGATAACATGAACATGACGTAAAAGTTGTTGAAAAAGCATGGAGGTAATAGATGAAGGGTGCCTCCTCGGAGATGCCGAGAGGGGTGATTCTTGTAGCATGTGAGATGCTGGGAATTGATGTTGGTGGATTCAAAAGATGATGATTACAGTAGCGAGTTTCTCATCTGTTTTGAAAACCTTCCATGAGACGTCCTATTCCTCCTCGATTTGGAAAATAAAGATTGCTTTACGCAAATCAACCTTCATAAAACCCTTTATGAAACCAGCAGATATATAATAGGTTAACTAAGTCTTGCTGAGTACCTCCCGTACTAAGGTTTGCTTAATTTTGGTTCAGGTGGAGTTCGCCACTTCAGTGGTGTTTCCGAAGTGGACATCGACGAGTAGTTTGGGGTTCCCAGGTAGCAGCCTGGAATCTATGGGCTGGGACGTCGCCTTATGTTGCGGCCTCTTAGGCATTTTTGGTTCTTGTTGATTAGCAACATAAGTTGCCTTCTGTTGTCTGATGTAATGTTGGGTCGTGTGACCTCTGCTTGTAAAGCTATACTCTAGTAATACCTGTTGAATAAAGCTTCATGTCTAGAGTGCTGCTTTGATCGGTTGTTGGTTTCGAGCTCATTGCTATACAGTTTTGGCTATGCCTGCATAGTTGTCGCAGTCGAGGGGTTGTGGAGCCGATGATCCATTTCCGAGCATGCCCGCCGATGTGATTCGGCCTGGGGCTAGGTAACCCCAGTAACCCTCGATTGTTGTTGCACTTTCTGGACACATAGCATCTCTGTATAGCTTTGATCCTATTTCCTTCAGTTTCGTACGATTCGTGGACGCTTTGATATGCATAGTTGGTTATGACTAGCATGGATACAAGGAGTAGTAGACTGGGGATCCGGACTACGTGCCGATGAATCCAGTCTTCCTGCCGTTGTTTGTTGCGACCAGGGCTGGTAACCCTAAAGCCCTTGTGAGTCCATGGCTAGGAGCACATAACAGTATGTATATCTCTGGGTCCGGGGTCGTGACATATGCGGGGACGTCTGATCCTCTGAGTTGCACCTCGAAGGAGCTCGGATTGTCGGACCTCAAGCAGGCCCTCAATATGATGGTCGGCGTCTGGGGCCAATACAGTGAGTTGGTGCCCATGTACACAACGAGAAATCCGCCACCCGTCGTAAGTGCTTTTCTCCTTTGTTGTCTTCCTTTTCCCTTTGCACTTTTATCGGCCATCTCTCTGTTTTACTTACACTGCCACTATCTTTCCATTTTGCTCAGCTCCTAGATGAGCACCTTTCCTCTCCCGGGGATTTGGTGTCGAAGAAGAAACGGAAGGAGAAGGCGACGTCCGACGTCCTGAAGCCCTCTAGGGACACCCGGAAGCGTGCACGCCGGATCCCGGACGTGCCCAGGTTATAAACCTTGAAGGAGTAAGCGTTGGGGCCTCCTCGTAAGTTTACTCCCATTATCTTTTTTCTTTCTTTCGCCATTCATCATCTCCTTGTTTGCTCTTTTTCGCCATTCAACTTATGGCTTTTTCCTCCTCTCTCAGTCTCCAGCCCGTCTCTCTAAAAGGGCGGAAGAAGAAGGTTTTTGAACGCCGTGGTCGTAGCGTGTTGTTATTCTTGAACAAGGGCCATTTGTCGATCCACGAGAAGCTGGACCCAGCCAGCCGGAGGCCTCTGATGCAGAGGGCTTGGAAAGGGCGGCCGCATCGAAGAAGAGCCCAGTCCGTCAAAGCAAGGACACGACAGATCTTCCGACTTCTGAAGAAACCAAATGTCCAAAGATCAAAGAAGAATGCTTTGACGAGCATGACAGGCTGATACCAGGGTCTGAGCACAAGTTTGTGCCCGCCCCTCTTCCGTTGTCTAGCAAGATTCCTACCAGCTCATACATCTATCGGGAGGAATTCACCTTCTGCCCGAAATAGGTGATGGACGAGGGTTTTCCTTCCTAGAAACCTAATTCCAGCGCTACAGCAAGGATTTCTTGCAAGTGCTGGGGCGTGTTCGGCATATGAACATGGTAATATCCTTATCCCTAGCCCCCGAGTAATTTTTCGAACTTTTGTCGGATGATAACTCTTAGTTGCATATAGGATTTTGAATGTACCTTTTCCTTTCTTTTTGCCTTACGACGGAGCAAGCGAACGAGGAAATTTTTTGCGCTTTGATGGAAAGTAACAAGAAGATGTGGAAGATGATAAGCCTGGTGAAAGACAAGAACCAGCAGTATTCCGATCTTCAGCAGGAGATGGCGAATAACCAAGGTGAGTCTTGCTTCCGGCTTTTGCCTTTCCGTTTCCGTCTTTCGGTTTTTCTTTGGAATCGGAGTTTTTTACTCTTCCCCTTTTTCTATCCATTATTGAGGCTGCCAAGGAGGCTCTCTCAAGCGCCAAAAATTCCCAAGGGATGCACGATGAGAATCTTTGCCTTGTGGAGGACTTGGAGAAATTCAACAAAGAGCTTTTGCTCTACCAAAAGTCCCTTCGCGAGGAAGAGAACAAAATGGTGGAGAAAGCGGTGCAGTCTGTCAAGGACGCATAAGACATCTGGGACCTCCAGAAGAAATTGAGGGAGGCCTTGGATGATCTCAGCGTCCTGGACACCGAACTTCTTGGTAAGCTTTGCTTAGGATCCTCCTTTGTGCTATTACCTCTTTCTTCGTTGTTTTGGCTAACAACAAGATTTTATCTTTTCATAGAGGAGGAGAACAAGACCAAGACCCGGATTGACAACATTCGGGCTTTCCCTGCCTACCTCGCAAAAATCCGCGCATCCGAGGAGAAATTTATCGCTAAGTTTCTACCCAGGAAGGAGTTGGAGCGGGTGACTGAACTTCCGGCTACACTGGATGCCGTCGTTGAAGCTCAGGACGGTCTCCTGTGTTCTGCTGTCACTATGTGCACACCGAATGCTGGCGCCTGGGGACCGGCATCCCGTCTTCTGTTTCCTCTCAGCGGGTGGAGGAGCTGTTCGACTCCGTCAAGTGGTACGCCACGAAGATAGCCGGAATGGTGTCTATCGGAACTTTCTTCATGGAATAGGAAATCCTTAAGACACCGGAAGACACAGGTGTATCCGATGACGACGAAGAGGACAATGATGAAGACAGCTGGGAGTAGGCTCTGTGTGGCAAAGTAGGAAAATTTGCATTATCCTGTATCTAGATGTTTGTAGTGTCAAACTTATTGGCATACTTTTGGGATTTTATGAAAAAATGTGCTTTTGACTCTCCAATTTTTCCTTAGTGTTATTTACTTTTTACACTACTTTCTGCGAATGCTTTCTTCCGCCTATTGAGCTATCTAACAAGGGTAGGTTTTAGCTCTTTCGACATTGGGCGATCCTGAAATCCAAAATCGTCACGCCAGGCAACAGGGTAATTTACCATCTGTCTAAACCCGAAATCATGAGCCGTTCTTTCGTGCCCGTAATGTCGAATCCAGCAATCCAACACACACTTGCAATCAGATGAATACTCGTAAGGGCAAAGAACAAAACTTTAGCATTAAGCCTTTTTCGGCAAATGAGATATCAGATTTTTAACCACGAGCACGCATGAAAAAATCGTGTTAACATTGATATGTATATGAAATATTGGGATTATTGGTAAATAAAGGGGATTGAGGTTCATGCACAAACATCAAGATGGCGAAAATCCAGCTATTTTTATTTCATGATCACGAATGGTGTTTACAGAAGGATTTTGGCTAAGAATAAAAGGGACGTAACCGCTGGATGCTCCAGGGGCTCTTTGTATCCTCTAGTTCTTCTTCTACATGCCTCTTCCTTTTGGGATTCTTTTTGGTATCCCAGATGTTGACCAGGTATTACCGTACATTCTTCATAGCCTTGCTAATGACAAACGGCCCTTCCTATACTGGGGCTAGTTCGTGCTTCTTCTGTTGTACCAACCTTAGCACCAAATCGCCTTCCCGGAAGACTCTTGATTTTACTTTGCGGCTATGATATCTTTTCATGTTTTGTTGGTAAATGGCTGATTTTTGAAGCAAAATATCTCTTTCCTCTTCCAGCAGATCTAACGCGTTTTGGAGTGCTTCTTATGCATCCTCTTCCACATAGGCTTGCACCCTGGTGTAACATCCCAAGTATGAAAGCCACCCCTAGAATGTTTGTTTCTTGCTTTATTTTTGTTTTGCATCATGGCATCTTAATCATTGCATTTGTTTTCCTTTTGTTTGCATTTGTTTTTCTTTGTTTTCACAATTGAAATTCAAGCAATATTTAAACCTTTGTTTCATACTTGTTATGTTACAATTTTTCCAAATAAAAAGTTCAAATAAAACATCAATTTGTTTCTATGAAAATGGAAAACTCAAACTAGTGATTTATTCCTTTTGATTTTTCACTTAAATTCAATTTGCTTTCAAATTCAAATAAAATTACAAACAGCAACTATTTGAAATTTATAAAAATTACAAATCACTTCCATCCTTTGTTCATTTAAGCTTGGTGGTTCAAATTATTTAAGTGATTCTTTTAATTATCCACTTGATATCAAAATTCATGCAAATCCAACCAAATTTCAAAAACCAACATAATTTAAATTTTGTTGGGAAACAAAAGTGGTACAATGGTGTTTCTGAAATGCCTAACCTATAACCAATTTTTCCTAATTTTTTTTCTAACCACCAAAAACCCCTCCTTTCTTCCTATTTCTATTTCAGCAAAAAAAAAACGAAATAAAAAAGAGAAAAAAAACGCACAGGAGAGGGGGAGAGGCAGGCCCAGCCCACCAGGCTGCAGCCCGCTACCCATCTCCCCCAACCTCCGTACGCTGACGACAGCAATGGAGACAGCGACATGCGCTGCCGCCACTGCTCCACCCCATCCCCCCTCCTATATCTACACCTCACCCCGGTGCGAAAACCCTAACCCTAACCCTAGCCGCACCCCTCTCCCTCCTCTCTCCCATCTCCGCCGCCATCGAGAGGACCTCGCCGCTGTTTCCCTGCTGCCACGGCCGCCGCTCGCCGGACCTCGCCGCCGTCGCCTCCGTCACCCTCCGGCCGTGCTGCGGCCACCCATGCGAAGAGGGTAATCCCCTCTTTCCATTCTGCTATCTTGTCCCCCTCGGTTCCGTGCGGTACACCTCGAATTTCTCCGGCCGTTTGCTTGCGTCGTTGCTTTGTTTTCGTCGACAGAGAAGGACGCCTGTGCGTTCGCTTGCAGGTTCAGTTAGGCCGCATGTTAGGTACAAAAACCAATCGACCCGTATGCCTTCAAAACAGCCGCAGCAGCCTGCTGGATGCGCTCACCGCGCGCGCACCAGCAGCTCCCAGGATCGAATCCCAGCCCCCACCTTTTCTCTGTTCCTTTTTCCGAATTGAATTCAGTAGGCGATTCTGAACCTTAACCCCCCTCGCCCCCCTTACCTGTCAACTAAGCCGCACCCACCGCAGTGGTTGCTGTCCATTGCGCAGCAAGCAGAGGGCAGGGGTTCGAATCCCACCCCTGCCTCTTAAAACCAATCTTTTTCATTCTTTTTTTCCTAGATCCATATCTACTCTAAATTGCACCCAAGTCCCTGCTACATTTATCTAGGTCCCTGTTAATTTCTTTCCAAGTCCCTGTATCTTTTCTAGGTCCATGGTTATTTCTATAAACCATAAAAATGCTTAAACTTGGTAATTTAATACCTTCTGTTTGGAAACTCCAATTGCAAAACTTTAAACATGTAAACCACTCCATTTTAAATTCTCTACCCAAATATAAAATTTGTTTACTGTTTTGAATATTTTAAATTGGTGAAATATTTGAATTCTTGTTTAATTCACTTAATTTTGCAAAATTCATAACTTGGGCATAAAAATTCCAAACTCAACAAATAAAATATGTTTTCCATCCCATTTTTCATGTACTTTACAAATATAAACTTTGTTTCATGTTTTGAATAATTATAATTGGTTAAATAATTTAAAACTTGTTTAAATCATTTAAAATTGCTAAATTCATAACTTGCTCAAATTAAATTATTTTTGAACTTATGAAATATGTTTTCAAACCAGAAAAGTATAAAATTTTCAAATATGAATTTGGTTTAATGTTTTAAACAAATAAAAAATTCAAATAAATTCATACTTGAATCTAATTCATTTAAATCTTGTTTGACTTGTTTAATTCATAAATAATTCATCCTAATTCCTTTTTCAATAATTGAAACATGTAATCCACCTAAAATTGTGTGTACTTTCCAAATATGAATTTTGTTATTTGTTTTGAACAATTAAAATTGGTGAAAACAACAAATGCTTGTGTAACCCCTTTAAGGAACCAAAATTCCTTAACTTAATAAATAAAATTCCAAATTTGGTAAACCTTATTTAAAAATTGTTTCTATTGTTGTTATTTTTCTGTTTTCCTCATCCATGCATCATACTAATCCACTTTCACCTGTTGATTAGTTGTAAAACAATTATTCCAACCTTAATTCATGGGCTTTCCATATGCAATCCCAAATTGCATGTGTGTCCATTTAATTATGTTATGTTACCATGTCAAATAGTTTATTTTTTATGCATCAATTAAATGGTCATGCACCATCCCATGTTTGTGCATTATGCCATGTTATTGATTGTTTGTCTCTTTGCGTTGTTTGTTTGCTTCTTCTCGAATAGACGATGACGTTGAGACAGACGAGCTTTACGACACCCCTTCTGAGGATCTAGCTCACTACCAGGCTACTGAGTTTGCAGGCAAGTATTCACTCACATGAACCATTGTGTTCCTTTCAACATTGGATACCGATACTTTCCGTTGTCTATTCTGCTAGCCCTATGAATCGTTGCTTCTGTTCGATCCTATCACATGTTATCCTTTAGCCCTGATATTGCCTCACCTCCACTCCTATAACCCCGTTGCTTGTGCCCGTGTCTTACTAGCATGCTTATGGTTGTTTCTGCTCGAGTCTGTTACCCGTTACTTTCTGTTATCATATTCCATTATGTTCTGGGGCTCGATGTTAAACAATCAACCTGTTAATGTTTGAGGTAATAATAATTTGATGATAAGGCACCGGCAGGAGGCCCGGCGTGGTTTTGAGGCCTGCTAGTGTCGACCCTAATTAGGAAAAGGGTCTTGTCTACTGATCCATGATGAGCGCACTAACCGCATGTGGGAAGCGTGTATGGGCGCCCCCCTCAATTTGATTCGATTCGCATCTCGTCCAAATCACCTCATTTAGTTCGGGTTTTCCATTTGCCGCATGCATATGCAGGTGCGAACCCTTGGTACCAGGGTGGAACTTTTGTAGTCGGCATTTAGGGAGACACGTTCTTAGAGTGCTATGAGGGTCCCCTTTTCTTCGTGGGGCTTGATTAGTCGTGCGCACTGCACGGGGTTCTTTGGGCTTGATGCGAAGAAGAGTTGAGTTGTGTTGAGTGCCCCGCTTGGTGGGAGGCATTCCATCTGGCGGGTTATTCTTATGTGTACGGCCAAATTGGTGCACCCCTGCAGGGATAAATCTTCTCGAGAAGCCGTGTTCTCCGCGGTTATGGTTAACTTGGTGAAAGTACTGGCTAACAAGTACTCAGAAAAACTTACACCTAACTAATGACAATTTGACTAGTAATAGTTCTATTGACACAATAACTTGAACCATCATTAATCCAACTGTGTGAGTTATCCTCGGATTGCTTCTTTGGATAAGGGGCGAGGTCCAGGATGGGTTTTGTTTGGAGTTATTTATAGTTGGTTACGATACGCTATCTTATCTCCTTTCTGTTAGCCGGAAGTTGTAGTATGTTCTGTAGTTGGTTAGTGCAGCCAGCTGCCGCATCTTTTGTATCACCCTTTCTTCCGTTGAACCCAAAGCATCTGTGCTTGGTGTTGACGGGTTACACTTTGGTGAACTGTGAGTCTTGCTTGCCAGTACGTTTATGTACTGACCCCTTTGGGGCTGTGGTTTCCGCAGACTACGCTTACGAGGATCCCCGTGATGGCTACTACATGGAGTTTGACGAGGCTGCTGATGAGTAGATAGCGGACCCTGGGCAGGATCCGAGACATCGTGGATGGGCTCCGTCTTTTCGTTTTCCGGCTTCTTAAGCCTATTTGGATCTTGTCTGTACTCAGACATTTTGAATGCTTCCGCTGTGTTGTAATGATGATATGTTGGGACATGTGTCCTCTGGATGATTGTATTTGCTATCTCTGCTCTAGTGAGAGCTATTTGCAACTTATTTCTATTTATTTGTGTCTTAGAGATATGTTGTGCTATCATTCTGTTAAACGCCGTTGAGGTACCATGTGTGTATGGTATGAAGTACGTCAATGGTAGTATCCTGATTTCTATGGGATGGTTTACGTAGACGATGAACAGTAGGGGTTGGTTGTCACACATACGTGTGTTGGCCTACTCGTAAGAGATGCGGGTGCCGGTAAGCCCCGTAATCCAATCAACTACTGTTCAACGGAACTGCGAGTATCCTTTAGAAGTCCGGGTGCGACACCTGGTGATTCATGCAGGATATCATTAGGTAGTACTGCTTCTGCCCCATATACTAAGAAAAACGACGTCTAGCATTTTGATATGTTTGGCTTTGTTCGTATGCTCCATAAGACGGATGGCAATTGTTCTACCCATGCCCCAGCTGCTCCATGCAGGGGCGCTTCTAGCATTGGTTTTATGCCTTGGAGGATTGAGATGTTCATTCGCTCAACCTGTCCATTGGATTGTGGATGTGCGACGAAAGCTAAATCTAGCCGGATTCCGCCGCCTTCACAATATTATGCCATGCGAGACGCCGAATCTCATGACGGTGTCAATGACAAAATTTCTGGCGGCTACCCCGTCAAGTTTTTTTATGACTTTGGCTTCCACCCACTTGGTGTATTTGTCCACTGCTACTAGGAGGTGTGTCAATTCTCCCCTTACTGTTTTGAATGGCCCCATCATGTCTATCCCTCAGAACGTGAACGGCCAGGATATGGGTGTGGTTTTTTAGGGCTTGTGCCGGCAAATTCGTCTGTTTGGCGAACAACTGGTATCCCAGACTCCGTTTTACGAGTTCTTCGGCGTCTGTCTTTGCAGTGAGCCAGAAGTAACCTAGATAAGAGCTTTGTGGACCAGGCTTTTGGAGTGAGCGTGGTGTCCGCAGTATCCTCCGTGTATTTCTTCAAGGATGTATTTCCCTTCTTCCGGGTTTATGCATCGTAAGAACATGCCGGAGGTGCTTCGTTTGTGCAGCTTTCCGCCAATTACGCAGTATCCTTTGCAACGTCGGATGAATTGCCACTGTTCGACCTCCGTGCTTCCATCCGGGAATTTCAGATTTACTAAGAAACCCAGGTATGGTTTTGTCCAGTCCGGGTTTATGGTGATGATGGCCAATAATGTTGTTATTAGTGGGTACTCCACGTCTCCGCCTTTGATGGATGGCGCTCTCAAGTGCTCCAGGAATATGTGAGGGGTAACTCCGTGTGTTCAGATCCCATCTTTGCTAGTGCATCTGCATCCCAGTTTTCTTCGCGCCGAATGTTCTTTACCTCGAATCCGAGAAAGAAAATGGCGAATTTGTCCACCGTTCTTCGGTATTCCGCCATAATGGGGATTTTGTCATCCCAGGTTTGGTCTAGTTGGTGTTGTACTAAGGCCGAGTCACCGTAGAATAGTACCATCCGGGCGCCAATGTCTTTTTCTATGTGCAAGCCATGCAGCAAAGCCTCATATTCTGCAATATTATTGGAGGCATTGAAATAGATTTGCAATACATTGCTTATTGTTTCTCCTGTTGGAGATTTTAGGACTATTCCAGCCCCCCCCCCCCCCAGAGCCTTCTTTCATCTTGGATCCTTCAAAATGCATGATCCAGCATGGAGGCTCCGGAATGGCGGTTTTGTCCATGTCTTCCGTCCAATCTGCAACAAAATCCGCCAATACCTGAGATTTTTTCGATGTCCGGGGTTGGTATCTAATGTCGAATGCTGCTAGCTCGATGCCCCATTTGGCAACTCGGCTTGTAGCGTCTGCATTGTTGAATATATCTCCTAATGGTGCTTTACTTACCACTATTATGAAATGTCCTTGGAAATAATGGAGCTTTCTTGACGCAAAAAATACGCCATACACCAGCTTCTAGTAGTGGGGGTATCTCTGTTTTGACTCAGAAAAAACCTCACATATAAAATATACCAGATGCTGGTCCGAGATTACTTTTCCGTCTTTTCTTCGTTCCACCACTACTACCGCGCTTATTGCCCTGTTTCTGGCGGCCAAATACAGCAACATGGGTTCGCCTTCCTGCGGGGATGCCAGAACTGGTGCCTCCGTCAGGGTTTTCTTGAGCTGCCCTAAAGCGACATCTGCTTCCTCCGTCGAGACAAATTTGTCGGATTTTTTGAGTAGCTTGTATAGCGGAAGAGCTTTGTCGCCTAGCCTGCTAATGAAGCGGCTAACAACGGCAGCTGAGCCTGTTAGTCTTTGGATATATTTTAGCCATGTTGGTCTTTTGATATCCAGGATGGCTTTCTGGGTTTACTTCAATGGCTCTGTGCGAGACGATGAAACCTAGAAGCTGGCCTGCGGGGACGCCGAATACGCATTTTAGCGGATTGAGCTTCATTTTGTACTTGCATAAACTTTCAAAAGTTTCGCGTAGATCATCAAGGAGCGTAGCCTTTTCCTTGGTTATTACTGCGATATCATCTACGTATGCGTGGACATTTTGTCCAATTTGCTTATGCAGGCATTTTGCATGCAACGCTGCTACGTGGAACCAACGTTCTTCAAGCCGAATGGCATGGTGATGTAACAGTATGTACCGTACGGTGTTACGAAAGACGTTTTGGTTTAATCTGACTCTCGAGTCCGAACTTGGTGATAACCAGAATAAGCGTCCAAAAATCATAAAAGCTCAGACCCAGTTGTTGCATCTATTACTTTATCGATCCTCGGCAAAGCGAATGGATCTTTGGGACACAATTTGTTTAACCCTATATAATCTATACACATTTGTAACTCTATTGTGTTCTTCTTCGGGACTAACACCGGATTGTCGGACCAATCAATGTGAATGACTTCCCGGAAGAAGTTGGCTGCTAAAAGCCGAAGAATCTCTTTACCAATGGCCTTGCGTATTGTCGGATCGAAACGACGGAGTCCTTGCTTCACATGTTTTGATCCTTCTTTCACTTTTAAGGAGTACTCGGGGCACGTCTGGCATATCTTGCGGATTCCAGGCAAAAATATCCCCGTTCTCATGGAGGAACTGCACGAGCTCGCTTTCCTATTTGGGGTCCAGGTTGGCCCCAATGGTGACTTCCTTGCTTGGGACATCGGGGTCCAGCCTGTCTTTCTTGGTGTTCTTGGCGCTGAAAGATTCCTTTGTCTCCAGCGTTGCTTCTTTTCCTACTGGCATTTCCCCGTGTCCCATCTCCTTCTCCAGTTCACGCAGCTCTTGTTTGACAATGGCAGTTTATTTTCCATTTCACACTCCTTTGCCAGCTTGAAATCTCCACAAACTGTGATGACACCGCCTTTTGGTCCTGTCATTTTCATCTTGTTGCAGATATAGCATGGGCGTGCCATGAATTTGGCGAACGTCGTACGCCCAAGTATGGCGTGGTATACACTTTGGAGCGGTACAACCTTGAAAGATATTCTCTCTGTTATGAAGTGCTTTTCGTCGCCGAAGGTGACATCCAGGGTGCTTTCTCCCATGGATTCGGCATTTCTTCCAGGAAAAATGTCATGGAACTTCACATTGTTGCGGTTTAATTGCTTCTGGGATAACCGAAGCTTCTCCAATGTACTGAGGTACAGGAGGTTTATGCTAGCGCCACCTTCCATGAGGACCTTGTGGAGTATGGTTTTTTCCACGATTGGGCTCATAACCAACGCGTGCTCTCCGGGATCCAGGATGTTTGGTGTGTGGTCTCTGTGGTCCCATGTGATTACTGTCTCAGCATACTTCAGGAATCTTGGGTTGGATGACATAATGGCGTTGATTTCTCGCCATGCGAATTTGACCTTTCTAGCATATGGTGTTGCTAAGAAAGTGTGGTTTATGCTCCCTTGCACCTTGGGGAACTTTGGTTCTCCCTTCCTCTGATGTTCCTGGATTTGTTCATCCATGTCGGAGGCTCTTTGTTCTGCTCCGCTTTTGGGCATGGGTTTTGGGTTATACTTTCTTTTGATGTTTTTTCCCTTGTACCCGCTATCGGAATCTCTCTTGAACTCACTGTTCAGGCGGCATTTCTGGTTTGAGTGCGTTGGCGTCCCAAACCTAGAGTGGTGAAGACATGGTTCTAGTCTCACTTTATCCCAGTCCATCTTCCTGATATCCACATTGAAGTATGGTTCTTTGGACTTTCCCTTCCACTTTCCGCCATTAGACTGACCGCCTTTGCCAAAGGTCGCGTTTACTTCCTTTTGGGGTTTTGGTGGATGCTGGTTAGGCTTTCGATCGACTTTTGGTTGTCTTCAATTGCTTATGTATTGGTCGAATTTTTTGCCTTTCATGTCGTCTGCTGATGCGTGCTTGTTTGCGGTTGTCAGCATGGATCCGAGGTCCGGGTGGTCGGATGAGGTGATCATGAACTTGACCAAGCCATTCGTCAAGCCGTTGACAAACGCGTGCATTGCTTGGAGGTCGCTTACCCTCTTACAGCTATTCTTCAATACGGTCCATCGTGAGATGTAGTCCACATTGGTTTCGTTGTCATACTGGACGCAGTTTTGTAGCTCGTTAATGCTCTTGGGGCGTTTGTACGTACCCCGAAAGTGTTGGGTGAATACCCTGGCCGTGTCCTCCCAGCTATTGATAGACTTTGGCGCAAGGCTTTCAATCCACGTTCTTGCTCCTTGGATTAAAATTAAGGGAAAAATGTACTGCTTCCAGATTTGAGCCGCCATTGATTTTCATAGCCATGTGTTAATCTGGTAGCCATGTATCTGGGCTGGTAGATCCATCGTAGCGCTCGTGTGTCGCCCGAACTTTGGCGAACCCTGCCTGGAGCTCTAGATGCCATATGATGTCGCCGAAACACTTAGTCCCTAGATAGTTTGCGTCTTTGGATGCTCTCATCGCATCCAACATTACCCGTGCACTCACGGATCTAGAGTGGTGCGAGCCACTGTGTCTCGATTTCTCGCGCCTTGGCTCGGCTTCCGCCTTTGCCGTCGGTATATGCTGCGATCTAGTGATACGTCTCAAACGTATCTATAATTTCCGATGTTCCATGTTGTTTTCATGCCATATGCTGCATGTTTTCTATACACTTTATGTCATTTCTATGGATTTCCTAGGATTAACCTATTAAAAAGATTCCACAGAGTCAGTTCCTATTTTCTGTAGTTTTTTGTTTCAGAAAAACTGTTCTGGAAATATTCTCGGAATCGGACGAAAAAAAATCTCAGAGTCTTAAAAATATTCACGTACACGGAGTCCGGAGGAGACCCGGAGGGGGGCCACAGGGTGGCCACACCCTATGGCGGCGCGCCTCTGGCCACGCCACCAGGTGATTTGGGCCCCCTGACCACCCACCGACGTTGCCCTTTCTCCTATTTAAACTCCTCCTCGGGTTAACCCTAAATACCCGAGCCTCCATCCACGAGAAGTTCCGTAGCCGCTGTCATCGTCAACCCTAGTTCGGGAGGGTTCTGAGGCTCTCCCCGGTACCCTGCCGGGAGGGGAAATCATCACCGGGGGCTCTACACCACCATGCCTACCTCTGGATTGATGCGTGAGTAGTTCATCCTTGGACTACGGGTCCATAGCAAGAGCTAGATGGGTGTCTTCTCCTCTTTATGCCTCATGTTTAGATCTTGTGAGCTGCCTAACATGATCAAGATCATCTTATTGTAATGCTACATGTTGTGTCTGCTGGGATCCGATGAATATTGAATGATGTGTCACGTGATTATCAATCTATCATGTTTATGTTATTTATGATCTTGCATGATCTCTGTTACTAGTAGATGCTTTGGCCAAGTTGATGCTTGTAACTCCAAGAGGGAGTATTTATGCTAGATAGTGGGTTCATGCGTCCCTTTTATCCACGCCCGAGTGACAGAAACGTAAGGATGGGGGATGTGTTGTTGCCATTAGGGAGAAAATAACAATGTTTACATTGTTTACATTACGCACTTTACTTAATGCAATAATCTGTTGCTTGCAACTTAATACCCAAGGTTTGATTGGATTACGCTCTGAGGGTGGATTATTAGTCATAGATGCAGTTGGATAACGGTCTATTAATTATGTTGTAATGCCCATATGAATCACATAGTAATCATCATGCCATGCATATGCACGAAGGTGCAACCTTTATATCTGTTAATTGCCCAACTGTAATTTGTTTACCCAGCATGTTATCTATCTGTTTTGGAGAGACACCACTAGTAAACTGTGGACCCCGGTCCTTTCTTTTACACTGATAATACAACCACTGCAAGCACTGTTCTTTTACTGCAAACATTGTTTTCCTTTTATTCACTGCAATCATTGTTCTCTTTTCATTCACTGCAAACAAACCTTGTTTTCCACATTATACGTCTAATCCTTTGTTTTCAGCAAAACCGGTGAGATTGACAACCTCATTGTTTCGTTGGGGCAAATAACTTGGTTGTGTTGTGTAGATTCCATGTTGCTGCTGAACCGGTAGTGCATCCTGCCAACATCAGCCGCCAACAACCTTCAGAAGTGATTTCTTTCTCCTACTGGTCGATGCAACCTTGGTTTCTTTCTGAGGGAAAATTTGTTGTCGTGCTCTTCATACCTTACGCTTGGGGTCTCCCAACGAGCATACATATACGCGTATCATCTGGAGTGTGTTCTGTCTTTGTGCCTTCCCCCATTGCCGCGCTGCGGTGAACGTGAGAGCTCCTATCTCTGTCGTCCCGCTGATCGTCCGTGTCGAAGTTCTGACTCCACAAATCCCTCAGGTGACCCTATCGGGTTTCGACTAGGAGAAGTCATGAGCGCTGGTGAAATCGTCGGCTTGACAGGGGGGCGAGATTTACCCAGGTTCGGGGCCCTCGAAGAGGTAAAACCCTTACTCCTGCCTTCTGCTGATCTGTATTGGATGATCGGATCGGTTACAGGTTGCTCGAATCGAGAGTAGATCTGGAGTTCCGAGGCTTTTTGGTCGTGCGGTATTACTTGGTCCTCTCCTTGGGGGCTCTCCTGGCCTTATATAGATGGCCAGGTCTCGAGTTCTACCCGGAGAGGACTCAAACCCTAGCCGGGTCGGTTACAAATTCCCTAACTTAACCCGCAAGTTGATGCGGGTGGGCTTCACATGGGCCTTCTAGAGTACTCCAAGGGCGCTTCCTTTTAGGCCTTGACCAGAAGGCCTGAGAGGGGGTGTCCTTACTCGCAGGGTCCAGGATCCATGCCTTCGTCAGTAGCCCCCGAGCGCGTGCTTGACTGGGGCTTTTCCAGTCGAGTAGGCGGTCATACTCTTCTTATTTTTATGGAAGATTGCTCTGACAGTCATTGCTTTTCAAAAGGGTGTGTTCCCTGTATCATGGGTCATCATGCTCGAGTATCGAGCAATATAAGCGCCTGTTTTACGGCTTTTTTCGCAGAAGGATGTGGCACAGTAGCTTGGCTCTCCCGAGAGATCGGGGCCAATTAATTGCGACTAGGACAAAAACATTCCTGGCCTACTCAGATTCGAGACCTCCGACTCGAACCCGATAAGGTGATTGTTGCGACTGGGCCGTTGTGGTCTTACCGAATCGAACTTAACCTATGGGGGTACCCGGCGCGTCCGCTAGGATTTTTCTTCGTGTTGTTGACACGGAACTATACCGGAGGACGCAGCTTTCGAGTGCGATTCCAGGCCCAAAAGAGAGATCTTTTCGGGTCTTACCTTCATATTCGAAGAATACAGCATCCGGATGTGCCTAGTCGGCTGAACAATCCAGGTTTTTATGATGTAAAATTATCATGTGTAGGAGAGGTAGGTTTTTTCCACCCGATTGATTTGTTTGAGCTCCATACGAAAGAAATTTCGTGTTGGAAAAAACCAAGCCCGTATGAAAGAGTTTTCATGTTCGGGATGCTGTGCCCATACGAAAGAGTTTTCGTGCATAGGGTATTTTCCTCTCTGTTCGAAGAGGTCTTGCTTTATGAACTGTTTATGGAAAAGTTGCTTTTATCCGAAGGAATTGATATTCGTACGAAGATAATTTCGCGTTTGAACTTCCATTCGAAAAGATTTGGATTTTGAATGACGAATGCCATGACGTCATGGCGCACTCCTCTTCTCCCGATGGCACGTGACGGAGTGGTAGCAGATGGTGGCCCACCTTGTCAGCTTTTTGACCGGGAAACGAGACGTCGTTCCCGGTTTTTACGCGAGACGCGCAGTAAATGCGCACGATCTTCTGTTAAGATCGTGGCACGAAACAGCGCAGGCCGCCGCTTCGTTTCATCCTTACGCGTGGCGGCCGTGATAGGTGCCACGTAGCGCATCATACGGCTGAGATTGCCTTGCTCCGTGTATAAATACGGGTGTTAGCGCTGCGGTAAAACTTTCCCAGCTCTCTGTCTTCATCTTCTTCCTCGCGCCCATCTTCGTCTTCCCCGCGCTCGAGCTCTCGCTGCAAACAATGGCTGGCGGAAAGAGACGCGGTGCTGCCGGTTCTGCATCCGGTGAACCTTCCGCGCAACCCGCGCCCCGCGCCGGCGACTGGCGTTCTCCCAACACCACCGCAAAAAGCATCAAGGAGATGCAGCGGGAGGGGTTGCTGCCGGCGGAGACGGAGAAGCGAGTCCACCTCGGGAAAAAGGAAGAGGTACCCAATCCTCAATCGAACGAGCGCGTGGTCTTTGTGGACCACGTGACTCGGGGCCTTTCTTTTCCCCTTCATCCCTTCTTCCTCGGGTTGCTGTGTGTCTATGGCATACAGCTTCACGATCTCCCCCCGAACGCGGTGCAGCACATTACGTGCTTCATCGTGTTATGCGAATGCTATCTCGGCATTCGCCCGCACTGGGCGCTGTGGAAGGCGCTCTTCAAGGTCCGGATCTTCCGCGAGAAGTCGCGGGTGGAGTCCGAGCTTGGCGAACCGCTTCGCACCGGCGGCTTTGGGATCCAAGCTCGACAAGAAGGCAGCTACTTCAACATGCATTTCGTCGACTCCGCCCAAAGCTGGCGGAAAAGGTGGTTCTACGTCGTCGACAACAGCTCGGGTGGGATTGTAGAGTTCCACCCGTTCGCTGTTTTGACCAGGCGAAAGTCTTGGGGGCACAAGATGTCAACCGAAGAGACCCAGACTGTTGCGCCTTTACTCGCGAGAGTAGCTGCTCTTCGGGATCAGACCGCGGGAGTTGTGCTCAACGGGATGCATCTGGCGAGCATCTTTTTGAAGCGCAGGATCCAGCCACTCCAACAAAGGCCCTCCGCCATGTGGGAGTATCAGGGCTCAGAGGATCCCAGTCGAGTAAGCCGCGAGGAACTTTCGAATGTAGAATTTGAGAAGAAAATCGCGGGTATCACCCGACTGAAGGTAGGAGAGAAATTCCCCGATTGCTCTGTTGAAGCCTTCGCCGCCTCAAATCCTCCCCCAGCCGAGGTTAGTTTCTTTCTCTTTTTTCGTTTTTGTGTTGTTTCTTTTTCTCGTTCAGAGTCCTAGTCGATAAGATTTTCCTTGTCTTCTTCTTGCATTTGCAGAGCCTAGCCATGGCGGACTGCTACCCGCCAACTACGGGGGAAGCCGCCTCAGAGCAAGTGTTGAGTCCTCAAGACGGCGCAATTGACACCAGCGTCGCCAACGCCTCTTCGAGTTCAGAGCACGATTCTTCGGATGACGTTGCGGACTCGAATGGCGCCCCGACGAAACGTCGTCGGGTAGATGAGGACGAAGCTACTTCCAAGGACAAATCCTTGGAAGCATCGCCCAGTCAAGCTCCTATCCATACGACTCCACTTCGCTCCCTTGCTCCTTCGCCTTCGTTCCCAGTGATGACGCCCGCTTGGAACGCGGACTTGCTGGATGACGACGAGGATGACGAGTAAGTGTTTTTTCCTTAATCTTGGTCGAACATTTTCTGTGCTTCAATGTCGATTGTTTCTATCTTTCGGTGCAGTCTGCAGACGATCAGTCCTCGCAGGTACGCCGCTGCCGTTCCTCCCGAGAAGAGGAATAAGGCCAAGGATGCGGGTGAAACTCCCACCGCGGGCACCGTCCAAAACTCCCCCAGAGCAGCCCCCGAAGCCGCGACGATGGTACGTGAAGCTCCCAGCTTTGCCGCCAGGGCTTCTGCTTCTAAGGAAGTGACGGATAGCTCTGCGGATCCGCTGTCTCGTGCCTCCGGCCAGGTAAACTTCATCTTCCGTCTTCAAACCATAATTTATTTTTATCGGGTGCACGACAGTGCTCCCGATGGGAGTAGCCCCCGAGGCTGTAGTCGATCGCATGCGATCAGCCACAAGCTCAAAGTCTAGTTTAATTCCTCTTCATGATTTCATTTTTATCGGGTGCACGGCAGTGCTCCCGATGGGAGTAGCCCCCGAGGCTGTAGTCTATTGTAAATAATCGGGTACAGACTCTAATTTAATCCCTTTTAACTCTTTTGTCCTCGTACTTTTGCAGTCGCTTATTGATTCTCTTGCGGCGATCGGTCGCCGCGTCGTTCTTGCTGAGTCGGATTGCGAGTCTCTTCGAGCGGACCGTAGCCGACTTCAGACTGAAAACGTTCTTCTCAAGGGTGAGCTTTATCGTTTCCCTGTCTTCCACACTCCGTTCATTCTTGAGTTTTTGACAAGCATCTCTTTGCAGCTCGACTTGAATTTGCAGAATCCGAAAAGGTCAAACTCTCTGAGCAGGTAACTGCTCGGGAGGCTGACCTGACGGCCATTCGACAAGAGCTAGAGGCTTCCCGCATGCAGTCAGAAGATTTTGGTCGACAGCTTGCAGATGCGCGGAAGTCCTTGAAGGAGTTAGAGAAAGCTGGCAGTAAGGCCGACAGCGACATTGTCGGGTTCCTCCGTCCCCTTGCTGAGCGCTTCGCGGGTAAGTGTGTTGGAATTTTGCGACTTTGATTCTTCATTTTGCTGTACTTTGCTAAGTATTCTTTTCTTCCTTCGCAGGTATTCTGGATGTTCCTCTAGAAATCCCTGGACTCCAGCGGGTGGATGCGGTAACCGACACACTTGCCCAGCTTAAAGGGCACGCTGATGGAGTTCTCTCCATGATCAATGATGCCACTCAAGTGCTGGGGCAACTGCACGGTCGCCTCCTCGCCAACGCCACTCCTGCACCCGCACTAGATGATCTGTTGAAGGTCTTCTCAGAAGGAAAACTTCTGGATGCCTTCGCAGTCGCACAGGCGGAATCTGGTGCGAAGACTGCGATACAATTCGCTTTGGCGCATGGAGTCGAAGGTTTGGAGGAGGCGTACACAGCTCTTCCGGTCGACCCCTCCACGGGCAAAAAGGTACGGCTTTCTCGTTTTAGCGAGCAAGCCGCTATTCTTGCTCGGAAGCTGTCTGAGATTTTTGCTCGGCTGCGGGGAGGGGCGACTGCTGCCAGCGGGAGCACCAATGTAGCTTCGTAGATTTTTTCCTTTTTCTTCTCCTTGAATGTAATGAACCTTGGGATGTATTCCCGTACCTTTGTTGTCTTTAATCGAAGAATTCATCTTGCAATTCGTTCCTTTTGTTTGTGCCTTGTCTCCCGATGGGAGTAGCCCCCGAGCGTTTGTCGAATAGGCGATTAGAATTGACTCGAGTAGGGCATCTTACTTCTTTCGTTTTATGATTCCAGGCTACTGGGTTTGTCGCAGAAACGTCGAGTGGATGTGGTACTCCAGTGAATCCACTTGTTGCCGTTGTTGGCACTTTTGCGGGCCTTCGTGATAAGGTCCAGGAGGGTGAGCGCAAGCTGAAAACTATGCGCGGGATAGCCGATGTGGCGAAGTCCAAGCAGAAATTGGCAGCTGAACGCGAACAATTCCTGATGGATGAGCTGGCTGTAGTCGCGAGGGACTTGCTTTGTAAGTAGTGCAGCCCCCGTGTCTTTTTCTTCCTTGTTTCCTTATGTGACTGAGTGTGTTTTTGTCTTCAGTCGTTAATCCGGATGACAGGGAAGAAAAGCAGTGGGTAGAGAATCACATCCTTCAAGGGGCTAGTAGCTCCAAACCTCATGCGAACAATTTTTGGTCTGATCGCAGTCGGGGTTTTGTGATGGCCACCTTGAAATTTCGAGTCCGCCAGGCGAGAATTCTCGTGAGTTCATTTCACGAGGTCTTGGTTGCGATGAACGCTGCATTTTATCCACTTGAAAAAGGTCCCGAAGACTGGGGTTATGTTCTCAGTTTGTTTGGACGTGAGGGAGAAGTTCACGCGTGTGTGCGCAATCAGATGACGTGCGGCGCGATTGTGGCTCTCTCTTTTGTCCGCATATGGCATCCTGAGATAGATGTTAACTCCGTTGCTCGGCGTCCAGATTATGCAATCGAGGATATCTCGCCGTACTATGATGCCGTACGTCCTGCGGCGGAGAAGATTATCCGAATGACCTCTGAAGAGGTGGATAGAATCTTGGCGACTGAGAATGCTCAGCACTTTGACTGATTGTCGGATGTAAATATCCTGTAATCTGTTTATAATTTGTAAAAAATTGTTGTAAGGTGTATAACCTTGTATTTGATGTTGTTTCTTTGTGATGCATAGTTGTAAGGTAGCCCCCGTGTGTTTTAGGGGGTGTATACCTGTAACTTGTAGCATGTAAAGAATGAAAAGCTTCGAGTGAATACGATGAAGGAATCGCGTCTTTATTGCAATGACTGAGAAGCCATGTGTTCGAACTACAGGACTGGCTAGTATAGCCTTATTTTTGTTGTGATAACAAATAAACCTAAGGATAAAATTTGCGGAGGTGTGCGATGTTCCACGGATTGGAGTAAACCCCTCCGGTCGCTGGATTCTTTAGCCTGTAGGCTCCGCCTGGGATGACTTCATGTATGATGAAGGGTCCTTCCCAGGGTGGCTCGAGCTTGTGTCCTTCCTTCTGTTTGAGCCGCAGCACCAGATCCCCAACCGCGAATGCTCTGTAGCGTATGCGGCGACTGTGATAGTTGCGCAAGGATTGCTGATACATCGCGGATCTTGCGAGTGCGATGTCGCGCATTTCGTCGAGTGCATCCATATCTTCTGCGAGCGCCTTGTTGGAAGTTTCTTCGCTGTAGGCTACAACTCGTGGGGCGCTGAATCGAACGTCCTCGGGAAGGACTGCTTCTGCCCCGTATACCATGAAGAATGGCGTGTACTTCGTTGATCGATTAGGAGTTGTGCGCAGGCTCCAAAGTACGGAGGGTAACTCTTCTGCCCAATGTCCTGCGGCGGGGTGTAGACGATCGAGTAGTCGCTTCTTGATGCCCATCGAAACTAAGCCATTGGATCTTTCGACTTGTCCGTTCGTTTGCGGGTGAGCGACTGAGGCAAATTTGAAATTGATGCCTTTTTTCTCGCAGAATTGTTGTGTCTCCTTTGCTGTGAAATTTGTACCGTTATCTGTAATGATGTCGTGTGGCACCCCAAATCGACATACAATGGAGTCGAGAAACTTGACGGCGCATTGGGCGCTTGCTGAGGTCACTGGCATAGCCTCAATCCATTTGGTGAACTTGTCGACCGCGACCAGCAAGTGTGTGTATCCACCTGGCGTGGACTTGCGTAATGGCCCAACCATATCTAGCCCCCATTGTGCAAAGGGCCAGGCTATTGGTATCATGTGTAGTTCCGTAGCAGGGGCGTGTGGCCTTGGTGCGAATCGCTGGCAAGTGTCGCATCGTTCGACCAGGCTTTTTGCATCGTTGGCTGCTGTTAGCCAGTAAAATCCTGCTCGGAAAGCTTTTCCCATTATTGTTTTCCAGCTAGCATGATGTCCGCAGTCTCCTTGGTGTATGTCCTGGAGCAATTCCTTTCCGTCTTCGGGTGCGATGCAACGCTGGAGTATTCCCGAGATACTTTGCTTGTATAATTCTCCGTTGACTACTCGAAAGGATTTGCTACGCCTGATTATCTGTCGAGCCTCACGTGGGTCGGCCGGGAGCTGTCTGTGGAGCAGGTAGTCGAGATATTTCTGCGTCCAGACTGGCTCGACCATGAAAACCTGTCGTGATATATTGTGAATAAGCTCGATAAGCGCGACCTGCGGGCTGACCTCTGTTTCTGGCGCTGCTGCAGCTTTCTTCACTTTGACTGATCGCTTGATCATCCGTTCGAAGTATATTCCTGGCGGTATAGGTGTATTGGTGGAACCCATGTTTGCCAGTCTATCTGCTTCTTCGTTGCTAGATCTTGCAATGTGTTTCAGCTCGCAGCCTTTAAAGCTTCCTTCGAGTAGGTTGTACATGTCACGATATGCGACCATGTTTTCAGCGATGGCGTCGCATTCTTTCATCGTCTGCTGCACGATGAGATTGGAATCACCGTAGATCATTAATCGGGTAGCTCCACAGGCGATTGCCATCTTCATCCCGTGCAACAGGGCTTCATATTCTGCGTCGTTGTTTGAGGCTGGATCGTCTGGTGGAAAATCCAGTCGCAAGACGTATTGTAGCTTGTCTCCCCGAGGCGAGATAAGGACGATTCCAGCTCCTGCTCCTTCGTTTCTCTTGGATCCGTCGAAGTACATTATCCAATTGCTCGTGTACTCGGGTGGTCCGGGCGTTTGTAGCTCTGTCCATTCGCTGAGGAATTCCACGAGTACTTGAGATTTGACTGCCTTTCGCTCTGTATAGGTGATGTCCCAGGCGCCCAGCTCGATGCTCCATTTTGCTATTCTTCCGGATGCCATAGGGTTGTTCATGATTGTCCCGAGTGACGCATCATTAACCACTGTGATGGTATGTTCCTGGAAATAATGTTTGAGCTTTCGGGCTGTGAGAACGACTCCATACGCCAGCTTCTGATAATGAGGGTATCGTTGCTTGCATGGCGAGAGCACTTCGCTGATGTAATATACTGGTCGTTGGACTCCGTATGCTTTGCCGTCTTCAGGTCGTTCGACCACGATTGCTGTGCTGATGACCTGGTTTGTAGCGGCTAGGTATAATAGGAGCGGCTCCCTTTCTTGCGGTGTTGCAAGGACGCGCCTGCTTTGCAGCGATCGCTTCATGTCTGCGAACGCTTGTTTAGCTTCGGGTGTCCACTCGAATTTGTCCGTCTTCTTTAGTAATTTGTAGAAGGGTAACGCTTGCTCCCCCAATCGTGCGATGAACCTGCTTAGGGCGGCTAGTCGTCCTGCGAGCTGCTGGACTCCGCGTAGATTGGTGGGCTCCTTCATAGTCAGGATGGCTTGTATTTTTTCCGGGTTGGCTTCAATGCCTCTAGCGGATACCAGGTACCCTAGGAGTTTTCCTGCAGGGACGCCGAAAACGCATTTGGTCGGGTTGAGTTTGATCCGATATGCATTAAGGGCGTCGAACGTTTCTCTGATGTCCTCGAGGAGTGTGTCCTCTACTCGAGTTTTGATGACGATGTCGTCGACGTACACTTGTACGTTTTTGCCAATGAGATTGGCGAGGCATCTTTGCATGCAGCCCTGATATGTTGCGTCTGCGTTCTTCAGCCCGAAGGGCATTGTCGTGTAGCAGTAGACACCGTGGGGTGTGATGAATGCCGTCTTCTCTTCGTCTTCCTTTTTCATTCGGATCTGATTGTATCCCGAATAGGCATCCAGGAAGGAGAGGCGTTGGCAGCCTGCCGTAGAGTCCACGATCTGGTCGATTCGTGGTAGAGGAATATTGTCCTTGGGGCAGTGCTTATTCAACGATGTGTAATCGATGCACACCCGAAGGATGTCCGTGTTCTTCTTGGGGACCAGCACCGGGTTTGCCAACCAGGTGGATATCTTGATCTCCCTAATAAAGTTGGCGGCTAGCAGTCTGTTTATTTCTTCTCCAAGCGCCTTCTGCTTGGGTTCTGAGAATCGTCGAGTCGTCTGTTTGATGGGTTTGGCGTTAGGAAAGACTTCGAGTGAGTGCTCGGCAAACTCCCTGGGTATTCCTGGCATATCTAAGGGCTGCCAGGCGAAAATTTCCCAGTACTCACGGAGGAGTTTGACGAGCGCGCTTTCCTATGCTGGCGAGAGGGTTGTGGAAACCATCGCGGTCTTGGCGGAATCCGTCGGGTGCACTTGGTGCTTGCGGGTGTCGCTGTTGGCGCTGAATTCCAGTTCAGGCGCGTTTTTCTTCGTGAGGGGCATGACGGAGTGGTCCGTGGTTTTTGCCAGCTCTTGAAGTTCTTCTTGCATCCCGAAAGATTTCGCGATCTCATTGAATTCTATGTCACATTTGTCTGACTTCTTGAAGTCTCCGTCGATGGTGATCACACCGTATTCGCCGGGTAGCTTGAGTTTCAAGTACGCGTAATGTGGTACTGCCATGAATCTGGCGAACGCTGTTCGGCCAAGGATGGCGTGGTACTGTGAGGGCCAGTCGACGACTTCGAAGTCCAGGAATTTCCTTCTGTAATTGCTTGGAGAGCCCAATACAACTTCTAAGTTGATTGTTCCGAGTGGACGGATTGCCTTGCCCGGAACTATCCCGTGGAAGGATGTTTCTGATTCCGCTAGGCCGTCCAGGTTCTTGTTCATTCGACGGAGTGTATCCGCGTAGATGATATTGATTCCACTGCCGCCGTCCATGAACACGCGGGCCAGGTCATAATTTCCGATTTGAGCCTGGATGACGAGGGCGGCGTGTCCTGGTCGATAGACTTGTGGTGGATGGTCTTGTTTCGAGAACGTGATGGGCTGATCTGCCATCTTCAGGTACTCGGTCTTTGTTGGCGGTGTCTGCACTGCCATGCATAGTTTCCTCGTGTTAGTCTTTTGAGCTCTGTGAGAGGGGCATACCTTCTGTATCATCGCGAGTTGTCCCGCCGGGTTCGGGTATGCATTGGCTCCATTGTTTTGTGGTGGTGGCGCAGGTAGTGCGGCTAGCGCCATGTTTGGATTTGCTGGTGGAGGTGGTGGTGGAGGCGGCTGGAACTGTTATCCCCCTCCTGGCAGCGGCGGGTAGTTTTGAGTGGATGCGAATCTTTTCCTCGCGAGATCATCCCAGATGTCAAGAAACTTTCGACAATCCTTGAGAAGGTGTGTTGCCTTAGTTTTGCCCGTGCGCTTATCTGTAAACAGGTGTAGCGAGCAGTATGCATCAAGATCCTCCTCGGGGGACTTCTCTTCTGCCTTTGGTTTCCACTCGCGACTTCCGCGGCGGCCAGAGTCGTGGTTTCGCGTGAATTCTGCCGCCACTAATTCCTCCCTGTCCTCGTGGTCGTAGTATTTCCTTCTCTTCCTTCGCCCATGACGGTCTTCTTCGTGCGTGGGCGACGATGCTCTTTCATTGCGTACCGCATCTTCTCCGTTAGCCCATTTTTCGGCTATGATCATTAGCTCCCCAATGGTTTTGGGCGCAGCTCTTCCTAGCTCTTCTCGAAACGCGGTTCTTCTTGCTCCTTTGGCGAAGGCCTCAATCGCCACCTCTTCCGAGATGGTTCTTGCGGTGTTCCTGAGTGTGGTCCACCGCTGGATATATTCTCGTGTGGATTCGCCACTCTTCTGTTTACACGCTCGTAGTTCTTCGATTGTGGCTGGCCTCTTGTACGTCGACTGGAAATTTTTGCAGAAATCGTGGTGCAGGTCGTCCCATGATGCGTAGCAAGATTTAGGTCTTCTTTCCAGCCAACTGCGGGCCGCGCCTGTAAGATGCAAATTGAGGTATTGCATGGCTGTGTTCTTGTTCCCACGTTGGCATTTTACTGCCGTGAGGTAATCGCTTAACCACTGGGAGGGCTCGAGCGAGCCGTCGTATTTAGTCACCTCCGTGCTGAGCTTGAACCTCTTGGGTAGAGGTGCTTCTCGGATACTGCGAGCGAAACAGAGCGCTCCACATGTTTCGTCGTCTGAGGACCTGGATGAGGAGCGTTCGCGATATCGTGAAGCTCTCGCCCTATCCACCTTCTTTTGGGCGAGATCTGATCGTGCGTCGTATTCGGACCGGTCGCGGTTGTTATCTTTCCTTGGTTCTTTGCTTCGCTTTCTCGAGCGGCTGCTGTGGCGCCGCGAGCTTTTGTCTCTCGGGCTGTCGTCACTGCTGCTTTGACTGTCGCCGCGACGGCGGGCTTCTTTTCCTCGACCACGCCGTGGCGATTTGTCTTTCCTCGGGGATGAACTTCTGTGTCTGCGGGGCGTTTCTTTATCCTTGTTTTTCTCCTGTCGCTCCTTCTCCAATTCTCCTTCGGTCTTCTTGCGATCGTGGGAAGCGAGCCTTGCGGCTGCCAATCCTAGTCCTTTGCGAATTTGTTTGTACTGTTCCACCCGAGGGTCGCTGTCCGTCGGTTGGTTCATCTGCATGTAGGTTGCTGCGGCTAGGATCGCGGCAGCTGGGGTTTGCGGATAGACATTGCCGTCATCGTCGACCCTCATGAAGGAAGACGTGGTCGACCTGTCGGTCGCAGTCACGGATTCGTGGCCCCTTGACGATGTTGCGTGTCCCTTCCTCGCGGGTCGGGTACCGACTGAGGGTGCAAGGGACTGTTCGACTCGCCGCAGGCTTGATTCATCCGCCGCTCTTCTGCGACGGGCTAGATCCGCCCGGGCTTCTTTGATGTTTGAGGCCTCTCTCATTAGGTGGTAGTGGTAGGCGGTTAGGTCTTCTTGTGAGGCTCCTGCCGCGGGTGGCTGACTCCGCCGCATGGCCTCCTTGGCCCTCTTCCAGGCCTCCCGCGAAACGCCGATTATATCGCGCTCGGTTGCGCTGTATTCGGTTTCCGAGGGTTGTTCCGATCCTGCCATGCAGACTTGGGCCAGTCGTGGCTCGTGCGTCCTAGGCGCAGATCGGAAGGCTTCCCGTACCCGAGATGGTTCCTCTGTCGAGAGTGCGTGGTAGTCGACTGTGTTGAAGCGGATGGACTCGCCGCTTTTTTCCATAGGGAAGCGTGAGTTGACGGCTCCTGATTCAGGTTCAGATTCATCCGAGAAGTGGAGGATTCCGTCTCTGTTTGCCATGAAGTTGAAGCTTCCGAACGTCAGGGTGACGCTCTTCTCCAGATCCTCGAACACCGGGCGTGATTCCGGCGAGTGAGGCGTGACTATGACGGATCCGATCCATACGGGATTGTTCGGAGCCGTAGTCGATGGTTCCCAACGGGAGTTGGATGTCGATGAAGCCGAAGATGCCGGTGATCCAGCGCCCGCGCTCCCCACGGTCGGCGCCAATTGTCGAAGTTCTGACTCCACAAATCCCTCAGGTGACCCTATCGGGTTTCGACTAGGAGAAGTCATGAGCGCTGGTGAAATCGTCGGCTTGACAGGGGGGCGAGATTTACCCAGGTTCGGGGCCCTCGAAGAGGTAAAACCCTTACTCCTGCCTTCTGCTGATCTGTATTGGATGATCGGATCGGTTACAGGTTGCTCGAATCGAGAGTAGATCTCGAGTTCCGAGGCTTTTTGGTCGTGCGGTATTACTTGGTCCTCTCCTTGGGGGCTCTCCTGGCCTTATATAGATGGCCAGGTCTCGAGTTCTACCCGGAGAGGACTCAAACCCTAGCCGGGTCGGTTACAAATTCCCTAACTTAACCCGCAAGTTGATGCGGGTGGGCTTCACATGGGCCTTCTAGAGTACTCCAAGGCCGCTTCCTTTTAGGCCTTGACCAGAAGGCCTGAGAGGGGTTGTCCTTACTCGCAGGGTCCAGGATCCATGCCTTCGTCAGTCCGCGTCCGCCATTAGGATTTGCCGGAGGTGGAGATCGTCCATGTGTCTGGCCGTGCGGGTTTGGTGAGGAATATCCTCCTTATGGGGGGCTGGATCTTTCTTTTCGCCTTTCCCCTCATGCTTTCCGCTATTGGAGCCTATTTTTGACGCTTCATTGTCCTTTGGCACCTTGGCCTTTGCTTTGGCAAAGCTCAGGAGGACGGTTACTGTATGGGTTCTACAAAGCTGGGAGTTCTCCATCAGCTTCCATGAACGCGTTTCGCCATTTTAAAGCTGGACCAAAGCCTGGCGCAGCAGCACAATCCCGTACTTTATTTTTTCTTCCGGCGAGTAGCGATCATTGTTCATAATCTCGTAGGATACTGCCGCGTTTACCGCCGGGGTTCTAAACATGATTTCTCCTTTAGAGTTTTTTCGTATTGATTCCTTTGTCCAATTGACAGCTGCTATCTGTTGGCGGACCGGATCGTCTTCGTCCGCTGTTGGTTTGACAACCTTGGACCGAATGGCGGATCGTTTGAAGCGCTTCTCATACTCTTCGACGGAAGCCTGGGCCTCCTCGATGGCTTCCTGCGTGCTCTTTACCTCCTTGCGCTTCTACTCTAGGTAGTCAGTCTATTTCATTAACAGCTTGGGTCTGGCTTCCAGGAATTGCGGGGGTTCCGCTGGATCGACTAGGGTTCGGAGTAAGGCGTACTCATCGAGTTTGTCAATGATCTCCAACAGTGGTGAGGATTTTTCTGCCCACCAACGTATTTTGTACCGCTAGGACCGCCTTCATCCAGCGCCTTGTCCTGGAGATCTAGCCTCATGGGTATCGCCGATGACGTCCGCCTTGAAGGATCTGCCTTCTGTGGTGGCGGCGGCGGTGACTTGGACTTTGCCTTCCAGAACCGTTCTTCCAGAGAGGGTGGAGTTTTATTTTTGTCATCTGGCAATGCGGCTGTCGGCTTTTCGATGGCCTGCGCCTCCTTGGAGGGCGTTATTTCATCCTCAGTTGTTGGTTTTGCTGGTGCTGTCATATAGACGATGTTAGAGCATCCGGTAGCCTTCCGGACTTTCTTAGCAAAGGCGGCGCCGTCATCATCGGAATCAGTTCCGGCTTCCGAATCTACTTTACATTCAATGGCGGCTAATATAGATATGGGTTCAGGGATTTCTTTCGAAGGCTCAGCTGGCACCATACCAACAAACATAGATCCAGGAATTTGCATGGAAGGCTTAATTGTAGATCTACATGAGTTGGGTGCGCTTTCGTTACCTTTGTTTATTGGGTGGTGGGTGGGAGCAAAAAAATCACTTCCTCCATGGAACCCCATTGCTTCCGCCGCTAGCCCGACGAAGATGTTGGCGGTGCCGATTGGGACGACGTAGGAGCAGACGATGTGGTTACGCACCAGCATTATGATGGTGCAGATCTTGCACTCGTTGGGAGACCCCAACAGGAGGGTGTGATGAACACAGCGGTAGGAGTTTTCCGTTAGTTAAGAACCGAGGTTATCAATCCAGTAGAAGAAATAGGATCTTCGGAAGGTTGATGCCACTGACGATGGTGATGACGCCTCACCGTTGTCAGCAACAACGCGGAATCTGCACACAACACAACCAAAATACTTTGTCCCAACGGTATAGTGAGGTTGTCAATCTTACCGGTCTTGATGAAAGCAGAGATTAGACGTATAGTGTGGAAAATGGTGTATACTTGCAGTAAGTAAAGAAAGCAGGAAATTGTAGTGGTTTGTTTAACGGTGTAAGAAAATGGACCGGGGTTCATAGGTTCACTAGTGATGTATCTCCATAAAAGATAACATGCCGGGTGAAGAAACTACAGCTGGGCAATTGACAAATAAAGGTTGCACCGTAGTGCACATTCATGACAAGAAGACTACTATGATATTTAGTGCGGGCATTACAACAATATACATAGACCGTAATCCAACTGCATCTATAACCAATAATCCACCCTCAGGTTATCATTCGAACCCCCTTAGGTATTAAGTTGCAAGCAACAGATAACTGCATTAAACAAAGTGTGTAATGTAAGCAATGATTGTACACGCAGGCACACACACCGTTGTTTTCTCCCTAGTGGCAACAACACATCCTCCCCCGTCACGTTTATGTCACTCGAGCACAGGCGAAAAGGAGGCATGAACCCACTATCGAGCATAAATACTCCCTCTTGGAGTCACTAGCAACTACTTGGCTAGAGCAACCACTAGCAACGGAAAGCATGCAAGATCACAAATAACATATGCAACAAAGACTATAATCAACTTGGCAGAAGTTCAATATTCATCGGATCCCAGCAAACACAGCACATAGAATTACATAAGATCAGTCTCGATCATGTTAGGTAGCTCACGAGATCTAAACATGGAGGCATATGAGGAGGAGACAACCATCTAGCTACTGCTATGGACCCGTAGTCCAAGGATGAACTACTCACGCATCACTCCGGAGGCAGGCATGGTGATGAAGAGGCCTCCGGTGATGATTTCCTCTCCGGTAGGGTGCCGAGAGATAGCTTCAGAACCCCCCTAGTCTAGGGTTGACGACGACGACGACTGCAGAACTTTTCGGGGATATTTGATCAGGTATCTAGGGTTTTCCATCTGGGGGGAATAAATAGGCGAAAGGGCAGAGGCGGTGAAGCCCTGGGGGGCCCCACACCACCCCCTGGCGCGGCCAAAGGGGGGCGCCACCCCATGGTGTGGGCCCCCTGGTGCCCCTCTTCGACTCCTCTTCGGTCTTCTGGATGCTTCCGGGGAAATAGGCACTTCGGGCTTTGTGGAGGTCCAATTCCGAGAATATTTCCAGAACAACTTTTCTGAAATAAAAAACAGCAGAAAACAGGGAACTGGCACTTGGCATCTTGTTAGTAGGTTAGTCCCGAAAAACGTGTAAAAATGCTATAAAGAAGGGAGAAAACATGTAGCAATTGGCATAATATTATGATGGAGCATCAGAAGTTACAGATACGTTGGAGACGTATCAAGCATCCCCAAGCTTAGTTCCTACTCGTCCTCGAGTAGGTAAACGATAAAACAATAATTTCTGAGGTTACATGCTACTAACATAAACTTGATCATTATAATGTAAAAGCATATGTAAGCTGAGATCATAGAACTTCAAACACAAACATGATAATAGAAGTTTAATAATAAAGCATAGCAATCAATTTTCATCATGAAGAGTATCTCAAATAAAGGATCATGAACAATAATGCAACGAAAGATAAACGTTTGTTTTAAGTATAGAGAAAGCATGGAAAAGTGATATTTCGCTAGTCCTTAAGAGTGGGGCAAAACATAAATGCTAGGACACCGTCAAAGTTCATGAGGAAGACTAGAGCAAATACTTTAAGAACAAACAATATCACATCATGAAGCAATTATTGATGTTTATGGGACAAATGCACACAGAACTAAGAATGGCAAAAATGCTCTCTCAACTGTGCATAAAGTTAGAAGATGGAGACTCAACATAAAAGTAAAAGAAAGGCCCTTCGCAGAGGAAAGCAGAGATCAACTCATGTGATAGATCTTTTTATTTTATTAAACAAAGGTATTAAAATTTTGACACTCCTCCCATCCATCTTTCACAAACCATGGCTAACCGAATCCTCGGGTGCCTGCCAACAATCACATACCGTGGAGGAGTGTCTATATTTTGGGAGATGTATGCTAATGTCAACGAATGGTAAACATAAAATACAGTACGTCACAAGCCAACTGGATTCACAAGAGCGGCTCCCATGTGAAGGACGCATCTGGGTAGAAGGTCATCCCTCTTTCTCTTTTGTTTACACAATTATGCTTTGACTGATAAATCAGGGGAAAAAATAGTGAAGAGAATTTGTTTGCATTAATTTGGGGCTGGGCACCCCGCTGCCAACTCTTCTATCATTTGGATAAGAGGATGAAGCCACTAGTCCAGGGTGTGAAATCCAATCAACAAGTGAGATAAAGATTCTCCATTGACGTCCTCATGAGCAAAAACAGGAACATAAAGAAGGAGTAGTTTTGAAAGTTTTAAAGGTAACATATGAGCAATTTACTTTGGAGTGGCAGTTAAATACCACATGTAGGTAGGTATGGTGGACACAATGGGAAAAACTTTGGTTTAAGGGAGTTGGATGCACGAGTAGAGCTCATACTCAGTACAGGTGGAGGCTAGCAAAAGGGTGGGAGCGACAAATCAGGAGAGCATAAGAGCCATAATCATGCATAGCGACATAAACATCATTAATTAAAGCATAAGCGGTATCACAAGTTCAAAAACTAAGTGTTCATGGAGGCTATTTGTGACTGGTTCATAGTCATAAACATGGTGTGAGCATGCGCCAAGTCAACCAAATAAAACATTCGAAAGAGAATACCATAAATTTATGCTTTACTATGACAAGAACAACTCATGAATCTTTCAATGACATATTAAACACTCTCAGCTATTTGAGGCTATTCATGCTACTCAATATCCACAAGGCTTTAAAACTAAAATAACATTTAGCATGGCATGAAAAAGTTCTAGTCACAGTCTATACAAACTTCTACTCGCACTGTTATAAATTCTACTTCAAACAGCAGTTTCTTTTCCCAACAAGCACCATACAAGATATGTTTTAACAAAAATACTCTTTATGATATAGCAAGAAAACATGAGAGTACTCACATAACACTACTAAAACTAGCAGCTCTGATAAGAGATGCATGCAAAGCAGGAGCTAAATAAATGCAGCAGCCAGACAAAGATTGAGAATACAAAGTATTCCCATGAAAAAGCGGAGCGTGTCACTCTCCAATAAAAGAATGCTGGGGTCCAACCAAGCTTATTGCGAAAAAAATAAAAAAAACAGAAAGCAAAAATAAAAGACGCTCCAAGTAAAGCACATAAGATGTGACCGAATAAAAATATAGTTCCACTAGAAGTGACCTGATAATTTGTCGATGAAGAAGGGCATGCCTTGGGCATCCCCAAGCTTAGACGCTTGAGTCTTCTTGGAATTTTCTGGGATGTAACACCTGGGCATCCCCAAGCTTAGGCTCTTCACTCTTCTTGATCACGTCATATCATCCTCTTCTCTTGACCCTTGAAAACTTCCTTCACACCAAACTTCTCACAATCTTCATTACCAACATTAGTGCAATCAAAATAATAAATTCACATGGTTCGGTTTCAACACAAGCCTAACACTCAAAAACACATTAGCTACTTTCACAACTTGTTTGAAAACTCTTTTTCTCAAAAGAATACCAAAAGAAAGAGATTAAGATGCAAATGCAATTATTGGCAGGAATCTGTCAAAACAGGACAGCAGGTAAAGATAACTTTTTTTCCAAAATCTTCTGTTGATCAAATCAAAAAGTGTTCAACTAAGAAAAGTTGTGTATACACCCCAGGATTACGCACAAAACAACTCAGGTCATTTTGAATTTTCTATGATTTTAAACGAAATAAACAGTGGACAATAGAAATTTGTTTCCTCGCAGAAATCCGAAATATAGCCTCAACTTTCCACCAGAGGATTTACTTGGCTCAACAAAAACACAAAATAAAAGATACAACGGGGTTTCTAAGTAAATAGACAACACCCAGGTGCAAAGCACACAAAAGAAAACAAAGGAAAACTGGTTGAAAACAGAGAAATAAAACGGTTCTCTCCCGGTAGCGCTTTTCTTTAACGCCTTTCAGCTAGGCATAGAAAGAAACTCAAGTATTTTCAAGTGAAGCATCAACATATATAACTTCCTCTAAATCATTATTTGCAGCATTAGGCACTCTAGGTGTTTCTGAAGATTCAACATGAAGGTCACTCTTAGTTTCATTAATTGTTTTAGTAATTTTCATCACATATTGAGATTTAGCTTTAGTTATCTTGGGAACATACATGAATCTTTGCTCCTTTCGCACGAAGGCTTTCTCCTTTTTCAATTTAAGATATGAAAAAGTTGAGCTTAAATTTCCCATAGCCTCTTCTAGTTTAGCAATCCTAAAATTTTGATCATCATGAGTGTTGCTAGCTTCTAGAGCAGTGATTCTTTTATCAATAGTAATTTTTGATTCATTAACTTTGCTAGCATTATCAAGGAAAATTGGTAAGTTCATTTCCAAAGAGATTAGTTTATTAATAACATCCTCCAAAGTGGTCTCAGTTTTAACAATTGTAGTGGGGGTGCTCCTACTAAACTTTCAATCAAATTGCAGGCTTCCAAGGCAGGAGTTCCTCAAAAATTTCCACCCGTAAGAGTATCTAACACATGCCTATACCCGCTAGTAATACCAACATAAAAATTCCTCAGGAGTATCAAGGTAGAATATTTTTTTGAGCACCTATTATGAGCATCATTTATTCTATACCAAGCATCTTTTAAACTCTCTCCCCCTTGGTTCCTAAAAGAACGAACCTCGACTTCAGGAATATTCATTCTAGCGAAATAAAAGCAAGCAAATAAATAACAGCTATAAAGTAAACTATTTTTTTGTGTGTTTTTGATAAAGAGAAGCAAAACAAGATAAAAATAAAAAGAAGACAATAAACAAAATAAAGAGGTTGAGAGTGAGAGACTCCCCTTGCCAGAAGACTTCTTTCTCCCCGGCAACGGCGCCAGAAAAGTCCTTGATGGTGCAGATCTTGCACTCGTTGGGAGACCCCAAGAGGAGAGTCTGATGAGCACAGCGGTAGGAGTTTTCCCCTTAGTTAAGAACCAAGGTTATCAATCCAGTAGGAGAAAGAGGATCTTTTGAAGGTTGATGCCACTGACGATGGTGATGACGCCTCACCGTGTCAGCAACAACGTGGAACCTGCACACAACACAACCAAAATACTTTGTCCCAACGGTACAGTGATGTTGTCAATCTCACCGGTCTTGCTAAAAACAAAGATTAGATGTATATTGTGGAAAATGGTGTATGCTTGCAGTAAGTAAAGAAAGCAGGAAATTGTAGTGGTTTGTTTAACAGTGTAAGAAAATGGACCGGGGTTCATAGGTTCACTAGTGGTGTCTCTCCATAAAAGATAACATGCTGGGTGAACAAATTACAGCTGGGCAATTGACAAATAAAGGTTGCACCGTAATGCACATTCATGACAAGAAGACTACTATGATATTTAGTGCGGGCATTACAACAATATACATAGACCGTAATCCAGCTGCATCTATGACTAATAATCCACCTTCAGGTTATCATCCGAACCCCCTTAGGTATTAAGTTGCAAGCAACAGATAACTGCATTAAACAAAGTGTGTAATGTAAGCAATGATTATACACGCGGGCACTCACACCGATGTTTTCTCCCTAGTGGCAACAACACATCCTCCCCCGTCACGTTTCTGTCACTCGAGCACAGGCGAAAAGGAGGCATGAACCCACTATCGAGCATAAATACTCCCACTTGGAGCACTACCAACTACTTGGCCAGAGCAACCACTAGAAACGGAAAACATGCAAGATCACAAATAACATATGCAATAAAGACTATAATCAACTTGGCATAAGTTCAATATTCATCGGATCCCAGCAAACACAACACATAGAATTACATAAGATCAATCTCGATCATGTTAGGAAGCTCACGAGATCTAAACATGGAGGCATATGAGCAGGAAACAACCATCTAGCTACTGCTATGGACCCGTAGTCCAAGGATGAACTACTCACGCATCACTCCGGAGGCAGGCATGGTGATCAAGAGGTCTCCGGTGATGATTTCCTCTCCGACAGGGTGCCGGGAGACAGCTTCAGGACCCCCCTGATCTAGGGTTGACGACGACAGCGACTGCGGAACTTTTTGGGGATATTTGATCAGGTATCTAGGGGTTTCCATCCGGGGGGAATAAATAGGCGAAAGGGCAGAGGCGGTGGAGCCCTGGGGGGCCTACACCACCTCCTGGAGCGGCCAAGGGGGGGCGCCACCCCATGGTGTGGGCCCCCTGGTGCCCCTCTTTGACTCCTCTTCGGTCTTTTGGATGCTTCCGGGGAAAATAGGCACTTCGGGCTTTGTGGGGTCCAATTCCGAGAATATTTCCAGAACAACTTTTCTGAAATAAAAAAAACAGCAAAAAACGGGGAACTGGCACTTGGCATCTTGTTAATAGGTTAGTCTCGGAAAACGTGTAAAAATGCTATAAAGAAAGGGAGAAAAAATGTAGCAATTGGCATAATATTATCATGGAGCATCAGAAATTATAGATACGTTGGAGATGTATCACGTTACCACGTTGTTGTTGACGAGGTACCTGCCGTATGGTTCCGGAATGGCGCTTCCGACGGCGATCGTGTCGCCGACGCCGCCCAGGAGCCTTACGTTGAAGGTCACCCCGGACGTAGCTGGCCCCACGGTGGGCGCCAAATGATGTGTTCCATAATCAGGTTTCCCAGAAGGGGTAGCCATCTCAAGGGGAAGAACCGCGGGGAAGGTTAACGTGGAGGATTGCTTTGGGGCGAGGACACGGTGTTTACCAAAGTTCAGGTTAGCTGGAGAGGCTCCCTACTTCCTGCAAATCAACTATGACGGCTATCGCCGGGCACAAGTTACAAGTACCTAGGCAGATTGAGTATGAGGCTGAATCTTCCTAGGGTTTCTCCCGTCCAGCTTTATATAGGGAGCCAGATCGGGACTTACAGGAATATCAGCCGTACAACAACTAAACCTACAATCTACGTCATCTAGATCCCAAGATCTAGATGGGCTTGTGGTCGTCGTTCTAGATGCAGTACTGCGCTTCGTCCCTCTTGGGACATCTCGCTTTGGGTCTACCCCTCTGGTCCGGATTGTGCATGAAGGTAGATACTCCCTTCCGGATATCTCCGACACTCTTGGTCTCACCTTGCACGTTAGACATAAAACGACCCAAGGCGGCAATTTCATCTTCTACACTAAGATTAGCAAGTTCTTTCATTTCATTTGGAGTCTTAGAGATGATAGAAGATGATACCTCCGAGGCCTTAGCCATGAAGCACTTGGTGGAGGATTTAGGAAGATTCTCATTGAGGGATTCAAAAATTGATGGAGATGATGATGATGATGATGCAATAGCAATAGCATTAGCAATAGCGGCCACTTCACTTGTGGTTTATTCTTCTTCATCATCGCCGTAATCATACTCTTCTTGAGTCACTAGTACAAACTTTGTAGGAGGCTTCTTGTTGAAAGGTTTCTTCTTGAAGAGAGGTTTCTTGTGAGAGACCTTTAACCTATCCTTGGTGACAAGTCTCCCTCCTGATTTTCTCTATTCTCATTCGGGCACTCGACAATAAAATGATGCGTGTCTTGACAATTCAAACAATCCCTCACTTTTTGAGTTCTTTCCTTTCCATAACTTGACTTGGTCTTCTCCTCAACATATGTATTGGCCTTGGGAGGATTCTTCCAAAACCTTTGCACGGCAAGAGCAACGTAACCCTTACGCACAAGATCATACTCTTGATCTTTCAAAGGGGCCAAGTCTTCAATGCACTCCAACTCTTCATGATGATCCACCACCTTTTTCACAACATTGGCCTTCAAAGTAACATAGGCTCCTTTGTGCATTCCAATAGTATGAGCACAAGTGTCAAGAGCATTCTTTGTTTGAAATTGGAAGGAGAACATCTCTTGCATCACTTGGGTTGATGTCAAGAGTTGATAGTCGTGTCTTCCTTGAAGACTCTTCAAGTCCACGGGCTCAAATGGCATGAGGGAACTCACATACTTTCTCTTGATCCAAGCATCATCAATATGAGTGGCACCAACACCATTAAAAGCGGTGGCAAGGGTCTTGAGTCTATGGTACATGTCCTCGTGTTTCTCACCAGCATGCATACAGAAACCATTGGCCTTATTGCTCAAGGTATCATACATATTCCTCTTCATGCTTTCATTGCCCACAAACATGGTGACTAGAGCATCTCATGTTTCTTTGGCAGTGGAATATTGTTGAGGATGAGGCATGTAGTTTGGACCCAAGGCTTGTTGAATCATCGATAAGGCGGTGTAGTTGAGTTGGCAATCTACTACTTCTGTTCTTGTCAAGTTCTTGGGGTCATGAGGCTTGTATCCATCTTGAGTGACCCTCCAAAGCTCAATACAAGAAGAGTTCAAGTGAGTTTTCATATAATATTGATCAAAAGTATGTGCATCAATTTTAGGAGGATCGCCTCTAGTGTTAATATGAGGATGTGGGGTAGGAGAATCCGGAGAGTATCGTCCTTCGACATTGTGGTACTTGCCCTTCTCATCCATTCCTTTAGAAGTTTTCTTCTTAGGGGATTCACATTTAGCTTCTCCACCCTTATCCCCATGCTTTGTTTCCCCCGGTATTTCTACCAAAGGAGATGAAGTGGAAGTTTTTGGTTCCTTGGCTTTCAAGAGTTGCAACAAAAGATCTCGCCACTCCGTCATTTTGACATCCATGGATGAGGTCAAGGAATCTTTAAAATCCTTGAGATCATCCATAGTGTCTTGTGCCACGGAATCTGTGGCTTCCCTTTCATCGGCCATACTATAACTCTTAGGAGGTTAAGCCCAAATAAGAGCCGACGCTCTAATACCAATTGAACGGATAGTATGGGAACCTAGAGGGGGCGTGAATAGGTGCTACAACAAATTTTAATTTATTTTCAATTTAGGCTTGACACAAAGGTAAATTCTCTAAATATGCAACTAAGGTGAATTTACCTATATGACAAGAACAACAATAAACAAGATACAAACAAAAAGTAAAGGAGAGGGAACAAGGTAACCGATAACGGAAGCACGCGGAGACAAGGATGTAATCCCGAGTTCCTCCTTTTCAGGGGAGTACGCCTCATTGGAGGGGTTTGAGTTTCGTCACGAAGGCCAACTCAACGCCACAAAGGCCTAATTCACCTTCTACTATTGATTCCCTTTGAGGCGTAAATCAAGTCCTTTACAATGAGTTTGAGGCACACACCCACAACCGAACTGAGGGCTCCCAAGAATCACCAACAATCAACAAGTAGTAGCAATGGAGTCTAGGTTTTCCACAAAGAACCCCTAGAATCAAATCCCTCAAGTGAATGAGGGGGAAATGAAGAACGAGTCGGTGAAGATGTAGATCAGGGGTCTTCTCCTTCAATCCTCCAAAGATCAACGAGTTTGGGTGGAGGGATTGGGATAAATATTTGATTAGGTGAACTCAATAAATGTGCATTTAATGCCTTGGACGAATCGGAGCTCTTGGGGAAGAAGGAGGGGTATTTATACCCCCTCCCCAAATGTGGTCGTTGGACGCAGAAAATTGGACCGAATATTCTGGTTCAAACTTGAACCGGAAATTCCAGTTAGTAGAAATCCTGCAGATCTGAGATTTTTACTGCAGTTGACCAAACCGGAATATCCAGTTTCACCACAATTTTTGGGTGAAATTTTCGGTTACCACCGGAGCGTGGAGAACTTCTGACTTAGCCAAATTTCTTCCTTTTCCGATGCATCCGGTTAGAACTTCTGGTTACCTCCACTACGTAGAGACTTCCAGTCCTTAGCCATTTTCACGCAAACTCTTCCCAACCGGAATATCCGGTTTCCCTGGAAATTTCTGGTTGAAATTTCTGGCTACCTCCAGTGCTTAGCTTGGTTTGGTCCTTAGCCAAATCCGGAGAAATCCTTCACAACCGGAATTTTCTGTTGCACCAGAAATATCCGGTTACCACCAGGAACAAAAGAGGCTGATCTGACTTCACTTTTTGCGGTGTTCGATCTGAGAGAGTAGTTAAACACCTGCACCACTTACCACATTTGTAAATAGTATCATTAGTATTTTTTAACTAACACCCAAAATACTAGGGATTAACAAATGCTCTTTCAGCGCCGAGCAAAGGCGTTTACAATCTTCGATGGAGAAATTTACAAGCACAATATATTTGATGTGCTTCGGAGGTGCATAACTCCAGAAGAAGGGAAGAATATACTACTCGACATACATCAAGGAACCCGTGGACACCATAATGGTAGTTGAACACTAGTTTTCAAGGTATTCAGAGCAGGATTCTACTCGCCTACAGCAAAACTCGACGCCAAAAACATTGTCCAGCATTATGAGGCATGCCAGATGTTCATGACTAGGACCAACATGTTTGCTATTGATCTCAACATGATACCTTTGGCGTGGCCTTTTTCCCAATGGGGACTCGATATTGTAGGCCCGCTGAAACGATCTTCACATGGCGGGAATACAACGCTCCTGGTACCGTTCGAGAAATTCACTAAGTGGGTCGAGGCAATGCCTGTCATGACTCGGGACGTGGCTTTAGCAGTAAGATTCATCAAGTCCATCATGCAAAAGTTTGGGGTTCCACGTAGCATCATTACAGACAATGGGAAAAAGCAGAAGAGTTCCAGAACTACTACAAGGAGCAAGGGATTAAAATCACTTATGCATTTGAGGCACACCCGCAAACTAATGGACACGTGTGAAACGATCAAACGGCCTAGTCACAAGAGGACTGAAGAAACGCCTATTGACACCCCTCAAGCGAGCAGGTGGATCACGGGTGTAAGAATTACCTTATGTACTATGGAGCTTGCGAACAACACCGAACAAATCAACCGAGTGCATGTCGTTCTTTATGGTTTATGGCGCAGAAGCTGTCTTACCCGCTAAAGTACGGAACAACGCACCACGAATCGTTGTCTACTCGGAAGATCAATCCAATGCTGCAATGGAGGACATTGTGGACGCGCTCGACGAAGCATGAGACATAGCACTCGTGAGGTCAGTGATATACCAACAAGGGATACAAAACTATCATAGTCGTCGAGTACGCAGCATGACCTTCGTTGTTGGAGACTTGGTCTTACGACTGAAGCAGACAAGCCATGATAAACATTCACCCCCTAGAAGGGACCTTACATCATCACAGAGGTCCTAGGAAAAGGTTCTTACAAGCTCAAGGACTTCAAGACTAGCGTGAAATACGATAACACGTGGAACGTCTCCCAGCTACGTTGTTTCTACACATAAATTTACATTCTTTAATTTCAATAAGGCTACCGAGCCATCTTTGTACTACACTTATCCTACTATGTTACGAGATTTTTTCGTGTCCCTATATAGCATACAAGTCAGGTGGGACCAGATCCCCGCAGCCGAACTTGAGCACTCGGGAGTTGTGCCGTGGTGGGGCCACAAGTCTTTAATTCATAGGGTAAGTCCTAGCCGCAGGCTCACTCGAGCACTCAGGGGCTATGCAGAATTTTTTTTTGAACTAATAATTTCTTAGGGCGACTCCTATCGGGAGTCGCACTCAAGCACTTGGTGGTTGTGCAGCAAAAAATGTCCAAAACTGGAATTCTTTAGGGTGACTCCTATCTGCAGTCGAACTTGGGGATTGTGCAGCAAAATTGTTTAAACTAATAATTTCTTAGGCTGACTCCTAATCGCAGTCGCACTCGAGCACTCGGGGGTGGTGCAACAAAAATTGTCCAAAACTGAAATTCTTTAGGGTGAATCCTAGGCGCAGTCGTACTCAAGCACTCGGGGATGTGCGACAATTTTTTTGAACTAATAATTTCTTAGGGTGACTCTTTGCCGCATTCGCACTCGAGCACTCGGGGGGCACAAAAATTGTCCAAAACTGAAATTCTTTAGGGTGATTCCTAGCTGCAATCACACTCGAGCACTCGGGGGATGTGCATCAAAATTTTCTAAGGATGAAATTCTTTAGGGTGACTCCTAGTTGTAGTCGCACTCCAACACTCCGGGGCTATGCTGCAAACTCGCCCCACGAGAAAATTTGTAGGGATAACTCCTAGCCGCAGTCGCACTTTATCACTCGGGGGTTGTGTTGGAAATATTCTCTAGAAACAATAATATTCAGTTATTATTCTTTCTCCAAGTTCAGAATTAAGTTTATGTCATCATGCTACAACTGCTATACACTTGAAAAGTGAGTTTCAAGGGAGAATCTTTGTGCGGGTGTGAAGACATGAACAAACAAGATTTCCTAATCTTATCTCTAAGATTAGATTATGTTTTGTGAGATGATCAAATTTTCTTGACCGTATACTTGGTTAAAAGTCTAGCAAAACATAAGAGTTTATTCTTGAGGTAACAATAGTACTGAACGACCCAAGGATATTACCTTGCTAAAAGAGACTAAACAATTGTAATGTATGTTAGCAAAATACATATGAAATTGTTATTGGCTATAATTACTATACCATGAGAACATCTAGTGACCACACGATCTAAAGTTATACTTTGGATATCATCAACTGTGTTGCCATAACTTGGGATCATAAAGGTGATATCCGGGTATAGCCTAGAAAGTGTTAATGGAACTGAGACCATTCAAGATCAATACTTAACAACCCTAGACAATAGGGAGATACATACTATGGGACCTCTCAGTATCACTGTTGTCAACCAATCGTCTGGCCAGACACATTGTGATTTATCACAACGACATCAGAGATATGGATGAGAAAAGAGGACGATATGGGTAACGAGTAATATGTATTATGAACAAAGAGTCTGATCTTATCAGATCACCTAGTATCAACTCGTGATATCATTGGTATTATAAAGTTAAGGGAATAAGTGAAATAAATAACGTATAAGCTCCCCTCGTTCTTTGTGAACACACGGGAGCCATCATGGGCGTCCATGGTCCCGCTGTTGGTTATTGTTCGGAAAGTTTCTGAACATATCTGTGTGTTATCGAGCCTTTACGGGTCACAGGCTTAAGCCGTGTGAACCTTTAATTGAGAGAAATAATATTTTGTTATTCGTTTTATGAATCTTTGATGTCGATACGACATCACAGAAACAAGTCTGTTGTCAATCGGACTGGTTTCAGGGAAGTTACTATAAGAGAGAAATTATGCCGGTGTTAGGCAGAATTTATATGAGAGGTAACACTAGACATGAGATGTCCCTATATGTTAGAAATAGGTCTCTAACATCGGTAGATAATAACTAATATTTTATCATTTGGATCATATGGTTCCGGAAGAGTTTCGGGGGACTTTCCATAAAGGGGGTGGCGGAGGGGGGCAGAAATGCCCCTCATGGCCGCATCCTATTTTAGGGGGTTTCCAGGTGGGCCCTAGTAGCTTCACAACTTTGTACCCATCATCCCAGTATTTTTCCTAAAATTCTTGGAGAGAAAAAAAGGAGAAGAGTAAAGGAGAAAAAGAAAAAGGAAATGAGAGGGAGGTGGAGTTGGACTCCACCACCCAATCCGAGTTGGCTAGGGGAGGGGGTGCGGCCACCCTCCTCCTAGCACAACTAGTACTCCCCTTTCCCTTTGGAAAGTCTCCCCATCCCTCCCACTATATAAAGAACCCCAAACTCAAGGTAAAACACACAATTGGCTCTCAAGCCTCTCTCTCTCTCTCTCTCTCTCTCTCTCTCTCTATTAGAATTAGAGGGTCTAATTAGAGCTTCTATATAGAGCCCCTCTAATTTAATTAGAGCCTCTTCTAATTGGATTTGGAGGTGTCCTCTCCTTATTAGATCTAGATCTCTCATGTGTTGAGAACTTCTAGTTTCATATAGCTCTGATCATAGTTGATTAGAGCTACCAATTAGCAACGTCGGAAGGTTGTCTCTCTTTGTCGGTGCCGAGTCATGGACGACGGAGCGCTGACGGGTTGAAACGAGCATACACATGCACACCATAAGAGGGATTACAGGTGTGATCCTTGACGAGGGAAGTTTAGCGACATCCTGGCAACTAGGCCTAGTTGTGAGGATCTAAGATTGTTTAAAAATCTTCTACGACTACATCGAATCCGCTGCTCTGTGAGTTTTGATCCTGATCCACGCATGTATGGGCATGCCTCGTTATCTGCATAGTGATCTTGGCAAACTATGTAGGGCAAAAAAGTTAATTCTGCAGCGTAGACTAGAAGTGGTATGAGAACCTACTATGCGTAGATACGATTGTTCTAGAGCAAAATTTTGTGCGTATTGCATAAACTTGTGCAAGTACATTAGAAAGCTTTCTAATGTTCAACTTATTTTCGTTGCTTCCCAATAAGATGTGTTTGTTTTGTTTCCGACGGCATGGTATGATTTTTTTTACAAACTTCTTGCAATCCTAGGACACTCGAGTTGCCCCTGGCATATCTTGCTTGATCCTAAGAAGTGCTTCAGTAGCTTTGGATTGCACCTTAGTTGGTATCATATAAAGGCATGGTGGTAAGGGCATGTGAATTGGATTCACACGGGGGTCATGGTTATGAATAAGTTTAGATTGAGGGTCAATACGTTTTCGTAATGTCTGTGTTTCAATCACATTGCAAAGTTAATATAGCAACGAGATTAAACATACCTCAAATTGCGTAGGTGATTACGATCATTGATCATAGAACCTACAACCACGCTAAAAATTCCAAACAAGAACATTAGAGGCGTCTAACTTGGTTTTGTAGGGTTTGTGCGTGGTTTGGTATACTATCTTATGACCGTGTTTTTATATGATGGCAAATTCCAAAGGATTGTCATTGTTCGACATCGACAATCAGGCGTTCATCGCGGAGCTCGAAGGAAGTACATGATAGGAGAAAGTGGTCGTTTCTTTATTGTGGAAAAAATTGAAGCAATTTTCACCTCAGCTGAATATCCTCGGATTTTTCGGTAAGGTGTAAAGAACATAAATGGAGGATCCATGTTAGGAGATACGTCAAGAAATCCCCAAAGAACAAAGGCTATGCCGAATCACATGAATTATAAATTTCCTGTGATGTTTATCCTTTGTCGGTTGCACCTTGATTGTGCAGTAGTCATTTATTAGGTTCATTCCTCACTTAAAATATCAAGGTTGTTCATGTTTTCCCATACTGTAGCAACCGTCATAGTAGACTTGGGTTTGCGTCCATCACTTGTATCCAAGGGTTAGTGTATTCTTATCATCTGCAAGCCGGTACGGATTGATGACTTGTATCCAAGGAGCATTCCGTACATGCGGTGTGAGATGTTTGACATGACGTTTAGGCATAACCAGCTATGATGACACATACCTCGAAAGATGAGCGAGAATCGTGCTGAGTGATTTGCAAAGTGGCCTACCCTCTAGGTTGTGATTGATTGAGATGTATATATCCTTCTTGTCATGATTTATTGGGACCTCGTTTCACTGAAAGTTGATTATGAGGAATATCAGTGTCAGTGGGAGCATATCTTAATTTTAATTTTAATTTTATTGAATTAAGTAGTGCAAATTTATTTTGAACTATAAGAGTCTAAATAAACTTTTTTATTGTAGAGATGGATCATGTTGAAAACATAAGTCTGAATGAGTTGTTGGGGATAAACAAGTTAACTAAGGAAAGCGTGAACTTTTGTGATTGTGTTCACGATCTCAGAGCTATTCTCGGAGGTCTTGGGGTTGAGAATGTGCTCGAAACTGAAGTACCGACACCTGATGGAGAATATTCTCCATTGGGAGATGAGGAGTATCAAGTTTATGTGATCATGCTAGACAGGGTGAGTTCCGAGCTAGGAGATTGTTATCCACACTATCGCCCCTTCCGTCTCATGGAAGCTTTAATGGCTCGGTTCTCCATGCAAGTTTATCATCGTCATTATAAGCTCAATTCTGAACTGTTAAGGTGCATTCTCACGTGCCTCGGACCATTGAGAGAGCACAAGGACAAGTTCACATGAATACTGTAGAGGCTTAAGGTTATTGGTTTTCCAATTCCAGAAAAGCAACCAGTTGATACTCTCTGCCTCTCACTCCATATCATTACTTTGGATTTGTGGCATGCTACAATCTAATGGAAGTGGAGAAGACAGTTGAAAAAGTCTTCCAGATGGTCAAGTCAGCTGTGATGGATGTTTTCATTCACGCTGTGATGACTGCACCAAAAGATAAAGACAAGTGGCAAGTCCACATGAGGTATAAGAGTTATACCCGTCATTTTCATTTTCTTGTCTCAAAGATTTTGGTATTAAATACTGAAATATCTCAATTTTCAATTTATTGCAAAGTGAGAAGGAGAGGTGGAAAGCGTGGAAGGCGCACAGGAAGACACATTTAATGGCGCCATACCAGCTGCATCATCTACAGAGTCCAAAGTCAATAGAGAGGATCAATACTAGGACCTCGAAATAATAATTATTTTGAGTTCGGCCATTTTTTAATGAATATTTTATGTTCATGAACCTTGTTGAGTTTTAATTATAAAATATGTGTGAGAATTCCAAGCTTGGAAGTTCAAATTTTATGATATTTTTTTATTGTGTTATGTCAACTAGTTCTATTATTAAGTCTTGAATATTTTGATTCAAGTTATTTCTTAAGTTTGAGTAATAGTTTTATGACTTGTGAAACAATTTGGAGATCAGTCTTTTATTTGATTTATCAAGGTTGAAATACTACCTCCAAAATATTTAATAAAGTTAAAATCCATCAAAGTGCTAGGCACATGTGAATTTCGAAATTCACATAAGGGATATATGTTTTCTCAATTGACTTAATTCCATTGAAGAATTAATGTGATAAGTTAATCATATTTAGGAAGTTGAACAGATGGAATAATTGAAGTTTTATTGTTTCATAAAAGTCACTGGGAGTATTTTTGAATAAAAAGCTGAGATCAAAGAAATTTGATTAAAGTAAAAAGGACTTAATAGAAATTATAACATGGTTGACAAAGAAAGTTCTCTTAGTAAAAATTACTTATGATAAATTTTTAGAGACTCAAAGTTATCATGATAATGAAATCTTTCTAACACAAGGATTTAGACAAATATTATAATTGTTAAATGTTTTGTGTGAAAAAGGTGATAGCGTGAAACAAAAATAATTCTCCCCACTAAAGAAATTATTTGTTTGTTTGTTAAAGTTGGAGTTGTGTCATTCATTAACTTAGGGTTATTTTAATGATAAGTTTCTAGTAATCAATGTTTCTCATGTCTGATGCATAATTTATTAAAGGGTTTTTGCATAAAACCAATATTTATTGGTAGTAAATTTTCACTTAAATCCAAGTGTTTTACACATTGGATTAAGGAGAAAAGTGTCTTCTCATGATTGAGAGGTGGAAATTTTATTAAGGTAAGATTGAGAATCTTTGGAGAAAGTATTGAATGAAAGGGGAAACATGCAAATGTTTCCAATTCATCTCCTCATCCAGGAATTTATGTATGAAATACATAAAGTTCAAACTTAACATTTGAAAAAGTTCATGTGAGGAATTTGATGTAATATTCACTATGTGATGTAGTCATCAACATTCCAAGATAATGACTATGATGTGGAAAACAAAATAAACAAGATAATAGTACTCATAAATATATGATATTTGAATTGTCATATAGATCCAGAAGGAGGAAGATATTCATGTTGAATCCAAGAGTTTAACTTGAGAGTAAATAGAGTGATTTTAAATCACAAAAACATGAATATTTTATCAAGAGAAAACATATATGAGTATTTTATCTTCATAAAATTATTATTGATAAAATTGTTTTATCAAGTATGAATAAATTATAATGATGAGTTGAAGAGTTGTCATATCAATTGCTTGTAGTTGTTATTGGATCCATTAGCAACCTAGTTTGCTAAGTGTAATTAATTTTAGATTACTATAGTAATTTAAAATATTACAAGTATGAGTAATAAGTTAGCCGTGTTAATGAAATAAGATGATCATCTTTTTCGTTATATAAAGCGAAGGGACTTAAAAGTGAGTGGGAGTTGATTATGATCTTTTAATTTGGCTAGGATTAATTGAAATATAGTTACCTAGTGAAATGATTTAAATAAGTTATTAGAATGTTTCTTACTAAATTCGAGATCTATGATATAGATTAAAGAGTTTAACAAACATGGATATGATGGGTATGCTAATTGTAATTCTGAAAAAAAAAATTACAATGAGATAAATTATTTTGTATCAAAAGTAAAATTGACATAATATTTTGCAAAAAAATTGACCTTCATAGTCATTGGTGAGAAAAATAGAAAGGATTGGGATCAAATCGTGATATTTTTGTGATTTGACCAAACCTCGTTGTCATAAAGAAAATCATACCAGAACTGGTAAAGTTACGTTGACTAAATTTCTTAGTCAAAACAGTATAAAGGAGAAATACTTAAGTAAAAGCTTTCTCAAGAATTTAATTGTTTGTAATTAAACCTAGAAATATTATGGTGAGAAATTTCTCACATAAATATTTAACGGTAGTATTACAAAGTATAAAATGACTAAGTGGAATTTTGTATAGTGGAAAATAATATTGTGAGGTGTATTCACATATGTATTTATAGCGGAATTGCAAAGTCAAATCTTAACTGATTTTAATTCATATTATGATTCTTCAATTGATAATACCCTATGTTGTATTCAAAATTAGAGTATTATGAGTGGACTCTACAGTATAGTACTATGGATAGTTGGAACACAATGTTAGATACTATGGATTGTAAGTTATTGGATAAAAGTCATTCAACTTAGTGATATTTCAAAAGACGGTATGATAATTCATTTGGAGACGCTTGAATTATTAATGCTACCACGGAACCAGATTGACACAATTCCAATTCCTAATAAATCCAACACAAGTTTCTCACAATTTGATGAGATCAAAAGGTGAAAGACAATGGTCTAAGGTACCACATGCATAGTGTGAGTAACACCGGATATCCATAGGTGTTGTGGCCTCATACTAACTAGAGTATTATTGGCTCTAATGCAAGTGGGAGACTGTTGTAGATATGCCCTAGAGACAATAATATTAAGTTATTATTCTATCTCCAAGTTCAGATTTAAGTTTATGTCATCATGCTACAACCGCTATAGCACTTGAAAAATGAGTTTCAAAGAAGAATCTTTGTGCGGTTGTGAATACATGAACAAACAAGATTTCCTAATCTTGTCTATAATATTAGCTTATGCTTTGTGAGATGATCACATTGTCCTGATCATGGACTTGGTTAAAATTCTAGAAAAAACATAAGGGGTTTATTGTTAGGGTAACAATAGTACTATACCAACCCAAGGATATGATCTTGCTAACAGAGACTAAACAATTGTAATGCATTTTAACAAAGTACATATGAAGTTGTTGTTGGCTATAATTACTATACTATGGTAATATTTAGTGACTGCATGATCTAAAGTTATAATTTGGATATCATCACCCGTCTTGTCGTAACTAAAGATTATAACGGTGATATCTGGGTATAGCATAGAAAGTGTAATGCAACTAAGATCGTTCAAGATTATTACTTAACTCCTCTAGATGATAGAGAGATACTTACTCGGGGACTTCTCAATATCACTGATGTTAACCAATCGTCTGGCCAGACACAGTGTGATTTATCACAAGGATATCGGGAATATGGATGAGAAAAGAGGACGATATCGGTAAAGAGCAATCTGTGTTATGATCAAAGAGTTTGATCAGATCAGATCATATAGTATCAACTCGTGATATCATCGGTATCGTGAAGTTGTGGGAATAAGTGCAATAAGTAACTTATAAGGTTCCCTCATTCTTCGTGCACACATAAGATCCATCATGGGCGTTCATGGTCCCGATGTTGGTTATTTTTCGGTAAGTTTCCGAACATGTCTGTGTGTTATCAAGTCTTTACGGGTCACACTCTTAAGACGTGTCAACCTATAATGGAGAGAAATAATATGCTTTTATTGGTTTTATGAATGTTCGATGTCGATATGATATCATAGAAACAAGTCCGTTGTCAATCATGGCCACGCGCTATTTTAGGGGGAAACAAGGTGGGACCCAATGGCTTCACAACTTGGTACTCATCGTCCTGGTATTTTTCCAGAAATTATTGGAGAGAAAATGGAGAAAACAAAAGGAGAAAAATCAAAAGGAAAAGAAGAGGGAGGTGGAATTGGACTCCACCACCCAATCCGAGTTGGGCTAGGGGAGGGAGTGTGGCCACCTCCTTCGTACGACCACCATACTCCTAGCACAACTATGACTCCCCTCCCTTCCACTATATAAAGAATCCCAAGGCTCAAGGAAAAAACTCACAATTGGCTCTCAAGTCCCTCTCTCTCTCTCTCTCTCTCTCTCTCTCTCTCTCTCTCTCTCTCTCTCTCTCTCTCTCTCTCTCTCTCTCTCTCTCTCTCTCTCTCTCTTTAGTAGAATTAGGGGGTCTAATTAGACCTTCTAATTAGAGCTTCTTCTAATTTGAGTTTTGAGGTGTCCACTCCCGATTAGATATATCTCTAATTTTATATCTCTCATGTGTTGAGAACTTACAATTTCATATAGCTCTAATCACAGTTGATTAGAGCTACCAATTAGCAACGCCGGAAGGTTGTCTCTATTCGTCGGTGCCAGGTCGTGGACGACGGAGCGCTGATGGTTGACATGAGCGTGTGCATGCACACTATAAGAGGGATTACATGTGTGATCCTTGACATGGTAAACTTAACGACATCCTTGCAACTAGTCCTAGTTGTGAGGATCTATGATTATTCAGAATTAATGTACGACTACATCGAATCCGCTGCCCGGTGAGTCGTGATCCTTATCCTAGCATGTATGGGCATTGCCTCGTTATCTGCATAGTGATCTTGGCGGACTACATAGTGATTTTTTTAAAAAATTCTGCAGCGTAGACTAGCAGGTTGTACAGTAAAGTTGCGATAAAAAAGAATCCATAGGGTGACTACTAGCTATAGACCTATATTCATGCTCAAAATACTTAGGGGCTATGCCGCAAACTTGTCACCGGTTTTTTTTTGCATGATACCTACTAGTATCAGTCATATTCGAGTACTCTGAGATTGAGCCACAAAATTGTGAAACCCAGAAAGGAAGCAAAAGCATGGGCAAGGAAAAATAATTCATTTCAGCAAAAAAATATATTTAACAAAGTGACACATTACAGTTCACAAGGTACAAGTGCAACAGGAATAACCCAGTCGGATCTAAAGTTCAGAACAACGCTCCAGCAACGAGTCCGTCTCATCCTCCAGTTGGGTGCGAAGGAGGTTGACCAGGTCAGGTAATTAGACTCGACCGGAACTACTGCTAGGCTTGAATAAAGGTGTAAAATATAGAAGTGATTTAGACTCGAGTAGTTCAACTTGAGTACACGGCAGTCTCTCCGAGCCATGCCTTGTACTCGGGGGCTACTCCAATTGGGGCATTGTCGCGCAGTACAACAACATCCGAGGAAATATCAAGCTCGACTACAAATAGTCGAACGTAGACTCGGGGGGCTACTCCCACCGAAAACGCTGGTCGCGCACCCAACAAATAAAAAATTATAAAGGAAGGTAGACATGTAGAAGTAAAATCCACAACAGCGCAAGTCGACATTACAAGAAAAATAGGTTCAAAGGTACGGAGGCCACAACAAGGCCTCGAGCTTACATCATAAATAAATAAAACATGGAGGAAAACTAAGCGCGATCCTCGCTTTCCTCCTTGATGTGCGCCTCTTCCTCGGAGTCTTCTTCACTGCTGGAGTCGCAGATGTATCCATAATCATCTTCAGATCTGAACTCCCTCGAGTCGCTCCCCCCTCTGGAAGAATGATCCTCAGAACCACCATCCAGCCAGCCGCAACAACGAAGAAGGTTGCCATCATAGACCCTGAAGGCGAGAACGTCCGGGCCGCAGAACTTGCAAGAGAGTGCAAATTTCTCCCATCCTGAAATGAGGACCAGGATGCTACATCGAGGAGAGTACACAGATGCAATCTCGACCCCTACCGGTGAGTCCTCCATTCTTACCCAAAAGAAGGGAGGTATAGGGTAGGGTATTTTCCGGGCGAAATGGTGCGGGAGGCGCAGCTCCTCCGTATGACCATCCATGAGAGGAACTAGTGTATCTGGCTATGTACGAAGGTGTGGACTTACTGGTTTTCTTGTTGGAATGTCCGTCGCTCTTATGATGGGATGAAGATGCATCTGCATTGTTGGCCGGAGACTGGATAGAGAGCTTGCCGCTAGGACCAGCAGGGTGGCGCGTGACGCACCCCGTGACCACATGAGCTTTCTCGTTGCGGCCCGGAGGACGACCGCACGGGCGAGGACTGACGACATCACGAGAAATAGGAATATTCCGAGGACGGCCACGAGACCGTGGACTAGGGACATCAGGTGATGGACGATTCTTACGAGGACGGCTCCATGGTTTGGGGTTTCTCTTCGAAGGTTTGGCCATGGAAAGAGCACTAGAGCTTGAGCAGGAACGAGAGATGGGTGCAAGGAAGAAGAAGAAAGCAGGAAAAGAAGATGCACTGAGAAGTCCCGTCCCTATCTCCATCATTCTACTCTTATAGGAGAACGCAGTAAATCCGAGCCCTCGACACGGGCCAAACAAATCGATAACATACACTTGGCAGAAGGGAATGAACAGACGATCTGACACCTTCCCCACTCCGCGCAAAAATCAAGGAGTCATTATGCCAGGCTCTTAGATTCTCGCGTGAGACCGAACGGTCAAGTCTCTTCCAGCGGTCTCCAACTCCGCCATCCACTGACAGATGGGGGATCCTTTTCATCGCGTCCAATCGACTGACAAAGCGCAGCAGGGATGCTCTATGACATCATGGATGACACCGGTATGGGCAAAAATTCTTCGAGTAGTCTAAGCCTCTTCAGTTTTGCGAGGGAAAACCATGTGAGTCGAAAAATTCCTCGACGCCTAGGACCTGAAACTCAAGTCCGAGAAACATCATGTTCCGAGATCATGTCAGCTGCGTTATACATGTCTAGATGCCACGCTTATACTGTGAAGGTAAAACCCGCGAAATGAATTAGCGGCTTGGGAGTCGCACGGCTGCTGTACTGTCTTGTTATTTTCGTACCTACAACATGATGAAAATCCTGACGGATGCGTTCGATAAAACATACTGAAAGTGAGTTTGACTCGGTAAGACCTCCGCGGCACGAGTCAGGCTGCGCCAGGTATTTCCGGGTTCGAGCACAGGGACCCAAAGTCTGAGATGGTAGTTATGTATTCTCCCTAGCGGGATTAATTGGCCCCGAACCACCGTCGAGTGATCCAAGCAAGCTAAGCTATATCCCTTGGCGCTAAATAAAAAATATATTGATTACTAGCTTACATATTGGCTTGATAAATGTCCAGGATGTGTACCGTTTATTTTTTTAGGTACTTCAATCAAGTATTGGAAGACGAGGCGATTTGAAGTTCTTCGTCGAGTCTTCGACTCGACCAGACACTCAGGGCCTACTAACGTGGGGATGCTCCCACATTTGGCACACTAGGTACGGCCCAACCATGGGGAGCTTCGAGAAAGCCCACAAATCATCAGGTCCAGAGCCCAATAGAAGACACATTAGAAGATTGATTCAGGAGACTTGCCTTGCTGGTCAAGAAGTAGTACGGAAACCGACTAAGGAAGAGTCATACTCATGTACAAACCCCTGAGACTAGTCATAGTGGGGAGTAACTAAGTAGTAACATCCACGTCATGTAGACAAAAAATCTGACGTGACAAGTAATTAATATGGAGAGATATGGTGGTGGTAACATAGCTAGTTACCATCACATCACATATTTCAATGCACTATGTTTCTACAACCTAATAAATGCTTGTTTGCATGACACCACATGTATGTTACTCCACACTATGGAGGTAGTAACATAGACTAGTAACAACATCATGTTACTACTCTTAGTTACTCCCCACTATGAGCAGCCTGCGACATGGCCTCCTATATTAAGGCTGGGAGGGGGTTATAGCTAGGACAGAAGATACACACGAGAACAAAACCGAAACACCTTTGCGCGAGACCATGTTCCGGGCTGCGATCTTTCTAACCGAGAGCAAATCGCCGGAATATAAACAGGCAGTCGGGAAGTAGGATTTTTACTTTCCTGATGGGTCCTGAACCTAGGTATATCGTGCCCCCCGTGTCCTGTCAAGCCGAGTAGTCCACCACCATTCATCTCTCTACGAAACTCTAGCCTAACAAGTATGGGATATGCCGTGGTAACCCCACGACACTGATGGACAAACAATATTTCATTCCGTTATATCCCAAAATTTAGAAGAAACCTAATTAATCAAATTAACATAAGTATCAAGGTATCATACATTTTCATTCACGTTTCATCCCAGATTCGTAAGTTTCATATAAATTTCAGAAGTTTTATAAACATTTTATCCTACAGTCAACAAAGATCTTTTCTTACCCGAGTCAACACAGATCCATATTTAAGAGACCAAAACATCGAGAAGAAAATGCATTCGTATTTCACCACACACAAAAACGAATCTTCACAGAAAAATTTCAGATCCAAACGAAATAGGGAAGAGACACGATCAGCCCTAGGGATCAAAGAATATAGGGAAAATTCTGGTCTACAAACATGTAGAACATAGATTCGAATCAAGCACAAAAATATGAACAAAAAATTCCAGAGCCATAAGAGAGAGGAGCTTGCAGCCTGCCATGTTGCTCGACTTGTCGTGCCTCCCGCCATCGAATAACGGTCCGGTCACCTCCAAAACCTCCTCCGCCACAAGATCTGTTCCAATGAAGTCACCAGGATGCCGCTAGGTCCCTACCCGCGTAGATGGTAGTGCGGAGGGGATGTCGGAGGAGCTTGTCCTCCGACGCGCTGGGAGGAGGAAGGGCTCCAGGGCATGGACATGGTGGAACGGTAGCTCTCCGCCGCCGATCTAGAGCTAGGGCTTCGCACTGAATAGGAGGATTTGATGGTGCACGATGCTAGGAATTGTCCGCGTACTCCCCGGGCAGGCGTTGGAGAGGATGCGCCGCGCCTGGCCCGTGTCCTCGTCCTAGGGGAGCGATGTGGGGGGGACGCCAACGGCCCCACACACCTTGTCGCGTGGTTGACGGGGAAGGGAGGATAAGGCGCGAGGGAGAGGCGAGGAGATGTGGCATCCCCAGCTCCGGCGAGGAAGGCAAGAGGGCAGGGCCATAGGGGTCTGGGGGCAGAGGAACGAGACGGGAGGGGCTAGAGTTAGGGTTTCTGTTTCAGTTCTTTTAAATAGAAGTGGTGGTATGGGGGTTAATTCATCACTTTTCTAGGGGTGCAAATGTAAAAATGCCTCACACTTTGACAAGTGGACTTTTCCGAATCTCAGAACAATCAACGGTTATGATGGGGTCGGGTGGCAAACATATAAGTGAAATATAAGCTCTGTGATGTTTGTCTCGTAATGATGGTAGGGCCACCCCAAAGCCTCCTCCTTGCAACACACAATCACAGATTGTGACATTTGGTTTGAGAAGCTTCTTATGATCTACAAAATCTCATATAGATTTATTTTTTCTTCTTAGGACATAACCTGACTTAGATGACCAAAATGAGAGAATCAAACACTTATTTCATGCCCAATTTTTTTTTATGTATTTGGATTCAGTACAACCTTCAAACCAGTGGCGTAGATTTGGGTATGACTAGGGCTGAAACTACACAACAGCAAAATTTCATGACGAATAATACGCAACACTCCTTTCATATAAGCACAATGCTATAGCCAAAGCACACCATAAATGCATCGATGACATTGTGAAATTAAAATTTAAGGTAATGTGCATACACGTGCGAGAAAATTTAAGGGATGAATTAAAAAGGATGGCATATAGTCACCATTTTGAGTAACAAATAAGGAAGACCACATTGGTTAGGATGAGTATAACTTTGACCTTGGTGTCCACTCCATCTTCTACTTCCTTGTGATCAAACTAAGTAAAATCGAACAATCCCCAATTCCAGCAATTGAGAATTATCTAGAGACTAAATAATTGAACTTGAGTTTGAGACGTTGAGGAGAAGAAGCGATTACCTAGAGGCTAGGACCCTAGGGTCTCCCATGACACACGCGAGTACTCCCTCCGTATCGAAATATAAGATGTTTTAACTTTTTCTAGACAATATGTATCTAGACATGTTTTAGTATAAGATGCATATGAATCTACACACTAAAACATGTCTAGATACATTATATCTATAAAATGGTAAAACATGTTATATTTTGATACGGAGAGGATAGAAGTCTACCGGACATGCACGGATCGCCCGAGCGTGCGCAGCGGCGGAGTGGCTATGTGAGGTAGAGCTCTGCCACTTTAGCACGAAGACTGCGGCGCTCTGAATCTGTTGAGAGAGCAGATCAGCCATGGCGGCAGCGAAATGACATCGTGAGCAACCCAAGTTCTCAAAGAACGGTCGTTCGTGATGCGAACTTGTGCATGACTGCATTCCCGTACAGAATTAGTGGTCTTCATAGTTGTCAGCCTCCGTAGTATATAGTCCTGGTTATCCTGGATCAATGCACCGTGGTGGGCTCTAGATGTTAAAATTTTCCAACGAATTACTAGTGGGATGCATGTATTACGTGGTCCACGACCAGGGCTGCAGCCCGGTCAGCCTGGGACGCTGGTGTGCCCTAGCCGGAGTTTCCATAGAAGCCACCCCCGGATAAGGTGGCTGATAGCGTCAGAGGCCCGCCTCCTACAACAATCAATGCACAATTCACATTCAATACATAATTCACATTGTCGGCTACAATAAATGCATGATTCCAGGTTACAACCAATACACAATTTACAATGTCTGCTTCATTCAATACACAATTCATATTGCCATCTACGATCAATGCACACATGCACAAAAACACACAGCTTACCAAGTTCAGTTTCGCCGAGCATGTTCACGCCGCAATCTCAGAGATGGCCCCCAAAAGCCGCCGAGTCGTCGTTCGTGAGACCCATTCGACGAAGCACCGACGAGTCATTGTAGACAGCCTCTTGGTTGAGGTCGATGTGGTAGCCTGAGTTCACGCCTGCAATCGGCGACAAAACCGCGTTCTTTAGGTCGACGGTGTCGTTCTTGCCGGGCGAGATGGAGAAACGTGTGTGTGTCGTCGGCACCATGGGTGTCTCATTGAAGTAGGACGGGGAAGGCGGTGAGGAGCTCCCACAAGGGACGAATGTGGTGCTACCTTGGTTCAATTCAAGAAGCATGTTGGCATGAAGGGCTTGCTATTGCGCCTTCTTTTGCTTCACTCGTTCTTGTCCGCCTTGTTGACCGGCGGAATCGAGCTTACGGATCTGCGCCAGTGTCAACCCCTGCAGAAAATCCTCCTCATGCTCCCGCTTCATCGCCTCCTTAAGTGGCTCCACACTCGATGCCGGCGAATTGTGAGAGGCCGCGGATCTTTGGCTTCATAGTCGAGCAAGACGAGGAGGTTTGTGGTGGTGGCAAACATGTGTAAATGGAGGAAAGATTTTTGGGGTTGTAGAGGGAGAGGAAGAATTTGGCGCCCGGCCTCTGCCGGACATGTCAATGACAAGTGGGCCCCGCCTGTCAGAGGCTATATCCGGCACCTCCGAGCAGTCCCCCAAGTTTGGAGGGTGTCTCAGGGGTGCCAGACAAAATGGGTTTGGCCCGAACACTTGGCGGGTACCACTGGGAGCGATTTTTGCGTCTGGTCCCCCATTGGGCCTTTGGGGGCTGCTTTTGGGTGCCGGTAAAGATGCTCTTAGAGGCAACAATGGCAATTATCAATGATCCACTAATGAGCAACATTAAGGAAACCATTTGTTCACCCTCTAACCTAGCTATAATCCTTAGGGCGCTCAAAATTATTAACGAGGAGGGCGTGTGGCAAGAGTAGCTTTCTAATAAATACTTAGGGGATAAAGTGTTATCTCAAGTAGAGGCAAAACCGACCGACTCTCCTTTTTGGAAGGGGATTATAAAAGTAAAGCATGAGTTTTTTACTCGGGGGCAGTTTTCCGTAGGAAATGGGTTGCAAGTTCGTTTCTGGGAGGACTCTTGGTTAGGTGACGAACCGTTGTCACAATCCTATCCATCTTTGTATAGTATTGTTGTTCATAAGAATGTTACGATGGCTGATGTGTTAGCCCATAACCCTTTGAGTATCCTATTTAGGAGAAACCTTTCTGGTGAAAGGACGGTATTTTGGTTAGAGTTGGTTGAGAGGTTAATGAGTGTGTCTCTCACTGATGAGACGGATTCGTTCCGTTGGAAGTTGACACTAGATGGGTCCTTCTCCGTAAAATCTTACTATGCTGATTTGTTACATGGTTCCACAAGATTTTTGCATAAATATTTGTGGAAATTGAAGGTTTCTTTAAAGATTAAAATATTTCTGTGGTTCTTTAACAGAAAGGTAATTCTGACGAAAGATAATTTGATTAAGAGAAATTGGAATGGGTGTAAACAATGTGGTTTTTGCGATTCAGATGAGTCTATTGAGCATTTGTTTATTCACTGCCCTTTTACTCGTGATATTTGGCGTCTCATTCACTTTACTTTCAGCATTTACCCTCCAACTAACGCTGCGAACATGTTTGGTAGTTGGCTAAATGGCATTGATAGAAAGACGAATGCACGAATTCGAATTCGTGTGGCGGCCTTTCTTTGGGCAATTTGGAACAGCCGGAACGATGTGGTTTTTAACAAAATAAACAATGTTCATTTTTTTTGCAGATTGTAAACAAGACGGTTTATTCTATTCAGACATGGTCTTTCCTCCTAACTGTAGACTAGCGAGAACTTATGGGTTCAGGTTGTGCCCGGCTGTTGGTGGTCGTGTGGGCTATTTACATCCGGGGTGGGTGGCTTAATACAAGACGTCTAGATGCATAAACTTGTTCGTCTTATTTTTGAGTGGCTAATCTTTGTCGCCACCTTGAGTGATCCGTGAATTGTAATAAGCTACAACTTTGGATTTTTTGTCTTTAATAAAAAAACCGGGTGTGTGCATCAATTTGATGCTGAGGCTGGGGCAGAGGCTCCCATTTCTATAAAAAAAAAAGCTATAATCCTTTGAGAAGCCTACAAGATTTCACATGGAATGGTCAACCTGATCCAAGCCCACAATTTTTGTCATGGTGATATGCTTTAGACCATTTCTGAAATAACTAAGCCAAAGGGTTATTTGTTTGATAACAGCCCACAAACTGTAATCCAACAATTCAATTTCAGCCACTAGATAACTTTCACAGCCCACAAGTATAGCAAAAGTCAACAAGGCTGAAGCTCATTAGTGTATATACACTATTTTTTTTTTGAAACCTTAGTGTACATACACTAGGTACAGGCAGCCACAAAGAATGGAAAAGGGGACACCGATCCAACATAGACGAAGGCTTGGGCAAGGGGGTAAGTACTCTCTTTATTTTTTTTGCGGGGGAGTGGGTAAGGTACTCAACCATGGCAACTTATAGTCTAGGAGAGCAAGACAACCAACAACTTGGTTGAGGAATCACATCTGCAGAGCAATTAAAATACCTGCATTAGCGTTTTATGGTATTCTTGTACGGATCCATGCAAATGTAACCTTTTCTATGAACTGTTTTTAGTGGAAATATAAACTTGGTATTTGCATTGACACTTGAGAGAATTTCTTAGAATACTGTCACTAACCCATTTCCCACCTGAATTCAAGTGGATCTTCCTTATTCTTGCTTAAGTCTCTAGCACTTGTTAAATAGTTGAATTCATTATGTATCACTTTGTATTCAGAATCAGTCCAGTAATTCAGGACGTGAGCTAGTGTTTTTTTACCGGTCCACTCATTTGCATTGAACTGTGGTGTCTTTGAAATGGAATTACACTACAGTTTCACTGTTGAACTTCTAAGTTTGTTCTCTTTCTGGCCAACATCTGTTCCATGTTCCCTGTATTTTTGTGCAGGATAGTATGTTCCGTATGCATCTCTTTTAGCATCCTGCAAATATACAGACAACCTTGCTATACATTGGTAGATAGGCAAGACACCCGTTTAAGACGAGTTGCATTTGCTATCCTCCAATGTATGTGTTTATAAGAATGTTAATATAAAGACATAAAGTAGTTTATCAAAAAAGACGAGTTGCATTTACTGCAATCTTGTTTCTCGCGTCTAGCAACCCTTTTAGCAGGCTGCGCATCAAACTTCAGCGCACGGCGCGTGCTCTTCGGTCCTGGAGCCGGCTACACTTTGGAGACGTGCGCCTGCAGCTCCATTTGGCGCAAGAGCTTGTGCTACGTCTAGACGTGGCACAAGACTCAAGGCTCCTCTCGCCACTTGAAAGTAGCTTCAGAGCACTGCTTAAACAGCGCATCACGGGTCTTGCCGCCATCATGCGTGCTCGTCGGCGCCAAGCTTCAAGGCAGACTTGGCTGCGGGAAGGCGACGCAAATACTAAGTTTTTCCACCTTAAGATCAACGCGCGCCGGCGCAAAAACTTCATTCACTCTCTCCGGTCTCCTGACGGCATCCACAGCTCGCATGAGTCCAAAGAGTCCTTGCTGCTAGGTCACTTCCAGGACGCACTAGGCTCCTGTACTCCTCGCGCTTCTTCTTTGGCCTGGGATAACCTTCAGCTCCCCTCGATACCCCTTCCTGGGTTGGACATCCCCTTCTCCGCGGCGGAAACATGGGAAGCCATTAAGGATCTGCCTGCCGAGAAGGCCCCCGGACCCGATGGCTTTAACGGTTGCTTCTTCCGTTCTTGCTGGCAGATCATTCGCTGGGACATCCTTGCGGCGCTTAACCACTTCTACAACCACGCGGGGGGCGACCTCTCCGACCTCAACACGGCCTTGGTCTGCTTGCTCCCCAAGAAATCTCCGGCCCTTGCAATCGGTGACTTTAGACCTATTAGCCTCATCCACTCCTTCGCCAAGCTGGTCTCCAAGATTCTCGCTAGACGTCTAGGCCCCCTTATGGGCGATCTTGTATCTCCGGCTCAGAGCGCCTTCCTCAAGTCTCGCAGCATCCACGAGAGCTACCTCTACGTTCGCAATCTGGCACGCTCGCTGCACCGGAGGAAGAAACCATGTCTTTTAGTCAAGCTCGACTTCGCGCGAGCATTCGACTCGGTTTCCTGGGAATACCTCTTCGAGCTCTTGCAGCAGCTGGGTTTTCCTCATCGCTGGCGTAACTGGCTTGCTACCTTGTTGGGATCTGCATCTACGCGTGTCCTGCTGAACGGTGCACCTGGCCCCTCGTTTCGTCACCGCCGTGGCCTTAGGCAAGGGGATCCGCTGTCCCCTCTCCTCTTCGATCTCGCGATCGACCCCCTGCACCGCCTTCTCGCCAGGGCCACCGACCTCGGGATTCTCTCGCCACTGCCGGCTCGAGAAGCGTCGCTCCGCGTCAGTCTCTACGCTGATGATGCGATCATCTTCATTAACCCGATCCGTCATGAGGTGCTTCAGCTGCTGAAGATCCTAAATAAATTCGGAGAGGCCTCGGGCCTAGTCATCAACGCTAGCAAATGTGCCGTGGCTCCCATTAGATGTCAGCAAGCAGATCTTAATAATCTTTTGCTTGGCTTTGAGGGGCAGACCGTGGGCTTCCCCATCACGTACCTAGGCATGCCTCTAGCCCTCGGCCGTCTGCGTAGTGTCCATCTCCAACACATCATCGACCGGGCTCGGGGTAAGCTCGCGCTTTGGAAAGGGAAGCTTCTCAACCCTGGCGGCAGACGTGCGCTCACTTCCGCGGTCCTCGACGCGCTGCCGATTTTCACCCTGACTACCCTTAGGGTCCCTAGGAAAGTGATCAAATCCCTAGACAGCATACGGCGTCGCTTCATCTGGGGGGTTGAGGATGATGAAGCTGCGGGTGGGAAGTGCAAAGTTCGTTGGCAAACCGTCTGCTCCCCGAAGGAGTTTGGCGGGCTTGGAGTCTTAGACCTGGACGCTTTCTCCCGCGCTCTCAGGGTTAGATGGCTGTGGCAAGGCTGGCAGCACCCAGATCGACCTTGGGTTGGCATGGAGGTCCCTTGCGACAGCATTGACGAGGATCTCTTCGCTGCTGCTACCGAGGTCTCCATTGGGGATGGAAAGATGGCTCGGTTCTGGTTCTCCTCCTGGCTAGGCTCGACTCCGTTGCGCTGGCAGTTCCCGCTACTCTTCAAACTCTCTAGGCGCAAGAGACGTACGGTGGCCGACGCGTTACATGCACATCGCTGGGTAGGAGACCTACGACATGCATCTAGCATGGACATCCTGGGCGACTTTCTTAGTCTCTGGCGGCTGCTTTGCAACGCGGACACCATCTTTTCCGCTAATGTTCCAGACTCCATCTCTTGGACAGCTTCTTCATCAGGCTGCTACTCGTCCAGCGACGTCTACAAGCTTCAGTTCGCGGGGAAAATCCGCAGCCCCTTGCTGGAGAAAGTCTGGGAGACTTGGGCACCCCCTAAGTGCACCATTTTCGCCTGGCTGCTTCTTCAGAACAGGCTATGGTGCGCGGACAGGCTTTTGCAGCGGCAATGGCCGAACAACTATTTCTGCCCCTTCTGTATGCGGAACTTGGAGACGGCGTGGCATCTGTTCTTTTCCTGCCCCTTTGCGAAATTATTCTGGCTTTCCCTGGCTACCTGGAGGAACTGCCACAGTCTGGCACCTCATACTTGGTCTCGCTGCGACACCGTGATTCAGGCCTGGGATGCAGTTGTCGATCTCTCTCCACCAACACACAGGAAGGGGATCCAGTCGGTGCTCACGCTCGGGTGTTGGCAGCTGTGGAAGGAGAGAAACAATAGGGTTTTCCAGGCGAAACCCTCGCCGCTGCGCCAGCTTCTGAACTTGGCGATGGAGGAAGCCAAGGAATGGGCATATGCTGGCGCCAAGCCTTTGCGCCGTATGATTTGGGAACCTCCGTGATTTTGCTGCTCTTTTGCCTTGCAAGGCGGGGCAGCACTGCCCTTTGCTGCTTGTTCAGCTACGGCTGTTTTTCTGTTTTTTTTCTGTTTTCCCTTTTCTCCATGACCTTTTGGTCGATGTAATTATTCTACCTTCTATAAATGGAAAAGCCAGCAATTGCTGGATCTTTCAAAAAAATAATTTACTCTAGTCCTACCCGTTTACTACATTCTTGTTTCTCACAACCTGAACAGAATATACTAGAGGGCAATAGTTTGGTTTGTTCGGCTGTGTGCATCATTTTGATGCAGAGGCCGGGGCAGAGGCTCCCATTTCTAAAAAAAAATAGTTTGGTTTGTTAAAATTTTACTGACCTCCTACATGCTGTTCAGAACCTTGATAAACCCGTAATAATCCAACTGTTGTCTCAGTCGCATAAACACAAAGTTGACGATCACGAGGATGAACAACGACAATCTGCATGTACGGATAATGCTCTCCACGTTCTGATGCTTGAAAGCAGAAACCTAGCATTCGTTAGACTGTGCAATCTGTTCATTCAGAGTCTGCAGTGTCGCTCAGTTATGCTTCCCCTTGGGACTCCACCCTTTCCCTGTGATTAAATGGAAAATTCAGGTGGGAGCTCACGCTCTCTCCGGCGATTACTCTAAAAGAAAAAATGCTTCATGACAATCTTGAGCTGATTCCCAGAAACCCAGTAAGGTAGGGTAGCAGACGTATAGCATATTCTTATGTACACACAGTTAGTTTGCACGCTGGTGCAGATATAGGAAGGCAAGGCAGCAGGTTCCACGAAATTTTGGCACTGCGCTGTGAGACTTGAGAGACAACTGTCTCAGTAGGCTGTCCTGCATCTTGGTTCGCTCTTTAGGATCAATTAAGTTTGGATGTTGTTGTATTCCTTTGCTCGTATTTCTTCAATCAATGATCTTTTTGATAATTAGTGCACGCCTAGTTTTTGTTATGATTATTAAAGATTCCGAAATCAAATATTGGGCTATCTGCCCGTCGCCCACTTATGAAGGATCACGGAGAACCACGGTATACATGTTCAGTTAACCAAAGATCCGGGACAGCATCAATCCTCGTTGCTCAATCACAATCCTTACATACTCTCCTTGGTTTGTGAGATTGTTCATTTCTCAATCGTTTCAGTATAGTTTCAGATTTAAGACATTCTCATCTCCACCTCACAGTTTCATTTAAATTCTAGTAAAGGTACCACCGACATTGCACATCATCTATGCTAAAATTTCACGTTTAACTTTACAAAAATTAGGAAAGTGTGTCAAAAGGGTCATTCCACGCTCCTTTCCCAACTGACTCCAAGATCACATCCATTGCAGTGGGGTAACTGAAAGTGAGGTTGGGTCTCATCCTATGCGACAGCCACTTGAAAACTTGGGACCGCTGAGTGTTCCCGCACAGTATAAATGGGGACAGGGAAAGAAGCCGTCCCATTTGGATTTCGGAACATTCCACTACATATATACGTTCATGCATCCATGATACTGGCAATCCAAGCATATACATCTCCCCTCTCACCCAGTTGCTGTTCCCCTCGTTTTCAGTGGGGAGCCGACTCCCTTTCTGAGCTCAAGAATTGGAGATCACAAAACGGGGATAAGGTTGCGCGCATGTCATGGCAATCGTGAAAAAAACCCGGCCGGTTTCGCTATCGGCCTGAACTGAACTGATTGGCTTTGGCACACGTTATGGCATGGGAGGTGCTAGATTAACAAGGTGATTAGGACTGTTTACTTTGCCCGGGCAGATCCGATTTAAGCACCAGCCGAAAATCAAGGCTCTAGGCCACTTCCTAAATGCACCGTGGTCCTTTCTTTTTTAACCCGTAGATGCTCATTCCTGAATCAAACCAGCGCCCCGACAGCGTTTTGTCCTATATTTGCCCCCGCTGGCCGCGCCTGGCCCGTTCCAGCACACTCGCCTCCTTGCACTTCCACCCCACCTTATCCCACCTCCTAGCTGCCGCTGCACCCATTTGGCCACCTTTGGCCGCTGTTCACACTCCCACCAGCACCAAACCGTTCGCCCTCGCCTCCATTGCCGGCCACGCCGCTAGTCCCGCACGCGTTTGCTTGCCTCTGCGCTGGATGGAACGCGCCACCGAGCACACCCCGAAGGATGCACACAAGGTGCTCATCTCTTTGCATGTCCCGAGTTCATCACCATTTCGATTGAAAATGGCGGACAGTGAAGATGAGTTCTTCTTCAACCACGTCATCATGTACTTGTCCTCCTCCGACGACAAATCCAAGGACGAGAGCGACATCCTAGTTTCCACTCTTGTGGTCAATGATCACATTGATAGAATGAGTCCAGTTTTCAAACGGTCCATACTCGGGCATGCGCCTGCCTTGTAGTGGGACAGAAAAGATGGCCATGTCCAGCTGTACAAGAACTATTTACATCTCACCAATCCAATGCACACAGTCAAATTACTCCGCCGCCGTTTCCGGATAAGAAGAGATTTCTGTATACCAATGTATAGCAAGGTTGTCTGTATATCCACCTCCTAGCTGCCGCTGCACCCATTCAACCACATTTGAGTTGCTATACCGGCTAAAACAGAACATTTCGACGGTCGTTTTGTAGAGTTGCAGAAAAAACAGCGTGGATTAAAGCAATTTTGGAGGAGATTATTCCCGGTTGAACCTAGGACTTCAGATTCCTTAAAACTTGACTGTAAAACCTATAAACTTCCCTTTGAGAAACATCATTTTCTTTTTAGTGCTATATCGGTAACGGAATTGAAGATTGTTTCGATTGCTCTCGTGCGAAAAACAGTGCATCGCCATAAGTATGTAATGGAAATTCAAATTATTTTGCTCCTTCTCGTGCGAACAAAAAGGTCATTACAGGGTACATCACTAGAGGAAAACACTATATAACATGCACAATTCTTCTGGATATCCACATTTTGTTTCTCACATGTTATAACACTCATTTGATGAGGAGGAGCAGGCATTACCATATGTTTATATATGAGGTGCGGGCGAAGAAGGAGACACACGATAAAAAGATATATATAGCCAAGCATTGTGAGCGGGTCGGCCAAAGTTGTACTCCCTCCGTTCAACAATATATGCCTTTCATTTGTTTAGGTATGGATGCATGCGGACACTAAAACATGTCTATATACGTCATATATTTTTTGAACGGAGGAGAGAGTAGTTACCATGAGAAAAAACACCATCTTTTGATACATGCCACGCTTAACTATGCACTCATGCTATATTTTTTGTTCTTAAACATTAGAGCAAGTTCAATACTAGAGCCAACAGCTGTCTATAAGCATTTTCCATATCATCTATAGTCAGCCATATAGGCAACATGTACAATAGTTACAGTAGCTAAAAAAACCGTTAGTTTATTAAGACAAGGCACATCCTTTACTCTCACAAAATATGTAGAAGCACGTGTTGCAGCTATGAGAGTTCAGTCTTTTCTCTCTCCTCCATGTCATTAGAAAAAATATTTTAATCCTTATACTTTGCTTACATAAATTTACTGAACTTGCTCTTAGAAGTTAGAACGCCCGGTTTATGCACGTGGAGATACTGAGGGGGGCGGAATGCCACCACCAAATCGTTTTTATGAAGCGGAAAGGTAGGAGACACGTGTCGAAGAGAAATACGCCGAACCAATTAATCGCCGAAGGTTGGTAGTTACCATGAGAAGAAACGTCATAGTTTGACAATTGTCGTGCTTAACTGTGTATTCACACTAGGCATTGTAGATTAGAATACGGAGTAATATACTTACGTAGCACGTCTCATTGCTATATTTCTTAGCTACTCACGAATATCCCAAAGGAGCAACCGATGGAAATCTAGCTAAACTGTCTCTATCCAAGCCTGCAACCTGCAACCTAACCAAGCAATAAAAATCCATGTACATCCAGGCAAATATCCCTTTCCAAGTTGCAACCTGTCCGGCAGTCCCAAAAACTTCCGCACAAACAAACAGAAGGAGTGGAATTCCAGAGCACGAGGCGAGCGCCGATGCGTCACCTCCCGTGCACAGCACCGCGAGCGCTACCCTCGCGAGGAGTGGGACAGCTGCCTAGCCGGCCAGGGGGCCACGCGACGGTGACGGCGAGAAGGTTCTTCCCCTCTTCCACACCGCCTCCGGATCACGAAACCCCTCTTTGTCCCCAAGCCGTTTCGCCCACTTTCCCGGCAAGATCTTCACCGCACCTGCAGGGCACGTTTCCTTCCTTGATCCGCCCACCTTTCCTCATCGGTTCCTCCACATACCTCCGGCGATCCACTGCGCTTATCATAAAACCCGCCCACCTGAAAAGAAAAGCCGAGACATGAATGGGGCCTAATTTTCGTTGGCGCGATGGCGAAAGATTCCTGCCACCATGTGCTAGATCGCGGCTGCTACCACGTCACGTGAATCTGAAGCTAAGATTTACTAGGAGTAGCAAGAAGAAGAAAGTGGCGATTTTTTGGAGCTAAAGGACAAGTCTATACCACCATGCGGCTGCCTAAATTGTGTGCCTAGCCCAGTAGGGTATTGATTAACTGATTGATCGTGCGACTGCGTTTCGACGGCTTTATTGCAACCACCATGTGATGTGCCCAAAGCTATATAAGCATGTGCAAAATGTTGTGGGCAGCTAGGGAAGAGATCATATAGAAAAAAGAGAGCGTAGGATCCGTGCCCGTTCTAACCCCAAATTTTGGCATGCTTCGTATCAATTTCATTCCTAGGTGGACACATGGTTTTGAAAGTAGGTTTGTCGAATTTGAGTATAGTGTATTTTTCCCCCCACAAAACAAACAACATCTTGATGATCGACTAGTGGCAGCACCTGCTCTCTCTATACCAAATTACAAAATGCGTTCGATGTGAACGCGTCTATATACACGGTGGCGAAGCCAGCTGACATGCAGAGCCCGGGAAAAGTACACTAGGCATCCGACCGGCGGCCATTTTCCCATATGAAATGTTAATCACGGGCAAATTACTCGATCGTTGTTTTCAGGCCGGTGCCCGCGCAGCTGCACGAGGTTGTCGGGCCCTAGCTCCGCCACTGTATCTACATACGGTTTAGAGAAAAAAATTAGTAGAACATCTCATAATCGAAACCAAGGGAGTACAAACGTACCATTACAAATCCATTCCGCTAACCAAGAAAAAAAAATCCATTCAACTTAACCCTACACTTTTCCTGATCTATCAAACTATATGCAATGTGATACGACGTCAGACTAGAACTGATCTCCACAAACTATATCAAAGTCTTTAGGTTGCAGATCTTTCAGGCATGGTCGGGTGAAAACCCGTCCCACGTCGTGGCCAAAGCCAGCGAGCATGTTGCCCGCGAACGCCACTGACTTTCTTGAAGGTGTCAATGTGCATGCTCTCTTCTCACTCATCGGCACCTCCGTGGGAAACCCTTGACGTGGAGTCCAGAGTCGAATGATGGTGCCACTGCATCGACATCCACCAGTCCCTCGGGTCAGATCAATCTCAATAAATCTTAAAATGTTAAATTCGAGTTTAAAAATGTTTAATTTTCCCCGTTGGATACGTATACATCTTTTCTAAGTATCCGAAAGATCGTATTCCAAGCTATCGAGAAAAACAATAAATTGGCGAAAGAAAAAATCGCTCTCTTCCCCTCTTTCCCAAATTTCTCATTTTTGTGCATATATTCTTTATAAGAGTACATACAAAATGTGCATATATAGTTGTATTCTTTATTTCAGATTTTTTTTGCTAAGACCTAGAAATATCATTTATGCTATTTTTTAACAAGCATCGTTGTGATCGGGAGCTGCTACCACTTTTTCCGGTAATGGATGGCATATATATATTCACAGGGAAAACCCCGGGCAACAACCGAGATACTACCAGATAAACTAGCGACGCCCATCTGCCCTGCACCATTCGTGCAAGATGACAAGCCGCAGACGAAGGGCGTAGCAGCGCAGACGCACAGGAGATCCAACTGAACCCGCCGGACTCCACTCCCGCCCACTCACCGTCGCCTTCCTCCCCGTCCAACACTCTTCCGCTCCATATATACCAGCAGCCCCAACTCCGCCTCTATCATTAGTCACTCGCCCCCGGAGCTCACCTCACCCACCCACCTCACCTCTCCCCCCCAATACCACGCATCCATGGCTCTCGTCCGGCAGCGCCGCCAGCTACCCCACCTCACCCTCCCGCTCGACCACTTCGCCCTGCGCCCGCCGCCCGTCGCCGTCGCGCCCTCCACCTCCTCCGACGCCCCCCGCCTCTCCGACTACGAGAAGATCTCCCTCCTCGGCCAGGGCAACGGCGGCACCGTCTACAGGGCGCGCCACCGCAGGACGTCGCAGCCCTTCGCGCTCAAGCTCTTCGCCGCCGAGGAGCCCTCCGCCGCCCGCGAGGCCGAGATCCTCATGCTCGCCGCCGACGTGCCGCACGTCGTCCGCCTCCACGCCGTGATCCCCTCGCCCGCGGCCGAGCAGCCGGCGGCGCTCGCGCTCGAGCTCGTGCGGGGAGGCTCCCTCGCCGGCCTCCTCCGCAAGCTCGCCCGCTCCATGGGCGAGCGCCCAATCGCCTCCGTGGCCCGGCAGGCGCTCCTCGGCCTCAACGCCCTGCACGCGCTCCGCGTCGTGCACCGCGACCTCAAGCCGGCGAACATACTCGTCGGCGCCGCCGGCGAGATCAAGATCGCCGACTTCGGCGCCGGCAAGGTGCTGAGGCGGCGTCTCGACCCCTGCGCGTCCTACGTCGGCACGGCGGCCTACATGTCCCCGGAGCGGTTCGACCCGGAGACCTACTCCGGCGACTACGACCCGTACGCCGCCGACGTGTGGAGCCTCGGGCTGGCAATACTCGAGCTTTACCTGGGCCACTTCCCGCTCCTCCCCGCCGGGCAGCGGCCGGACTGGGCCGCGCTCATGTGCGCCATATGCATCGGCGAGGCGCCGGAGGCGCCGGCCGCGGCGTCGGAGGAGTTCCGGGACTTCGTGGCGCGCTGCCTCGAGAAGGATTCCGGGAGGCGCGCGTCCGTCGCCGAGCTGCTCCAGCACCCGTTCATCGCCGAGCGGGACGCAGAGGAGGCGCAGCGCTCCCTCGCCGCGCTCGTCGCGGAGGCGGCGGAGCTGGGCGACCAATAGCCAAGCTGCCCGCCGGTTAATTAGGAAAGTTAGGAGCCAATCCATCCCAGCTGATGTGTACATAAATCTTCGCCACGGGGAGGAATAACCTGTCGCATGTGGCGTTCTTCTTTTCGCCTTTCTGCCATCCAATCCAAGGATTCGTTCGTTCGTTCGTTTTTTAGTTCGTTTTTACGATATAGTAGTCGCAACTTGGAAGCGACAATTTTGAGAAAGGCTTCCGGAGCTATATATAAAGGTTTCATGGAATTATCTCAACGATCTGTGATGCGCAAGGAAACTTCTCGAGCTACAAAAACCTTCGTTCCTATCGACAACTAAGCTCAGCTATCAGCAACGTATGATAAAAAAAGAAGCGCTCATTGAACGATGAGAAATTGACATCTCCTTTTCACAATATTGCAATCACTCTCGCTTTCTACATAGCAGCGCCATGGCGCATGTTCATCATAAAAAACAATGCTGCAATCGAGGATTAAGACTCCCTTTTCCATAAACAATTTATATTTATTTTGCATTCTATGGATATACATGTTAGTTAGAAACAGCGTTTAGGTGTAACAGAAAAAACTTGTGGAGCAAGCAAATATTTTCCGAGGATACGTTTGGCACTTAGATTGATCATGTTACAAAGCTTTCCCTATTTTTATGATTTGAAAAACTTTCTATGGTGTCATGCATATTTTGCTATAACAGACTATAAAAAGTTCATCGCAACACGCAATTTAACAACCGCAAACCAAGCCTAACAAAACATAGTATCGTACCCGTTAGGGTTTCTATCCTCCCGCTGGCGATTCGGCGGCGAGTATCCGTCTGCCCCCTGACCTTCGGCTCTGATTCGGATCTCAGCCGGCTTCGCCGCCCCTGTTAAATCTCCCCTCATGAGGGTTCTTTGTCAGGTGATTGAAAGTGGGCTTTCCTGCTTTAGCTAAGTAGATCTCATGTCGACGGCTAGTACTGGGTCGGCTAAACCGAGCGATGGGAAAGAATCCATGGGAAAACAATCTGGAGAGGAGGAGAACCACGTATCTTTCTCCGGTGCGGGTGATCCGGCCCTTGAGGAGGGAATTGGTTCCATGTTTGATCATCTAGTACTGGACGATGAAGAGTTCGATGACTTGGTGATTAAGGAAGAGGCACCTGCCCTGGTGGAGAGGGCCCGATGGATGGCAGTGGCAAGGGTAGTCTGCAACAAGAAATTCAGTCATGGTGCTTTCTTTGGGCAGATGCAGAACGCATGGAGCCCAGCCAGAGAAATCAAAATCCGTGCCATTGGCGATAATCGGTTCGTCATACAGTGCTTTTGTCTTGGTGATTGGGAAAAGGTGACTGAACGTGGTGCTTGGCTGTTTAGGGACTGGCATGTGATCATAGCTCCATACGATGGATTCTCAGATCCAGAAGCTATTGATCTTTCTTCTATGTCAATCTGGATACAAGTTCACAAGATCCCGAAGTTGTGACCAAACTGATTGAGCGTAATTGCGGGAAAGTGATTAAGGTGGAGATGACACCATCTGGAAATTTCAGAGGGGACTACATACGTGCACGCATTAAGCACGTTTGTGTCGATCTCACATGGAGGGAAGCACTCTCTGTTTGCGGTGAAATTCGAGAAGCTAGGCATGTTGTGTTACGCTTGTGGACGTGTAGGCCATTACTACAAGGAGCGTGGTACTGCACTGTTTGAGGAGAAGAATCTGAAATATGGCGACTGGATCTATGTGACTCCCCCCTCAAGTAGGGTGAAAGTACACTATGGTCAACTAGAGAGGGATGAATAGGTGACCTACAAATTTTAATCCTTTTTCACTTTTAGATGGACTTTAGAAAGTAAAGAACTTGGTTATCTAGATGTGCAGCTAGGTAGACACCATATGTTATAAGAAACAAGTACGCAACGGAAGTAATATGCAAGGCACAAGATAACCACAAGTGAAAACACAAAGATAAGGATATGTTTCCCGTAGTTCTTTCTTAAAAGAAGTATGTCTACTTGGAGAGGTGGGGAGCTAACTAGGCGCTCCTCAATAGCACGGTTGTGCACACCTTGTTCTCCTTGAGCTTCTCCGGTGAGGGAGATTCTCGTTTCCACTATGAGATCGACTTGAAGGCGTTGACCAAACCTTTACAAGTGGTTGAGACTACTCCACAAGTGAGATGGAGGCTCTCAACGATCCGAAGCCTTCTTGCTACAAGGTGGAAGCTACAAGCACTAGGGTTTCTCTAGGATGACAAATTAACCAAGAGATATACAATATCTCAAGAGGTATGGTATGGGAAAACAATTTTTGGCTTGGTACAAAGGTGGATCTAGGCCTCCTCCATCAGATCCTTGAAGGGCATCGAGTTTGGTTGGAGGAGGAGGGAGATCTAAGCGTTTTGAGCTCTTGAACAATGGAGGAGAGAGAGGAATGGAAGAACTAGCTGTCTAGAGGAAGAAGACAGATATTAATAGCCTCCTCCAAAATCTGACAGTTGCTGCTCTCGAGGGTCGAAATATTCCGGTATTAGTACCAGAAATTTCCGGGGTAGCTGGGCCGGATATCTGAAATCTCCGGGGGCGGATTATTGAATAATCCAGGGCCGGAAATTTCCTGCCAAATTTCCGCCCCCATATCTGCGAGCTGGCAGCAGCGACGCATCCGAATTTTCGCTAAGGACCATGGGCCGGAAATTTGCCTCGGAAATTTCCGGGCAAATTTCCGCCCCTGCGTCTGTGAGCGGGCAGCAGCGACTCATCCAATTTTTGCTAAGGATCAATGCCCCGGAAATTTCCGGGTAAATTTCCGCCCCAGCATCTGTGAGCGGGCAGAAGGATGCTAGGACTTCACCATCTGGAGCCTCGATTAGGCCGGAATATTCCGGTGCTGAGGCCGGAATTTCCGGCCTGTATGCACCGGAAATTCCGGGCTAGATTCCTGAATAATCCGACTGCAGTTATTTGCTTCTTCAGAAAAACCTTTGTGTATCTTCTCGAGGATATTATCGTTGATCATATGCGAGGCCAGCTGTAGACACTTAAACCATATTGTTAGTATACATACCCGCGTTTTTATCATCACCAACATCATTAGAGGAGACATGAGCTTTCAATCTCCCTCTTTTTGGTGAGTGATGACAACACGGGTATTTGCATAGTGATAATCTAACAATGCAATAGGAATTAAAACATCACAGATAATCATAACTAGAGACAGGCCTCCCAATAATATAAGTTCACGAATAGGAAATCCATGAATAAACGGTCACAAAGAAAACAAAGTTCGAAAAACACGAGAGATAAAGAACCAGCCCACCCTAGCAAATCCCCGCGATCTCTAGATCTTCTCCCCCTTTGGCATCAGGATACCAAAAAGAGAGAAGGATGCACTACGTCCCAAGGAACAAGCTCTAGTCCATGGCATCATCATCCTCGGCATGCTCCGCGGAGTCTTCCTCCTCACTAGCAGTGGCGATGTCATCATCATCAGGAACATCGAGATCCCAGTCCACATCACGGTTGCTCCAGTTGCGGTAAGGAATCTGAGCACAAAGAGGAGCATGAACATTGGGCATGTTGAGGGTTGTCATCATGGAGCGCTGGTTCTCTAGAATGGTGCGGCGCTCAATATAGGCATTGTAGTTCTCCTTGTGGATGCAGACGTTCATGCACATCACTTTCTCAATGGCATGAACAACCCAGGAGCGCTTCTTGGTAACAGGCGGAGCCTGTCTCATGCGAGGATCACGGTGTCCCTGACCGGTGGCACCAACATCATGTGCAGCTTGCTGAGTGTGAGCGCTCTTCTTGTACAGTTTCACATCCTTGTGGGTCTCACAATCCAACTCAAGATCTGCACGAAGATCAACAGGATACCTGGACTTGATGAGCTTCATGATGTATGGTGCATAAGGTGGCACCTTGCGGTGGAAGAGAGCGAAGTGGATCTCATTGAAGATGAAGTCCATCACATCAATCTTGTGGCGCTCAGTATCCTCAAGATTACCCTCGGCGAAAGTCAGGAAGGCATGGTGCATGAGGTTCACCAAACCGCCACGGATCTCATCATTGTTGCCACCACTAGGGGCAATGGTCTCCCGGAACATACGCAGAAGGATGTCATAGATAGCATAGAGACCCTTGGCAGAACCCACAACACCTCGAGGACCATACAACTCAACCAACTTGTTCTTTTCATACTCCATGCCGTGAATGTGCATGCGAGCACCCTGAGGAACATTGAGGCGAGCAAACGGATACCCGAGATCAAAAGCAAAATCATGGAACGTGGCTATGAGCAAGTGAGGGCCAGACATCCAGGTCATACCAATCTCCTCAACATCATCAATGACCACGGTGGCGAAGAACTGCTGAATGAAGGTGGTGTTGTTGGAGCATTGGGTCTCCATGAGAGGGCGCATACCAAGGAGCTCAGCAAGATTGAGAGAGTTGTTGAAATAGGCAGGATTGGCAGCCATGTGTGCAAAGTTGATGTACTTCATTGGGAAGACAGGCTTGCTCATCGCGGTGTAGACCTGCCTGTACAGAGTCTCCTGCTCCACATGCCAGAAGCAATAATCAATGATGGGATCCTAGGGGCCCTCAGTGTACCATGCCTTGGAGCGCCAAGCTTTAAACTCAGCTACGGACATGGTGGCCAGGTTGAGAGCGGTCTTGCCATGTTGCTTGTTGGCCCGACGAGCAGCCCTGTCGGCATTCACTGACTCTCATACTCTTGTTGTTCATCACGCTGACACTGACGAGTCACGGCTTCGTCAACAAACACACCATCATCATTCTCCCTAAAGTGGCGCCACCGCTTGCGAGAGCTACTCACCTTGGGCCTAGAGATTGAACCATCCGCGAGAAAAGAGAAAGCAAACGGAAAAGAAAAGCAAAAAACAACATCAAAAATGGGGCTCACATCTTGAGGAGTGGAATAATGAGATTTCTGTAAAAGATTCAGAGCAGGCCGGAAACTCCGGTCCTTGCTGAAATTTCCGGGGGGCAGAAACTCCGGCGCGGGGCCGGAAATTTCCGCCCCTGGAAAAATCGCATTAGGGTTGCAAATCCAGGCATGCAACTAATCTAGAACTAGATAGGAGTACAAGGGGAGGAACAAAGATGAAAAACTGGACTGCTAAGAGGGAGTTCAAACCCTAAAATCGTGAGAGATCGAATCTACCGGAAACCCTAGATTGCAGAGAAAACGTGGCACATACCAGGATCCATGGATGGGGAACGGATGTGTGGTCTCTTGATCCGCAAGGGGAAGATGGAAGACGAGGAAGGGAGGCGACGGGGCCTCCCGGGGAGCTCTGAGGCGGCGGCTGCGGTTGGAGGAGGAGAGAAGGCGATGGGAGGGAAAAAAAGATCTGGGAAAGCCCCTCTCGTCGCCTATTTATAGGCTCCAACTTCTTACCCCGGAATATTCCGGTGTGAAAGCCGGAATTTCCGGGGGCCAGATATTTTGGCCGGAAATTCCGCCCCAAAAATCTGGGGTGCCTTCTGCGAGGGGGCACAAAGGATCGGAGGAGAATTTCTGGGCAAAATCTTGTCGTGGATTGGAAAAGACAGATGCCATGGGATGGCTAATGTTTGGGGCTGATGGACGTTGGAGGTATCCAGGGAGGGATCGCACGCCTAGATGGCGCGCTCACAAACACTGCAAACACAACGATCTACCCAGGTTTGGGGTCCTCGTGTGGAGGTAACACCCCTACTCCTGCCTTTCTCTCTGTATTATGCTCAGCCGAGTAAACGAGTTCCTATCTCTCTCTCTGTGAGTAGCGAGCATCGCAATAAATGAGCCAGTGAGTCACGTCCCTCGCGCAGGAGGGGGTAGGCCACCTTATATACTGGTGGGCAACCACTATTCTATGAATAAAAAGGACAGAGCTGGAAAACTCCACTGCACAGCCGCGCACGCGTCCGCGCATGCTTCCGTGTTTCCGCTGACAGCGTCGCCGAAAGTCTCCGCGGTAGGCCGCTGACATGTCTTGTCCACCTTGTCAGTCTCTTAGGGTAGGTCCCTGACACGTTCTGTCCCTCTTGTCAGTGACAGGACTTGACAGCTCCCATACCGTACTGCTCCCACGTCTCTATGCTGATAACCACGCACCTAGTAAGTTGAACCGCACGCCGGTACGGCCCCTGGATACGCGGGATTCACCTCAACGGCTCCATTGACTTTGTGCCCGAGTAGGCCAGCAGATTCTCTATCCGGATCACCCGGGCGCTAACCGGTTGGTCCAAACATCTAGTTGAATCTTCCATCTCACCTCTTGTTATTCCTGCCGGATAGCGCCAACCGGATACCAGCTTATCCGGGTAGCCGCCCTATCCGGCCTATGCCAACTCGGTACGGCCGAATCTCGGCAAGTAGTATATTGAACCTCATTTCTTACCTGCCTTACCCCTACTCGGGGGTAACCCCCGACATTAGTCCCCGAAGCTGGTAGGGTCCGGTGGACTTGGACATTGGGCCCTGCCATCTTAAACCAAAATAGCCTCTGTGATGAATTTCATCCGAGTTGCACTTCAACTCGGTCGCTCAGAATTTGAACTCGGATCTCTCCGTTGTAATCTATGGGGTTTTCTTCATTGTGCCGGGTAGACCAAGCCGACCTAGATCCAGCCAAGATCCCAACACTTGGCCAAATTTCCAAGACTTTGCTGCTCGAACCAGAGCGTCCCTATCTTCGCGTGTAAGTCTCTGCATGTGTCACGCAACCGCTGCCCACGACGCCTCGGGTCTAACGCGGTTACGTGGCACGCGCGTGCCACTGCACGCCGGGCCCATAGGCCGTTGCGTCGCTTCGCATAGGTACTCGAGTACCCACGATGTGCGACGTGGGATTAACTGCGCCCATTACGCGCGAGTTACTCGCTTTATGCGTTTCTAACGGGCGTGGTAACCCCCCATGCCGCACGATCTTCTCCACAACCAATCACTCGCCATAACTGCACTTGGGGAGGTTTAAATACCTCCGCGCCGCCCCTCGTCTGGGCTTCCTCGCCACTTTCCCCCAGCGCCTCCTCTTTTCCATCGTCATATCCGCAGCGAACTCGCAGTGCCACCGCGAATCCGACGCACGCCGCCGCTCGATGCGCAGAGAGGAGAGAGATCCGTCTCCGCACGCCGCCGCTCGCCGGAGCGCACCCGAGAGCGCCAGGGTCCTCATCGAGCAGCAGAGTCATCCTCGACCTCGCGCCGCCGTCGCTGCTCAACCACATCGCATCTCCTCCGCCTACTCCCCAAGTTCTTCCTCGTCGGAGAGATCCGGATGGAGCTCGAGCCCTGCCGCATATCTCTAGCAGGAAGATCCTCCCTCGAAGTGCGCCAACTGGGAAGGCTCAGATGTCAAGGCCAGCGACTGCCAGTGGCTGCTCAACACGCGTCGGGTGCCTCCCGGCGTCATCTGCAGGCCTCCCGACGACGAGCTGGGGCCAACCCCTGGCCCCGGTGAGTATGTCGTATTCTTGAGCCATTTCAAACGCGGCTTCGGCCTTCCCTTCTCCAGATTTACGCAAGATTTCTTCCGCCATTTCGGCCTTCAACCCCACCATCTCCCGGCCAACGCCGTTGCCATGTTATCCACATATGTTACTTGCTGCGAGCCTTTCTCGGTGTCTACCCCATGGTAGAAATTTGGGCAAAATATTTCTTCTTCCGTCAACAAGTCCTTCCCAATAAGGCTAACCGGACTGCCCCCAAGGTGATGACGCAAACAGGAGCAGCCATGATCATTCAGCGGACTCCGAGTAGCCACCCGCGGGTACTAGGACTGGACACATGCCGGAAGTGGCAGAGAAGGTTCTTATATGTCAAGAACCGCACTCCAGTAGAAGGCGAGCAGCAAGTCGACCTCATCAAGCTGCCAGAGTTCAGGAATGTGCCCCCCACCGAGATGAGAAATTGGGGCTATCATCCCAGGAATACAGTAGCAGATGTGAACCGGTCAGACGACCTGCTGAAGGAGTTGATTATGCAGGGACTCCGAAAGGACGGCCTGATTGCTACCTGGGTGGAGCGCCGGGTTCTCCCTCTCCAAGAACAGGCGCACACAATGTGCTTCATGGGTGGAGCCCGTGATGGCACCCGGACAACCACCTTCGAGCTCACCAAAGAGGAGGTGGTAATCTGGGCCAAGTCCATCCTCCGGGCCACGCTCTCGGACACTTGGTTTTACGGTTTTGCGCCGTATAGCCGAGACAACCCAGCCCCCAAAGTGATTACTCTTCTTTATGGACTTAGCTGATTTTGCTTCTTGGTTCTTAACACTCCACCGAGTAGGAGGTATCTTGGATTCTCTCCCTTAGGCTTAGCCCAATATTCTTTGTGTTTGCATTCTATATCGAGTAGGACTCCTCTGTTAGGACTTAGCTTATTATTCTTTGTGCTTGCATGCTACACCGAGTAGAGCCTCAAACCGTTTCCCTTTTTAGGACTTAGCTTCATATGCTTTGTGTTTGCATGCTAGACCGAGTAGAACCTCCACTCGGTTATCTTGAATATAGTTTATTCCTTATGCTCTGTGCTTGCATACTTAGGTCATTCCTCGCCAGAAAATAGAGGACAAGGCCAACCATGAGCATAACTGGCAGTCGGATAGGACCGAGGACGACGCAGAGGCGTTTGACATCCAGGATACGCTCTGTATCCCGCTCGCCGGCCAACATGGTAAGTCCCGAGTCTCCACCTCAATCCGGGACTGGTCCGAGGACGATGAAGGTGACCAAGTCCACTATTGCCTGACCTTTAATTTACTCTGGCTTCCTTTCTTACTCGTATTGGCATTTGCCCTAATTGTTCGCAGATGAGGTGGAGGAGGAAGAGCCAATAGACGCGCAGCCCGTGTCGATGGCTGCCCCCACCGGAACGAAGAAGAGGCCGGGCAGCGGAGCAGTTGAACCCCCTACCAAGAAGACGAAGGAGACCACTAAGCGCACCACTGGGCGCAAGAAGCGCCATGTCACGGACGGGTAAGTCCAACTGAGAAGTTCTATGCTATGCTTCGCGTTTGCATCTCTTTGTCTTTTCTTATTCTCATGCTTTGTATTTGCACCTTTCTCATTCTTCATTTCTTTCTTCTCAGCAACGCGCTTGACGCTGACGCTACCAATGCGCCACCCAAGCCGAGTGCGCCCCAGAACATCGTGGATCTCACCGCTGACGAAGGGGAACATCAGCCAGAGGAGAGTGCCAAGGTGCCCTCTCCTGTCAGGGAAGAGCAAGAACTCGGTGCCGACAACACTGGCACCGAGATGGAGGATGATCGGGTTCCGGTGCGCCGGAGCCCAACATTGAGCAACCAGCAACGGAGCCCCCCACCTAGACTCGGCAGTCCACACCAGAACCTGTTTCTGAGCCGCAACAGTCAACACCGACAGCACCAAAGCCGAGTGAGCGGCAACCAACACTGCCAGCACCACAACCAACTCCGCAGCAACAACCTCCTAAAACCTGCCGCCGAGAAGCAACCGACACTGCCATCAGCAAAACCGACTCCACATCAGCAGCCTCCAAAACCTGCCACCGAGAAGCAGCCAACACCCCCAGCAGCACGACCAACCCCGCAGCAGCAGCCGCCCAAAGAACAACCCAAGGGAGCTGCAGGTCAAGCCGGGCAGCAGCAGCCACAGCAGCAGCGGCCAACACGATCTTTCGAGTACCCGCTGCCAGGTGCTAAGGAGGCCGGATGTTGCGGCCCAGAGTGGCCCTATCACTCGCAGCACCAAGTTGGTGCAGCACAAAATTCAGTTCGGGTCCAAGGAGCAACAAGCTGCCGGAGCGGGAATCAGCGGAACCGCCGCCCGTGTGAGGTTCCCCGATCAGTGGCGCGAACTGCAGGAGGAGCACAAGCAGCGGCAGGAGCACGAAAACGAGCAACACGAAGAGCTAAAGAGGAGGAAGAAACTCGCCGCCACCGGATCCAAAGGCAAGGAGGGTACTCTGACCATCCACTTTGTCGTTCCAATAACGGAGCTTGCCCATGAGCTCCGAGAGGACATAGAAACTGTCCTGGACCGGATAGGCCACGTCGAATCGGACTGGGACAGCAGGAAGCTCGGCCATCCGGAATGGGATAGCACGAGACTTAGCAGCCTGGACAACTATCGGCAGGCCTGGAACAAAGCAGATGCTGGCCCTGTCTCGATGGCCGTAGCCGCGTCCAGCAGTACCTTAGCGCACAAGATGTACTGTCTGCGCAAAGCTACTGAAGATTCCGAGAACACCAACCGAGTAAGTATATTTCTTAACTATCCGGATTTTTGAGTTGCAAACTTTTCCATTTTTCTTCTGCCTCTTTTCTATCTACCATCCAGTCCCCGAGATTTGGGCCGAGTAGGCAAGGCTCGACCGAGTTGCAGTCTACTCGGGCCGAATCTTCCCACTCACATTGCCTCATTCTTCTCTTCAGGAATGCACTCTAACCCGCACCAAGCTCTTACGCCAACTCCTTTGGTCCCACTGGGCTGTCAAGGCAAAGAACCGGGCACTGGAGGAGGAAAAGGGCAAAAGAGGTAATCTTCATTCTCACCGAGTTACTGTTTATGCCTTACCGACATCAGTTTTCTAACTCGGTTCATACTTCCCAACTCGCAGCTGTCCTGGAGCAAGGCATCATGGATGCTACTACCAAGATCTCCTCGTTAGAGAGTAAGTACCAGCACTTTGGTTTGTGTGTTTTGTGTTTACGCCAATTTTTCATCTCTGTTCAAGTTTTGCTTCTCTGCAGGTGAGTATAAGGCCCTTGCCGACAAGCACCAGGACTGCGAAATCATGGCTCTATCAGCGCAGAGCAAGATTTCTTCTCTGGAGAGTAAGTGGAATTCCCTTTACTTCTATTCACTCTCTGTCTCTTCCTTGTGAAACTGACCAGGTTTCTCTCTTCCCAGATGAGCGCAAGGCCTTCCTCGAGTAGCACCAAGGGTGCGTCACTCCAGTCGAGGTGCAGCAGCAAGTGCAGGCCAGGGAGGCCAAGTTGGAGCAGGATCTGGCTGCCAAGAAGGAGGAAGTACTCAAGCTCAAACGCGAGTTCGCTGGAGCCCTCAAGTCGGCACTGCAAGCCGAGACCGTCAAGAACGAGGCGCTGGAGCGTGCATCTGTCGATAAGCTGGAGCTGGAAAGGGAGATTGATTCCCTCAGAGCCCGGAACAATGATCTTGACACCATGCTAGTCAGCTCTTGGAGTCGGCTGGATAAAGAGCTTGCTCTTGCAGAAGGATGGTCTGGCCGGCTGAAGGATCTCGTCACTGACCTGCGCTCTAAGTTGCTATTCCTCTCTGACTTGTTCCATTCGGTTTCTTCTACCCGGTTTCTCTTTTTCAGTTCTTCTTATCTTGTTTCCTTACTCTACCCAGCATCACCTCTCTCAGGGACCTTCCCGGACCTCAATGCCACTGCCGAGGAAGCTGTAGCCAAGGCCAGGGCGCTGCGGAAAGATCTTGGTCATGATGTCTCCAACTCAATTTTCATTGATGACCAGATCGAAAATATCAAGACCTGGGTTCATCTTCTCAAGTGCCTGGGCACCACTCTGGTGTCCACTGGGATGCGCCTTCACAAAATCTTCTGGCCTGACACCGAGCTCCCGACCACCATCAATCAATTGGCCTCCAAGCTGGATTACGCCAAGGTGGAGCTGAAGAAATGGCGCGCCTCAGCAGCCCGAGCTGGCGCATATGAAGCCCTTCACTTCGTGCAATCCTGGTACGAGAACCTGGACCTCGAGAAGCCCAAGGATCTCTGGAACAAGTCCAAGTGGACCCTCCAAGATGAGTACATCCAGCGCCGCAAGGAGACCGCCTACCGGCTTGCCTCATACGCCGACACCGTCGAGTTCATCGACGGCCCCACATAGCCGGATACGGACGTTGAAGATGATGATGAACAAGATGACGTTGATGACGATGGTGAGGATGGGAGCAATGGCGACGAGGAGGAGGAGCAGGACGAAACCGGCGACGAAGGAGTCGAGCAGGACAATGACGAGGAGGAGGCCAAGATGGGCGGCGATCAGGGGACGACTGAGCCAGAAACTAGCTCCGAAGAAGTCTGGACTGACCCGCAGCCCACTGCCTCCGCTGGAGCTGTCACCACCGAGATGGTGATTGCCACTCATGTTCCCGAGTTGGGCGCAACGGGGACCGCAACCGAGGACGTCGCATCTGGGTCCGCTCCTCCAACCTCAACTGCTGCCTCCAAGGCCGTCTCCGCGCTCGCTTTCGAGTCTTCAGATCTATCCAGCGCAGAGGCCAACTCCACTCCCTCGACAATATCTTAAGTTCCTGCTCTTACTTTAACTCCAAACTTTTTATCAGATCCCCGGTATGCCGGGTGCAGATGTATCCAACAGTTTATTGTTTCAAGTGCTACTCTGTTCTATTAAGTTTCTTAGCAAGACTGGCTCAATGCCGGATTGCGTTAAATGCAAGTCCCCGAGTTGCTTTTCTTATCCACCCAGTTCTTTTGTCTTTGCTCTTACCTGCCACTTGTGGCTTTTTGGTAGTCGAGTCACAAGATTTCAAAAACCGAGTTTCTAATACTTAACCACTTTGAGATTTGAAATTAACGCTGCCCAACACTTAGCCGAAAACATGGAATGAAAAGACACCCTACTCGGTTGATACACTCCTTTTTTCCTTAGCAATTTTTCGTGTGTTTGTTGACCTTTGGCTTGTTCTCTTGCCTTCCATGAAGCCGGGTTGCGGACAGCAGCAAAGTCGAAGAGTTGGCCCTTAGGTTTAAACACACAACTAGACATGCGCGTGAAATTTTGAGTAGACTAACCGAATAGGCAAAGTAAAGAAAGTAATCAACACAGAGAAAGTTTGGCATAGGCAGTCCCCGAGTTCAAATTCGGAGTGCCGACTTGGAAACGAACTCGGTTAAGGAGATACATACAATGTTTGTTCAGGAATGAAAACGACGGAGTAGAATTCCTCTCCGGATTTATCCGCCCTGTTCTTCTGTGGTGCATGTGCGTCGATGAGGTAATATGCATCATTGTGCAGAACCTTGCTCACAATGAAAGGAACTTCCCATGGAGGGGAAAGCTTGTGCATCCCGGTTGTGCGCTGCACAAGCCTCAACACCAAGTCTCCTTCTCGGAAAACCCTTGAGTTTACTTTCCGGCTATGATAGCGTCTCAGATTCTGTTGATATACAGCTGAGCGCGACAGAGTTAACTCTCTTGCTTCTTCAAGCAGATCAACATCATCTTCTCGGGCTTCTCTTGCCTCTGATCAGTATAGAGGGTTATTCTCGGTGAGTCATGCTCAAGGTTAGTGGGCAACACGGCCTCTGCTCCATATACCAGGAAGAATGGTGTGTATCTGGTTGATCGGTTAGGGGTAGTCCTTATACTCCACAACACCGCTAGCAACTCATCTAGCCAACACCCAGGTGTTTTCAGCAATGGTTCAATCAGCCTTGGCTTTATTCCGGATAGGACCATGCCATTTGCTCTTTCAACTTGTCCATTCGAAGCCGGATAAGCGACTGATGCAATGTCTAGCCGGATCCGCTTCTCCTTACAGAACCGAGCAAAAGCTCCCTCAGCAAAGTTTGTCCCATTATCCGAGATGATCCCATGCGGATAGCCATACCTTAGGATGATGTCCTTCAAGAAGCTCACTGCTGTGTTTCCATCACACTTCCGGATTGGCTTCACTTCAATCCATTTAGTGAACTTATCAACCATGACCAAGATGTGAGTCATATTTCTCCGAGCTAGCTTGAAAGGACCCACCATATCCAAGCACCAAACAGCAAATAGCCAAGTGATGGGGATTGTCTTCAACTCGGAAGCTGGCATATGAATCTTGCTTGCATACCTCTGGCACCCATTGCACTTCCTCACTAGATCTTCTGCTTGTTGCAAGGCAGTGAGCCAAAAGAATCCATGTCGGAATGCTTTCTTGACTAGGGCCCGAGATGAGGCATGGTGCCCACATTCTCCTTGGTGTATTTCTGTGAGAATTTCTTCTCCTTCTTCTGGCTCAACACAACGTTGGAGTACGCTAGTAACACTTCTCTTGTGCAGCTCTTTGTTGATGATGGTGTAGCCCTTGGATCTTCTTTGTATCTGCCTGGCTGCAACCTTGTCACTCGGCAAAGTGCCATCCATTAGAAAGGATAATATGGGCAAAGCCCAACTCGGTGTCTCCCGCGTAGGAAACACTGGTTTGTCCACTTCCATTGGATTAGTTTCCATGACTTTCTCCGAGTTGGAGACGAGTCCCCCAGTCCCCGAGTACTGAGAAATGATCCCCTCGATGAATGCGACAGTCCCCGGGTTTGCAGAGGCAGTCCCCGGGTTGGATGGAGCAGTCCCCGAGTTCTCTTTTGAGCTCTCCCAATCAATCTCCATTGGGACAGCTTCTGAGTCTGGTAGAGCCGGGATGAATATGGAATCCGAGTTGGTGGATGGCTTGATAGAGGGCTTCCTCAAATGTTCCAGAGCAATCCCAGGCGGGATGAACTGCCGAGAAGACCCCAACTTGGACAGAGCATCTGCTGCATCATTCTCAGCTCGGTGGATGTGATGGAATTCACACCCATCTAAGAATTCGGTCATATTCTGGACGAGGAACCGATAAGATGCCATGTTGGCATCCAACGCGTCCCAAGTCCACGAGACTTGTTGAACCACCAGGTCTCAGTCGCCATAGCAAACAATCCGCCGGATTCCAATCTCCTTGGACACTTTCAGCCCATGGACCAAGGCCTCATACTCGGCAACATTATTGGATGCCGGGAAGTGAATTTGAAGCACATACTTGATCTGGTCCCGCTTGGGCGAGGTGAGTACAACACCAGCACCGAGACCTTCTTTTACCTTGGAGCCATCGAAATGCATCCTCCAGAAGTTTGTTTCTGGCAAGGGAGGCTCATACTCCATTTCGGCCTAGTCAACAAAGAAATCAGCCAGGGCCTGGGATTTGATGGCTTCTCTTCTTGCATACAACAGGGTGTAAGCAGCTAGCTCAATTGCCCACTTGGCCACCCGGCCACTTGCATCCGTATTGCCCATGATCTCCGAGATGGGAGCAGTGCTCACCACGGTCATTGGATGCTCCTGGAAATAGTGCTTGAGCTTCTTGGCACCCAGGTAAACCCCATAAGTCATCTTCTGGTAGTGCGGATAGTTTTGCTTGGAGCTGGACATCACTTCGCTCAGATAATAGACCGGTCTCTGCACCGATTTGCCTTCTTCTTCTCGCTCCACCACCACCACCACGCTCACAACTCGGTTGGTGGCTGCAATATAGAGCAACATTAGCTCCTTAGGCAGTGGGGATGCCAGGACAGGAGCATTGCCCAACATGGTCTTGAGCTCCTTGAATGCCACATCAGCCTGTGGGGTCCAGACAAACCTGTCACTTTTCTTCATGAGCTGATAAAGAGGCAAGGCCTTCTTACCCATTCTGCCCAGGAACCGGCTAAGGGAAGCCAGGCACCCGGTAAATTTCTACACATCCTTCAATGACCTCGGCAAAGACATGCTCTCTATAGCTTTTATCTTTGAATGATTGGCCTCAATGCCCCGACTGGATACCAAGAAGCCGAGTAGCTTGCCAGCCGGGACGCCAAATTTGCACTTGGTTGGGTTCAACTTCATCATGTATTGGCGCAAGCTGGCAAATGTTTCCTCAATATCGCTCAGCAGAGTGTGTTTTTCTTTTGTTTTGATGACAATGTCATCTACATACACCTGCACATTTTTGTCGATCTGCTCATGCAGGCATTTCTGCATGCATCTCTGATAAGTGGCCCCAGCATTCCTCAAACCGAAACACATAACACGATAGTAATAAGCCCCATACGTGGTACTAAAAGCAGTCTTTATTTGATCGGCCGGATTTAAAGGTATCTGGTGAAAACCAGAGTAGGCATCAATGAAAGACAAAAGCTCGCACCCGGAAGTGGAATCAATCACCTGATCTATCGGGGTAGCGGGAACGGGTCCTTCGGGCAGGCCTTGTTCAGGTTGGTGTAGTCCACGCACATGCGCCACACCATAGTGACCATAGGATCATCCTTCTTCTTCTCCACCATGACCGGATTGGCCAACCAATCCGGATGCAGCACCTCCATGATGAATCCACTTGCTAGCAGCCTTGTGATCTCGTCACCAATGGCTTTCCTCCTTTCAGCCGCAAAGCGGCGCATAGCTTGCTTCACCGGCTTGGCATCCGGCCGCACATGTAAAGAGTGCTCAACCAACTCCCTCGGAACACCCGACAGGTCCTGATTAGACCATGCAAAGACATCCCGATTCTCACGGAGGAAGTGGATGATCTCGCTTTCCTATTTCTCCTCCAGCCCGGCACCAATGATGGCCACACGCTCCGGGAACTCCAGGTCAATCTGCACCTTCTTTGTCTCTTGGGAGGCCTGGAATGTGGCTCCATGCTGAGAGCTCGGCATGCCAGGCATACCGAGTTGAGCTGCCTGTGCCAGTGCCACCACCTCGTGAATCTTCTTTTTCTCGGCAGCAATGACCATGGACTCGGCAAGCCGAGATCCAGCAGAAGCACGGTCCAAGGAGCGCCTGTAGTCGCCCGAGATGGTGATGATGCCATTGGGACCGGGAAGCTTCATCTTCAGATAGGCCGCATGAGTTGAAGCCATGAAGTTGGTCAGAGCAGGCATGCCGAGCAGAGCATGATAGGGGCTCTGAAGATCAACCACCTCAAACTGCAGGCACTCAGTCCGGCAGTTCTCCCTTGTGCCAAAAAGCACATCAATACAGATCCGGCCGATGGGAGCACAAGAAACTCCCGGCACAATGCCATGGAACGTAGTCCGACTAGGTAGCAGCATGTTCTCGGCGATGCTGAGCTTCTCCATAGTATCTCGGTACATGATGTTGATGCTGCTCCCGTTGTCGATCAGCACGTTGCTGAATTTCACATTCTTCTTGGTCCCCAAGAAAGTAGGGTCCACCACCAGAGCATATGTACCCGGTTTGGGCATTATCTTGGGATGATCATCTCTGGACCAGACTATGTCCTGGACGAACCAATGCATGTAATCCCGCACCGCCGGCATCACAGCGTTCACCTCCATCGCGCGCATGCGCTGGAATTGCTTGTCATCCGGCTTAGTGGTGAACACCATGTAGCTCTCATGATGCTCTTGGTACGGGTTCCAGTCCCCAGCACCACCATTGTTGTTGTTGTTGTTGTTCTGGTTGGCATTGTTGTTGTTGTTGCGATTGTTGTTGCGGGTGTAGTAGTTGTTGTTGTTGCGGTTGTTGTTGTTGTAGTTGCGGTTGTAGTTGTTGTTGGCTCCCTGCGCCACTTGATTCACATGCTCCCTCCTCTGGTTCTCGGCCGGCCTAGGAGCAGCTGCCCAAATAGGCTGCACATTGGATCCTGAGAGAGGAAGAGGAGGAGGAGGAGGCAGCTGACCAAAGCCCTCGCTCTTGATCCGGTCCCACCAGCTGCACTGCCGGGTAGTATGGTTGGCTGGCCTACTCGGATGCCGAGTGTGAAAGCTGCATGGCCCATCCTTCATGTTCTCAAAGACAAACCTCGGAGGATCTCCGGACTCCTGGGGGCATTGTTCTGCTGAGGAGCATTGTACTGCTTCTTGAAGTTCTGGCCCTGAGTTTGGTTTTGCTCGTACTGGGCTCCAGCATTTTTTTGCCTCTGGCTGCTCCCGGCAGCACCTTGATCCTGAGTAACCGCAACCACATGGTCCGACCCATAGCGGATGTCCGGACGATCATCTCTTCTCTTGTTGCGGAAGTCTTGGCGGACATGGCGCCGGGCTCCATCATGGTGTTTCCTCTTCGGCTCGAAAGAATCGAGCAGAGGCTGAGTAGGGTCGCCGAGAGCATACATATCTGCAATCTTGATTGTCTCGGCGAGGGTACTCGGCATCGCCCTCTGCAGTTTCTTCCACAGCATGCTACCATGTCGGCAGCCTTGAGCAAACCAGGCAATGGCCTGTGACTCATTCACATCTTTACATGTGTTCCTCAGAGTGCTCCACCAAGTAAGGTACTTGCGGTCAGTCTCCTCTTCTCTCTGCTTGCATGCCGAGAGCTGCTGTGGACGGTTTGGCCTCTTCTAAGTGCTGGTGAAGTTGTTGATGAAGGCTTCCGAGAAGTCAAGCCAGCAGTTGACACTGTCTTTCGGCAGGTTGTTGAGCCAGATCCGGGCAGGGCCCTCCAACATCTGGGGCACATACCTCATAGCCCATCTCCGGTTGCCACCTCCAACATACACAGCAGTAACATAATCATTCAGCCAGTCCTCTGGCTTGGTGCTTCCGTCATAGGTCTTGGTCCTTCTAGCCAGCTGGAACTTGGGCACGGCCGGCTCCCCCATGATCCTGGGACCAAAACAGTTTGGCCCGGGCGGGCCCCTTGCTTCTATCTCCTCGGACATGTAGATCCTGTCTAGCTTGTACCTTGCATCACTTGGCTGCAACATCCTCGCTCCCAACCGAGTAGCGAGGTCTCTTGGGTCGGCGTACCCGGCTTGCTCCATTGCCGAGTACCCGTTGTTGTAGCGGTCTTGGTACACAGGACCGGGTTGAGCAACCGGGTTGACCACCGCAGCAACTGTATGTGGCTGAACAATATGCTGAACCGGGTTGGCAACATGATGCCGAGATGGGCCATCTCGGTTTCCTCCTTGCCCCTCTTGGTGAACTCGGCCGGCCTGGCGGCCAGTTCCTGCAGCATTGTGTTTCTGACCGGGCTGCCGCTCTACAACGTGCTGTTTTCCAGCGATAGCCGGGTCGTACACCTGCATCTGTTTGCTCTTCCCAGAGTTAACACTCGGAGCCCTCTCACCACCGGGAAGTGGTGAAGAGGCCTACTTTCCGGATCTTGCCCCATGCGACTGAACAACATGGGACGCACCAGCTCCCGGATTAGCTTTCCGGAAAGCCTCATTCTGTCTGCAGCTTCCAGAACTAACTCATTGAGCTGCTCGTGCTGCCTAGCGCGAGCTTCGCCGGTCAAGTTCGGCAACTCGGCAGCAACTGCCTCTGCAGCTCTAAGTGTTTTGGCAGGAGAGCTATACTTTGGCCTACCAGCAGAAGTCATACTACCAGATTTGCTAGCGGCTTTACCATCTCTAGCTAGCTCAGCACCTAGGTTGCGACGAATAATTCCTATCTTGCTAGGATTTCTAGATACAGGAGTATAACCATGGGCTCTATTGTACTCATTCTGATCCAGGTTGAGCTCAATCCTAACCTTTTCCATCTCCTGGGCCTCCAGAAGCAAGGCCTGGCGCTGCTGCTCGAGCTGGGCCCTCACCACCACCGGATCCGCGTCCGGGGCGAGAGGCATGCCCAGATGCTCGACGACACCGGCATGAGCTGCCGGTATCGCAGTCGATGTAGTAGGGTCTTTGTAGCCCGGCTGGTTCGTAGGGCTTGTGGCCCTGGCGAGCAGCCGACTCGTCGACGACATCGGGCGCAGCGGGCGCGCCTTTCCCGGCATCGATAGCCGGGCCAGTCATCATCACCTTCACGCTGCCCGCAGAGCGGCCGGATGGCTGCCCGCGGACGGACGAGAACGGCAGGAGGGTCCGTAGCGACGAGCACCACCTCGGGGTACTCGCGGATGACGGTGGTGGCGACGTACACCAGGTGCGCGCCGAAGGAGATGACGGAGCCGCCTGCAGGCACGGGTCTGCCGCCGAAGTCACCAGCGTTGTCGGAGACAAAGTCGAGGGAGCCGAATCGGTGGACAAGGCCACATACCACGCGCTCCCCGAACGAGAAATGGGTCCCATCCGGACAGAAAGCCCAGCCAGCGGTGCTGCTGGCCCCACGATGGGCGCCAACTATCGTGGATTGGAAAAGACAGATGCCATGGGATGGCTAATGTTTGGGGCCGATGGACGCTGTAGGTATCTGGGGAGGGATCGCATGCCTAGATGGCACGCTCACAAACACTGCAAACACAACGATCTACCCAGGTTCGGGGCCCTCGTGTGGAGGTAACACCCCTACTTCTGCCTTTCTCTCTGTATTATGCTCAACCGAGTACACGAGTTCCTATCTCTCTCTCTATCTCTCTCTTTGTGAGTAGCGAGCTTCACAATAAATGAGCTAGTGAGTCACGTCCCTCGCGCTGGAGGCGGTAGGCCACCTTATATACTAGTGGCCAACCACTATTCTATGAATAAAAAGGACAGAGTAGACAACTCCACTGCACAGTCCGCGCACGTGTCCGCGCATGCCTCCGTGTTTCCGCTGACAGCGTCGCCGAAAGTCTCCGCGGTAGGCCGCTGACATGTCTTGTCCACCTTGTCAGTCTCTTTGGGTAGGTCGCTGACACGTCATGTCCCTCTTGTCAGTGACAGGACTTGACAGCTCCCATACCGTACTGCTCCCACGTCTCTATGCTGATAACCACGCACCTAGTAAGTTGAACGGCATGCCGGTACGGCCCCTGGATACGCGGGATTCACCTCAACGGCTCCATTGACTTTGTGCCCGAGTTGGCCAACAGCTTCTCTATCCGGATCACCCGAGCGCTACCCGGTGATCGAAACATGTACTTGAATCTTCCATCTCGCCTCTTTTTATTTCTACCGGATAGCGCCAACCGGATACAAGCTTATCCGGGTACCGCCCTATCGGCCTATGCCAACTCGGTACGGCCGAACTCGGCAAGTAGTATCTTGAACCTCATTTCTTACCTGTCTTACCCCTACTTGGGGGTAGCCCCCCGACAAATCTTGAACCCCGGAATTTTCCGGGCTCAGGACACGGAATATTCCGACCCCCGGATATTTTTCCCGGAAAATTCCGCTCAAATTTCCGGTGTGTCTTCTGAGAGCGGGCACAGAGGAAATGAGAGGAATTTTTCAAGACAAGTATCACGTGGCCGGAAATTTCCGGGCCTTAAGACGGAATTTCCGGGGTCCCCACACACATAGAGTTTTTGCAAAACAAGGGACAAGACATGAGCCTCGAAAAATGAGAAAAACAAAATAACGACAATGGAAACGCAAACACAAAAAAAAACAGCAAACGAGACAATAAACATATCAAAGAGATAAATGTTGGTGGACGGAGCCACCGTGTTTGAGTGTATGCCAAGGATCCGCGAAGATATATCTTGGGCCCAAAAGCATGACTCACGTTGAAGCACAATAAGTCACAAAATGACTAGATATGCATGAAGTTTTGATTGATTTTTGTATGATAGGAGGAGTGTTGGTTCATGAGTTGAAATACGCTCCCCCTATGTCCATGCCTACATCCAAACCTAGATAGCATGTGTAGTGAAGGTATCTATGCAAGGTTTCAAGTGAAGTTAGACACATCGATGACATTTAGTTCATTCCTCAAACTCCGAAACCTTGGTTCATCAAGGGCATTCGTGAAGATATCCGCAAGTTGATCCTTGGTCGGCATATAAGAGAGATCAATATCACCTTCTCAACATGATCCCGAATGAAATGATGCCGAATCTCAATGTGCTTCGTCTTGGAGTGAAGAACGGGATTGTAGGCGATCTTGATAGCACTCTCATTGTCGCACAAGAGAGGGACCTTGTCGAAGTTGATATCATAATGTCGCAAAGTTTGTCGAATCCATAGCAATTGAGCACAACAACTTGCCACGGAGATGTACTCGGCCTCGGTGGTTGAGAGAGCGATGCAATTTTGCTTCTTGGAAGACCAACATACCAAAGAGCGACCAAGAAATTGGCAACCCCCGGATGTAGACTTCCTATCCGTCTTTTCTCCCGCATAATACGCATCCGAGTACCCGATGAGCTGAAATCTTGAACCCTTTGGATACCAAAGACCAAAGTTTGGGGTATGAACTAAATAGCAAAAGATACGTTTAACCGCTTCAAAATGACTTTGCCTCGGAGAGGCTTGAAACCTTGCACATTTACCTACACTATACATAATATCGGGTCTAGATGCACAAAGGTAGAACAAAGAGCCAATCATGGAGCGGTATACCTTTTGATCTACCTCTTTACCGTTCGCGTCGGGTTTCAAGTCAAGAGTCATTGACATGGAGGTTTTCATGGGCTTGGCGTCATGCATGTTGAATCGTTTGAGCATATCTTGTGTATACTTGGCTTGCTTGATGAAAGTGCCTTCGGGGTGTTGCTTGATCTCAAAGCCAAGAAAATACTCCAACTCGCCCATCATAGACATCTCAAATTTATCCGTCATAAGCTTGTAAAACTCATCATTGAACTTGGTGTTAGTAGAACCAAAAATGATATCATCCACATAGAGTTGGCATATGAACAAGTCACCTCCAATATTTTTGGTGAAAAGGGTGGGATCGATTAAACCAACATTGAACCCACAATCCACTAGAAACTCTTTAAGGTGCTCATACCACGCACGTGGAGCTTGTTTAAGTCCATAGAGCGCCTTATTAAGTTTGTAGACATAATCGGGGTGGTTGGGATCCTCGAAACCCGGAGGTTGCTTGACATATACCAACTCATTAATAAGACCATTTAGGAAAGAACTTTTAACATCCATTTGTTGTAGTTTGAAATTATGATGAGAAGCATAGGAAAGCAAGATACGAATAGATTCAAGACGGGCTACGAGAGCGAAAGTTTCACCGAAATCGACACCTTTGACTTGATAAAAGCCTTGAGCTACCAATCTTGCCTTGTTGCGAATGACGATGCCATCTTTATGTTGCTTGTTCTTGAATACACATTTGGTTCCGATGACGTTCTTGCAATCCTTCAGTCTTGGCACTAACTTCCACACTTTGTTGCGCTCGAAGTTATTGAGCTCATCATGCATAGCTTCAAGCCAATCTTGGTCTTCAAGCGCTTCATAGACCTTCTTGGGCTCAAAGTGAGAGACGAAAGCACATGCCTTGCTAAAATCCGCCAATTGCCTCCTCGTGACTACCCTTCCACAAACTTGTCCAAGAATCATGTCCTCCATGTGACCGGCACGCGCAAGATTTTCTAGCCTTCTCTTTGCCCTACGCGCTAGAAACTCCTCCAAAGTTTCCTTGGATATGGCTTGATCATCACCTTCATCATTAGAGTCATGTCCATCTTGCCCTTGATCTTGTTCATCAACGAGAGATGGATCACTTATGTGTTGGGTTCTATCACCAATATGAGTGTCTTGTCCTTGTCCTTTATTGTGAGCTTGACCTTGATTATGAGCTTGGCCTTGAGTGTTAGCTTGGCCTTGATTGATGAAATGATCTTGATCATTAGCTTGGCCTTGATTTGTAGCTTGAGGGCTTGGTGCATCTTGTTGGGTAGTTTGTGTATCAATGGGTGTAGTCAACGGCTCCAATTGAGTAGAGCATAGTCCTTCTCCCTCCGTCATCCGGTAACCCTCAATGGGGATTATTTCACCAATCCCCATTCTTCTGATGACGATGGGAGGAATTGCATCTCCTACAACACCATGATCTATACGACCCCCTTGGGACCCATTATCCTCATCAAACACCACGTCTATAGCTTCTTCAACTTGTCCGGTGGACTTGTTGTAGACTATAGGCGTGAACGTTTGTGGCATAACCAACAAATATTCCCTCATATGACCTGGTCTTGAATTTTGACAAGCGTTTACCTCTCTTACGAATGAAGCACTTGCAACCAAAGACCTTGAAGTATGAAACATCCGGCTTCTTGCCCGTGACGATCTCATAAGGAGTCTTGTTCAATATCTTGCGGAGATACAACCGGTTGCTAGCATGGCAAGCGGTGGAGACAGCCTCGGCCCAAAAGTTGTATGGAGAAGAGAATTCCACAATCATGGTCCTTGCCGCATCCATTAGTGTCTGGTTCTTCCTATCCGCCACACCGTTTTGTTGAGGGGTATAAGTAGTGGAATATTGATCAGCAATCCCCTCTTTGCTAAGAAATCCCTCCACGGTGCAGTTCTTGAATTTGGAGCCATTATCACTCCGGATCGCCATAATGCTCGTATTGTGTTGGCTCTCTACCAAAGTGATGAACTCGATGACTCTCTTTTGAGTCTCACTCTTCCTCTTGAAGAAATACACCCAACAATATCTTGAATAGTCATCCACAATCACCAAGAAATACTTCTTGCCTCCAAGACTATCATATGATAGGGGACCAAAAAGGTCCAAGTGAATGAGCTCGAGGATTCTTGAGGTGCTGATGGTGGTCTTGGTGGGGCGAGCTTCTCCATGTTGCTTTCCAAGAACGCAAGAGCTACACACACGATCTTTGGCAAACTTAGCATTCGTTAGTCCTAGAACATGATTGCCACTTCGAAGGTCATGCAACGTCCTCATATTGGTGTGAGCTAACCGATGATGCCATAGCCAACCCACATCAACTTTAGCCATTACGAATGTAGCAGCACACGTGTCTCCTTTAGAGAAGTCCACTACATACATGTCGTTCTCGACATGCCCAACAAAGGCCACTTTAAGAGTCGTCTCCCAAGTGACAATCACATTCTCTTTATTAAAGAACGAGGTAAAACCACTTTTAGCAAGTTGAAGAACCGAAATGAGATTGTAACCAAGGGACTCGACTAGGAGAACATTCTCAATTGATAAATCATTTGAGATAGCTACCTTGCCTCGTCCCAATACCTTTAGCTTGGAGTTATCACCAATAGTGATGCAATTGAGATGAGGTAATGGAAGATTAAGATCACTCATTGCGTCCTTGCTTCCGGTCATATGTTGGGAGGCACCACTATCCACCGTCCATTTGCCCGACCCGGAAGCACTTCCCTACAATAGATTAGTGTCTTGATTTAGGTACCCATCGTTGAATGGGTCCTCTTTTGTTAGCAACAAGGGTCTTTGGAACTCAAATAGTCCAATGATAGTCATCACCATAATAAGTACCAACATATTTAGCATACACATGACCATCTCTAGATTTCATAAGAACATAAGATGGATTATATTTGCCGGCAAAGTCATTATGAGTGGTGCTCCCCCTAGAGGTATCACCACCCACAATGGTGTTGGTCTCCTTCTCTTTGATCACCTCTCCCTCTTTCACAAATTTCACTTCTTGTGAGGAAGAGGTGACCTTCTTGTTGTTCTTCTTGTACTTCTTCCTTGACTTAGCTACATATAGCCAAGTCCCTCCTTTCCATTCTTGAATCTTTGAGGAACCACCTCATTGAGAGTCTTCTCACTTCCTACAAGATTAGTTGCACCACAAGAATTTCTAGGAAAAGTACTAATGGTAGTAGATGAAGAGGACATGACTTGATTATTTGATTGTTGAGCTAGGAGATTGTCACGAGATTTGGTTAGTTTGTCATGAATTTCTTTAAGAGACGTGAACTCCTTTTCTAGTTTTTCATGACGAGCAACAAGTTCCTTGTGAGCAATTCCTAGCTTCAACTCTTCATTTTCAAGTGTTTTAACAAGAGCAAGGGATTGTTCATTATCTTTCCTAAGCTTAAAGACACTCATAGCAAAAGTCTCTTCAAGACTAGATAATTTGTCCTCAAGAGAGGCTCTAATGGAACGCTTATTTTCAAGAGCCTTTTCAAGCTCTTTATCATTGCAAGAGTGACCTCTATGGCTTTCCAAGTTCATGAAAATTTCCTCCTTTTAATATACAAGAGAGTTAGCATCATCAAGTTGCCGCAAAAGGGCATTGACTTTCTCCTTAGTCTCACCTTTGAGGCTAGATAACCAAATGCCTAGCTCCTTTGCCTCACTATCCTCCTCACAAACATTTTCAACACAATCCAATAAAGAAGGAGGGTTAGTGACAATGGTTTTGGAGTTGGGAGAGCATACCGAAGTGACTTTTGCCATAAGACATGTAGGTCGGATAGCCGCGATCTCATTGGGGGATTCAAATAGAGAGACCGATGGAGATGAGGCGGTAGCTATGGAAACACGGGCCACACCTACCACTTCATCTTCTCCTTCATCTCTGGAGATATAGGTTTCCAACACCACCCCTTCTCTAACGTAAAGAGCTCTTGGCACTCTTCTAGCGAAGTTCTTGTTTTGTGGAGCGTTGGCCTTGTTTTTGCGAACAAGCTTGGCTTCATTTTCTTCTCTTGGCTCAAAAGGGCACTCCTTCACGAAATGGTTTGCACTTCCACAATTGTAGAATGTCCTTGGTCGCTCCCCCTTCTTCTTGTATTTCTTGTTTCGTGAAGGTCTTCGAGAGCCAGCCTTGTGAGCTTCCCATATCTTCCAGTATCCGTGCATGGCAAGGGAAATGCATTTGTGAGCGCCGGTGTAAGTGTCCTCATAGTCTTCCTCATCATCATACTCCTCTTCAACTTCTTCAACTCAATCCACTGCCTTTAACTTCAATGCAAGATTGGGTGACTTTCCCATTCCTCTAGAGCGAGCGAGAGCATCATCCACACTCTTGTGCGATAGGGATATGGCGATGAACTCACTAAAAACACCAATGAAGTTGAGGGAATTGTAGTCCGCTCTTGTTCGTGTGCTAGTGGAGAGTTTCTTCTCGAAGTTTGTAATTTCTTTGATGACCTTCCTCTTTATCCACTCATCGGAGATATCTTCTTTTCCAAAGTCCCTCAATTGATTGGAAGGGTGACAATTCTCCTATATAGTTCCTCGGGGGACTCATCCTCTTACATAACAAAGTTCTAGGACTTGTCAATGGCCACATCATACTTGGATGATTGGATGCTAGCATTCCCTTGAAACAAAGTGTCAAGCTTGTCCCAAGCTTCCTTGGGGGTCTTGCAACCACGAATGTGAGTGAGATTCTCTCTTGGAAGAGCCTTTTGAATGATGACAAGGGCGGTCTTGTTGAGTTGATATTCCACATCCTCCCTAGGAGTCAAGTTGCTTGGGTCATGGGGATGGAACCCATGAATCACACTTCTCCACAAAGCGGTGCACGAGCCAGAAATATGTGACTCCATTTCAAACTTCCAAGAAGAGAATTCATTAGTGTTAAGCATGGGAGGAAGTACAACATTAAGAACGTGTGGCATTGAAACTATTGGATGGATGGAGTCATAATTTTGAGGTGGTGGAACTTTCCCCGAACCATTAGCCGCTTGAGACTTGGAGCTTCCTAAATTCTCCTTTGCCTTAGCCTTTTTTGTGTCTTTCGCCTTGGCTTTGGCAATGTTATCTTCGACTTCGGTATCGTCTGTAATAGTTTCCTCTTCCGAACTATCCGCATCGGAGAGATGGGGCGAATTCGCGTGCCCTTAGGTTTACCCATCATGTTCTCCAACATCCTATTGATGGAGGAAACCTCTGAACCAATACTAGAGCTAACCTTGGACAATTAGTTTTGAATGTTCACAACCGTTGTCTCTAGGTTAGCTATAGTCTCGGCCATTTTGGAGAGCTCCTCCTTAGAAGATTCGGGATCATCTCTGTTGGTCATGATACTCTTAGGTGGTTAAGACCGATATAAGAGCTGAGGCTCTGATACCAATTGAAAGTACACTATGGTCAAATAGAGGGGGTGAATAGGTGACCTATAAATTTTAATCCTTTTTCACTTTTAGATGGGCTTTAGCAAGTAAACAACTTGGTTATTTATATGTGCAACTAGGTAGACACCCTATGTGATAAGAAACAAGTACGCAACCGAAGTAATATGCAAGGCACAAGATAACCACAAGTGAAAACACGGAGACAAGGATATGTTTCCCGTAGTTCCTTCATAAAATAAGTACGTCTATGTTGGAGAGGTGGGGAGCCACCTAGGCGCTCCTCAATAGCACAGTTGTGCACATTTTGTTCTCCTTGAGCTTCTTCGGTGAGGGAGATTCTCGTTTCCACTATGAGGTCGACTTGAAGGCGTTGACCAAACCTTTACAAGTGGGTGAGGCTACTCCACAAGTGAGATGGAGGCTCTCAATGATCCGAAACTTCTTGCTACAAGGTGGAAGCTACAAGCACTAGAGTTTCCCTAGGATGACAAAGAAACCAAGAAATTTACAAGATCCCAAGAGGTATGGTATGGGAAAACAATTTTTGGCTTGGTAGAAAGGTGGATCTAGGCCTCCTCCAACAGATCCTTAAAGGGCATCGAGTTTGGTTGGAGGAGGAGGGAGATCTAGGCGTTTTGAGCTCTTGAACAATGGAGGAGAGAGAGGAATGGACGAACTAGCTGTCTAGAGGAAGAAGACAGCTATTTAGAGCCTCCTCCAAAATTTGACCGTTGCTGCTCTCCAGGGTCGGAATATTCCGTATTAGTACCGGAAATTTCCGGGGTAGCTGGACCGGATATTCGAAATCTCCGGAGGGCGGATTATTGAATAATCCGGGGCCGGAAATTTCCAGCCAAATTTCCGCCCCCATATCTGCGAGCTGGCAGCAGCGACGCGTCCGAATTTTCACTAAGGACCAGGGCCCGGAAATTTGCCCCGGAAATTTCCGGGCAAATTTCCGCCCTGTGTCTGTGAGCGGGAAGCAACGACTCATCCAATTTCTGCTAACGACCAAGGGCCGGAAATTTGCCTCGGAAATTTCCGTGCAAATTTCCGCCCCAGCATCTGTGAGCGGGCAGAAGGATGCTAGGACTTCACCATCTGGAGCCTCGAGTAGGCCGGAATATTCCGGTGTTGAGGCCGGAATTTCCGGCCTGTATCCACCAGAAATTCCGGGCTAGATTCCTGAATAATCCGGCTACAGTTATTTGCTGCTTCAGAAATAACCTTTGTGTATCTTCTCGAGGATATTATCGTTAATCATATGTGAGGCCAGCTGTAGAGATTTAAACCACATTGTTAGTAGACATACCCGTGTTGGTATCATCACCAAAATCATTAGAGGAGACATGAGCTTTCATAGGGGTCGCAGTGCAGCAGTACTACGCGGTGGGTTGCGTGGGGGAAGATCTGAACCTCTGGGTCATGGTCGTCGCCGGGGGTCCGTTTATGACTGGCGCTTACACCCAGAGCGACCTGTTTCATAGGAGGATAGAGAGCTAAAGGACACAACATCAAGTCCAATTAAAACGGATGTTGCAATGTGTGATGCCGAGAAGAATGCCCGGAAACGTCTAGCGTTTGAGAAGAATACCTCAGATGCACCGGATACAGACACCGGTAAACCCCCTAATCCAAGCATGGAAGCCAAGGTAGCAGAGTCTGCGCAAGACAAAGTGAATGGGAAGAAGAGACTTAGGAAAGTAGACGGTTCATCAAACTCAGAAAGCTCTGGATCGGCGGTACCCCTCGAGGGTGACCGCCGGGCACAATGAATCTTCTAAGTTTGAACTGTCGGGGTTGTGGACGATCCAAGACAGTTCAAGAAATAAGCAATCTGATTAGATTGCATCGTCCATGTTTGGTCTTCCTCTCGGAAACCAAGATGTCATAATTACGAGCTGAGGAGTTGAGGTTCAGATTCGGTTTTGATTATGCATACGATGTATCCAGTGTACGCATTGAGGGAGGGCTGGCATTGTACTGGAATAGTGATCTAGTGGTCTCCTTAAAATCTTTTAGGAACTCCCACATTGACGTATTTGTTCAGAATGAGCTGACAAGTGTTAGGGAATGGAGAGTTACGGGTTTTTATGGAGATCCTGTCCGTTCGAGGAGAGAAAGAAGCTAGGAACTTCTAACATACATGCGAAGAGAATATGATCAACCTTGGCTATGTCTAGGGGAATTCAACAAGATTTTTTCTGCCTCTGAACAAATAGGAGGGAGTGATCGGGAGGAATGGAAAATGGAGCGCTTTTGGGACACGGTGGATTATTGCAGGTTTATGGATCTCGGCTTCTCAGGACTCCCGTATACATGGAATAATAAGAAGAAGGGCCACCGTAACATAAAAGTGAGATTAGACAGAGGCTTCGGAGATGACCGTTTTATGGAGTGTTTTGACAGCTCAGTTGTTCATCATATTCAGACAACGGCTTCAGATCATTGTATGCTAAAGATTTCGGTGGTCAGGTCATGTTGGCTTCTGGATGCGGGTGGGTCCCTGTCGTTCCGTTATTAAAATATGTGGCCTAAACATGAGAGGTATGGATCGGTGATGGAGAAGGGGTAGACGCCGGGAGCCCAAAACATGGAGGAACTTCAGAATGCACTAAAACAGATGCAAAAAACACTGCAGTCTTGGAGTAAGGAGGAGTTTGGTTTTGTCAACAAACAGTTAAAGGTTCTGAGGGAAAAGTTAGAGACTCTTAGAGATGCAAATCTGCATTCAGGCCCGTCACTAGAGGAGTGTGAAACAATGAAGAAAATCTCAGACTTATTGGCTAGAGAAGAAGCCATGATGAAACAACATTCACGTATACAATGGCTAGGAGAAGGAGACCGTAACATGGCATTTCTCATTCAAAAGCAAGGGAGAGGGCACGAACTAATCAAATTCTATCGCTGAAGGATGGAAATGGAATCTATGTCTCCTCACAAGCTGATTTAGACAGAGTGGCCACTGATTTCCATACAAACATGTTTCAGTCCAAGGAGAATACGAGGCCGAATATGGTGACCCAGTTTGTGGAAACGAAAGTTACTCCTGAAATGAATGAGAGGTTGGATGCACCATTCACATATTCAGAGATAGAGAAGGCATTGTTCATGATGCACCCTAATAAATCCCCAGGACCTGATGGCTTCACCGCATGCTTTTATATCCGTCATTCGGGGTTGTTAAAAGGAGATATTTGTGCTGGGGTTCGTCATTTTCTTAATTGCGGGGAAATGCCGGAGACAGTGAACAATACCATCCTGGTTCGAGACCCAAAAGTGAATCATCCCCAAGATCTTACTTAGTATAGGCCTATTGCTTTCTGCAATGTCCTATACAAAATTGCCTCAAAGGTCCTTGCATTGCGACTCAGACCGGTCTTGGATGATATTATCTCAGAAGAACAAGGGGCCTTCGTCCCAGGAAGATTGATTACGGACAATGTTATTACGCCATATGAGTGCATTCACTATATAAAAAGGAAGATAGGGAAAACTGGAGACTGTGCCATTAAGATTGATATGGATAAGGCCTATGATCGTGTGGAATGGACATACTTACGGCAGTCATGGCAAAGCTTGGTTTCTCTAATCATTGGATCGAGCTACTAATGAGGTGTGTGGGGTCTGTGTCCTTCTCCATACGAGTAAATGGTGCTCATTCTGATTTCTTCAAACCATCAAGGGGGATTAGGCAGGGAGACCCCATTTCTCCCTACACGTTTCTTATTTGCGGGGAAGGTTTAAGCTCTATGTGAAAACATACCGGGGAAGCACATCTCTCCCGTGGGTGAGGGTGGGAATCCACGCTCCCTGGATTTCCCATCTGCTCTTCGCCGACGACTGCATCATTTTTACTAAAGCTTCGGCTTCAGGAGCTACTAGACTGAATGCAATTCTTGATGCCTATTAGAGGGGATCTGGGCAGATGGTTAATAAGAGCAAATCGGTAATTTTATTCAATGTTAATTGTGATGAGGACATGAAGACGGTGGTACATGCTTCCTCGGGTATTTCAAGGGAGGACAAAATTGAGAAGTATCTAGGACTGCCAACATCCGTGGACAGTGAGACGTCGAAAACGCATCACCTTTTCCGAACACTTTTCCTATTGTTTACCTCTAAACTTGTGTGTTTTGAATGCAACTAACACGTACTAACGATGTTTTCAGCAGAATTACCTTGGTGTCTTGTTTCTGCGCAGAAAAATCAACTTTTGGGAAATTGCCCAGAAAAGACCCCATTGGTCTTAAAACACCAAAAGACCCCGGGAGCCAGAAGGGGGCCAGGAGAGGGGCCACACCACCCCCTGGCGCGCCACCTGGTAGTGTGGGCCACCCAGAGACCCCCTCGGGCTCCCCTTTCGACTACATAATGCCTTCAACCATAAACCCCGAGGGGGTTCGTCGTATTCCACAGAAACACAACAGAGCGCCGCCGCCACCCTGAACTTCGATCCGGGGATCATAAGTTCCTGTTCTGGCACTCTCCCAAGACGGGGAATTGGAGGAGATCATCGCCATCGTCATCACCAATGCCTCTCCATCGACCATCCATGTTTTCCCCATCCATGTGTGAGTAATTCCCCCACTGTAGGCTGAAGGGGATGGTATGGATTGGATGAGATCGTTCATGTAATAATGTCGTGATTGTTAGGGCATAGTGCCTAGTATCCTCAATTAGTGATATAGACATTGTTGCAACTTGTTATGCTTAATGCTTGTCACTTTGGGCCCAAGTGACATGATCTCAGATCTGAACATGTTACTGAATCACGATGATAATTATTGTTTCTTAGTCGTACCTGCAAGTTGTTTACACATATCGTTGTCCGGAACCCAAGGCCCCGAAGTGACAGAAATTGGGACAACCGGAGGGGATGGTTGTGATGTGAGGATCACGTGTGTTCACGGAGTGTTAATGCTTTGCTCCGGTGTTCTATTAAAAGGAACACCTTAATTACCAGTAGTTCCCTTGAGGCCCCGCTGAAAACGGGCTGGTAGGACAAAAGATGTTGTGCAAGTTCTCATTGCGAGCACGTACGACTATTTACGGAACACATGCCTATGGTTACTTAGTGCTTGGATGCTTTATCTTATTTATCTGCAATGCCCATGTCTTGATTATTATATGAACTATCTTATCCATGCAACGCCCGTTCATCTATCCCTATGCCTACAATATCTAATCCCACTGTTTACTTCAAACACCGCTGCTGTTGTTTTCATTCCACTGCTGCTATTATTTCACTACTGCTGCTGCTATAAAACTGTTACTACTGATAAACCACTGCGAACAAAAGTACTTTTCAGGTGCAGGTGAATTGACAACTCACTTGTTAAGGCTCACAAATATTCTTTGGCTCCCCTTGTATCGAATCAATAAATTTTGGTTTTACTTCCCTCGAAGACTGTTGCGATCCCCTATACTTGTGGGTCGTCAAGACTATTTTCTGGCGCCGTTGCCGGGGAGCACAGCTTTATTTGCGAGCTCACCCGAGAGTACTATTATCTACTGCCAATCATTCATCATGGGTAAGACTCGTGATGGAAAGTTTCCTATATTACCATCCACTACAAGAAGAGGTACAACTCTGAACACCTCTGTTGCTCTTGATTCACCGTCTGTTATGAGTAAGCTCCTTACACCACCACATGCTACACATGCTACTTCTGCTGAATCTGAAAATACTTCTGATACTTTTGATGATGCTTTTACTGTGCTTGATGAGATTGGTTCTCTCGTTCCTTTCTTAGATGCTACTATTTCTAAAGCTAAAAATATTGCAAACACTGAAACTCCTGATAAAAATCCTGTTACTCCTGCTGTTTCACCCGAGCTTAGAGAGATTCCTAGTGATGATTTTGATGATTCCTATATTGTAATTAATGATTATCTTATTGATGAAATACATGCTATGAATGATAAAGATGCTGCTATAAGTCTTATTGAAAGTCGTACTGTTAAATATAAAGTATCTCTTGATGCTAAGTTTGCCACTTCTCCCATTAATATTAGGGATAAGGATTATGATTTCTCTCTTGATTTATCTTATGTATCTATTGTTGAGAAAGAACCTTTTTGTGGTACTGAAAATGAAAGTGCTATGAAACATATGAATGAGCTCTCCTCTTTGAGTAGTTTATTCTCTGATGATATTAAGAAACGTAGCTACTTTGTTGCTAAAATATTCCCTTTCTCATTAAATGATGAAGCTAAAACTTGGTTTAATAATTTGTCTCCAGGATCTATTGATAGTCCTATTGGTTTGGTTAATGTTTTCTTTTAGAAATATTTTTCTGCTAGTGCTCAACATGCTGCTTTACAAAAATATATTTAATTTCAAGCAATTGGAAGGAGAGAAATTGCGTGTATCTTGGGCAAGGTTCTGTTCTTTAGTTAGGGATACACCTGGGCATAAGCTAGAAAATAATAAGTTTCTTGATATTTTCTATAATGGACTAACTGTTGAATCTAGCACATACCTGAATAGTTGTGTTGGTTGTGTTTTCAGGCAAAGAACTCCAGATGAAGCTGAGGAATTAATGGCTAAAATAAGCCAAAATCATGATGATTGGACTATGGTTGAGCCTGAGCCGACCCCCACTCTAGTATCAACACCAACACCAACACCCAAGAAGAGGGGAATGATTGAATTAAATGATGAAGTGATGAGAGAAGCCAAGAAATCTCTTAAAGAGAGGGGTATTAAATCTGAAGATGTGAAGAATTTTCCACCTATAGAAGAATTATGTAAGCCAATACCTCACTCATCCACCATTGAGGTACACTCTCTCCAATATTTTGATAGTAGAGATATTCCATATAATAAACCTACTGGTCAATGTTTAGATGAATTTGATAATTATGTTATTAAGCAAGATAATTTTAATATGAGAGTGCAAAATCACCTAATAGAAAACTTTAGAGTTATTGATAATTTGCATGGTATTATAGAAAGAACCTCTAATGATGTTAAAATGCTTGTTAAACATTTTCAAATGCTTCAAATTCAAATTGATCAACTTGCTAAAGTGCAAAAAGATTTGCTAGTTAATGCTTCTAAAGAAAAACATGGTTATGAAATAAGAACTAGAAGTGGTATTGCTACACAAGATCCTTTATATCCCGAGGGACATCCTAAAAGAACTGAACAAGATTCTCAGCAAACTAATAATAATGTTATTCATACTAAGAAGAAAAGGAAGAAGAAACATAAAACTGATGTCGAATCCTCTGAACTTGCTAAAGATCCTAATAGTATATCTATCTATGATGCTGAAACTGAAAGTGGTAATGATAAAAGTGAAGCTTCTGATAAAGAAGAACCTATAGCTTAACCTGAAAAGCAAACTAAAACTGCAAAGTATACTAAGGAGGATTTCATTGCTAATAAACATGGTAATGATAGAGAACCTTGGGTACAAAATTCAATGCCTTTTCCTAATAAGAAACACAAATCTAAGGAAGAAGAACATTATAACAAGTTTTGTGAGTGGATGAAACCTTTGTTCTTGCAAATTCCTTTAACTGATGCTATTAAATTGTCTCCTTATGCAAAATATATGAAAGATATTGTCTCTAACAAAAGGAAGATTCCTAATGAGAAAATTTCCACTATGCTTGCTAATTACTCTTTTAATGGCAAGGTTTATGAGAAGCTTGGAGATCCTGGTATACCAACTATTCCCTGTTCTATTAAAAATAATTATGTTAGAACTGCTTCGTGTGATTTGGGAGCTGGAGTTAGTGTCATGCCTTTTACTCTCTATAAAAGACGCTTCCTAGAAAAATTGATACCAACTGATATATCTTTGCAAATGGCTAATAAGTCTACTGCTATTCCTGTGGGTATATGTGAGGATGTTGTTGTTCAAGTTGCTAATAATTGTCTAATATTAACTGACTTCGTTGTGTTGGAAATGTCTAAAGATGATAATATGTCTATTATTCTTGGGAGACCTTTTCTTAATACTGCAGGGGCTGTTATTGATTGCAATAAAGGAAAAGTAACTTTTAATGTTAATGATAAAGAGCATGTTGTTTATTTTCCCAAGAAGATTGATAGAAAATATGGTATATCCAAAGATTGGAGAATTTTATTGTCCTATTCCAAAGCCACCCAAAGAATATAAAATTATAATGATTGGGACTATGTCTATCAAGATTACGGTAACATAATCATTTAGTGATTAGCAAAGTTTTGCTTCATATGAAAATTGTCGTGGTAACAAGACTTGATCACCCTCGTTAACAAAATGGTTTTAAATGAAGTGAGCAATGTTTTCACTATGTTTTCACCTTACCCATGATGTTTTCACCATGTTTACTTCTGTTATCACGTTGCTACTTGAGTACAATCACGTTTTCCGCCATCCTTATGCATGTTTTCCTGATGCTTTCACCCGGATTACTGAGGTTATGCATGTTTTCACCACCCATACTTTTGTTTTCACCACTACCACCTTTGTTTTCTTTGGATATTCTTCCATTAGAGTGTCATAGAACCTATGTAGTGCTGGTTTTGGTTTGTTTTCCACCTTTTTCACTTTCGGTTTCCTGGTTTTATTAATTATTAAAATTCCGGAAATACCTCAAAAATAAAGTTTCTCGAAAAATTCCAGAAAAATTATAATAATTTTTTACGTCAAAAATGAGGCAGAGAACCACATGTGAGACCCCAGGAGGACCCACCAGTCAGGCACACCATAGGGTGGCGCGGCCAGCCCACTGGTGGCGCTAGCACATGGTGTGGGGCGCCCTGGGCCCCCACTTACTCTCTCCACTACCAAAATCTTCTCTCTCACCTCCCAAGCTGAAAACATTTCCTGGAACCCGTGTTCTTGCTGTTCTTCCTCTGGATTTTTTATCTCCTTCTTCAGCCCATCATTTGTGCTGAGATTTGGTGTGTTTGATCTCCTGTATGTGACTCCTCCGATGATCCAAGTAGAATTTTTTTTAGTGAAGTATTTCTTGAGTATTTTGGTACTGTAGGTGACTACTTATGTGAGTTTGCATGATTTTTTTAGTAGAAATAATGTGGTTTTGATGTATGTTTAGCTCTCATATAAGTCCTTATGCTAGTTTCCACCTTATAGTTGTTCGAAATTAATTTTTGTGATGATTGTTGAAAAAATTCAGAGATGGATAGTTATAATTTTGGAGAGATATTTAGGAGTGATGCTCCTCGAAGTACAAGGACCTCACGCTCATCCACTTCAGTGAGGCCATCGTACAATAAAGATGTTATTGCACCAAGTATTGACGATGCGGGAGGTGATGGTATCGCTAACCCATCTAGCTTTCCTTGCAGTACATTTTTAAGAAGTGCAGGTTTATTAGATGAATTTCGTATGCTTATTGAAAGAGTTGATCTAACCAACTTTATGGAGGATGAAAGCCCTCAGTATGCCACTCTCACAAAAACTTTTGTTGAGAGCTTTAAATTTCAGAACACATATTTTGGTCCAACTGTTACCTTCAAGTTATATAGTAGTCATGTTTCTTTGTCCTTGGTAGAATTTTGCGATATCATAGGTATCAACGCCGCCGGGACAGCGAGCAGGATTCAAGATAAACCAGCAGACCTCCAGGGGCTCTACCGAGAAATCACCAACAATGACGGTCGTTCATCCCAGCGTGGGAAGATAAGGAACATTCAACTTCCTGCTCTTAGAAATTTCACTTACTACCTTTCTACTGGCATCCTAGGTAGGGGAAGCACTAGTAATATTTCTAGTTATCACGTTGCTTTTATTGATGCTGCACTGAACCATAGCATGAAGTATAGTCTTGGTGCACTTGTTGCACGCCGCCTTGCTGCTACTAGGCCTATTTTGGGGGGCATTATCGCTACACGTGTAGCATCTGCTTTAAATGTTTCCATTACCCCCAATAATGAAATAATTGCTCCATGTAGGCTTAACCTTGCTGCCATGAAGTCCCATCAGTTTGTCACTGCTAACTCTACTGCTGGACGTTTAGTATATAGAGTTTTATATATAGATGGAGAGGTGCGAAAATTTATTTTGCCGCAGCCTGTTTTGTTTAAGATTGACATGTCACCATGGTCGCTCTCTAAGGAGTAGGTAGACGATTATCTGAGCACCATGGAGTTTCACAGGCAGCAGGAGAGGCGAGACACGCCCCCCGAGGACCACAACACGCAGTACACTAGCGCATCCTCGAGCACATATCAGGAGGAGGGTTCCTCCTCAACATACTACGGGGGCGCCACCTCATGGTCCCCTTGGTGATTGATCTCCACTTAGGCCAAAAGCCTAAGCTTGGGGGAGGTATACCGACATCACACTCATTTATATATCATGTTTGATCGGTTCTTTGTATATCCATGTTTTCATTTCTCTCGTTTGTTTTCGTTTTCTTCCGTTTCTCTTCGTTTTATTGTTCTGTTCTTGTTTTCCAAAACACAAAAAGATCAAAAATATTTCTGTTGTTTCTCTTTGTTTGCTTCTTTAGTTTCTTTAGTTGGTTTGATTTCTTTTCTCGTTTCAGTTTAATATTCCAAAATCCAAAAATATTTTTCTTTGTTTGCTTGTTCTTTTTTTGTTCGTGTTCCCATGTCACCATTGGAGCTTGGTTTTCATTATATATTATTCGAGCCACACGTGAAGAGCAATAATGACGATCTATGACAATTCAAGTTGTGGTGAGAGGCTGGTATGAACTCTATTTTCTTTCATTTTTGTACATATACCCATCCATGTGAGCATGCTTAGTTTGTTCATATAAGATATATGTCATTTAATGGTTGCTTAATAGTTTGTGCTCTCTCATGTTTAGTTCCAATTTATTAATAGTAAACAACATGTCGTATAAATATTTGTTTGCATTGTTCTAATCGTAGAAGGGTATGATATTGTGGTAGCCTCCTCTGACTGTTTCATTTGAATCGACTTGGCACATGCTCACGCATGCTAAGACTGGAAACAAAAAGTCAATAAGCCTCGATGATTTATTTTGCCTCAGAGTTCTGGTATCAATTTTATGCCTCGGTTAATTTTGTTTTGTCGCAAGCCTGATTATGATAGTTGTTACTCTCTTGATTGTCGCTCTCTGTCTATTGCTAGCCTTCACATGTACTAAGTATGAGCTCTACTCGTGCATCCAACTCCCAAAAACCAAAGTTTGCCAAATGTGTCCACCATACCTACCTATATGTGGTACTTAACCGCCACTCCAAGTAAATTGCTCATGTGCTACCTTTAAAACCTGCTAAAAATTATTCTTTTTTGTGCCCCTGTGTTAGCTCATGAGGACGTAAATAGAGAATCTTTATCTCACTTGTTGATTGGATTTCACACCCTGGACTAGTGGTTTTATCCACTTATCCAAATGATAGGAGAGCTGGCGGCGGGGTGCCCAACCCCAAAGTAATACACACAAAATCTCTTCACTATTCCCCCCCCCCCCGATTTATCAGTCAAAGCATAATTGTGTAAACAAAGAGAAAGAGGGATGACCTTCTACCCAGATGCGTTCTTCATATGGGAGCCGCTCTTGTGAATCCAGTTGGCTTGTGATGTACTGTATTTTCTGTTTACCATTCGTTGACATAAGCATACACCTCCCTTAAAAATGTTTTCAATACCTCTGTTTAATAAAATAAAAGCTCTAGCACATGAGTGATCCATGCTTCCCTCTGCGAAGGGCCTTTCTTTTACTTTTATGTTGAGTCTTCACATTCTCACTTTATGCACCTTCTTGAGAGCAATGGATGTTATTCTTAGTGTAATGTGCTTGTCCCAGAATACGGTTAATTGTAGTATAACTTTGATACTTGTATCTTTTGATATCTTTACTTCTAGTCTTCCCTTGAACTTCAGAGGTGCCCTGGCATTTATGATTTGCCCCACACTTAAGGGAAAGCGAGATACCACTTTATCAGATCCTATTATGAATATTACAATCTTGCAAATAATTATGCTTCATGTTGTTTATTATTAATATGTTGTTATATCTTCATGGTTTGCATAGGTATTAAGTGACAGTATCTTGCATGTATATTATCATGAGCATAATTAAGTATTTGATCATATAGTGAGTATATTTACAACATATGAAATAAATGTGTTCGTAAAAGTCTGTTATCGCACTCAGTTGTCACTGAATTGCTTGAGGACAAGCAAAAAGCTAAACTTGGGGGGAGTTGATATGTCGAAAACGTATCTCCTTTTCCGAACACTTTTCCTATGTTTTCCTCTAAACTTGTGTGTTTTGAATGCAACTAATACGGACTAACGTTGTTTTCAGCAGAATTACCTTGGTGTCTCATTTTTGTGCAGAAAAATCAACTTTCGGAAAATTGCCCTGAAAAGACCCCATTGGTCTTAAAACACCGGAAGACCCCGGAAGCCAGAAGGGGCCAGGAGAGGGGCCACAGGGGGGCCACACCACCCCCTGCCCCCCCAAGCCGCGCCACCTGGTGGTGTGGGCCACCCAGAGACCACCTCGGGCTCCCCTTTCGACTACATATTGCCTTCAACCCTAAAACCCGAGGGGGTTCGTCATATTCCACAGAAACACAACAGAGTGTCGCCGCCACCCCAAACTTCGATTCGGGGATCAGAAGTTCCTGCTTTGGCACCCTGCCGGGACGGGGAATCGGAGGAGATCATCGCCATCGTCATCACCAACGCCTCTCCATCGACCATCCATGTTTCCTCCATCCATGTGTGAGTAATTCCACTGCTGTAGGCTGAAGGGGATGGTAGGGATTGGATGAGATCGTTCATGTAATAATGTCGTGATTGTTAGGGCATAGTGCCTAGTATCCTCTATTAGTGCTATTGACATTGTTGCAACTTGTTATGCTTAATGCTTGCCACTTTGGGCCCGAGTGCCATGATCTCAGATCTGAACATGTTATTGAATCACGATGATAATTATTGTTTCTTAATCATACCTGCAAGTTGTTTACACATATTGATGTTCGGAACCCAAGGCCCCGAAGTGACAGAAATTGGGACAACCGTAGGGGATGGCTGTGATGTGAGTATCACATGTGTTCACGGAGTGCTAATGCTTTGCTCCGGTGTTCTATTAAAAGGAACACCTTAATTATCAGTACTTCCCTTGAGGCCCCGCTGAAAACGGGCTGGTAGGACAAAAGATGGTGTGCAAGTTCTCATTGCGAACACGTACGACTATTTACGGAACACATGCCTATGGTTACTTAGTGCTTGGATGCTTTATCTTATTTATCTGCAATGCCCCTGACATGATCATTGTTAGAACTTTATTGTCCATGCAACTCCCGTCCATCCATCCCTATGCCTACAGTATTTAATCTGGTTGTTTACTCCAAACACTACTGTTGCTGTTGTTTTCATACTAATCTGTTATTATTTCACGACTGCTCCTCCTATAAAACTGTTACTACTGATAAACCATTGCGAACACAAGTACTTTTGGGTGCAGGCGAATTGAAAACTCACTTGTTAAGACTCACAAATATTCTTTGGCTCCCCTTGTGTCAAATCAATAAATTTGGGTTTTACTTCCCTCGAAGACTGTTGTGATCCCCTATACTTGTGGGTCATCAGTCATCAACTACTCGTGATATATGTCGTCTACGGTCTCAACCTAAATTTTCTCAATAGCACTGTGACGGAAGCTATAAAGGCGGATAGTATAAAGACAGATAGTATAGATATGTACTTGATTGCAATACTAAGTTTTATTAATAGCACTGACGACTATTTACGGGCCGGTAGGACAAAAGATGTTGTGCAAGTTCTCATTGCGAGCACGTACGACTATTTACGGAACACATGCCTATGGTTACTTAGTGGTTGGATGCTTTATCTTATTTATCTGCAATGCCCATGTCTTGATTATTATATGAACTATCTTATCCATGCAACGCCCGTTCATCCATCCCTATGCCGACAGTATTTAATCACGGTGTTTATCTCAAACACTGCTGCTAGTGTTTTCATCTCACTAATGCTATTATTTCACTACTACTGCTGCTATAAAACTGTTACTACTGATAAACCACTACGAACAAAAGTATTTTTCAGGTTCAGGTGAATTGACAACTCACTTGCTAAGCCTCACAAATATTCTTTGGCTCCCCTTGTGTCGAATCAATAAATTTGGGTTTTACTTCCCTCGAAAACTGTTGCGATCCCCTATACTTGTGGGTCATCAGGAAGATCAACAAAAGAGGATTTTGAGCACATTGTCACAAAATTGAAAAATCTTGCTCGAGGGTGGACTCCTAAAACCCTCAGTAGTGCTTCTAGAGAGACTTTAGTCAAATCGGTATGTCAGGCCATCCCCACTTACTCTATGAGTTGCTTCAAGTTATCGAAAAAACTTTGCAAAAAGATAACTACTGTTGTAGCTCGTTATTTGTGGGGTGGATATGAGAACAAGAGGAAGATCCATTGGAAAAAAAATGGGAGGATATTGCTATACCCAAACCTGCTGGGGGCATGGGGTTTCGAGACTTTCAATTATTTAACCAAACCATGTTGGCCAAGCAGGGCTGGCGACTTATTACTGATCCTGAGTCGCTATGTGCTCGGGTTCTCAAAGGTAAATATTTCAATGACCGAGATTTTATGGCTGCCACAAGGAAGAGGAATGGATAACATGTTTGGAATGCTATACTGCATGGGAGAGAAGTTTTGGAGTATGGACTAGTTAAAAGAATAGGGGATGGCTCATCTATTCGAGTTTTGGGATGACCCCTGGATCCTGGGAAATTACAATTTAAAATCGTTGATTAGGAGATCGGATACCCAGGTGACTAAGGTAAATGAGCTGATTGACTATAATATTTTAGGCTGGAATGAGGAGAAGTTAAGAGAGAATTTTTGGAAACCGGATATCACTGTTGTTAGAAGTATCCCTCTGGGAAGAATTGAGGAGGACTTCTAGTCATGGACGCTTGAGAAGAATGGTTGTTTCACTGTCCGCTCCTGCTACAGGAAATTAGCCAGCTTGAGACAACAAAATGCTCTTGATGTGGGTTCTACGTCGGGTGATAGAAAGGTGTGGAGTAGACTATGGAAACTTGAAGTACCACCTAAAGTTCGCACGTTATGGTGGAGGGTTATCAAAGGTTTCTGTCGGATATATACTGAATAGGGGTATAGAAGATGGTAGACAAAAGAGCCGGACTACCAGGGTGGCCTACATGGTAATGGGCTTAGGTCCATTGGGCGGCCCAGTAGTCCGACGCGCAGAAGCCGGATTCTAGAAGAACCCGGATCACGGCCCACGTGATCTGGCTTGGAGGAGAAGACGGATTCCTTACTTTCCAAGTTACAAGTTAAACGTAGTCTTCTAGGTTTCTTGTTCTGTAAGCCCTAATCCGGCTATTATATAAAGCCGGACGGGAGATAGATTAGATAGGTTCAAGTTTTCACAAGCTAAAGCTCTACGCAACTCGCCGAGAAGTTCATCCTCGTCGAGTAGCTAGATCTATTCCCTCACATTGTAACCCTGTTATACGGGCTTTAGTCCCAATTAGTGAGAAGTGCAGGAGTAGGTACGCCGTACTGTCGCGACGTACCGAACCTGGGTAAAATCCCGTGTTCTGTGTTACTACGATATCCCGTTACCCCACGTCTCTACCGTAGTCTCATGGCACCCCAGTCTATGAAAACTACTACGATGTCTCGACAGTTGGCGCCCACCGTGGGGCAAGCGACGTCAGGCGTGAAATTCCGATCTGGGATACTCGGCGGAATTGGAAGATCGATCACTGTCGGAAGCTTGGAATTCGACGACGACGTCGGGCGCTTCCTCGACAACGGATCCTACATACCGGCGCAAAACCACCTGGTAAGTGCCTGCGTGTTACCGATTGGATCTGCTAACATCTTTATCGGACTAACTGCAGAGGCAATGGGGTTTTGCGGTAGAAGCAAATTTATCCCACCCGCCCTATACCCAGTCGAAGACGACTATGATGCCGGATTCTGCTCAGATCGCCGACAAAACAGTGATACGCACTTTATCGGCATGGTGCAATCCGAAATCGCTGAAAACACGGATGACGGAAATCCCGTGCAAGAGGCAGATAACAACCTACCCGTCATAGAGACGGAAGAACCAATACCCGTCACAGAGACGGAAGATCCGACATCCGTCAACCAGACGATGAACTCGGAAGCAGAGTCCGTGCTTGCCGCCATTGAGGCGAGATTGGAGTCGGAAACCGGATCGGATAACTTCGACTCCGAAGACGAAGACGAGGATGCCTTCGTAAGAAAAGGCAAGTCCTTTCAAGAGGGATTCCATGAAGTGCTAATGGCAAAACCAGCTGATACAACGGGTGCCGACAGCCAGGAAAGCCCTAAAACCCCTCCGCCAGTGGAAGAGAGAGAAGACGGAGAAACTTCTCCGATATTCCCTAATGTCAAGGAGATGACAGAAGATGAACCTGTCAAAAAACCTCCTTCTTCCAAGAAAAAGCACCGTGCTTCTAAAAAACTCCAGTACAAACTCCGGAAGAAAAAGTCAGCTGATCTCGCTGATGAAAACCTGGAAGTTGGAGATATTAGTGGCACAAAGCCCGCGGAAAAGAAATCTAAGGAAATCACTGCTCCGCCAATGACAGAACTGGAAGAGCAAGAACTATTACAAACTCCAGTGGGACCAGATGAACCCCCTGAGATGCTGGAAGCCAGGAGACAAGCTTTCCAACGGCAACAGCAACATCTGCTTAGATCTCGGCAACATCTCCAACAAACCCATAATGACATCAAAGTCATGAAGGAAGAAATAGAGGAGTACGAGAGAAAGCATAGATCTGCCTTAAAACCTACTAGGTTACCCGGAATCGCAAAACCGGAAGAACTGCCGCCAAAAGAAAGGTTTTATAACCCATCTTGGCAAAAGCAGTTAAACGGCAAAGATGCCAAGGGCGAACCAATATACAAAACCGCAGCGGAAAACGCGGAAGCAGCGTTCGCCATCCTAAACAACGATCTATACTCCAACGGGGAAAAACTCCAAGGGGTGTATGCTTTCCTAGGAAAAGCATTACAGCAGCAACAGCGAGGCCAAGAGCGATCAGGGAGGCTGCATGATAATTCCGCCCTCTGCAAAACAGTTACTTGCGCTGCTGGAGCACCTGGACCGGAAGAACCCGGAGATTCGGATAAAAAAGAGGATCCGAGAAAAGACAAGAAAAACCCCGACAACCGGGACGCAGCGTCTAGAACCGGACCTCATCTCCCGAAAGATGGATATAAACCACACGATCGGGAAGACAAACACCGGAATGACGGCAAAATAATGCCACCTCCGAGTAACCCAGCTGAAAAAGCTGGAAGATACGATACACCTCACAGACGTGAAAGATCTCGGACACCGCCTAAAGATAAGGAAAGGTACAGGAGCAGGACTCCACCTAATCCCAGGGGGCGTGACAACGGAAGAGATAGAGATAACCTCGGAAAAGCGCGTCCGCGCAACAATGGAAAAGAAAGGAGCAGATCCCCTTCTGTCCATTCAGCCGGGAGATATTCTGCACATATTGATAGAGCAGAAAAGGATGATCTATACTTTGGTCCTAAGTGTTTTACTGACAGGATCCGAAGGATAACCCTGCATTCTGGCTTCGCCAAAGTTGGTCCAACCTACCAAAAGTATACCGGCAGTACAAACCCGGATACCTGGCTCTCAGATTATTACACAGCCGTCCAAATCAACAACGGGACAGACCTGGAAGCTGTCAAGTTTCTTCCCCTAATGTTGCTAGACGGAGCCAGAGATTGGATCAATGGTTTACCATCAAGAACTGTCGACAGTTGGGATGATATGGCGAGAGTATTTACTCAGCATTTTCGGGGAACATACAAACGCCCAAATAGCATCAACCAGCTGAACCGTTGCACCCAATTTGAAGACGAACCATACGTGGATTTCATCTCCAGATGGACTGCAATGAAGAATAGTTGTTCTGGAGTAACTGACGTACAAGCAATGCACGCTTTCGTCAATGGCCTAAAACCCGGACTTGTACCGTTCATGGTTGGTTCTAAAAAGCACAAAGATCTCGGATCTATGCTTACAACCGCTAACGAGCATGCTGCAGCCGAAGATGATATCAGAGCAAGAGGAGGCAATATTGAGTCACTGATACTGGCCAAGAAAACCCCTCGTTCTGATAAAAAAGGAACTCCGGAGTCAACAACAAAGCCCAAGGAGGTCAACATAGCCTTTGGAGGAGAAAAGGTGAACAAGTGGAAAGGCCGCAGTCCAGATCCAATCAATTACACTCCCGAAGAATGGGAGAGAATTAAGTCGGAACCCTGCGTCCACCACTCTCAGTTTGGGAAACCAACCCACACAAACGCGCAATGCCGGCTAAACAAGCATATGAAAGGCAATGCAGGATCCGGAAATAAAGGGAAGGGTTCCAAGAGGAAACCTGCCAAACAAAAGCCAGAAGCTGAAAAAGAAGACAGTGAATCGGACACTGATGACAAAATCCAGGAACAGCAGCGAAAAGGCGAACCCAAATTTCCGAGAGTTGACGGAGAAGCAATGTTAACTTTCCTAGCAACCCCGTCAGCAAAGGTGGCCAAAAGAACACTTCGAGAAATAAACGCGGTTGTTCCTGCGACCCCGAAATTCTTGAAGTACTCCAACACACCGATAATCTGGGATCAGTCAGATCATCCCGGAAATATCCCTGAACCCGGCACACAAGCTCTTGTTGTAAGCCCTATTGTTCAAAACACTAGGCTAAGAAGAGTGCTGATGGACGGAGGATCCAGCATCAATATAATGTACCTGGATACACTGAAGCACTTGAAGATCTCCGAGTCCCAGCTCAACTACAGCAATATACGCTTCCACGGCATTGTTCCTGGCAGGCAAGCACGATCCCTAGGAGAAATTTCCCTAGATGTCACCTTCGGAGATAAAGATCACTTCCGGCAGGAAAAAGTATCCTTCGAAGTAGTGCCGTTCGAAAGCGTGTATCACGCAATACTCGGACGTCCGGCTTTCGCCAAATTTATGGCAAGATCTTGCTATATCTACAACAAGCTGAAGATGCCAGGACCCAAAGGAGGAGTAATCACCATTGCCGGTGATTTCAAGCTGGCAAACGAGTTGGAGAAAGAAAACGCCCTTTGCGCTCAGAGAGTTATAGCAAAGGAGGAACTGAAGGAATTAGCCAAGGAGGTATCGCCGAAAGAAATGCCGGCAGGAAAAGAAACTCGGAAGCCAACAGATAGCTTCAAGGCGTCCGAGAATACAAGACAGGTAATCCTAGATCCCAAAGATCCGACAAAATTTGTCGTCGTAGGGACTGGGATGACCGACAAATAGGAAGGCGAGCTCATCAAGTTCCTCCGTGAGAACTGGGATATTTTTGCCTGGTGTCCAGCTGACATGCCAGGCGTACCCAGGGAACTTGCTGAGCACCAACTCAAGGTTATTCCCGGATCAAAACCCGTCAAACAAGGTCTCCGTCGATTTGACGGAAGAAGACGGAAGGCTATTGGCAAGGAAATTATCCGGCTTTTAGCAGCGGATTTCATCAAGGAAGTAATCCATACTGATTGGTCCGCAAATCCGGTATTAGTGCCGAAGAAAGACACCACTGCTCTTAGAATGTGTATAGATTACACAGGATTGAACAAGTTGTGTCTGAAAGATAGGTTTACGTTACCGCGAATCGATCAAATAATAGATGCCACTGCAGGCTCTGAGCTTTTATGCTTTTTGGATGCATACTCCGGGTACCACCAAATACGCATGAAAAAGGAAGATCAAACCAAGACTTCTTTTATAACCCCGTATGGGACGTACTATTACATAACCATGCCTTTTGGCCTGAAGAACGCAGGTGCAACCTACCAGCGTTGCATGCAACGCTGTTTGCATAGTCAAATTGGCAGAAACTTCCATGTTTACGTGGATGATATTGCTGTCGTAACCAAGGAAAAAGATACACTCCTTGAGGATCTGCAAGAAACTTTCGAAAACTTGCGCACTTACAAGATGAAGTTGAATCCATCTAAGTGCGTATTCGGGGTTCCCTCAGGAAAACTTCTGGGTTTCATTGTTTCTCACAGAGGAATAGAAGTTAACCCGAAAAAGATCAAGGCAATCCTGAACATCTCAAAGCCTACATGTGTAAAAGATGTCCAAAGATTGACGGGTTCCGCTGCAGCCGTCAGCAGATTTATTAGTTGGCTGGGGGCTAAAACCTCACCACTCCACAAGCTGCTGAAAAAATTCGACAAAGTCAAGTGGATTGCGGAAGCCTGGGAACGTCTAGAAAGTTATGTACCTTTCCGTACTTAGTTCAATTCTATGTAAACATCTTTTGAGATCATGAAATAAAGTTGTCGGAATGTTGTCATCCATATTCTTTATAAATGCAAAGTGTTTCCGCCTGATCTATTTCCCAATGATCTTACAAATTTCTCAACGTTAACCCGAATTGTGCTTACGTACTCGGCGTTACAAAACTGAATGATTTTTCAGCCTGTTAACGGCTAAGGGAAACTTGAATTGCCTGTGTGCCCAAGTTTCACTTAAAAAACTTTCCTTAAATTCTCTAAGTCTTATCTGATTGTGTGTGTGTTGGGTTATTGGAACTAGTTAGTAAAAATGCCTTTAGCATGATCCATGTTTCCGAGTTTTAAAAACTGCTTGGTTCGTCCCCAGTTACTCGGCATGAAGATTCATATTGCTATTTGAGCCATTTCAAACACTAAGGACAGTTAAAGCATACACACCAGAGAACCTAGAAGATAAAGGAATGATAAAACCCAAAAAACTTGCAAAAAATTTCATAATTTAAACTGCAACAGATGGAAGTTTCATTCATACAAAAAGAAGCATTACATTTTTGGATTACATTAAAAGAATAGTAATGCTCCTATTGTCTACTTTTTCTATCCAGGTTCTAGGTGACCCTTCAAGCATCTGACTCCTCCTCGCTGCTTTCATCTTGAGGGATTGGAGGGATCTCTGCCTCTGGATAGTTGATGGAGAGATTTATCATGGAGGCAATCTGGGTGGCGTGGCCCTTGACTTCACCAAAGATGGTGTTTCGCTGCATGTCCGTGTATCCTTGAGGGACACCGGACGCCACGCGCCAGGATTTAGCACTAGGGTAGTGCATGCGCATGAGGCCAAGAGCCATGCGCGCACCACCCCGTGCAGCGGAGCGAAGGAAAGATTCCTTAGACTCCACCACCTCCATGATGGCACCCGGAAGTTTTTCAACCTCCGAGCATTCCCCAGATTTTTCGGGAAGAAACTTGTCTACTAGCTGCGTTGCAGCAGCCTTCATCAAATTCCATGTCTCCCCGAAAGCTCGGATGCCTGCAGCCCGAGTGCCATCTGGGGTATCTCCTGGTTTTTTCCAATAAAACACCCAAAAGGGTTAGACAGAAAACCAGAGAAAGTAAAACATGGAAAGATGGTACATAAGTTAGAAATTTACCGATGAGCTTGTCAATCTCGGAAACTTCCTCCAGGCGAAGGTTCAGAGCATCGGTCAAATCCCGGATGGTGGATTTGTCCTTCTCCGCCTGCTCGGAAGCCTTGGAATTGGAAACTCCAAGGGCCAGGTTGCTGGCTTCCAAGTCTTGTTGAGCTTTCACAAGGTTCTTGTGAAGCTCAACATTCTCCTTGCGGAGAATTTCGGCATTGACAGAATCTTCTGCTGCTTGTTTAGCCTCAGCTAATGCAGCTGAAAAGCAAGGGAAAAATCCGAGTTAGCCAGCTTCTCGGAAAAAACTTAGGCAAATGACTGAATCGGAAATTTCAGAAGGAAAATGTTTAACTTGTGTTTCCGACAATGCGAGCTTCGCTGATTCCAGCTCTGCTTCCCTTTCTTCAAGAATAGAGAGAAGACTTCTAACTTCTTTATTCTTGATGGTAAGCTTCCGGAAAACTTCCCTGTTGATGGCTTCCGAGGTTTGCTGAAACATGGCAAGGAGAAGAATGAGTTCAAAAAGCATCAAAGCAAAAAGCACGCATTTTAATTAATGCTTGGGGGCTAGAGTTATATACCTGGCTCATGCGCTGCAAACCTGCCAAGTTTTCTTTGAACTCTTTCGCGTATTCCGCGAAGAGATTTCCGGCTGCGTCCAAGCCGTCATTGATAGCTTTGAAATCCTTGTCAAAGGTGGGAATTTCCTCGTCGAAAGTCCGAGTTAATTTTTCCACCTCTGGGGCCGCCCTTTCCCTCGTGTCCGGGTCGGACACAATGGGCTGGCTGGGCTCTGGGGGCTTGGTGGGGGGGGCTGCAGTAGGCTCTTTCGTCCTCGTGCTTGGCGTCTCCGGGGCGACGGCAGGAGAAGGTTGGCTGCCTCGGCTGGAAGAAACCTTGAGTTTCTTCAGCTTCTTCGGCTTCAGGTTGGAGGGGGGCAGGCTAAAAACCAAAACCCGGAAAAGGTTAAAACACCAAAGATGGACGAAAAAGATCCCATAAAAGAAAAACCCAGAAGAAAATAACCTGGAAGTGGCGACGGGAATTCCGTCAAGATCGATAATCTCATCCGAGGAAATTATCTTCTTGCGCTTGCGCCCACCTGTAGCGGCGGTGCGTAGCGCATCCAGCTCGGCCTCGGAGGCTAACTCCGAGTCTGGAAGATCCGCAAGCTATCGGAAGAACCAATCAGAATAAAAAAGGTAGATTATCCGAGAATTGAGATTGTACCCAAATGGCGGAAAACTTACCTTGGGAGCTGGGTTGTCGGCCGTGTACATTGGCCGACTAGCTTCATATTGGTCGCGAGATGCGACCAACTGGTTGATGCGCCGTCGAAGCTCCTTTTGAGGCCAATCCTTGTCGGTTGTCCGCATGGGATCTTTGGCTCCCGTATACTCGCACAGAAGGCAACCTCCGTGGTTTGCTAATGGCTGGATCCGCCTATCCAGCCAGCAAAAGACCGTATCCATACCGGTCAAAGGAGGTTTGGAGGAGGTGAGCTTGGCGATGCGCCTCTTGATCCTTAACAGATCTGGCGGCAGAACTTGGACGGCTTCTGTTCCCCAGTTATCCTGGGGAACGGCGGCAGAGTTCACAAAAGGTGGAACCCCGACGGCCTTTTTAGGAAAAGGCACGTCGGGATGATAGAAGAAAGAACCCGTCCAAAATTTGACGGATTCTGAGGTCTTAATCTTGGGGAACCAATCCTCTCGGAATCTCCGAAGAGTAAAGGATATGGTCCCGCAAGTTGGGAGTGCGCCCTCCGAAGAGTTCCGCTTAACCCCAAAGCAGTACATCCAGATGTCTAGCCTAGGTTCTATCCCTAAGTAGCCTTCAAACAGGGCTTGAAAGCCGGCCATGTAAAGAATGGAATTGGGGGGAAGATTGTGGGGCTGGATGTCGTAATGGGAAAGAACTTGGAGGAAGAAAGAAGAAGGCGGAAGCCCCATACCTCGCAGGAGGTGGAAAGCGAGAAGTACCCGTTCGCCGTTCTGCGGCGTTGGCTCGGTCTCTTCCTCCGGAAGCCGCCATTTCTTCTTAAGTACCAGGCCCTCCTTCTCCAGGTTTGGAAGGAGAGACGGAGGAATACTGCAGGCAATCCAGTTGCCTGCAGATTCAGCTTCCTCGTCCGCTCCGGCGGTGGCGGCGGCGGCGGCCTCCGCGGCGGCGAGCTCGTCACCGAGGAGCTCGATTTTTTCCTCCACCGTTTCGGGTGCAAACGGTGGGGTTGTCGCGGCGCTTGATGATGCTATGTCCGCGGCGGCGGAAATGTTTTCTCCGCCCGCCGCGGAAGCCGTGGTCTTCTCCGGCTCACCGCCGGTGGGCTTTTGCGCTCCCGATTGCGGATCTAGGTCGTTGACGAGCTCGTCGATGGCGGCGCGGGTCGGTGAAGGCGGCGAGGATGCCATCCTTTGGTGGCGCGTTTTGGTGCGTTCTGCGTGCTTGGAAGCTAAGTGCGCCTGGGACAAGAAACTTGCTCTCGAGCTCGCGTCAATGGCGTGGGCAGTGTGGGAGTGAGGAAAGTTTCGGAGGAGAACGATGATGGCTATTTATAGCCAGATATCCGTTTAGATACGTGCCAACGGCTCTTTTGACCGTTGGATGTTCGACGCGTGTCGCTCGCCGGTAAATCCGGGAAACGAAACGACAGGGGAATGATGGCTATCTCCTCGTTTCTCGTGAGAATCTGTCAGAGATACGTTGCAGGGTTTCCCGCGTGAAACCAAGCGGCGCTTGCGTCAGCATGATTGAGGCGCTGATGTCATAAGTTCCTTTTCCGCGAAGGATCGCGAGAAGAAAAGCCGGATTTGCATAGTTCCGAGTTTTATGTTACCATCTCCTTCAAAAGGAAAGAAGAAAGAATCAAGACTGCTGAATCAAGGTTTCCCGGACAAAATGTATTTGACGAAAGACGGAGAATCAGAGTTTTGATCCTTCCTGGGGGCTACTGTCGGATATATACTGAATAGGGGTATAGAAGATGGTAGACAAAAGAGCCGGACTACCAGGGTGGCCTACATGGTAATGGGCTTAGGTCCATTGGGCGGCCCAGTAGTCCGACGCGCAGAAGCCGGATTCTAGAAGAACCCGGATCACGGCCCACGTGATCTGGCTTGGAGGAGAAGACGAATTCCTTACTTTCCAAGTTACAAGTTAAACGTAGTCTTCTAGGTTTCTTGTTCTGTAAGCCCTAATCCGGCTATTATATAAAGCCGGACGGGAGATAGATTAGATAGGTTCAAGTTTTCACAAGCTAAAGCTCTACGCAACTCGCCGAGAAGTTCATCCTCGTCGAGTAGCTAGATCTATTCCCTCACATTGTAACCCTGTTATACGGGCTTTAGTCCCAATTAGTGAGAAGTGCAGGAGTAGGTACGCCGTACTGTCGCGACGTACCGAACCTGGGTAAAATCCCGTGTTCTGTGTTCCTACGCTATCCCGTTACCCCACGTCTCTACCGTAGTCTCATGGCACCCCAGTCTATGAAAACTACTACGATGTCTCGACAGTTTCATCCCTTGCCGTCATGTACTAAACATGCGACATATGGATGAGATTGCTTTCTGTAAGACTTGCGGTGTAGAGAAGGAGACTATCTTCCATGCTTTCCTCGAGTGCTCCTGGGCAAGAATCTTCTGGCGGGATCTAAAGAAGTTTGCTTCGATCAAGATTCCGATTCTCCACCCAGCCTCTTGGGCTATGGATCTGATTGATTATACAAGAGTTCCCTCGGGAGAAGCAGGTGTCATACTATGTGGCTGCTGGGTTGTATGGAATGAACGCAATGAAATTTGGCATGGGTCAACTGGAAGATCTATTACGACCTCGATCAGGTGGGTGACGGAACTGACATATGATTTGGCGCAATTGGGGAAGAAAATGGTCCCAAGGTAGGCCAAAGAAGTGCCCTTATGGTCAAGGCCAAGTGTTGGCAGACGGAAAATAAATGTTGATGCAGGTTATTCCGAAGCAAATAGAGAAGGCACTACGAGTCTTGTAGTCCGTGATCATCATGGTGAGCTATTATCAGCTCAAGCTCTATGGTACGATGATGCAGCTAATTCGCTGATTATGGAAGCTAAAGAAATAAGAGATGGAGTTCAATATGCTGTTGATCGTGGGTACCAATTTGTTGACATTGAAACCGATGCAAAAGAGGTACTCTGCCTTATGGAGGATCCTGGAGGCGGCATATCTGAAATAGCCTGCTTCTGCAAGAAATCAAGGAGGTGTGTGAGTTTATCTCTAGCTTTAGTATCAGGAACGTGAGGCGCCAAGCTAATCAGGCTGCCCATGCTTGTGCCAAAGTAGCTAGTAACTCTAGAAGGAGATGCTTCTGGGTGAACTATAACCCCCCTCCCCTTCTTGCATAAACTCCTGCTCAAGGATTGTAACCCTGATGGTTAATATATAAAGCTGTTAATTCGCAAAAAAAAAACTGAGCCTAACTAGCTAGATGGTGCTATTTCTCCTTTTCTCGCAACAATTCTGCAGCAAACCGTAATCACAATGCCATTAAATACTACTCCCTCCGTATCGAAATATAAGATGTTTTAGAATTTCTTAGACAATATGTAGCTAGACATGTTTTAGTGTAAGATGCATATGAATCTACACACTAAAACATGTCTAGGTACATTATATCTACAAAATGCTAAAACATCTTATATTTTGATACGGAGGGAGTACTACCACGAAGCCATACAGATTTCTTGAGCTGCTAACCATTAGCACACATGTTTTTTTCTATTAAAGGAAGAACCTTATAAATCTACTAGGCATGTACATACTCGATGCACATCTTAAAATTACTACACTAACAAGTTGACATTAGGGTTAAGAAAAATGTGACATCTCAGTATCTCACTGCGTCAAGAAGAATGTGACATGGCGCGTATGAAATGGTTAACTATGTGTCCGTCATCCAAATTATTACATAAACTCTCTGGTAATATACTCCAATATCTCATTCGTGGCCTAGTGACGGCGAGACGATAACACATGCAATGTAATATAAGTATTTTGTTTCGAAAATAAAATTGTCTTGACCAAGCCAAATAGACCAAAAATCGAAGCAGACCTAACATAAATAGAGATAAAGACTTAGCCTCCCTGAATAGAACATAAGATGAGCCGGATAATAATCATCCAAATTAAGAGAATATGTAGATAGTAGCATCCATTTTGATGATAATTTGTCCCACGCCTGGATTAAGGACATTTCTATCTTTGATAGGGGTGAGAACTGGTAGCGGATAATCCGAATGATTTGATATTCGTATTCGGGAAATTGCAAATGGGATTGGTAAATATCTGAATCCGAACAAAATACAAATAGAAGTGGTAAATACCTGGATTCGTTTTTACAAATACAAATATAAATGTACTATTGAATTCTTGAAAAAAAAATATGGATATGAAAATGTATATATCCGTATCGGAATAAAATGATGTTAGCTAATATTGCTAATTCTATCTCGATATAGAAATTACCTAACCTAAACAAAGTGTAAGAAAGTGGTCAAATATATTTTTCTATGATTAAATTTAAACTATTGTGTATTATATAGCTATATTTGTCACCGTTCTATTCAATAGTTCACTCATTGTAAGACACAATTCTGTTATTTTATTATATTCGTTTCGTTTCAAATAGAGATAACATTCGATCCGTATCTATATTCGACTCATATCCGCTCCACATTCGTATCCAATAATATTCATATTTGTATTTGTTTTAAAAATATAAAAACATATGTGGGAAGGACACTATCCGATCCATCTCCACCCCTATTTTTTGATGATTGAAGATGAAGTCATTATTGTTCCTCTTTTACTGGCAAATTATGATTTATTTTAATTGTTTCTTGTGTGCTATAAGGGGCACTTTTTTAGAGCAGATTTGTGGCTCCGAGCACTTGCTCGGATTTAAAACAATTTGAAAATATTAAATTTGGGTTTGATTTTAAAAAAATCGCCGGGTACTAACACATGTCTTTTATGTATCTGCAAATTTTCGGTTAAAACAAAGTTGTATTTTTAGCTACAAAAAAGATTGTTGTAATAAAAAAAACCTTTTCCCCATTTTTTCTTTTGCATAGACCAAAATACAAAATTTCATGTGAGACCAATATAAACAAATTTTTGGATGTGAGACCGGGTCTCTTCCTTTTAGGTACTTAGGAGTACCAGTACATCATAGACAACTTTTAAATAAGGAATGGAGCCCAGTGGAGAATCGTTTCTAGAAGAAACTTGGATGTTGGTAAGGCAAGCTTCTCTCATATGGGGATAGGCTAGTTCTTATTAACTCCGTGCTTACTTGTCTTCCTATGTTCATGCTATCATTTCTAGAGATACCTAAGGGGGTTCTTAAGAGATTGGATTTCTACCGGTCGCGTTTTTTCTGGCAAAGTGACCAGTACAAACGTAAGTACCGATTATCTAAATGGAATATTATCTGCAGACCGAAAGATCAAGGAGGACTTGGTATAGAAGTGTTGGAGATAAAAAATAAGTGTCTCTTAAGTAAATGACTATTCAAACTTCTGAACGAAGAGGGGATGTGGAAGGAATTGATCCAAAACAAATATCTAAAAAATAAAACGTTGTCACAAGTGACGGCTAAACCAACGGATTCCCAATTTTGGAAGGGCCTAATGAAAGTGAAAGAGGTTTTCTTTCGTAAAGGCCACTTTCAGATTGGTAATGGCCAATCAACTCGTTTTTGGGAAGACACGTGGTTGGGAGACACTCCTTTAGCTAAACAATACCCCTCACTTTATAATGTTGTTCGATATAAAAATGTATTAGTTGCAGAAACGTTGAACCCTTTAAACATTGAGTTTCGAAGAGCTCTTGCTGGAAACAAAATGGAAGCTTGGATTCATTTGGTAGAGCGGCTTATGGCCATAAATTTATCAAATGATGAAGACAATTTCATATGGAATCTTACAGCATCTGGAAACTTTACGGTCAAGTCTCTATATGCTGACTATATGTATGATCACACCATTTTCTTGCGTAAATATATTTGGAAAATAAAAGTGCCACTAAAAATACGAATCTTTATGTGGTTTCTTTATAACAAAGTCATTTTGACAAAAGATAATCTAGCAAAACGTCGATGGAATGGATGTAAAAAGTGTGTGTTTTGTGATTCCGAAGAGTCTATAGATCATTTATTTTTTATGTGCCCTTTTGCTCGTGTTGTTTGGACACTGGTCCAATATGCTTTCAATATTACCCCTCCTTTAAATGTGTCGAATATGTTCGGTATTTGGTTAAATGGGGTGGATAAGAAAACCAAGGCACAAATTCGAGTTGGTGTTTGTGCATTGGTATGGTCTATATGGAACTATCGGAATGACATCATTTTTAACAAACGTACAAACATTAATGTTATGCAGGTTATTCATACGGCTACCCATCATATGCACGAATGGGTTTTCCTGCTTCCGGATGCGCAGAGAGCGTCTATGGATTCCAGGTGTTCCCGTCTGGAGATGGTCGCTCGGGATATCTTCAACCGGGGTGGCTTAAGGCTTGCTAGACGACTACAAGCTGCTTAGCGATATCCGGTTGTACCTTTTTACTTCTTACTTTTCTTCTTTTGTACGACATTGTACCTTTTTTGAGATGTAAACTCTGGATACTCAAACTCTATTTTTGCAATAAAAACAGCTGTGTGCATCGATCGATGCAGAGACTGGGCGATGCTCCCATTTCTATAAAAAAAAGTTAGAGAACTTCTGGCATGTGTAAAATATATGTAAATGTAGTTGTATGCTTTAGTTCAGATTTTTATGGAGACCTGATAAAATATTTTTATGATTTTTTTTAGAAGAATGAGCACACACCAATGTGCTCGGAGGCTACTACCACTTTTCACGCCTTTTCTTACTACGTTACTTTTTTTTCAACTTGCTCTATGTTAGAGAACCAACTTGTAGTTGCACCGGATCAAACACTAGGTTTGACACCATATTCGTCTCGCCGAATATTATTTCAGTGGAATACCACATTTCCGTGAAGCAATGTTTTTTTTTCTCGAAATGGGAGCCTAGCCCCAGTCTCTGCATCCCGTGAAGCAAGGGGAGTCTTGTTGTGAGTTTCTCAATGACAAAACTTTGTGTATTTTGTCTCTAGCCGACGTAGTGTGTGGACGGGGCGGTGATACGCTAGAGCCTCGGTCTTTCAAAAACATAATCTGTCAAGGTAGAAGGGGGCATTTCTATTAGAGGAAGGGTGATTATGATATGTGCTGCATGCCTGCATGGGTATATGACTGTACGGGTGGGTCGCTTAGAGCATGTCTAACAGACCTCTTATGTTTTCGCCCCCTAAAACGCGTGTAGAGGGCCCTGTATGCACTTTTCGCCGGCCGAAAACTCGTGCGAGCTAGCAGACCCCGTACCCCCACCCCGTAAAACAGAATATTCTGTTTTACGGGGTGGGGGTACGGGGTCTGCTAGCTCGCACTAGTTTTCGGCCCCTCAAAAACAGGGTTTTGCAGGGTTTTGCACAAGTAGACAAACACATCAAACATGGCAGATTCAAGATATGCGATGCATAATCCATAGTTTTACATCACAAATAGATCAACAAGTTCATAGGTCATGTTCTAGGCATAGAGGTTCCCAAAAGTACTGCCACCACCAACGCGATCCACATCAATCTCGGAGCCCACCGTCGGCACCACCACTCACCGAAGTTGAAGCACCAAGGTTGGTTGCCTCGCGAGCTTGACGCGCCTGCAACTTCCTCGCCATGATCTCGGCCTTGCTCTCTTTCCACCACAGCAGCTGATCGTCGTCCATGTCCTTGGTGTTCATCATCATGATCTCCTTCTCCTCGGCCAAGAGCTCCTTCATGGCTTTGGTTTGTTTGAGAGCCAACATCTGGGCATCCAACTCGGCCTTGCGCATAGCCTCCTCTCTTTTTGCAGCCACCTTGGCAAGCTTCACCTCCTTTTTCTTCTCGGTGATGAGGACCTTGGTCTCCAATGTCTTGAATGTTATTTCCTCCTTTGCCCTAATGTGCTGATCCATCTTGTCCTTGAAGCTAGCTGCCTCGGCTTCTAGCCTTTGCCTCTCCTTCGCCTTCTTGGTGCCCTCGGGCTTGCCTACGTTGCGACCATCCATGTCTTCCTCTTCATCACCCATGTTGAGCATTGCCTCCTTCTTGCACTTTGGTTCTTCGTCCCTCAACTTCCACTTGGGAAGGTGTTGGAGCAAGTTGAAGCAATGCTCAAACTGAAATTCCTTGTTCTTGGAGGCGGCCATGTCTTTGTACCGCAATTGAGCATACTTGGGCTGCACAACAACAATGTAGTGTGATGTTTACACAAGAACACATAGTTTGCACAAGAAATCTGTCACAAAACTTACGTAGTCCGATGCCACACATCCACTTGGTGGATTATCCGCCACTTGGTCCATGGCAGCGCTCCAACGAGAACAAGCTGGCTTGATCGTGTTCCACCGGCCTTCAAGGGAGCGGTAGGATCGATCCGCCAAACTTTTCGTGCGAGGCTTGAGCTTGTGGTAAACATCCTCAATGCGTTGCCAATAGCGCTTGCCGGTTTGATCGGTGCAGGTGGCAGCATCCATGGACACTTTGCCCCACGCACGGACCAATGTGACATCTTCAATCTCGGTGTAGTTGGGCTGCTTCCCCGATCTGCTCCGCCGCGCAGTAGCCGCGTCCACCTCAACCACGTCGTCGTCCACCTCTTCGTCGGCCTCTTCATCCTCGGCATAGTCAGCGTACTCGTCGTCGAACGCACCAATGCCCGAATCCAAATCCACCGCAGAATCGTTGAGCATGTCCATGTAGGATGTCGCGACGGCCGGCGCGGGCACTTCGTCGAGCACCTGGCGGGCACCAGCCGGCGGCGGCGTGGGCACCTGCGTGGGAGCAGGTGGAACGGCCGACGACGGAACCTCGGCGAGCACCTGCGTGGGCGGAACGTCCGCTGCAGGCGTCGCGGCCTTCTTCACCTTTGGCGGCCGCCCCCTCGTCGCGAATGACTTCACCCGGGCCCCTTTCGCGGGAGCAGTAGTGGTCGCCGCCGCCGCCCCCGTCGCTACCGCAGGCCCCGGCGGTGTGTCGAAGAAGAGCTTCGGGATCCTCTTCCTCTTCATCGGCATGGTGGCGGAGATGATGGTCGCGACATCGGCGGAGGTCGTCTGACCACCCACGACGTCGACGGTGGCAGTATTCACCACCTCCGACATGGGTGGCGCGTCGTCGGCGGTCGGAGGGGCTTGTGAGGAGTCCATGGCGGCGAGATCTGGCGACGCGGTGGCCGGGGAGGGCGAGGAGGCGGATTTCCGGCGGCGGCGGCGGCGGTTGGGAGGTTCGCGCGCAGTTGGGGAAAAGGTGAGGGGTTGGCCCTCTACATCTCCTCCCGACCCGCACATGTAGGGGTCGACGGGCCGCCCCCTACCCAAACTTGTAAAAAATCGTCTGGGTGGTCCATTTACGGGGTCTGCTAGATGGCCGGGTAGAGCCCAAACCCGTATATCAGCGGTTATTATACGGGTTTGGGCCATTTAGGGGGTCTGTTAGACATGCTCTTAGGCTGGTGCCAACGCGGGCTACAAGCCAGGCGAGAGGAGGGCCTATCGCCCCGCGCGGGACGAGAGCGGGCGAGAGCGTGGGCGAGAGGAGCGGGCCGGGCGGTAGCAGGCTCGCCCGGCGAGAGCGGGCGAGAGGGCGTGCTACCGCCCGCGTTGGCGGGGCGATAGGAGGGGTGCGGGGCGAGAGGGCGGGCGATAGCGGGGCGACACGGTGCCAATGGGGGCGATAGGCCGGGCGATAGTGAGGAGAGGAGTGTGATAGTGTGGGCTATAGCCCGTGCACTGGCACCGTACTGTGAGAGTGGCGTGAGAGCGAGGAAAAAAGGTGACGTGGCGGGGCTATAGCCCGTGAGAAGCTGTGATGCATTGGCACCAGCCTTAAACAACAAGTCGGAGTCCCTGGAACCTTGCGGAGCTCGAACTCCGGCGAATATGCTGGTTGCGTTACGCGGAGAATATACAGAGCTGCTCAGATGTCCCGAGATCATCGATGGAGATTAGTGATCCGTGGCCCCGACTGAACACGGAACAAAACAAAAGGTATTCGAAAAATCCAGCAGTTGCCTGCTGTGTTGTGCTTAGGCTGGTGCCAACCGGGGCGACACAGCGGGGCGAGAGGGAGGCTACCGCCCGAGGCGGGGCGAGAGCGGGCTAGAAGAGAGGCGAGAGGGGTCGCCCGGGCGCCAGCCGGGTCGCCCGGCGAGATGGGGCCGTAACGCGGCCTACCGCCCGCGCTAGCGAGGCGATAGCGCCCGCGACGGGCGAGAGTGAGGGGCGAGAGCGGGGCGACGCGGTACCAATGGGGGCGATAGGCCGGGCGATAGTGGGGAGAGGAGTGTGATAGTGTGGGTTATAGCCCGTGTACTGGCACCGTGCTGTGAGAGTGGCGTGAGAGTGGCGTGAGAGTGGTGAAAAAAGGTGACGTGGCGGGGCTATAGCCCGTGAGAGGGAGTGATGCATTGGCACCAGCCTAACGTAGTCCTAACGACCGAAAGGACGGAATATTGTTTCCGTTTAGACTGACAGCACACTGTTTGCACGTATACCAACTACTACTAGCTACTACGCGTGCAGATTGGATATGCACGTATACATGTCACCGCCTCACCGGCGCACTATTGGCGCGCCTGTCCTTCAGATAGTGTTTACTATTTGCATAGTTTTGTTTCTCTCTCGTGGCACGACAACACGTCGTATCATATCACAACCGCGTCAAGATTACAAGGGAGGGAGTACATACGCCTTCTATCCATTGCAGCATCTTAAGAAGTACTAGTACACGCGAAAGACAAGATTCATCCCAACCGGAAACGGTAGTTTCTGTCTGTTTCCATCTTCCGGTTTCCACCGCTCACACTCCGGCTCTTCGCTGTCAGTCCCGATTCAGACGCGACCCACCGACGGCGACGAGCGACATGTCCGTGGTTGGTTCCTATCCCCCACCGCACCATCTCCTACGCAACGGTAGTCGCCGTTTTGTCAATCCGATATTTTACAGGGAGCAGTACAGACAGTAACCATGTCACGTCGACAGGGATGATTTTTACTCCTATTTGCGACGGCCGTGTGGCACTCCGCTGGCGAACGGAACCATCGGAGAAGACTCGCAAGCTGCGTGTGCCGCGGTGCGCCAGCTGGAGGAAGGATTTGCCGTGTGTTCCGCGATTGTCGCTGCACCGATCGGGGCCATGGAGCAAGCCGTGTGCGCCTGTGTGTGTCAGCAGGAACGCGCGAGATTGGTGATGTGAGGGGTGACGTCACAGGTGTTTTCGGTACCCCGATCTGAAATGGGCAAAATGGACACAATTGACCATGGATCAAAACTATTTTATAAACTGAACCTTCGGTAAAAATATATCACGAACTAATCATTTTGTGTAGCTCCTAACAGCTAAACGCTACACTTTACATTGTAGCGTCCTAAGACAAGGCGCTACATACCCAAATGTGTACCGTCTAGTGGTTAGGCGCTACACAATAAAATTTATTAAAGCAGTGCTCTACTATGGACAGAAGTTTTGTGCATCTCAGTTGGTCACACTTCTATTTGGTGAAGCCTAGGTCATGAGTTCAAATCCCATATCCTACACTTTTTTGTTTTTATTGTTTCTATTAAAAATTAAATTCATGCACGATGGATTTGAACCTTAGACTTATTGTTTGCTGAAAAAAAATCAAAACCACCAGACCAACTATATATTAGTGTATATGAATGCACGTTTCCGCATTTGACCAATACCGTTGTTTTTTTTCTCATATTTTATACGGATTTTCAGGATTATATTTTAATTCAAAGTATTTTTTATATGAATAGTTTGATGGAAATAAAATGGACACAAATGCACGTTCATGTTACCATCCTACCACTGACCATAGCACACAGATCAAAATCAACTGTATTTGGACAAATATATGAACGTGCATTTATACATACTAACATAGAGCTAGTCTGGTGGTTTTGATTTCTTTCAGCAAACGAAAAGTCTACTGTTCAAATCTCCTCGCACGGGAATTTATTTTTAAATAGAAACAAAAAAAATAGAGGACATGGAATTTGAACCCATGACCTAGGCTTCACCAAATATTGCTATAACCATCTGAGACATGCAAGACTTGTGTCAATAGTAGAGCACTGCGTCTAATAAAGTCTATTGTGTAGCGCCTAACCACTTAAGTGTAGCGCCTAGCTGTTAGGAGCTACAC